>JARJCX010000016.1:0-1200000 GCA_029282285.1 Mycena rebaudengoi | reverse complement strand
ACCCGGCGTCGCCTTCTTCTTACCAACCATCTCATTAAGCCCGAGCCGCGCGTCCAAGGCCAGAATTTACCCAGGGTAAATGTGACCTGGTGGTGGAGTGGTCCGCGCTCAAACATGATGATGACTTTGAAGCACTCCTTCGGTTGGGAGGTCCTTGTTCGACTCAAGGTCAGGTCGTATTAGTCGTGTCTCCATCCTCTTTGCAGGCTGCAGTATTTTTGAACTCTGGCCGTACAAATTTTCTCGAAATTCCTGTCGATCGAAATATCTCGCCTGGAAGTCGGATTTGGTCCGCCCCCAACAGCAATTTAAATTGGCGTCTCCCCACCTTGTTCCATATACGTGGAACTTGGGACTTCCTTTTTAACGCTTGCCTACGCTCAAAATCGGCATTTAGGCAGGTTCAACACAAGTGAAGATACGACCTGGAAGCGGAGCGGCCCGCGTCCAAAGATAATGATTATGGCGCAGCAGTCTATGGGGAGGCCCTTGTTCGACTCAAGGCCAGGTCATTACATTATTTCTGTTCTCAATTTTTTTCTTTTATCTCAACTTCCAAGCCTTCCTTTCGTTCTCTTTCATCCGAATGGCGCGCACTTATTCACCAGGAAGGTGAAGTATAATATTGTTCCATGGTCGCTTCTTTCTTTTTGTCGGTTTGACTCCAGTGGAGAATCGAGACTGACACATTTATACAGGTTCAATACAAGGAAAAATACGACCTGGAGGCGGAGCGGTCCGCGCCCAAATATAATAATTGGGCGACCTCAGCATTCGGTTGGGAGGCCCTTGTTCGACTCAAGGCCAGGTCATCCTTGGCATCCCCGCCTTTTTATCTCAACTTCCAATTCCTTTACCTCTCCTTCATCCTATGCCTGCGCGCGTATTGATCCTACACGAAATATAATACTAGTCAGGTCGTCCATTGAACGATGGAGTGAAGTTTCCTTTATTGTCCTTTTTGACGTAGACTCTAATCACACACCTTTATCCAGGCTCAATATATGCAAAGTATGGCCTGGAGGCGGAACGGTCCGCGCCCACACTTCATATGTGCACACTGGCATGACATTGCGTGGGAGTGCCTTGTTCGACTCAAGGCCAGGTCATGTATGATGTGGCATCACATTTTTTCTCTAAACTTCCAAGGCTCCGTTCATTCTCCTTCATCTGAACCGTATTCAACCCACGAAATATAATATATCTGTTCGGTTCACAGCCAGGGCCCAGTTCTAAAGTTTTTCTTTTTTTCCTTCTTTGCCTTTGATAATAATTTGATTCAAGTCCCACACATGTATTCGGGTTAGTTCAGGTTCAATAAAGGTAAAATATGTCCTGGAGGCGGAGCGGTCCGCGCCCAATCATAATGAGGCGAGTACAACGTGCCCTTGGGAGCGCCTTGTTCGACTCAAGGCCAGGTCATCGCAAACTTCACACATCCTTTTCTTCGTCTGCCAGGAGTTCACACCCTTCTGCAATTTAAATTGACGTCTCCCGACATTGTTTCACATACGTGGGACTTGGGACTTCATTTTGGATACTCTTCTACGCTCGAAATCGATGGCACTTAAGCAGGTTCGAACGACGTGAAATATGACCTGGAAGCGGAGCGGTCCGCGCCCAAAGATAATAACTGGAAAACACCTGCATTCTGTTGGGAGGCCCTTGTTCGACTCAAGGCCAGGTCGTATTTTGTGTCCTCCATTCTTTTTGCAGGCTACAGCATTTTTGAACTCCTACCGTACAAATTTTCTCGAAATTCCTTTCCATCAAAATATCGCCTGGATATCAGAGTGGTCCGCCCCCAACAGCAATTTGAATTCGCGCAATAGCAATTTAAATTGGCGTCTCCCGACCTCGTTCTATGTATATACGTGGGACTTAGGACTTCGTTTTTAACGCTTGCCTACCCTCAAAATGAGCGGCACTTAGGCAGGTTTAACACAAGGAGAATATGACCTGTTGGCGGAGTGGTCCGCGCCCATCAAGAATTCTGTTTGGTTAAATGGGATTCCCTTGTTCGACTCAAGGCCAGGTCATTATCGATTTCTTCGCTCAAATTTTTCTTTTATCTCAACTTTCGTGCCTTCCTTTCGTTCTCTTTCATCCGAATGGCGCGCACTTAACCCACTCACAGGGAGACGAAGTATAATATTGTTCTATTCATGGTCGACTCATCAAGCGTCTTTCTTTTCGTCGGTTTGACCCCAATCGAGAATCGAGACTGACACATTTATATAGGTTCAAATCAGGAAGAAATACAACCTGGAGGCGGAGCAGTCCGCGCTCAAAGATACTGACCCGTTGCTATGTGCTCAGTTGAGAGCCCTTGTTCGACTCAAGGCCAGGTCATAACTGGGAAAACTGTGAGTTTTTTAAAATTGGAGCCCATTTAATCCGAATTATTCAACCCATATGAAGACCAAGTGCAAGTGCGATACTGTTCGATTCAAAGTCAGATCAGTTCCACGGTTTTCTTCCCGGCCATTGAGAGTTCCACATTTATTCAGGTTCGATACAAAAGGAATGTGACCTGGAGGCGGAGTGGTCCGCGCCCAAAGATAGTATCACTCTTCCACACTTCATTTGGGAGGCCTTTGTTCGACTCAAGGCCAGGTCATGGGCTGGGTCCGTGTGATCTTTTTTCTCTAAACTTCCAAGGCTCCTTCATCTTAACCTTATTCAACCCACGAAATATAATATATCTGTTCGATTCACAGCGAGGGCCCAGTTCCAAGGTTTTTCTTTTTTTCTTTCTTTGCCTTTGATTCAAGTCCCATACATCTATTCAGGTTAGTTCAGGTTCAATAAAGCTGAAATATGTCCTGGACGCTGAGCGGTCCGCGCCCAATCATAATGAGATGAGTAACTCGTAGTCTTGGGAGCACCTTGTTCGACTTAAGGCCAAGTCATCGCAAACTTCACACATCCTTTTTTTCGTCTGCCAGGAGTTTTAACCCGTGCGCCTGCTTCTCCGAAAAATGTTGCCTTTTCTGTGAGCACTGATTTACTCTGCCTTTTTCCTAAAATCCGCGGCACTTACGCAGATTCACAGCAGGATGAATATGGCCTGGAGGCGGAGCGGTCCACGCCCACAGCCTAAATAAGAGTTTCTTGTTCGACTCAAGGCCATGTCATAGCGCACGCTCCTAGCACTTTGTTAGAATCTTAACGTCCGGGTTTCCTTTGGTCCCATTTAATCCGATTTATTCAACCCACATGAAGATGAAATACGACCACATTATTTGATTCACAGCCAGGTCAGTTCCACGATTTTTTTTAAAAAATCGTTGACTCCAATAGACATTATTACAAGAGGAATAGACATTATTACAAGAGGAATACTACCTGCAGGCGGAGCGGTCCGCACCCACACCCACGGAAAGGAATTGGGAGCCCCTTGTTCGACTCAAGGCCAGGTCGTTCAGGCGTCCACTGCATTTTTTCTTCCAGCTTATTGGTCATAGAAGCCGTTCGCCTGCTCCTCAAACCAAGGCCCAAATGCCCTCGCGCAGCTTTTCCCACTTAATTTTGCTTGCGCCTGAGCATTGATTTCTGTGCGTTGAAATGACGACACTTATTCAGGTTCCAGTCCAGTATGAATACGACCTGGATGCGGAGCGGTCCGCGCCCACACCTCATGGGCCAAGAAGCCTTAAATTAAGTGGGCGTCCCTTGTTCGACTCAAGGCCAGGTCATAATGCACTCATTTGCGCCTTTTTATCTCAACTTCCGAGTCCTTTACCTCTTCTTCATTCTATGCCTGCGCGCGTATGGAACCCACACGAAATATAATACTGTCCGATTCACAGCCGGGTCGTCCAACGATGGAGTGAAGTTTCCTATATTGTCCTCTTTGACTTGGACTCTGATCACACACCTTTATCCAGGTTCAATATATGCAAAGTATAGCCTGGAGGCGGAACGGTCCGCGCCCACACTTCATGTTGCAATTCTGCCCAGACATTGCCTGGGAGTCCCTTGTTCGACTCAAGCCCAAGTCATGCAATAGGACTCGATCCCGTTTCTTCTTCTTCTTTCTCTTCATCTCTTCTTTCAGATTACTTGCGCAAAGGGGGAAAAAACCTCGTACACCTGCTCCTCCGAAAAATGTTTGCCTTTCCAGCTGCGAGCACCGAATTACTTGGGGCTTTTTTGGCTGCCTTTCTGCCCTCAAAATCGACGGCACTTAAGCAGGTTAAATACAAGTGAAATATGACCTGGAGGCGGAGCGGTCCGCGCCCACACCTCATCAATGGATACGGCAGCCCGAGGTTCAGTGGGAGCCCTTTGTTCCACTCAAGGCCAGGTCATCGCCAGGGTTAACAACATTCTCCTTCTTTGGAAAATTCATTTTGCATTCCGCCGTTCCTCCTCAAATGGCTCTCCTATACCTTATTATTTCCGACCCTCTCACATACACATGCACTGAATTATTAACAGGACTTTGCTTTTCTCGCTTTCCTATGCTCAAAATCGGCCGCACTTTATGCAGGTGAAATACAAGGTGAAATACGACCTGGAGACGGAGTTCACAGATAGTACATATGGATGTACGAATCATCTAGAATGGGAGACCCTTGTTCCACTCAATGCCAGGTCGTATTCGTCGTGTCCTTCATCCTTTTGCAGGCTGCAGCAGTTTTGAGCTCCGGCCGTACGAATTTTCTCGAAATTCCTGTCGATCGAAATAGCGCCGGGAGTGATCCGCTTCCAACAGCAATTTAAATTGGATACGCGGGACTTGGGACTTCGTTTTGGACGCTTTTCTACGCTCAAAATCGGTGGCGTTCATGCAAGTTCAACACAAGTGAAGATATGACCTGGAAGCGGAGCGGTCCGCGCCCAAAGATAATAATTGAGGCGCAGCATTCTATGGGGAGGCCCTTGTTCGACTCAAGGCCAGGTCATGGTCTGGGTCCGTGTGATCTTTTTTCTCTAAACTTCCAAGGCTCCTTCATCTTAACCTTATTCAACCCACGAAAAATAATATATATGTTCGATTCACAGCCAGAGCCCAGTTCCAAGGTTTTTCTTTTTTTCTTTCTTTGCCCTTGATTCAAGTCCCACACATCTATTCAGGTTAGTTCAAGTTCAATAAAGGTGAAATATGTCCTGGAGGCGGAGTGGTCCGCGCCGAATCATAATGAGGCGAGTACAACATGACCTTGGGAGCGCCTTGTTCGACTCAAGGACAGGTCATAGGTCTGCCCTTTCCTCATTTTTTCTACTTCCAGAATTATTATTGCGCATCAAACTCGCCGTGCGCCTGCTCATCCAAAAATATCGCCTTGCTGCACTGTTTTGTCCGCGCACTGAATTCATTAGACCTTTTTGGACGCTTTTCTGCGTCGAAATCCATGGTGTTTATGCAGGTTCACAGGAGAATGAATATGACCGAGAGGCGGGGCGGTCCGCGTCCAACTATATTGTCACATCTACACTTGGGAGGCCCTTGTTGTACCCAAGGCCAGGTCATGTTTCCGCCTTCTCAGCTTTTTCTATTCCACATCAAATTTAAATCCGTGTGCCTACTCCTCCGAGCGAAAATCGGAATTAATTCAAGGGCTTTTTCTTTTTCTTTCTGAGTCGTCCACCCATTTCCGCGCGTCGTTGATTTCCCACCACGCATCAAAACCGGTTAAAGCGCGGTCTAGCAGCCGCGAGGGGCTGATCAGCTTCCCAGAATGATAGTCTTTTTTAATTCCACTTGCGATTTCTTGTGACTCTGTCATAAAATGAATGCAATTGACTTGTGATGAAAAGGTGCGCAAAATCTCAAAAGATCTCCACGCCATTTGCCCACTCTCAAGGTCCGTGCGCGGCGAGAAAGGCGTATAGCTAGGGTGCGGGAACGACGCAGAGACTTGGCATAGGGGGAGGCGGAGCTTACTTGCGGGAAAGATTGAAAAATTATATATTTATTCGCTACATACGACATCGTGTAAGATAATAAGAATGGCCTCCTTCGGAGGGCGGGGGAGGTGATGGATGGACGGCGAGGACGCAGAAGTGTGGGAAAGGCGAGGAGCGAAATAAGGAGGATAAACGCGGAAATAATTGGATAAGCAGCGAGCGAGGGCAAGAGGCATGATGGGCGGGAGGGTGAGAAGGGCAGAGATGAGGGAGGGGCGCAGGCAAAACAAGCGATAGGGAGTGATCCGAAGAACGAGAGGGGAAGGAGAGGTAACGACGGCAGACGAAGGGAGAGGATGGGGCAGGTAGGAGAGGGTGCGGTGCGGTGCGGTGGGAGCAGAATGAGAAAGGGAGGATAAACGCGAAAAAAATAAGGTAATGAAGTGCGGAAGCAAGCGAGCGAGGTGGACGACGGGGAAGACGTGGGGAGGGGCGATAAAAGGAAGAGGAAAAAAGAGAGGGAAAATGAGAAGAAGAAAAGTAGATAAGAACGGCGGGGGCACTGTCGTTATCGCGCTGTACACGATATCGTGTATAGCAAATCGAGAGCACCGGCAGCACGACCACCCTACTGCTAGTGGATAGCGCAGGGTGCGCGTCGTCACCCCGCCAGCCGCCCTAAGCACGAGACCCTGCAAGGGTGGCGGCAACTAATGTCAGGGCAACGCCGCTATATCCCCGGGCCCCGGGCCCTCGCGCACCGTTGCCTCCAAAAATCCGTGTAGCGCACCAACGCCACTGCCAGCGCCCCGTCTATCGATCCCGCCGCACAAGAAGAGCAAAGCGCACAGGCACAAGACCACCCAGACTTACCACATCTCTTCCCCCAATCCGTCCGGCAGACACAGCCGCCGCCGCCGCCGCCCTCCTCGCCGCACGCGCCTCCCTCGACCCCCTCGGCAGCCCCGTCGCACTCGTACTCGGACCGACGGCAAACCTCCTTCCGGCCAGCCACGCCTCGAGTATGCACCCCACCACATCAAGCGTGCCCGCCTGTACCACGCGGCTGCGGATTGGCTCGCTGCCCCTCACGCCGATGTTCACGACGCACTGGAACGCGAGGCTGAAGCGGTGGGCCGCGTGTTTGTCGAACTGGCCCGCGGGTGGATTGAGTGTGGGCACGGGCGCGGGGGGGCGGTAGCTCGGTGGTAGGAGGCCGTAGAACTGAGAGGGCGACGCGGGCGGGGGCGGAGCGACGCAGAAGTCGTGCAGGATGCGCACGAGCCGCTCAAGCCCGCCATCCATCGTCATGGTCTCGCGGATCCGCGGCGAGGTCGACGTGAGGTATGCGAGGTGCGTAAGAGAGTTGAATAGAGGCAGCGCCGAGGACGTGTCGAGTGCTGTAGTCGTATTAGTATACCATTTACAAGGAATACACCACTGCTCACCCCTCCTGTCGTACAGCTGCGAGGTGATGCACACACACGCCTTGTTCTGCGCCGGGAACGCAAAGTTCGACTCGCGCATCGTCGGCCGTCGATTCTAGAAACAGGCAGCAGACAAGCAAGAAGAACAGGAAATGAAAAAGGGTACAAGGACCCGGACGCGGCGGCAGTGGCTCTGACTGATCACTTGTGTGCGTTTGTTGATTCTACCCGTCGTCGCCTTCCTCTTACTAACCATCTCACTAAGGCCGAACTGCGGTCCAAGGTCTTACAAACAGTCATGGTGTAAACGCGACCTGGTGGCGGAGTGGTCTGCACCCACAAATAATAGTAGGAGACCAGCGTTTTCGCTGGGAGGTCCTTGTTCGACTCAAGGCCAGGTTGTATTCGTCGTGTCCTCCATCCTTTTTGCAGACTGCAGCATTTTTGAACTCTGGCCATCTAAAAATTCTCGAAATTCCTGTCGATCACAATATCACGAGCGGTCCCACCCTAATAGCAATTTAAATTGTCGTCTCCCGACCTCGTTGTACGTATACTTGGAGACATTGCAACTTCGTTTTTAACACTTGCCTACGCTCAAAATCAGCGGCACTTATTCAAGTTCAACACAAGTGAAGATATGACCTGGAAGCGGAGCGGTCCGCGCCTAAAGATAATGAGTGGGACGGCCTCAGCATTCTATTGGGAGGCCCTTGTTCGACTCAAGGCCAGGTCATGAGTTGCATTTTAAATTTCTTTTTATCTCAACCTCCAAGCCTTCCTTTCGTTCTCTTTCATCCGAATGGCGCGCACCTATTCACCAGGAAGGTGAATCATGAATATTGTTCGATGGTCGCTTCTTTCTTTTGGTCGGTTTGACCCCAATCGAGAATTGAGACCGACACATTTATACAGGTTCAATACAAGGAGAAATACGACCTGGAGGCGGAGCGGTCCGCGCCCAAATATGATGTTAGTACAGCGTTGCCCTGGGAGAGCCTTTGTTCGACTCAAGGCCAGGTTATAATGGAGCGGATTGAGATTTTTTAAAATTTGGGCCCATTTAGTCCGAATTATTCAACTCATATGAAGACCAAGTGCAAGTGTAATACCGTTCGATTCAAAGTCAGGTCAGTTCGACGGGTTTTTTTCCCGGCCATTGACTCCGATCGCGAGTTCCACATTTATTCGGGTTCGATACAGGAGAAATATGACCTGGAGGCGGAGTGGTCCGCGCCTATAGCTCGTGTCGGATGTTTGTAATAGGACGTTGCGTGGGAGTCTCTTGTTCGACTCAAGGCCAGGTCATGGTCATGGTTGAGGTCTACTTTGTCTTTTATCTAAATTTTCCCGTTTATTCAGGTTCAATACAAGGTGAAATACGACCTGGAGGCGTGGTCCGTGCCTATACCTCGTGTCGGATGTTTGTAATAGGACGTTGCGTGGGAGTCTCTTGTTCGACTCAAGGCCAGGTCATGGTCATGGTTGAGGTCTACAGTTGACTATCTCACAATGCATGATATCACAATGCATACCTGCCAAAAAATCTGACAATGCATAGGAATT
Source organism: Mycena rebaudengoi (assembly GCA_029282285.1). Lineage (NCBI taxonomy): Eukaryota > Fungi > Basidiomycota > Agaricomycetes > Agaricales > Mycenaceae > Mycena > Mycena rebaudengoi. The sequence goes on along the minus strand of JARJCX010000016.1, from coordinate 1,191,151 downwards.
TGGAACTGAAATGGAGGGTACAAACTGCTGATCCTCACTGTAAATCCAACCTCGCAATGTATAGATCTGACAATGCATAGGGCCACGCAGACTTTGGCAGGGCTCCCAACCATATGCATTATGAGATAGTCAATTGTACTTTGTCTTTTATCTAAACTTCCGAGCCAGCTTTCGTTCTCCTTCATCCTAGCCGCACCCACTCATTCCACTCCCAGGGATGCGAATAATATTTTTCTATTCACGGTGTGGTCAAAGTTCCAGGGGCTTTTTTCTTGTTTTGTTTTTCTGTCCTTTGGCTCCCCCGTACGCACTTATCCAGATTCAACGCTGCATGAATACGACCTGAAGGCGGAATGGTCCGCGCCCTCGATCAATGCCCCGACTCTTTGATATTATTGGGGACTCCCTTGTTCGACTCAAGGCAAAGTCGTGCATCCCTAACACATTTGGTTTTTCTTTCTTCAAAAGACCCTTGGCGTAAACACCATCCTCTTATCTCTGAACTTTTTTCACATGCACTGAATTCCTTGTATTGGGACTTTTAATTTAATTTGCTGCCATTCTGCGTTCACAATCTGCGGCACTTGAGCAGCTTCACTGCAGTTGCAGTTTATCATATTTTCATCGCTTTGCGTTGAAATCCATGGCGTTTATCCAAGTTCACTACAGGAGAAATATGACCCGGAGGCGGAGCGGTCCGCGCCCAATAATAATAATGCCGCTGCCATCCATTTGGCTGGGAGGTCCTTGTTCAATTCAAGGCCAGGTCATTGTTCTGAACCACCAACAATGGTTCTCGTTTTTTTTGGACCTTGGACTCAAATCGGACACATTTATCAAGTTCAATGGCGGACCTGGAGGCCGAGCGGTCCGCGCCCACCCATAATGGCTCACCAGTGCCTGTATTGGGAACCCCTTGTTCAAGGGCAGGTCCATCGCTCTATCAGCTTTGTTTTTCTCGCCAGCTTATTACACATCAAATCCGTGGAATCTATTTCCACCCGTCGTTGACCTCCCATCACCGGCATTAAAATCCGTCCAAGCGTGGGCTAGGAGCCGCAAGGGGCTCGATAGGCTCGATAATCGATTAGCCTCCAGTTTTTCTTATTTCCATCACGACTTTTGTCACTCTGTTATGGGAATAAATACAACGGACTGGTGACGGAAGCTGTGCAGGAAATGGCCCTTACAAGGGTGCAAAATTTCAAAAAAAAACTCTCACTTTTCTCCGTGACCTGGGTCCAAATAAATGGAGTAATATACGCGCCGCTGGAAAGTTCAATGGTGGCCAACGATGGCTACCAGTGATTACTGGTGGCCATTGGCAGATGTTGATGGCCAGTGTAGAGCCAGTGTTTCATGTTGTTTTTTTGACCATCATCATGATCCGACGGCATTCGCCGGAGCGGCGCAGCGTTGAATTCCACTGTATACTTGGGGAGTAGGGCCGTTGCGTTGCCCGGCAAAACTCGTACTTACCTTTTTTTTTTCAATCCCTGTACTTTAATGGATTAAGTTTAAACTGGTCGGCTTCCCGGCATAGCTGACAGTTCCGACGTTATCCGGCGGCTCTCGCGAAAATTAACCCAAGGTCTATACTATGTAGAACATTAGGCCCAAATCCGATTGGACCTCAACCGTTTCGATTCCCTCCGCTGAACGAGAGAGGATAACTTTAAATTTATGGCCGTTGGCTTCAAAATGGAAACCCAAGGCAGATCGGAGGCGGGAGGCATACTTGAACGGAAAACGCAAGTGAGGTTCGGCAGACAGAGTCATGTGGCCAAGTGAATAATGAAAAAATTAGGATTGCAATCCGATCACTTCGTCCTCCCAATTCAACATATCATACCTCGAGGCATATCCCTTTCCGCTGGATGTTGATGCTTGTTTGCATCAAATCACGGACCGATACGGTCTGCCACCAAACCAAGATCTCTCTCACATCCAATGTAGAGTACACAATTCTCAGGAGTTAAGCTCTCAACATTAATAGGAATGGTAATCTGAGTTTACCTTAGCTTAGAAGCTACTCCCCCAAAAATTTGTGCACTGATTTCACTGAATGTTGGTGCTTATTTGCATCAAATCACGGACCGATGCAGCAACAGCCAACTCGAGTTTTCCCTCAAATGCCATGTATAATACACGAAGATTTTCTAGTCTAGACTTAAGCTATCAGGATGTGCAGTTAAGTTGGCTCCAGTAGCTCTGAGTGTGAGTGTATTGACAGACCCAAGTCATGTGCATGTCTCATCTACAACTCATCTATGGGGGATTAGGTTTAAATGTGCCCACTCATCATAGGTTGTCTTGCTCTCAAGAGCTATTAAGGCTCTTCTTCTTAAAGAACATTATTTTAGTCTAAGAGTATGTAGGGCGGTGAAGCCACAAAGTGACATAGGTGCCCGGAGCAAGGAAAGAGGGAGGCAGAGTCGCTATGTGTCATGATTGTGACTGTAGTGCCGATGGAAGCCGACCGGATAGACCCGACTCGGTGATGACCGATGACAAAAAGTTTTTTTGATGGAATACTCGGTGAAAAATCCATCAGTGAAATAGAATATGGGGACAGCCACTATCTGTGCTTCGGAAATTTGAAGCATGGTTACGGATAGGGTCAGTAACCAGATCACAGGTCCCTCAACGTTTCGAGCATACCTAGTAAAATTCCGAGCAAATTTGGCTGCTTGGGAGTTTTAAAAGAACGTGACTTATTACATAAGTACTCGTAATTGCTGAATCTTAAGGCAGACCGGCGGATGTTTTTGCTCTATTATAAATTTAAACCTGGTAGCAGGCTGCCGCCGTTTTCCATTGTATTTAAGAGCAGTGTGGTGGATGTGGTCACACAGGTTCACACCGAAGTACGATGGATGATTACAAAATAACAAGACTATTAGTCCCAGGATCCAATCCGTCATTAAAAACAAAATGTTTTCTATCCTAGGGGTTCAAATTGATCAAACTGGAAGTTCCAAATTCACCACAAACTTATGGATGACTAAGTCAAGTTGGCATTGAGGAAGGAATTGATTGTGGCCTTTAGTGGAATCCAATGTATTCCCTTGAATGCAAGACTAAATTTTGATTCATTTGTCATTATAAACGCTTTGCGGTGGGGATCATGAAAATTTGGTTCAATTTCCAGAGTATTCCAGCGTGTCCCAGTAATATTTCTGAGGTGTCGGAGTAAAACTCTATGTAATATTCAAGGAATCTGTCAGGATTCATTGCAACCAAATAAATGTTCCACCGCCGAAGACCAATGTGAGCCAAATGTGAACCGGTGGAAATTTTATTAGAGGACAACCATTGAGTTCCAGCGGATTCCATCGGATGACACGGTCAATTGATCGAGGCGAAACATGTGCATCGGCCATGGCGCGCGCCAGTGATTTCCAGTGGAATTCAGTGGCTCGTCAAAGGAGTCCGCCATCAACCAATGCCGCACGATGCCGATCAGCCGGTTATCAGTGCCGCGTGTTCCTGGTACCGATTTATCTCCCTCTCATAATTCGAATTCCTCTGATATTGTACATGTCCCGTGATGATCCGATTTCACACGCCTCTAATTACGCCTCTGCCATTTGTATTACCCCATATGTAGCGCGCGCACCATCAATGTACGAGACTCGGAGCATTGGAACACAGTACTCACACTAATCAGGAAAGCATTTTTAAGTGTTCATCCAAGCACGGTTCGCAGCTCACAAATGCTCACTTGATTTATTTAATTCAATATGCCCGAAAGTCACAGATCATGGAGGGCCTTGGAAGTGTGAGGCTGTGGCAAGGAAGTGCCTAGCAGACTAAGGGTAAGATCAGAAGAGAGTACTATATGGGAGATGTTAAATTATCGGCAAGACAGGAGTACAGTAGAGAGCAATTATACGCGTATTTGACGGGTCCTTGTTTCATTACATACACAGTCGTTTCCTTTCAATTCGTCTCTCATGACAGACACTTTCAATCAATAATCGTGCTCGTGACGGTGATCATAGTCGCACAGAATTGACTTGCGCTGGACCCCACATCGTTAGCACAGAACCAAGAGCGAAAATTCCAGTTCTCACGAAGGGCCGACACGCCGTCCCCGGGGCACAGTATCGCAGAACGAACCGGCCGTGGTCGCAGGTTGCGAAGTTGTCCCCGACGCAAATCATTTCTCCCTCCTTTCTGCACTTTTCGCCGTGGTAAGAGCTGGAAGGTGGTGGAGTGTTGGGGTGTTGCGGAATGATGTGTCGAGGGAATTTTGGGTGGATGAGATGATGAAGTGGGCAACAATTAGCGGTTGGAGGTAGATAAGGTGCTCCAGGCACGTACTCGGAGTATTCTGATGGAACGGCTGCAACCGTGGCGAGCAGGATTGAGAGCGCAAAGAAGCTGGCGAATCGGACCATGATTGAGATGAACAGAGGTGAAGAGGGAAGATGTGTTGGTGGGCAGAGGACTCGAGAGTGTCGGGATAACACGCAGTGACCGACACATTAAATAGTCCAAGTTCCATTATTGTATATACCTGTACAAGGAGTTATGAAAACTCCCAAATAGCCAGTTCATTGTGTATTCTTTACGAGTGGCTGAAACGTTGAATAATGCCATTCCCATGTACTGTATAAGGAGTTATGGAATCCACAAAGGGTTCATTTTTTTGGCCTTGAACTTACATACGAAAGGACATTCACTGTCGCGGAGAACAATCCGTCTCAGGATTTAGAAAGCTGAAAGAGTGTCACGTAAACACATGGTGGCTGACTTGTGGCTGAGGCGCTTAAAATTTTAATTAGTTTAATGTCTATATCTTAATCAGGATCCGGAGTTGTGACATTTACAAAGATAGTCCATTGTCTATTCTTCACCATAATTAATGCACGTAAATATACATGTACAAAAGGACATTCGCGGTGCACGGATCACCGGAAGTAGTTAATTGTTGGGGCCAATTGCGCCGCGCGCAGTTGGAGGGTGGAGAACGGCGACCGTCTTCAATGTAGACTTTATTGGAGAGCTCTACACAGAGCGTATGAAAACGGATCAGCTGTCGACGTGGGCCGTGCGGTACTTGCAGCTGGGTAAGAATGCTGCACTGTGGGGATGCCCATTAGTGCAGACTGGACAGTGATACCAACCCCGGTGCTAGTACGAGTTCAAGATCTTGAGTTTTTTCGGAATGCTTGCCATTGATGCAATTTTGCGTTCGGATTCCGAACATGGAATAAGTCCGGGAAAAAGGACTCGAATTTGGGTTGAACACTGGCATGGAATCGAAAAATATTTTGCGCTTGGAATCCGAACACAGATTTCGATCAATAACATGCGTTCCCGAGAAATTCAGTCGCACACAACTGCTATATTTTACATTCGTTGCCGCCAACAACATTGGGGATACCCATGGGGCTGAGAAATATGCAGGAACATCGAAACAGAATCTCCTCCGTCCGGGGAAACCGGAAAATTGGAACGATGCACAAAATAACATCAGCCTTTTCACAAAAAAGTTGTGGGGTTGTCGAACTTTTTTGACTTTTTTGACTTTTCAACTTTTTTAGAAAAAAAAAAGTTGGCAGAAATGCACGGCCATTGATGATGGCAATGATGAAGAAAAAAAAAATTGGGGGAGGTTGTCAAAAATGACCTCAGTGTTGTTGTGTTGCCGGCTTTCCCAAGTTTTGGGGTTGTTTGGGCTTTTTTGGGGTTGTACAACCCCAAACAACCCCGACAACTTTTTTGTGAAAAGTCTGATGAAGAGGGTGGCTCTAGTGTAGGGATGACACGCATTCCAAAAAGCTCAAGCAATTTGCGATCCTGTGAATACATACCCCGACCCTTATGTAAAACCGACTCTCCTCGCACAGCGTTGTTCGGAGTCCCAACATATTTATTCCACCATGGCGAAAGACACATGTTCGAAATCTGAGCACCACAAGTTTTGCGACACCTACAAAAGAAAAACTACATAGTTGTCAATGAACCACCCACTGATTACTTTCATGTTGGACATGTTGTGATCCGTTCTTGTCCGTGCGGTGCGAGTCGAGAAATTTTCTGTTCTGTTGCGGTTGCTAGTACCGGCGAGTCGCACTGCCTCTTTAGCCCGTTTTCTGCAGCTTACGTCCCCTTCCACTTTCTGGCGTGCGTCTAGCAGTATACCGTTCCGACCTTTTATTTTATGCCTGTTGCGATTGTTTATACTAATCATATTTTCTTCTATAAGGAATAACTAACGCTGTGCACCGTATATTAGCCTGACACTTATCTGTGCTTTCGACCCCGTTAGACTTTGGCGACTCCTTAGGTCGGCTGGGCCGCTAAAGGTGATATATCGGCAACGGCCGAGCTTGATCATGTTCTTTGCATGATCTGGCTTCTGTTTCCATCGTCGGGCAATCAGGTTGGTGAAAAAACGATCAATATGCTGATGGGATGTGGCTTTGTAAAATTGCCTCGTTTGATTCCCTGTAAAATTACTAACTGATTCATGCTTGAAGGATCGAGAATCAATATGTATTTGAAAGATTTCCGAATTGTAGTTAGTGAATTCATTTAAATGAGTTTTGTGCCCAACTGCCAATATCTCCCTAGATTGGATCCAAAATTGACTTCTTTGAACTCCGAAAGTTCCACACCTCAAATAAACTGCTTGATAAAGGCCTGCTTTTTCATGTCTCCGCATTATTTAGTTACAAAATTACTTACATACACTTACAGCCGAGAAATGCGTGCTGTGGAGTGCGTGCAGGTGCAGCCCGCGAGCGAGAACAGGACGGCACCGATTTGATGTTCAACAAACGTGGCACAAGTTAGAACTGCTGAAGTGTCTAGACTAGATTTGACACCGGGTAACGCCGCATCCTTTCGACTCCATGCGCTGCACGCGCAATGACTCCATGGATTATTCTCTGTTTCAGAGCCTGTGGAGTCATCTTCAACATCACTGGTTTTGAATGATATTTTTTATTGCAAAATATATGTAGTTTGGCTGCTTAGTACATGTATTATTTTGGAAATTCTACATGCACATGTACATATTTTGCGAGCTTACCAGTGGTATGTAGTCGCTCAGATCTGGACTGTGCAACATTGATGTTCGGGACCCCTCGTGGGTATACTACTTTGTATAACTAGCTCTGGTGTAAGGTACCAGGGATGCCCGGAGGGCCTTAATATTAGTGAATAAATGGAAATAATATAATGCCGAGGTCCGTGGGCACGAGCACGGGATATACCGTGGGCGGGAAGCGAAGCCGAATTTGGGCGTACGTGCTTTGGCAAATAATACATATTCATTTGCTACATACGACATCACAGAAAGTAAGTAATAAAGAGCATGGCTTTCGCTTTTGGTGGGCGGGGGAAGTGAGAGTAAGAACGGTGAAGAGGGCAAATGAGGAGTTGTGAGGAGGGGCGGAGGAGAATGGACGGTGAAGACAGGGAGGAGTGGCGAGCGATGGGAGGGAGGGAATGACGAGGGAGAGAAGGGAGAGAGTGAGGGACAAACGACGAGAGGCGTGGGGAGGATGTGGAGGGATGAGAATAGAATAGACCAAAAGTAAAAAGAGTAGTAAAGATGGAAGAAATGGAGGCGAAAAGGTTATGCAATGAAAGGCGGGCGAGGCGTGCGACGTAGAGGGAAAGAAATGAAGAGAAAGAAGAAAGAAGAGAAGGTATCGAGACGCGCTTAGGACAAGATGGAGAACAGCGGGGCATTAAAGCGTATCCCAGCCCGCGCAGCACGATCATCCGACGGCCCCGTGGATAGAGTAGGGCGTGCGTTGTCGTCCCGCCAGTCGGACCGAGCACGAGCGCGACAATGGAGTCGGGGCAGCGCATACGTATACCCGTGCTCCGCGCTCTCGCGCACCGTCGCCGCCAAAGATCCGTGCAGCACACCAGCGCCGCGTCCATTGACCCCGCCGCACAAAAAAAAAAAGAACGCGCATACATATATAAGACCAGCAATACTCACCACATCTCTTCCCCAAATCCGTCCGGCAGCCACAGGCGCCGCCGCCGCCTCCCTCGCCGCACGCGCCTCCCTCGACTCCCTCGGTAGCCCCGTCGCACTCGTGCTCGGGCCGACCGCAAACCCTCTTCCGGCCAGCCACGCCTCGAGTATGCACCCCACCACATCGAGCGTGCCCGCCTGCACCACGCGGCTGCGGATCGGCTCGCTGCCCCTCACGCCGATGTTCACGACGCGCTGGAACGCGAGGCTGAAGCGGTAGGCCGCGTGCTTGTCGAACTGGCCTGCGGGTGGATTGAGCGTGGGCACGGGCGCGGCGGGGGCGGTAGCTCGGAGGCAGGAGGCTGTAGAACTGGGAGGGAGACGCGGGCGGGGGCGGGGCAACGCAGAAGTCGTGCAGGATGCGCACGAGCCGCTCAAGCCCGCCGTCCATCGTCATGATCTCGCGGATCCGCGGCGAGGTCGACGTGAGGTATGTGAGGTGCGTAAGAGAGTTGAATAGAGGCAGCGCCGAGGACGTGTCGAGTGCTGTAGTCGTATTACTTAGTATACCATTTACAAGGAATACATCCCAAACGCACCTCTCCTGTCGTACAGCTGCGAGGTGATGCACACACACGCCTTGTTCTGCGCCGGGAACGCAAAGTTCGACTCGCGCATCGTCGGCCGTCGATTCTAGGAACAAGAGGCAGACAAGCAAGAAGAACAGGAAATGAAAAAAGGGTCAAGGGGCATTGAAAATGCGAAAATCCGCACATACCTTCCATTTGTTTTCTCAGAGCCTTCAGGGACCCCTCCCTCCCTAATGATGGCGTGAGAACTTCCTGATATGGAAACTGCCAATTCTTTTCTCCTCGAAATGAATGCCAGGACCAGCATTCATGCAGGAGAGTGTTTTGGATGATTTATGTAGAGTATTCAGCTCTTTCCTTGAGCTGTAGCACCTATTTTGACTGAAAATAAATCTCGGTTTTAGGCACATCAATCGGACACGTGATATACCGGCCTGGTACGGCCTGATCGGCAACTTCCGGAAAACATTAACTTACACGTATGCAAAGTTTATCTGTGTGAGCCGAGGCTGCAGAGGCATAAATTGAGCCATAGCTGACGATCCTGAGAATCAAAGAGACTTAAAAATTAGCCCCAAAAATTCCAATTTTTTTCTGAAGCATGTTTTGCACAAATCTGAGTAAAGGAACCAGTTTCCAAATCTCATACAAAAAAATATTTTCAGACCTCGGGGGGACCCCTCCCTCCCTGTCCATATAGGGAAATTTCTTATCTTCGAAGCCCCTTGAAAAGGGTACACCGCCAAAGTGCCGAACGTTCCCGGCGGCTGGCCGAGTCACCTGGGGAGCATGTGTGGCAAGAGCTGTAGGCAGGTGGTAGTGGTGTGGCTGCCAGCTGCGAGGTCCAGATGGCCTCACACCTGGCCTCGAGCTGGCCAGGCAGGTATCGAACATGTTTTTGCAGCAGCTGGTTCCAATGTATACAAATAATATTACAATTAATATTTTACATGCCTAATCAGAGAACTCGCCATTTGAGAGCATTTGAGACATCTCGTCGTAGTCATCAGTCGCGGTAATAAATGAAAGGCACAGGGCCGCCCTCTGGAAAACTGTCACTTCTGAGTCTTTCCACCTCCGGTTCCGGTGATCCGAGGCCAGCACCAGGACAAGGGCGCGCGCGGAGGTTCCGCATGTGCATCGAGAAATTCCTCGAGCGCAACCCGGAGAACACCGTCGACATCGACTGGTCTCCGGGGCATGAAGACATCAAAGGTAACGAGCGAGCGGACACGCTCGCGAAATCCGCCGCCGAATTACCGTGCGCGGGCGAGTCGACGAGCATGACACACGCGAAACGTGCGGCAAAAGAGAACACCCTGCGGAAATGGACAGGTACGTGGGATAAAACTTACCCCACTGGCCGCTTCGCGGCGGCAGACAGATTTCCCCCCTCATGGAAGCCCAAACCACATTTCTTCGGAACGAGACGAGAAGTGTACGGGAGGATAGTCCAGTGCAGAACAGTGGACATGCATTCATGGGTGAGTACTATGCCAAATTCGTCCCTACAGAGAGCGTCCGGTGTCGGTGCGGCGAGAGATTCCAAACACGAGCGCACATCCTCCGGGAATGAAGTCTGTACGCAGAGCACAGGGGACTCCTCAGGGCGGTGTCTAAGGAGATCAGCATCCCCGACATCCTCGGGACAGAAAAGGGCCTAACGGCCTTATCGAGGTTCATCGAGAACACCGGAGCGTTCACCAAGACAGGCGGACCACAGGCGGAACCTTTGCCCCCAGAGGAGACCGACAGCGATGCGGAGGCAGAGACAGAAGAAGAAGAAGTGGATGTAGGCGGGGACGAGGTCGAGGGAAGTGGCAGTGAGGGGGATGATGAAGAAGACAACTGACGCGCGACGCGTCAACGATACCGCCACCAACACCGCGTGCGGCCACCTCGGGCTCAGCATACAAGATACCGGCCTCCCCTTTTCTCTTGGTTTCTCTCCCTCTCTTATGTGACTTATTATATACCCCATATGCTCCAGGCCACCCTATTCTTACCTACCCCGAGACCCGCAGATTATACCGGCCACTTTGCTATTACTAGACACAAACGGACACTTTTACCTACCGACACACCCGTTTTTTCTTCGATTATTTATGCGTAGTTACTACGCCGGCTTCTTAGCTATTTAGTCTAGCTTGTGCCGTCAATCGACTCTCTCTCTCTCTCTCTCACCTCCGGTTCCGGTGTTTCCGCACTGATGCTTTGTCGTTTAAAACTCAAGGTTCGTCGTACTGATCCTTGTTCGTGCGCTAGCGCCTCCGAGCAGCTCGAGAGAATAAAAGCCACGAGCGCCAGGATTGAAGATTATAGCAAAGGCCAATCGCCGAACAAGTCCGGTCGGCGGGTCCGACGATGACACATGCACAAACAACAACAAGCATCAGGAAATTCGCAGCGGGCCGGTCAGGCCATATGTGGCCGGGTGATCGCCGTCCGTCTCATCAGCTTTCACACGTCTGGTTGGGCAGCTGATGATCGCTGGTTACAAGCGGATGACCGATAGCGACATGCGCCAGGATGTTTTTTTTTTTTTTTTTTTTTTTTTTTTTGTGGAACGTTTGGAATAGCATCAGGAAAAGCCCTTTTGAGGCCCCTCGGATCAACCCGAGCCGACATAGTCGGTCCCTTTCAGCCCGTTATAATTGGTGGCTTAGGGATAGAAACCTTGCCGAATAATGTAGCTCCACGGGTCGAAAATGCATTAACGCACGAACGGCAAATGCCGAACAGTGTGGGACTCAACCGAAGTCACTACCCACTAAAAACGCCCTAAAACGGTTGCAACCTGGTTCGAACCCTCGTCACTGAGGCCAAGCGATCTTCGGATTACCCAAAGATCAGGACGCGTGTTACACCGCTCACCCACGTGCGCCAGGATGTTCGCCAGACTGATGAGACCGTCGCCAGACGGGCGGGTTAGCTCAATTCCACTGGCCCCAGGCACCGTATATACCACTTATATGCCACTTATATACCACTTAAAAGCTCTCAAAAGATGGGGAAATAAAACTGTATTCATTCATAAAGGGAAGAGACAACTAGCCTGGTCCGTCAAGCCCCAATACACTCGCGCTCCGTTGTCTCAATCCGGTACGGAAGTAACCACTGTAATGGCCACAGAGGCTGCGTGGGGAGAACCTATCCGTATATAGCTTGAAAGCGTGTTGCAGCAGCTTCCGGAACTATTTGAGGCGTGGACGACCTGTGCGCACTTCTTGCGCGCTTGACGAGGATAGCGGGGAACTGTTGCTGAGAAGACATTGAGGTTGAAGAGTAAACCAGCCCAGTAACATCAACAGAAGGATAGCACTTGTCGCCAGTAAGTGTCTGAAGTATTGAGGTGGCCGTTCTTGGATCGGCGCTGGCAGACTTGTATGCTTGAGGGCTTGAGGGCTTGAGGGCTTGATTTACACAGGAGATTGGAACACGAGGGAGTGGGATGCTAAGAAACTTGACGAGTTGGGCAACTTGCGCGAGCACTGGAAGCAAGACTGGAAGGAGGGGCGATCCGGGATGGATGGGGGAAGGACAAGAGGCGACCAACATGGCTGTGCGTGCACGTGCATGGATTACCAAACCAAACAGGCGCACGGACCAGTGATCAACGTTTGATCAACAACTGATCTCGCGGATGCATTGCCTCTCGTTGCCTTTATTTTTAGTTGCGCCTCCAAGCACAAGCGGCCGCGCTCAGCACAGTAGCACTTCCTCCGAATCGTGTTCTTGCTTCCTCGGAGTCTCAGCCCGGTGATAGTGATGCGAAGGTCTGCGTGGGTGTGCGCGTATTGATGCCTGAGGCCTGAACTGCGATAACCCAACAAACTTTGTCGCCGCACTGCTCTAGCTACAAGTACATACGACAAATTACTAGGTGCAGATTAAAGGTACACTAAATACTGAATAATGATTGAGTGAGAGTCTGATACTGAACTCACAATGACGGATACGCGCTCACCATCCCTTCTCGATTGGCCACGAATTGTGCAGCTCTTAAAATATGGCAATGGGCTCACCCGCGCTGGCGAGTCCTGGTATAGGTCTGTGATACCCTGATCAGATGCTATCACATCACGAGCTTCATCAGGCTCAATATGGGCTGTGCAAATTTCCTGATTTGAATGTTGCTCAGCCTTTCTTTCTAATTTCTTCCTCTCCATCTCCTCCTGCATCTTCGAGCTGGAGACTGCGCTGCTGTGGACACCGACTCGCATGCGCTTAAGCACATATCCCACTTTCTCCCTCCACGCAACCTCAAGCCATGGCTTGGCTGCGCGTCTTCAAGTCGGCACCATCCAGAGCCATCCAGCCTCACACTGCGCTGGCGTGGCTGCCGACTCTCATGCTCAAGACTCTATCCCGATTTCTCTCTCCATGCACCCTCAAGTCATATGCATGTCCTCAATCTTGGGTTGCTTATCTTCAAGCCGGTATTCTTTTTACCGCTTCTTCAATTACTTTCAACATCAGTAAAACAACACGTTTGTCTTTGACATCTTTGGCGTCTTTGCCAAGACGCCCAAGACGCCAAAGATGCATTTTTTCCAAAGACGTGTGTCTTTCGCTAGCGAGCGTCCAAAGTCTTAGCCAAGAAGGCGCATCTTTGACGTCTTGGGCAAGACTCGAAAGACTTGCGTGCATTCTCCAAAGAGGTTTGCAAAGATGCTAAAGATTTCTAAAGAGCACTCATAAGACACTTGAAAGACATGAAAATAAATGATATTTGGAGCGACATCGTAAAAGCTACAAGTAATTACTATATCACCATGTCGTTGATCAGGCGGCGCTCGTCGTGTTCGTCGTCGGGATGGCGCGATGACCGGCAGTGTTATTTGTCATCGTTCAAACTGCACAGCTGACTGGGTTGGAGACCTATCAATGAATGATACATTGCTAAAATAAACGACACACCAAAGCGCAAAGGACCTTCTGCGACACTGCACTTCTGGCGGGAGGCATCATCACAAAAGTCGACGGTAGTGGATCCAGACGGGGTTACGAGGCTGTTTGCAGAAGAAATGTAAGCAGGTGGGATATAATTAAGAGGTGGCTCACCCAGACGGACGGGAAAAGGCTAAATCAGCTGGCGCTTTAAGGGATCTGAGTAGAAGCACACAAGCCACATGCGGCAAAGTGCGAAACATTGTACGAAATTGGTACAGGCGTCTGCATAGGGAAAAGCTTTTGATGTTGGGAGACGAGAACATTGAAGAGATTGAGCGCGAAATGCAAGCCGGAGGACGAGAGAGCTTGACACTGGCTTGAGAGCTTGAAATCTTGGCCTAGATAGACTTGAGAAGATTCAGGAATTGAAGCGAAGTGTTTGGAGAGCTCTTGAGGCACTTGGAGTAACCTTGACCCAGGCTGAGGCAGGAGGAGCTGAAAGGGAGGTGGGCGCAAGGTGGGGGGAGGAGTCAAGGTGTCGCGCTGGCATCATCAACCGCGATCCGATCGTCACCGATGATCGGAACAGCGGAGTTTGAAAGACTTAGATAGAACTTTTCCATCTTTCTTTTGGTCAACGCAAGAAAAGATCCTTTTGCAAAATATTCAAGTCCTGGATTTAAATGCAGCCTAATTTTAACTGTGAACTCTGAACTTACTGCCAGCGCTGCACTGGCTTGAGTGCCGCTTTTGAGTGCCCACTGTCAGTGCCGGCGGAGTGGCAGATGGTTCAATACTTACTACGACTCGGACTCACAATCTACCGCACGAGCGCATGTGTTTTGAACCAGATATGAAAAAAATACAGCTAAAATGTATATGCAAATTTCTTTAAAATGAGACAAGCTTGAAAGACATAAGACCAAAACTCCAAGACAAAGATGTCCAAAGACGCCGCTCCAAAGACACAAGACGCCGCTCCAAAGACATAAGACACTTTTCTAAGACAAAGATGTTCAAAGATGCGGCCCAAAGACGTAAGACCTCAAAGACAAATGTGTTGTTTTACTGATGAAGCCTTGCAAGCTCCGGTTTCTCAAGCGCGGAGTCTTCGTCTGCTAGGCTCTGCTGCTCTTCTCAGTCTATCCTCAATGTGTTCCGCCGTTTGCTGGTAGCATCCCGTGCGCTGCGTCGTTCTGGCGCATGTGGCTACTTTTCTTCCTAGCCGAGGGAACTTCGGAACTTGTTCGTGGCTGTTTCACTGTCAACCCCAAGCGTTCGTCAAGCGAACTCGTTTCCTCGTCTCCTACTAGACCAATTGCACTCTGGAGCGCAACTGAAGGTCCCAAGTATCTATCTCTGTTATCACTCCAAGAATTATCACTCCTGGCTCTCCAGCCTACCTGCACCTCCGCGCTGCGTCGCGCTTTTGGTCGCTTGTGGCCCTTTTTCTTCCCATCCTTCGGTGCAGGGTTTCCGCACCTCTTCGTCGCACGTGGCTAAATTTTCGAATCCTCTTTCAATCAACACTCTTCACCTATCGATTATCTGGCCATTTGTGTGCATACAGGTGTGTTATGACTGTGCATCTTATACACTGTTCTGACCATCATTCTCACGACAGGTTTGCGGACCGCCAAGTCCACGGCGCTGGATTTGTTTTTTTGCCAGAGGCTCACATCCAAGTATGTCTACTTCGTCATCCTGTTCTACGGCACAGTGACCAGTGCGTTATTAGTTCCGCCGGTCATTCTCGAGCTGTCCCAGCTGCTCGCTATCAGCGCTGCGATCCAGTACATTCATATGTTCCGTTAGCGAGTCTTGCATGTATTTTGTAGCTTTCAATGCAGTTCAGTTGCGGCAATCCTGCCCCACGCGTCGTGAGCACAAATTAAGGGAAGCATTTCCGTCCCTGTATGTCTTTATCTGTGCCTGCAGGTTGCCGCAACATTCCACCTTCAGCTGGTGGCCACACCTACATCAGTAAAACTACACATTCGTCTTTGACGTCTTTGGCGTCTTTGGCAAGACGTCAAAGACGCCAAAGACACATTTTTCCCAAAGACGTGCGTCTTGGGCTAAGTAGATCCACTTGTCTTATAAAGACAAAGGCATCTTATAAAGACGAGGGTGTCTTGGGCAAGACCGTAAAGACGCACCTAAATCCACTCAAGACGCCTCATAAGATGTTCAAAGACTTGCTCAAGACACGAATAAAGATGCAATTTAAAATATATATTCAATAATATATCGTACTATATACATAATATGCACTAAAAAATCCGACTCGCTAACAAGCGTTGAAGAGGACGAACGCGATCGTGGCGTAGTGACGATGGGGTCGGAATGATGCGCTGCAGCGGCGGCGGTGAACGAGCAAGTAAACGAGATGAGGGATTCTATAAATGGTATGTCAGGGCATATTATAGAAAGGATGTGGTGGAAGTACGTACGGTGGCACAGTGTAAACACCGGGGCAGCGGATGTAAGAATGGGGAGGTGGAAGTCAGGAAGAGCCTATAAATATGTCAGTAGAAGCGGGACTCGGCGAATGCACGTAGTGCTGGGTAGGGCCACAGACGGCAGCAAGCGACATTGAAGCGACACAGCGCAAATGGGAAGGGGAGAAGCAGCACGGCAGAAGAGACCACAAGATATTGAGGGACTTGGTGGCTTGATGACGGGCTTGACCGGCTTGAAAAACTTGAGGTTTGAGGCCTTGAGGGTCTTGCAGGTCTTGCCCCAGCCAGGGAGCCACAAGCAGGGGAACGGAGAGGGGAAAGATGGCGGGAAGAAGCAAGAGAAGGGTGTGCGCTGGCATTACCAACCATCTGTCAAGTCACGCCATTGGCGATCCGATCGTTCCTGATGATCGGAACAGCGGAGTTTGAAAGACTTAGAAGTTTTCCACTTTCCCTAGTCAATGCGAAAGATCCTTTCATATTCAATATCTCAACTGATAATGCAACATAACCACTGTGAGTAGCCATTTTTCACTGTATTGAGCCAGATATGAATAAATACAGCTAAAGTGTACCTGTAAAATAAGACATGCATGAAAGACATAAGACCAATACCCCCAGACAAAGAGATTCAAAGATGCCGTTCCAAAGACCTAAGACACTTTTCTAAGACAAAGATGTTCAAAGATGCGGCCCAAAGATGTAAGACGCCAAAGACAAACGTGTAGTTTTACTGATGTACCTGGCCACAGTCTGTGGCCATAGGCTCCTAAACCTGGAATCCACCTACAAGCACCTGGTGGCCAGCTTAAACCGGCATGTTGCAAACATGTCATGTACAGCTGGTGGCAACGTGCAGGACAAATAGCGGTGTACAAGGACTCGGACGCGGCGGGCCCTGACTGATCACTTGTGTGCGTTTGTTGATTCTACCCGCCGTCGCCCTCCTCTTACTAACCATCTCACTAAGGCCGAACTGCGGTCCAAGGTCTTACTAGCAGTCGTGGTGTTAACGCGACCTGGTGGCGGAGTGGTCTGCACCCACAAATAATAGTAGGAGACGAGCGTTTTCGCTGGGAAGTCCTTGTTCGACTCAAGGCCAGGTTGTATAATAATATCAGTGTTCTCCCTTAAGCCCTTATTAAGGGTAAAAATTTTGTTTAAGCCCTTAAGTCTTATTAAGGGTACTTAACTTAAGGGTATGTTAAGGCCTTAAGTATCACGTGTCGTATATTATTCCATGATAATGACCTCTCTATTTTAATTAATCTTTCTTTACTTCTCACTACCCGTGTGTCTATATGCATCCTGACAGACAAACAGCTATCCGCCTGTTGCCAAATCCTGCTTGAATCAGGTGGATCATCGATCACTGCCGTCCCATTCCTCTTGGATAGGCTAAAGTGTTTGACAAGGAAATCCACAGCCACTGTAGTTCACATGGGTTGAAGCTTCCTTTCCTACATGGTAGAAATACCCTCAATAATTGGGTGTACAAGTAGGTCAAGAAAATTGTGCGATCAAAATATAATGATGCCATCATTAAGCCTTAATTAAGACCTAAGAAATTCTGGACCACTTGTTAAGCCCTTAAGTTAAGTGCATTTTAACCCTTAAGTGGACTTAACCCTTAAGTCTTAGGTAGAACACTGGTTGTATTCGTCGTGTCCTCCATCCTTTTTGCAGACTGCAGCATTTTTGAACTCTGGCCATCCAAATTTTCTCGAAATTCCTGTCGATCACAATATCGCCTGGATGTCGGAGCGGTCCGCCCCCAATAACAATTTAAATTGTCGTCTCCCGACCTCGTTGTATGTATACTTGGGGACATTGGAACTTCGCTTTTAACGCTTGCCTACGCTCAAAATCAGCGGCACTTAGGCAGGTTCGACCGAAATGAAATATGACCTGGAAGCGGAGCGGTCCGCGCCCAAAGATAATAATTGGTTACCTTGAATACTGTTGGGAGGCCCTTGTTCGACTCAAGGCCAGGTCATACTCCATTCATGCCATCTTTTTTCTCTAAACTTCCAAGCCTTCCTTTCGTTCTCTTTCATCCGAATGGCGCACACTTACTCGCCAGGAAGGTGAATTATAATATTGTTCCATTCATGGTCGCTTCTTTCCCTTTGTCGGTTTGACTCCAGTCGAGAATCGAGACTGACACACTTATACAGGTTCAATACAAGGAAAAATACGACCTGGAGGCGGAGCGGTCCGCGCCCGAAGATGGTAGATCAGCTCATGAGGACACACCCTGCACATCCAGTTGGGCGGCCCTTGTTCGACTCAAGGCCAGGTCATTCGACTCTATGAATGAAGAGTTTTTTCTTCCAGAATTTTCGCATCAAACCCGTGTGTCTAGTCAATTACCTCAGGGATTCTTTTTGTTGCCATTCTTAAGCTCAAAGTCGGCGGCACTTCTCCACCCTCAACCGAGATGAAATACGACCTGGAGGTGGAGTGGTCCGCGCCCAAAGATCGTCCTAGTTTATTCGCATATATTCCTGGTTGGGAGGCCCTTGTTCGACTCAAGGCCAGGTCGTATTTTGTGTCCTCCATTCTTTTTGCAGGCTACAGCATTTTTGAACTCCAGCCGTACAAATTTTCTCGAAATTCCTATCCATCAAAATATCGCCTGGATATCAGAGTGGTCCGCCCCCAACAGCAATTTGAATTCGCGCAATAGCAATTTAAATTGGCGTCTCCCGACCTCGTTCTATGTATATACGTGGGACTTAGGACTTCGTTTTTAACGCTTGCCTACGCTCAAAATCAGCGGCACTTAGGCAGGTTTAACACAAGGGGAATATGACCTGTTGGCGGAGTGGTCCGCGCCCATCAAGAATTCTGTTCGGTTAAATGGGAGTCCCTTGCAATTGTTCGACTCAAGGCCAGGTCATTATCGGTTTCTTCGCTCGAATTTTTCTTTTATCTCAACTTTCATGCCTTCCTTTCGTTCTCTTTCATCCGAATGGCGCGCACTTAACCCACTCACAGTGAGACGAAGTATAATATTGCTCTATTCATGGTCGACTCATCAAGCGTCTTTCTTTTTGTCGGTTTGACCCCAATCGAGAATCGAGACTGACACATTTATACAGGTTCAATACAGGAAGAAATACAACCTGGAGGCGGAGCGGTCCGCGCTCAAAGATACTGACCCGTTGCTATGTGCTCAGTTGAGAGCCCTTGTTCGACTCAAGGCCAGGTCATAACTGGGAAAACTGTGAGTTTTTTAAAATTGGAGCCCATTTAATCCGAATTATTCAACCCATATGAAGACCAAGTGCAAGTGCGATACTGTTCGATTCAAAGTCAGATCAGTTCCACGGTTTTCTTCCCGGCCATTGAGAGTTCCACATTTATTCAGGTTCGATACAAAAGGAATGTGACCTGGAGGCGGAGTGGTCCGCGCCCAAAGATAGTATCACTCTTCCACACTTCATTTGGGAGGCCTTTGTTCGACTCAAGGCCAGGTCATGGGCTGGGTCCGTGTGATCTTTTTTCTCTAAACTTCCAAGGCTCCTTCATCTTAACCTTATTCAACCCACGAAATATAATATATCTGTTCGATTCACAGCCAGGGCCCAGTTCCAAGCTTTTTCTTTTTTTATTTCTTTGCCTTTGATTCAAGTCCCACACATCTATTCAGGTTAGTTCAGGTTCAACGTTCAATAAAGGTGAAATATGTCCTGGAGGCGGAGCGGTCCGCGCCAATCATAATGAGATGAGTAACTCGTAGCCTTGGGAGCACCTTGTTCGACTCAAGGCCAGGTCATCGCAAACTTCACACATCCTTTTTTTCGTCTGCCAGGAGTTCACACCCAACCCGTGCGCCTGCTTCTCCGAAAAATGTTGCCTTTTCTGTGAGCCTTGATTTACTCTGCCTTTTTCCTAAAATCCGCGGCACTTACGCAAATTCACAGTAAGATGAGTATGGCCTGGAGGCGGAGCGGTCCACGCCCACACCCCAAATAAGAGTTCCTTGTTTGACTCAAGGCCAGGCCATAGCGCACGCTCCTAGCATTTTTTAAAAATCTTAACGTCCGGGCTTCCTTTGGTCGCATTTAAGCCGATTTATTCAACCCACATGAATATGAAATATAACAACATTATTTCACAGCCAGGTCAGTTCCACGATTCTTTTTAAAACTCGTTGACTCCAATGGACGTTTATTACAACAGGAATCCTACCTGCAGGCGGAGCGGTCCGCCCCCACACCCATGGAAAGGAATTGGGAGTCCCTTGTTCGACTCAAGGCCAGGTCGTCACTTGGACGTCATTCGCCCCGGGCAAGCTTATTCAACCAGAGGGAGGCGAAATATGATATTTTTTCATTCACCTTGGTGTGGCTCAACTTCCAAAGTTTTTTCTCGTTCTTGTTTTTCTGACCTATGGCTCCACCATACGGACTTATTCAGGTTCAATGCTGCATTAATACGACCTGGATGCGGAGTGGTCCGCGATCAACCATAATTAATTAGCTGGTTCATCTCAGTGTACGCTTGGGAGGCCCTTGTTTGACTCAAGGCCAGGTCATAGATCTTTCGTCCTCATGTTTTCTACTTGCAGATTATTCGTCGTGTCCTTCATCCTTTTGCAGGCTGCAGCATTTTTGAACTCCGGCCGTCCGAATTTTCTCGAAATTCCTGTCGATCGAAATATCGCCTGGAGTGGTCCGCTTCCAACAGCAATTTAAATTGGATACGCGGGACTTGAGACGTCGTTTTGGACGCTTTTCTACGCTCAAAATCGGTGGCGTTCATGCAAGTTCAACACAAGTGAAGATATGACCTGGAAGCGGAGCGGTCCGCGCCCAAAGATAATAATTGAGGCGCAGCATTCTATGGGGAGGCCCTTGTTCGACTCAAGGCCAGGTCATGATCTGACACCATGAGATCTTTTTTCCCTAAACTTAGGCTCCGTTCATTCTCCTTCATCTGAATCTTATTCAACCCACGAAATATAATATATATGTTCGATTCACAGCCAGAGCCCAGTTCCAAGGTTTTTCTTTTTTTCTTTCTTTGCCCTTGATTCAAGTCCCACACATCTATTCAGGTTAGTTCAAGTTCAATAAAGGTGAAATATGTCCTGGAGGCGGAGTGGTCCGCGCCGAATCATAATGAGGCGAGTACAACGTGACCTTGGGAGCGCCTTGTTCGACTCAAGGCCAGGTCATAGGTCTGCCCTTTCCTCATTTTTTCTACTTCCAGAATTATTATTGCGCATCAAACTCGCCGTGCGCCTGCTCATCCAAAAATATCGCCTTGTTGCACTGTTTTGTCCGCGCACTGAATTCATTAGGCCTTTTTGGACGCTTTTCTGCGTCAAAATCCATGGTGTTTATGCAGGTTCACAGGAGAGTGAATATGACCTAGAGGCGGGGCGGTCCACGTCCAACTATATTGCCACATCTACACTTGGGAGGCCCTTGTTGTACTCAAGGCCAGGTCATGTTTCTGCCTTCTCAGCTTTTTCTATTCCACATTAAATTTAAATCCGTGTGCCTACTCCTCCGAGCGAAAATCTGAATTAATTCTAGGGCTTTTGTTGTTGTTGTTCTGAGTCGTCCACCCACTTCCGCGCGTCGTTGACTTCTCATCACCCGCATCAGAACCGGTCAAAGCGCGGTCTAGCACCCGCTAGGGGTGGATCAGCTTCCCAGAATGATAGTCTCTTTTTACGATTTCTTGTGACTCTGTTATAAAATGAATGCAACTGACTTGTGATGAAAAGGATGCGCAAAATCTCAAAAGATCTCCACGCCATTTGCCCACTCTCAAGGTCCGTGCGCGGCGAGAAAGGCGTATAGTTAGCGGACGGGAAAGTGTAGGAAAGGCGAGGAGCCAAATAAGGAGGATAAACGCGAAAATAATCGGAGAAGGGGCGAGCGAGGGCAAGAGGGATGATGGGCGGGAGGGGTGAGAAGGGCAGAGGCAAGGGAGGCGCGCGGGCAAAAGAAGCGATAGGCAGGGATTCGAAGAACGAGGGGGGAAGGAAAGGTAACGACGGCAAACGAAGGGAGAGGACGGGGCGGGGAGGGTGCGGTGCGGTGCGGTGCGGTGCGGTGCGGTGCGGTGGGAGCAGAATGAGAAAGGGAGGATAGACGCGAAAAAAACAAGGCAATGAAGTGCGGGAGCAGGCGAGCAAGGTGGACGACGGAGACGACATGGGGAGGGGCGATAAAAGGAAGGGGGGAAAAAGAGAGAGAGAAAATGAGAAGAAGAAAAATAGATAAGGACGGCGGGGCACTGTCGTTATCGCGCTGTACACGATATCGTGTATAGCAAATCGAGAGCACCAGCAGCACGACCACGCTACGGCCCAGTGGATCGAACAAGACGTGCGTCGTCACCCCGCCAGTCGCCCTGAGCACGAGACCCTGCAAGGGTGACGGCAATAAAGGTCAGGGCAACGCCGCTATATCCCCAGGCCCCGGGCCCTCGCGCACTGTTGCCTCCAAAAATCCGGGTAGCACACCAACGCCACGGCCAGCGCCCCGTCTATCGATCCCGCCGCACAAGAAGAGCAAAGCGCACAGGCACAAGACCACCCAGACTTACCACATCTCTTCCCCTAATCCGTCCGGCAGACACAGCCGCCGCCGCCGCCGCCCTCCTCGCCGCACGCGCCTCCCTCGACTTCCTCGGAAGCCCTGTCGCACTCATACTCGGACCGACCGCAAACCCCCTTCCGGCCAACCACGCCTCGAGTATGCACCCCACCATGTCGAGCGTGTCCGCCTGCACCACGCGGCTGCGGATCGGCTCGCTGCAACTCACGCCGATGTTCACGACACACTGGAACGCGAGGCTGAAGCGGTACGCGGCGTGCTTGTCGAACTGGCCTGCTGGGGGTTGAGCGTGGGCACGGGCGCAGGGGGGCGGTAGGAGGGGGGCGGTAGGAGGGGGGCAAGAAGCCATAGAACTGGGAGGGCGACGCGGGCGGGGGCGGGGCGACGCAGAAGTCGTGCAGGATCCGCACGAGCCGCTCGAGCCCGCCATCCATCGTCATGATCTCGCGGATCCGCGGCGAGGTCGACGTGAGGTATGTGAGGTGCGTAAGAGAGTTGAATAGAGGCAGCGCAGAGGACGTGTCGAGTGCTGTAGTCCTATTAGTATATCTTATAGGACGAGTAGACCGTACCCACCCCTCCTGTCGTACAGCTGCGAGGTGATGCACACACACGCCTTGTTCTGAGCCGGGAACGCAAAGTTCGACTCGCGCATCGTCGGCCGTCGATTCTACGAACAAGAGGCAGACAAGCAAGAAGAACAGGAAATGAAAAAGGGTACAAGGACTCGGACGCGGCGGCAGTGGCTCTGACTGATCACTTGTGTGCGTCTGTTGATTCTACCCGCCGTCGCCTTCCTCTTACTAACCATCTCACTAAGGCCGAACTGCGGTCCAAGGTCTTACTAACAGTCGTGGTGTAAACGCGACCTGGTGGCGGAGTGGTCCGCACCCACAAATAATAGTAGGAGACGAGCGTTTTCGCTGGGAGGTCCTTGTTCGACTCAAGGCCAGGTTGTATTTGTCGTGTCCTCCATCCTTTTTGCAGACTGCAGCATTTTTGTAACTCTGGCCATCCAAATTCCTGTCGATTACAATATCGCCTGGATGTCGGAGCGGTCCGCCCCTAATAGCAATTCAAATTGGCGCAGTAGCAATTTAAATTGGTAAGGCCCTCCGGGCATCCCTGGTACCTGGATCAACATATTACCACAACCGTGATATGTACCTGTGAACCGATTTCGGGCTAACAACAAAGTGGGGACTTTGCGTTCAAATTCCAGCACACGGGAATTACCCGGTAATGATGGTCAGTGCCCATAATACCTGCGCGAGAATTCCAGATAATAATGAAGACAAATATGAGAGGAAGAAAGGGAATCGGAATGAACGAGGCTCAGGGACTGTACGGTGTGTACAACCTTATTCACCGACCCCCGCGCTATTCCATCACCCCTCCACAATGGCAGTTGGTATGCTGGCTGCGAGAATGCGACAGATCCTCGGACATACTGTTCAATAAAATATTTCAGATACTGTTGATATAATCCGTGTGAGAACACGGGGATGAATTTGACCTGCGAAGTATTAACATTCCACATTGGGAATCTGAAGGATAATCTCAAATTCGGAGATAGTTGATTAAGTGCTAAAGATAGAACGCCTGAACACCGTTTGCTATTTTTTTAGGTCTTCCATCACCCATTTCCCCGCCGCTCATATTAGAGGCTGGCCTCAAGACCATAAGACAAGTATGCAGTTGTTAGAGATCAAAGGCATTACGGGAACTGCCGCAGACGAGTAGCGACCTGTGTGATATCCGATATGATACAGTTGAAGGTGAAGAGGATGACTGAAATTTTGTGAGAATGAGCAGGAACTAGACAATTTGAATCAAGAATCAACACGGCAACTTCATAGCCATCACGGGAAGTGCCGGAGACCTCTAGCTACCCGAATTTAACCGTTACATGCCCGGATTGATACGGTAACCACAAGTGGTGCAAAATCACAAATTTCGACTTTTCGATTTCAGACCTGGTAACCTACATCGGTACCAGGAATTGTCGTCTCCCGACCTCGTTGTATGTATACTTGGGGACACTGGAACTTCGTTTTTAACGCTTGCCTACGCTCAAAATCAGCGGCACTTAGGCAGGTTCGACCGAAATGAAATATGACCTGGAAGTGGAGCGGTCCGCGCCCAAAGATAATAATTGGGGCGACCCGCATTCTGTTGGGAGGCCCTTGTTCGACTCAAGGCCAGGTCATTCTTGATTTCTTCCCTCAATTTTTTGTTTTATCTCAACTTCCAAGCCTTCCTTTCGTTCTCTTTCATCCGAATGGCGCACACTTGTTCACCAGGAAGGTGAATTATAATATTGTTTGTTCCATGCATGGTCGGCTCACCAAGCTTCTTTCTTTTTATCGGTTTGACTTAGACTTCAATCGATCGAGACTGACACATTTACACAGGTTCAATCCAAGGAGAAATACGACCTGGAAGCGGAGCGGTCCACGCCCAAAGATAATAATTTGCGACCTAGCATTCGGTTGGGAGACCCTTGTTCGACTCAAGGCCAGGTCCTTCGATTCTATGAGGAGTTTTTTCTTCCAGAATTTTCGCATCAAACCCGTGTGTCTACTCAATTACCTCAGGGATTCTCTTTTTGTTGCCATTCTTATGCTCAAAGTCGGCGGCACTTCTCCACCCTCAACCGAGATGAAATACGACCTGGAGGTGGAGTGGTCCGCGCCCAAAGATCGTCGGAGTTTGTTAACAGCTATTTCTGGTTGGGAGGCCCTTATTCGACTCAAGGCCAGGTCGTATATTGTGTCCTCCATTCTTTTTGCAGGCGACAGCATTTTTGAACTCTGGCCGTACAAATTTTCTCGAAATTCCTGTCGATCGAAATATCTCGTCTGGAAGTCGGATTGGTCCGCCCCCAACAGCAATTTAAATTGGCGTCTCCCCACCTTGTTCCATATACGTGGGACTTGGGACTTCCTTTTTAACGCTTGCCTACGCTCAAAATCGGCATTTAGGCAGGTTCAACACAAGTGAAGATACGACCTGGAAGCGGAGCGGTCCGCGCCCAAAGATAATGATTATGGCGCAGCAGTCTATGGGGAGGCCCTTGTTCGACTCAAGGCCAGGTCATTACATTATTTCTGTTCTCAATTTTTTTCTTTTATCTCAACTTCCAAGCCTTCCTTTCGTTCTCTTTCATCCGAATGGCGCGCACTTATTCACCAGGAAGGTGAATTATAATATTGTTCCATTCATGGTCGCTTCTTTCTTTTTGTCGGTTTGACCCCAATCGAGAATCGAGACTGACATATTTATACAGGTTCAATGCAAGGAGAAATACGACCTGGAGGCGGAGCGGTCCGCGCCCAGAGATAGCACTCCGATGCTAATCCACTCATTTGGGAGGGCCTTGTTCGACTCAAGGGTAAGTCATAGGTGTGTTCCCTCCTCATTTTTTTTTATCTCCACTTCCGAGCTTCCTTTCGTTCTCTTTCTTCCCAACCTTGCACACTTATTACACTCACAGGGAGACGAAGTAGAATATGGTCCGATTCACGTCGGTGGGTCAAAGTTGCGAGGTTTCTTTCTTGTTGTTCTATCGTTTGACTCCCCCATACGCACTTATGCAGGTTCAATACAAGAGAAATATGACCTGGAAGCGGAGTGGTCCGCGCACACTCGTTGCCTCAAGGGTTGCATTTGGGAGTCCCTTGTTCAACTCAAGGCCAGGTCATGCCCGCTTGCGAGTGTTTTTTTTTTTTCATTACTCCAATGCTTTCCATCAAACCCGTCGTGTGCCTGCTCATCGAAAATATCGGCCTCTTGTACCATTTCCTACACGCACTAGCCATATTTTTCTGGCGAGACGGCATTCATTTCTGTGTGTTGAAAAATTTCCCGTTTATTCAGGTTCAATACAAGGTGAAATACGACCTGGAGGCGTGGTCCGCGCCTATACCTCGTGTCGGATGTTTGTATAGGACGTTCCGTGGGAGTCTCTTGTTCGACTCAAGGCCAGGTCATGATCATGGTTGAGGTCTACTTTGTTTTTTATCTAAACTTCCGAGCCAGCTTTCGTTCTCCTTCATCCTAGCCGCACCCACTCATTCCACTCCCAGGGATGCGAATAATATTTTTTTCTATTCACGGTGTGGTCAAAGTTCCAGGGGCTTTTTTCTTTTCTTGTTTTTCCGTCCTTTGGCTCCCCCATACGCACTTATCCAGATTTAACGCTGCATGAATATGACCTGAAGGCGGAATGGTCCGCGCCCTCGATCAGTACCCCGACTCTTTGATATTATTGGGGATTCCCTAGTTCAACTCAAGGCCAAGTCGTGCATCCCTAACACATTGGTTTCTTTTTCTTCAAAAGACCCTTTGCATAAACACCATCCTCTTACCTCTGAACTTTTTTCACGTGCACTGAATTCCTTGTACTGGGACTTTTAATTTGCTGCCATTCTGCGTTCACAATCTGCGGCACTTGAGCAGCTTCACTGCAGTTGTAATTTATCTTATTTTCATCGTTCTTTGCCTTGAAATCCATGGCGTTTATTCAAGTTCACTACAGGAGAAATATGACCCGGAGGCGGGGCGGTCCGCGCCCAATTATAATAATACCGCTGCCATCCATTTGGCTGGGAGGCCCTGTTCAGCCAGAATACATCGAAGGCAGAGTATGACAGATTGCACTTACCATCCCGTGGGGCACGGCAATGGCGGAGCCAGCGAGAGATGCGAAGAGCGAGAAGAGGGAATATTTGAACAACATTTTGGATAAAATGAGAAAAATGAAAGATGCAGGCTTGGGTTGGGGCTCTTTTCTATCCAGCTTGTTTATCAAGCAGCTGGCGCAGAGTGCGTTGTAGTATGAGCGCGTCTTGTTTCTTTTATCCCTGCGCACCCTTCGTTTCTCTCTCTTTTGTGTCGTTCACCATTTGCGGCTTCCTCCTTGCTTACACCTTTCAGTATTCGCGTTCCTTGCGAATCTGCCGAAACGCGTTAATAGCAGAACATATATATTACCTGGAAGTGGAGCTCAAAGCCAGGTAATATTGCGCCCATGCGAATTTTTTTCATCTCAACTTATAGTTTCTGTTCGTTCTCCTTCATCCAGGTCCTAACGGGTACACTCATTCGACCCGCAGGGAGACGAATCATTCTATTGCTCAATTCGCAGTCGGGTCAGTTCCACGGTTTCTTTTTGTCTTTTTATTCTTCTTTCCTCTTCTCCTGCACTTTTAGTTATTTTTCCGGTCAGCTCGCCACGCGTCGTCTATAAGGGGGGGTCTCGTCCCACAGAATGTCCGATGGATGTTTATTCTAAAAATGTGTCCGTTGCCTGCCATCGTGTCCGTTCCAGCCTCAATTTCCAGGCACCTCTCCGTGATTATCACCCCGTTCCGGTACAACACTCACGGGGCTATTTAAAAAAACCCGTCGGGAGGTCGCAAGTTCCGGAATCTGTTTTCTTGACATGCGCTGCACCAACTGCTTCTATAATGATACTAATATTGAATTATACGCTATCGGGGTGTAGATGATTTCTGTATTCGATTTCAATTGCTGCTCTCAATTTAATGGTTCCCTCACTGCTGGCTACTTGCCACAGTACATGACGCCCCGAATTTCATATGGTGTAAGTAATTGTCGAAAATATTCAAATCTTTCCTGACAGGGCATAGGTATTTGCATCTAGATCATCGCTGTTGATGAACAAGGAACACAGGGGAGATGATAATGTCTGTTGACATATAAAAAGTTCTGCACTTCATTATGAAACCTGCTTCCCCCACTGCGACAACTGCCATGCACCTCGACAGCGTTGTCAAGTACACCACTCTTGCAGCTACCACTGCACAAGAAATTGCGAGCATATACTCAGTGCCTTTCTTAGCCTCAGCTGCGACATTAACTTCATCAATTCTGAAATGTGTCGAGGTCAGTCAGGCCCTAAAGGGATAAGAAAACCGACTAATTCCTGTTTCCAGTCAATGAAAGTGAACCAGGATGAATGTGTTGAAATTGTCCAGCAGATTCATGAAATTCTCTGTACCGTTGTAAAACTATCCACTGCGACTGAAGTCAACGGTGTGCCTCCTACTGCACTCCTGTATGACATTGCACAATTCACAGAGTACGGACAGTTTAGCTCTGATTTCTTGGCACACTTTAATTCTTTTTGATAACATTTAGAACACTCCAAAAAATCTTCACCTCTCTGAAAGCACAACAGAGCATGGGCAAAATCAGGAAGTTTTTCACACAAGCCAGTAATACTACCCGATTGGAGGCACACTGTCTAGAGCTCAATCGTGCCCTAGAAATTTCCAGGGTACATTCATCCCTCATCAATTATTTTACTGTATATTTGATATATTCAGGCTCAAGCCGGTGGTTCCGTGGTTTCTCAAATGTCACAAATTCAAAAAGATGCAAAGGAACAGCATGAAGAGCTGGTTGCCCTTTTGGCTGCTCATCAAGACCCTACCAACTCTGATCATTCTTCGGTCAGTTGTAGTTGATCTCCATCAATATCGCCAACTCATATTTATTAGGTCATTGGATCTCTATCGAGCAGGTCAGCGGAGCAGAGAAGTAAACTGAACATCGCTCACAACTTTGATAGTTTGGCATCACTCTTAATACTTCCACCAACTCCCAAAATTTTCCATGGCCGTGAAACCGAGTTGCATGATATTGTGAACCTTCTCCTCCAGGATTCCCCCCGTATCGCAGTCCTCGGTGCAGGTGGCATTGGAAAAACTAGCCTCGCTGCCGCAGCCCTGCATCATCCCAAAGTGGAAGCTAAATATAGTCAGCAATACTTCATTGGATGCCACTCGACTCCCACCTGTGTGGAGTTGGTAGCGACTATTGCAGATCACATTGGTGTGGAAAAGGGGCCAAATTTGTCAAAGAGGATTATGCATTATTTCACGAATTCCTCTACATATCTGCTGGTCTTGGACAACTTTGAAACTCCATGGGAATCTTTGAGGTCAAGGCCTGCAGTTGAAGAATTTCTCTCGCTCCTCACTGATATTCCTCATTTGGGGCTGATGGTGAGCAAACTATGTTTATTTCCAAAAGTCTTCTCACATGCATCCTTAGATTACACTGAGAGGGGCTGAGCGACCAACAAAAGTCAAATGGACCCGCCCGTTCTTGGCCCCTCTCAGCCCACTGTCCAGCACTGCAGCTCGGCAAATATTTATGGATGTTGCAGATGATACACATGACAAAGAAAGTGTTAAACAACTCCTTGACCTCACCGGGAATCTTCCACTGGCAGTCAGCCTCATTGCAAATGTGGCAGCATCTGAAGGCTGTGACAAGGCACTCTCCCGGTGGAAATCTGAGAGCACACAGATGATTTCAGATGGATATGATCAAAGATCCAGCCTCCACATATCAATTTTGCTGTCTTTCACCAGTCCGCGGATGACACCAGGAGCACAGGACCTCCTCAGCATTGTTTCTATGCTTCCGGATGGATTCACAGACTCGGAATTGGTGAAATCAAAGCTTCCAATCAGCAACATCCTTGCCTGCAAGGCCACCTTGATCCAGACTTCACTTGCATTCATTGATAAAGAACAGAGGCTCAAAGTTCTGGTCCCTGTCCGGGAACACATCCTCAGCATTCATCCTCCGAAAAACACACTGAAACTGAGGCTACGAAAAAACTTCCATGACCTCCTCAATTTGTGGGACCGATTTCAGACTTTGAAGATACAAGAAATAGTGCTTCAAATATCGCAAAATCTAGGCAATCTGAACAGTGTTCTTTCGGAGTCATTGAGCACAGAATGCTCTGATTCAGTTCAAAATTATCAGAGCATTCTGAATCTGAACCGTTTCTGTATTAAGATACAGCAAACCTTTTCACCTCTGCTAGTTGATCTTGCTGCACCGATGGCACATGTTGAAAACCACTCAATTTTCGGGGACTACCTGATCGAGTGTTTTGACAGCTGCTTTGCCTTACCTGTGAAAAATCCGGAAGTTCAAATTGCACTTAGAAATCAGTATTTCCAAACCAGGGATGTGTTGCAACAGGGTGAGTCATAGATTCCGCTTCAATGCTCTTTACATAAGCTAATGTCTGGCTAGTGAAATGGCAGCAAGCCCTCGGATACTACCTGTGTTTTGCGAAATCAGATCTGGCTGGTGGTCTTGAGTGCTGCCAAACAGCATTTGACTTGTCAAAGATAACTGGACACCCCACAGAGGCTGGGCTATCTGCTCTCTGCAGAATATCCAACATCATGATGAACACGGGAAATCCTGTCGGAGCATATGCGTATGCGCAGAAGGCACAAGAATATGCCGATTATCTTGGTGATGTGGTTGGACAAGCACAGTCCGCCTGGTTGCAAGCCAGATGCCAGATAATATTTTCCGACTACCGTACTGCACAATTTCTTCTCCAAAATGCCCGGGACATTGTTAAATGCTGCGGTCTCAACGGCAGCCCATTGGATACACTTTTACACAGTCTCGAGGGAGAGATTCACCTGTTAAAAACCGAGTACCGCCAGTCTCGTCAATTCCAACTTATGATCACATCCATCCTGCCACCGACAACATACCAAGCAGTTCAGGCCAATCTCAACATCGTGTTCATTGACATAGAAATCGGTGTGGACCCCACAATTGTTCAACAACATCTGGACACTTGCAGGCATCATATTCAGGCACTATATGGCTTTACACAAACCGAATTAGCCCTTGTTGCTGATCGCAGATATGCCGAGTTCAATCTTCGAGAGGGACATTATAAAACTGCATGTTCAGCATTTGAACAATGTTTTTCCTCATCCCTCAATATCAGTACAGAAGGGGCACTTCTTTGCCTCGGGATGCTTGCAGATCTTTCAACTGAAATGAATGATCTCCCAACTACATGCAAATGGGCAGTCATATTCCTTGGAACTGCGCTCAAGATGAAGGGCAGGCTAGCCACAGTGAAAGCTTTTCGCTGCTTTGGGCAAATCTTTGCTGCTGAAGGGGATGATCAAACTGCTGTCAGCCTGTTCAGTGTTGCTCTTGATGGATTCACATTCATGGATGTTCATCGATGGAGGGCAGATTGCATGGTCCATATTGCAAATATCCTGGAGCGACAAGGGCAGGTCATGAAATCGATAGCCTTGTGGAAGAGAGCACGACCATTGTTTGAAATTTCCTCACCAAGAAAGGATATAGCCCAGATTGATGCCAAGCTTGCAACCGTTGACGGCAAGATTCTGCAGGAGTATGAGACTGAGGAACTGGCAGATGTGAATGCACCTCTAGCGGTCTTCGGAGGAGCACTCATTGAAGAGGTGTATGTAGAATCTCCAGATGAAGATGAGGTTCCTATTTCAATTTTGGCTTGATTCTGTGAAATAGCTGTTTCATATTTACTACCTGGAGTGTACAATCAGATATCACAGTTTCATGGAATTTCCTATTTCTTCAAATGTTTGAATACCCCATTTAGTCCACCATATGAACCTGGGTTCTTAGACATGGCAATACGCCGAGGCTGTAGAACTAAGTTTAGAAATCTATTCAATTCGCAGTCAAGTCAGTTCCACAACTTCTTTTTTATCTTCTCATTTAGCCCTCGACTCGCGTCGGACACATATAGGGAGGAATATGACCTGGAGGCTGTGTGGTCTGCGCCCAACCATAATACACGGATAGGCCTATACTTGGGAGTCCCATTTTTGACTCAAGGCCAGGTCATTCAATGTTCTTCTCCTTTTTTCTTTCTTCCAGGATGCATCACATTAAACTTGTACCCCCGCTCCTCCGAAAATATTGCCCTTACCAACTCGCGCTGGCCAATTCTTTTTGGTAACAGGGTATTCTTTTATGTAACGCTTTGACGCCAATTGAGACTGAGACATTTATCCAGGTTCAATACACCATGAATATGACCTGGAAGCGGAGTGGTCCGGTCCGTATATGCTGTTCAGAGTGTAAAAATATTCAGATCCCATATTACTGTAAGATGGCCCTCCAAAAATTTTCAGGACCCACCTCCACCCATATTTGAGGTAGTTGAACCCATATTTGGAACTTTGAGCGGATATTTAAAAGTGGCAGCATCCCAGTATTTATAAAGATTTATAACACTCAACATCTCAAATTATTGATTTGACCGCTCAGCCCATATTAATGGAGGGTAACAGCATCTATTATAACCAGGCCCATCTAATTTACTGCATTTGCATTTCGATCGCCTTCGGTGATGATGAGACATGCCCGCCCACTGCTTACGGCAGGCTCAATCCTTAGTCGTTTTCCACGACAACTTATGCATGGAGGCGTGAAAATTGAGGGCTAAAAGAGATGAATTTGCTCAGGCCTAGAGGAGCTTATGTATGGCAGTAAATTCTTTTACAGCCAATGTCAGTACCGAAGGCGCAGCGAAAAAAATTACTGTTTTGGGAAGATTTTGATCTTACTGTACTGTTTTGACCAAGTGTTCACAGGGTGTTACGCGTTACGCAGTAGTGTTCACTAGAAGTGGTGTTCATTCTGTCGGAAATTACTATAATAGGGTATCCAGGCCGTCGATTTTTTATTTTTGACCCCGATTTTGACCCAAATCTGGACAAATTCTGGCCTGTTACGTGTTACGGGGGTCCAAAGTGTTCAGTTCACAGGTCGGTGTTACGTGTTATTTGAATAGTTGGTCGAAATAGTACAGTATTCAAAGAATTCCTCATAACTCAACAGGTTCTGCATGTATTGACCTGAAAACCAGATAGAATTAATGGGCTACTTGATGCGCAATTAATGATAGAGCTCAAGTAGAAAGAAAATAATATCTTCATGTATCTTGAGAAACTAGGACTTCTGAGCGAGAATCTGGGCTAGCATTCCCAAATCACACCCAAGTACGTTGAAATTTCAGGGGGGAGTGTTTATAACTACTCCAGTCAATGTCATAGAGCCACAATTGCGTATAAAAATTCTCTCAGCTTTATATCCCTTTGGGCGGGGATGGGCGTGGGATGAAAACCCTCTTGTCATCAGAATGGGACTCTCCGGCGACGTGAGAGCAAGATAATTGATGAGATGATGACTGATCTACGCTGGACGCTAATCACACAGGTTCAATATATGCAAATTATGACCTGGAGGCGGAACGGTCCGTGCTCACACTTCATGTTGCAATTCTGGCATAAGACATTGCGTGGGAGTCCCTTGTTCGACTCAAGGCCAAGTCATGCAATACGCGTTTTTTCTTCTTCTTTTATTTCATCTCTTCTTTCAGACGAGAGAGCGCCGACTTCGTCGGCAAGGACCTTGCTTGAAACCCTGTTTGATACTTCGCTGAGAGCTCTGCATTAGAGTGCTGTTTGTTGCAATGTTTGCTATTAAATTGGACCACGTCTAATCCCCTTCTATTCCTTGTCTGCGTGTATCTTGAGCTATTTCCCTCTTCCACTCGCCCCAGATCCTGCTGGCCATTGCTAGCCGAACACCGGATGAAGCCGGACGGCGGCGGTGTGCCATTCAGCTGCAAGTTGAAAGTTCAGAGTGCATCACTTTCGGATAGATACGGAACACGTTGACTGGATTAAGCCGGGTTGGATGAAAGTGGTGCAATTATGAGTTTGGAGAGACCTTGTCAAGCAAGCTAATTACTTGCGCAAAAAGAAAGAAAGAAACCCCCCGTACACCTGCTTCTCCAAAAAATGTTTGCCTTTCCAGCTGCGAGCACTGAATTACTTAGGGTTTTTTTGGTTGCCATTCCGCCCTCAAAATCGACGGCACTTAAGCAGGTTGAATACAAGTGAAATATGACCTGGACGCGGAGTGGTACGCGCCCAAAGATAGTAGTCAACCGCGACTAATCGACTGGGAGAGCCTTGTTCGACTCAAGGCTAGGTCATTCGGAATTCGACTTTACGAAGCGTTTTTTCTTCCAGGATTTTCGTGCGCCTATTACCTTAGGGATTTTTTTGTTGCCATTCTTACGCTCAAAATAGGCGGCACTTCTCCAGCCTCAACCGAAATGAAATATGACCTGGAGGTGGAGTGGTCCACGCCCAAAGATCGTACTTGGAAGCTTATAAGCATGTATTACTGGTTGGAGGCCCTTGTTCGACTCAAGGCCAGGTCATATTCGCCGCGTCCTCAATGTTTTTTAGTGCCCGACTGATTTAAATTTTATCGCAATGTGTGTCCTACAAATTTATCAAATTCTCCTGTCAAGCGAATTATCGCCTGAAAGTCGGACCTCATAGCAATCCAAATTGGCACAATAGCAATCCAAATTGGCGTCTCCAAACCTCGTTCTATATGCCTAGGACTTGGGAAGTTCTTTTTAACGCCTTTTTAACGCTCAAATCGGCCGCACTTCAGCAGGCTCAATACAAGCGAAATATGACCTGGAAGCGGAGCGGGCGCAGAAAATAGCGTGTTTGCGCAGGAGCCACTGGAGCCACCCAGTGGCTTTCGGGCCGTGCGCAAAAATAGCAGGCGGGTGGCTCCACGGAGCCACTGACATCATATTTTGGCTGTGGAGCCACCCAGTTGCGCACAGCCAAAAAGCCACCACGTGGCTCCAGTGGCTTCTGCGCAAACTCTCTAATATTTTGAAACAAACGCAACTTGTTCGACTCAAGGCCATGAGGCTAATGCGTTTTTTCTTCTTCTCAACTTGTAAGTGTCGTTTGTGTCCATTTAATCCGACCCCATGCGCCGTTATTCAACCTACGAAGTATATCATTATTCGATTCACACTGGTTGGGTTATCAATTTTTGCTTTTTGTTTCGTTGTCGCAATCGACACTGACACATTTATCCAGGTTCACTACAAGGGAAATATGACCTGGAGGCGGAGTGGTCCGCACCCAACCAGAATGTTCTAGCATTTGAGATGTACTTGGGAGTCCTTGTTCGACTCAAGGCCAGGTCATTAGAGATGTTTCTTCGGATTTTTAAAAGAAAATCTGAACCTCCAAGCCAGCTTTCATTCTCCGTCAGTGTTCGCCCCAGGCCAGCTTAGTCAACCCGCAAGGAGAGGAAATATGGATTGACAGTCAGGTCACAAGGATTCAATTTTGTACTTTTTCGCCAATCGAGACTGACACATTGTCTCCAGGGGTACGCACTTATTTAAGCTTAATACATGGGGAATATGACCTAGAGGCGGAGCGGTCCGCACCCTCCATCAGTTAGAGACAAAATTAGCACACGGGGATTCCCTTGGCCAAGTCGTGCACCCGTGAGCCGTTCGTTTCTTTTGCTTCCAATATGCTTTACATCAACACCGCCCTCTTCTCTCTGAGCCTTTTTCACAAGCCTTGCAGGATTTTAATTTATTGCCATTCTGCGCTCAAAATCGGGGGCACTTAAAGCAGCTTCAATGAAGTTACGGTGGATCTTAATTTTCCTCGCCATTCCGCGCCGAATATCAGCAGCACTTTAAGCAGGTTCAATATAAGGGAAATATGACCTGGAGGCAGAACGGTCCGCGCCCACACCCGATGGAAAAGTGCCGAGGACCGGTGAGGTGGGAGATCCTTGTTCGACTCAAGGCCACGTCCGAATTGCAAAGACCTTCAGGTTTTCTTTTCTTCCAATAATTTCGCATCAATTCCGCTCCCAAAATATCGCCCTCGCGTACTGAATTATTTGCAGGACTTTTCGCCTTTGCGCTCAAAGTGAGACGCATTTATTCTGGTTCAATGCAAAGGGAATATGACCTGGAGGCAGAATGGTCCGCGCCCTCACCCCATGGAATAGATCAGAAGAGAGGTTAAACGGGAGTCCATTGTTCGATTCAAGGCCAGGTCATGGTTCATTAGTCTCGTAATTTTTACATCAACTTCCAGGCTTCATTTCCTTCTCCTTTATCCTAACCCGTGCGCCGTGTGCTCTTATTGAAACCACGAAATACAGCAATATCGAATTCGGAGTCAGATCAGTTCCACAATTCTTTTTTCTTTTTCTTTGACTCCAAACGACATTTATCCAGGTTCAATATCCGAGAAATACGACCTGTCTCAAGACATTGTAATATCTACACTCTCTAGGCCAGGTCATCACTGAGCGGTCCACCTTTCCTTTTCTTTCTTCCCCGTCACGCTTTGATCGACTCAAGGGTAGGTCATATGTGTGTTCCCTCCTCAATTTTTTTTTATCTCCACTTCCGAGCTTCCTTTCGTGCTCTTTCTTCCCAACCCTGCGTACTTATTACACTCACAGGGAGACGAAATATAATGTGGCTCGATTCACGCCGGCCGGCCCGGTAGGCCAAAGTTTGCGAGGTTTCTTTCTTCTTGTTGTTCTATCGTTTGACTCCCCCATACGTACTTATCCAGCTTCACTACAAGATAAATATGACCTGGAAGCGGAGTGGCGCACGCCCACTGCTGGTACGTCGTTGCCTCAAGGGTTGCATTTGGGAGTCCCTTGTTCGAGGTCATCCCCCCCTGCGAGTGTTTTTTTTTGCATTACTCCAAGATTGCTTTACATCAAACCCGTCGTTCAAGATTTTTAAAAAATGGTAGGAAAGTGCGCTATGACCTGGTCTTGAGTCGAACAAGGGACTCTCACGCAGCGTTCTATACAAACATCCGACACGAGGTATAGGTGCGGACCACTCCGCTTCCAGGTCATATTCCTCTTGTATCGAGCCTGAATAGATAAATTTCAACACACAGGAATAAACGCCGTCGCGCCAGAAAAATATGGCCAGTGCGTGTAGGAAATGGTACAAGAGGGCGATATTTTCGATGAGCAGGCATGACGGAGTTCGATGCTTGGATATATAAGGTTAGCGTCCTTTGGTCCCATTTAATCCGATTTATTCAACCCACATGAAGATGAAATATAACAACATTATTCGATTCAAAGCCAGGTCAGTTCCACGATTTTAAAAAAAAATCATTGACTCCAATAAAAATTGTTCACTCCAATAGACATTTATTACAAGAGGAATACTACCTGCAAGCGGAGCGGTCCGCACTCACGCCCATGGAAAGGAATTGGGAGTTCCTTGTTCGACTCAAGGCCAGGTCGTGATGCGGAGCTAGAAGTTTATTTTTATCTCAACTTCCCAGGATCCTTTCATTCTCCGTCATTCGCCCCGGGAAAGCTTATTCAAACCAGAGGGAGGCGAAATATAATATTTTTTCATTCACCTTTGTATGGCTCAACTTCCACCGTTTTTATTTTTCTGACCTTTGGCTCCACCATACGGACTCATTCAGGTTCAATGATGCATTAATACGACCTGGATGCGGAGTGGTCCGCGCTCAACCATAATTAATTAACTGGTTCATCTCAGTGTACGCTTGGGAGGCCCTTGTTCGACTCAAGGCCAGGTTATAGCTCTTTCGTCCCTCGTTTTTTCTACTTCTATATTATCATTGCGCATCACACCCGTGTGCCTGCTCATCGAAAAGATTGCCTTTCCTACTAGCACTGCATTGCAGGACTTCATTTTTTCCAGTCTGCGGAATTGTCATTCTGCGTCGGATATAACGACACCTATCCTGTTCAAAACAAGGAGAAATATGACCTGGAGGCGGGAGTGGTCCGCGCCCAAAGATAATGACACGGTTGCCATGCGTTCAGTTGAGAGCCCTTGTTCGACTCAAGGCCAGGTTATGATGCTTGAGGGTCGTAATGTCTTTTTTTCCCGCCATTTTTTTCATTCCAGGACTCCCACTCAAATTCCAATACAAGAGAAATGTGACTTGGAGGCAGAGCGGTCCGTTCCTACAGATATTAGTCTGCTGCTATCCAATCCAATCAGTTGGGAGGTCCTAGTACTTGCCCGCGCGGCCTTTTTTTATTCCAGGATGCTCCGATAAAACTCGTACGCCTGCTCCTCGGAAAATATCGCCCTCCTGCGCTGTTTCATGTGAGCAGTGAATTACTTTCGGCTTTATTTTTCTCGCCATTCTTGTCCTCAAAAATCGGTGCCACTTATTCAGGCTCAATACACCGAGAATATGACCTCGCAATGCCAGTAAGCGAGATAACGTCGCGTTCAGTCGGGACTCCCTTGTTCGACTCAAGGTCAGGTCATGCAGTCTTCTAGCCATATCCTTTTTTTGACAATCTCAACTTCCCAGCTTTCTCTCGCGCTCCTTTATCCCATGCCTGCGCACATATTGAACCCACATGAAATATAATACTGTCCGATTCACAGTCAACGTGAGGTCAATTCCAAGGTTTCTTTCTGTCCTCTTAATTTGTTTCGCGCTTTTGACTCCAATAGCGACTGGCACATTTATCCAAGTTCAATACAAGGGAAGATATGGCCTGGGGGCGGAACGGTTGTAACGGTTCCCGGGGAGCCCCTTGTCCGACTCAAGGCCAGGTAATGGTTGTCCAGCTCAAGCACAACTGCTGAACTAGCTTTTTTTGACTGAAAAGTTGCTGCTGCCGCCGCCAATTCTGCTTTCTTGAGGTAGGCTGACCTTGCATTTATAAGTTGCTCACGCTGCATCTTGACCGCACCACGCCTATGATGTCCAATTGGCCGTTCGCAAGGATTTCCTTAATTTTGTCGGTCACTCTGCCATTCCTCAGTGTGTACTGCCGAGCCGTTGAAAAAAATAACCCATAACGGGGATTGGAAGCGTGTTCAAACTTGAAAAGCTGGCCATCCAAATGGAATTCAACACAAATTATCTTTCAACCCGCATCAGCCAACAAACCCCGAAATCCAATCTTCCATTCTCAAGTATTTGCGGTGAACACTTCTGCAAGTAGGCGATGAACAGCCATTCGACCCAGAACGCGAATGTGCACTTACATACTCCACGGCCCCAAATCAGTTTTGTTTGCAATTGCAGACTGTCCCCCCGTTTATGATCACGCAGCATGGGATTTCTGGCGCCGGCGATGCCTGAGCGCTCAGCGTGAATGCCGCGAGGATGAGGGCAAGTTTGGCGAGAGTAGGGAATTGCATAGTTTGGTACTATTGGATGAAAAAAAACCTTTTCCTGGCAGGCGGGTTATATACCAAAAAGTATCATCCTACGGCCGCAAGCGCCCAACGACTAGTATCCGGATAATAGGACGTCGGTTATGCCTGACAGTCACTGCGTTCCGGGGCCATGTCTGCATAGCATTGCGGACATATGCGGATCTGTGTGGATCGTGGGATACGCAGTGTACCGACGTCAGAACGACCGAATTGGTCAGACATTCGTCGACGTATGGTTAAGGCGTACGTCTACAACAACTGCCGATACGGGTCCACACAGGTTGGCAGATGTTTGCAGCGGCTGGCGACCTCTGTCCTCCTGCCCTCGCCCTTCTCCTTCACTGTACCAACAACCAGTCGCTCCCACGTTCGCCCAGAATACGTTAGGGCTGCCGTCCGTTGCCGTGACGGAAACGGCCGTGTATGCCACGGGCACGGCCGTCGATTCGACGGCCCGTTGACTCAAAGCTAGAGATCTCTCACGGGACGGGTCGGTCGACAGGATGGCCATAACGTACATGATCGAGTGGTTCCTGTGGTTCTCTCTCGTCCGACCCCGCCAACCCACACGAATATACGAGGACAAAATATAACATTGTTCGATTCGATTTTGACTCAAATCAAGACTGACACATTTATATAGGTTCAACACTGGAGAAATATGAGGGATGGTTCGCACCCAATGCCAATGAGTCTCTGCCCGACGATCTATATATCTGGGAGCTCCTTGTTCGACTCAAGGCCAAGTCATAGGGCTTGTTTAAAGTTGTTTCGTCTAAACGTCCAAGTGTCATTGGTGTCCATTTAATCCAAAATATTCAACCCACGGTGGGAGTCCCATGTTCTACTCAAGGCCAGGTCATGATCGCTCATTGGGATTTTTTTTCCAACTTCCTTGAATCCTTTATTCGAATCCCGCGCACCTTCAACCTACGAGATATAAGATTGTCCTATTCACAGTCGGGCCAGTTCCCAGGGTTTGTGCTTGTCCTTTAATTTGCTTCGCGTTTGCGAGACTGAGACATTTATACTGGTTCAACACAAAGAGAAATACGACCTGGACGCGGAGTGATACGCGCCCAAAGATAGTAATCGGCCGCGATCCAATCAGCTGGGTCCTTGTTCGACTAAGGCCAGGTCATTCCCAGAAAGTGAAGATTCTCCTTTTCCCCCCCTCTTTTCTTCGGATTCTTCTCATCAAAAACCCGTGCGCCTAAATATCGCCCTCTTGCACCCTTTCCCACACGCACTACATTTTCTCTTGCAAGTTGGGCCTGAGCATAGATGTCTGCGCGTTAAAAGTATGGGACTTATTCAGGTTCAATACAGGAGAAATATGGCCTGGAGGCGGAGCGGTCTGCAGTATCACGGCGTGGAACAGTTCATTTGGGTGGCCCTTGTTCGACTTAAGGCCAGGTCATGTTCCCTCCTCGTGTCTTTTTATATCGACTTCCAAGCCTCCTTTCATTCTCTTTGATCTGACCCATGGGCCGTTCTTCAACCCGCAGGGAGACGAAATATAATAATGTTGGAATTATAGTCAGGGTCAGCTCCAAGTTTCAATTCCATTTGTCCTTTGGCTCAAATCGGCAGCGTTTATCCAGGTTCAGTAGAAGGGACTGGAGGTGCAGCGGTCTGCACCCTCTCCCGTTAAAGAAACAGAAGACCGGTTGAAGAGGGACGCCGTTGTTCAACTCAAGGCCAGCTCATTGAGTGCGCCCCTTGGTTCTTTTCTTTCAGCTTATTACTCGTCGAAGCCGTTCTCCTGCTAAGCGCCCACTTGTACCATTTCCTCCGCGCTAGTTTTTTGTTTACGCCAGACCATTCATTCCTATTCTTTGAAAATTAAGGCGTTTATCCATGTCCAATGCAGCGACAATATGACCTGGAGTACCATAAATTCTTCTCTTTCCTAAATTTGAACTGGTTTGGGTCTTGACTCGACAGGCCACGGTCCCGTGTGGGCGGCGCTTTCCTTCAAAGATCCAACAAATTTAAAGGTACTTGTGTACAATGCAGATTATCTTCTGTATTTATGCGGTGACAGAAAAGTCGGTATCATCGCAAAATCCCGAAAACCTTCTGGTATATGGTCTCTCTAGCCCTCTTTGCGTGCAGATTATGAACAGCGCTTCCGTTCACACCTCAGCAGCATCTCGGATGACCTCAGTGTCGGCAGGCAGCGTTTTGGTGCGCAGAAGCAGCTTGTTCTTTTGTCTGAACGAATGTGGGTATTTATAAACCTTGCATCACAAATGCGTCGTCAGTCGTCCCATTGAGGAGCTGAAATCAGCCTACTCCATACACGTCTCGATGTTGGAAGGCGACTTGGTTTCCGAACCTGGAAGTGCGGATCTTATCACCCAGGGTGGAGACTCGCGCACGAGCTTTAGCACTGCGCTCGAAACAGACACAGGCATCGTCATAGTCTGTTCAGAGAAACCTTTCCCGAACTAGAGGAGGCCCATGGTTGCCTGCTTTATTTGCGTGTTCTCGAGCTGTGTGCCACATATCGTGTCGCGTGCGGCGGAGGTGAGCGGCCTGAAAGCGCTGGTCTGTACCATGCCCACCACCTGGTCCACTGGCTCATTCATGTAAATGCGGAAGAACTCTGGCAAATCGGCCGGCTCGATACCGAGGATAATTCTATCGAGAAACCCCCCACATTAGAGAACGTTACCATCAAATGCCGGACATCAATCGGCGACGCCGGGGTTGCTATTACCAGGAAATTTTGAGAGAGTTATTAGACGGGTTCATATTGGTCCGGAGTCTCAATGGGCCTAGGAAGTCCTGTTCTGGCACAAATATGAGATATCTCTCCATGTGATGGGATCAAACTGACTTCAGCCAAGCTTGGCAAGGCAATTTGACTTGCTCTGAGGATTTTAAAGCTCTAAGAACCAGTGGGATATTCATTACACAATCATAGAGCTTGTTCCTGAGACTTATATGAGCACCAAGTCACAGGTAAGGCCCTGGTGCCAATTACAAGCTTCTGAGATTATCAATGAAGAAACATAGCCTTGTGAAGTCCGTAGCGCCTGGGAAAAATTGCGGCGCACACAAATGAAATCATAAGCCACTAGAAGCCACATTACGGGCAAGTGAAGTTCAGGGATACTCAAAAACATAGCTCTAACTACCCACGACCCGCACAGCGATCCAAAAGCAGCGGTCGGGTTCACTGAGAGCAGGTATCATTTTGCTGCCTGTTCCTTCGATTAGTCTTCCCAGACCAACAAGGTCGACTGACATCTCTCTCCACCCAAGGACCTTAGAGCCGCAAATTCTCTTGATCCCTTCGCTTCGAAGCCCAGCTTCTTATACCAAGCAACCTAGAACATGTAAAAATGGGGCCAGTTCAAACAATCTGAGGGGACACACATTGCTTTCAGTCACGGCGTTCAAGAAAAGTGGGACATCATCCTCTTTAGCCTGAAGAGAATCGAATCAATTTAGATTTTAACAGGGTGAGATGAGAGATCAAGGACTTTTTCACACAATGCTTTCACAAGCGCTGTCCCAATACCGCGGCCTTGTCGCGCTGGGTCAGTAGCTATGTTGTCGGCGTACCACGATTGCAGGATACGCTATCAAAATCATGATGTTGGTATTCCGCCAGCCAAAGCGGAATGAATCAACGCACATCGGATCCAACGGTATCCTCCTTAAGCTTTCGGGATTGTTGTATAAACTATTAGGTATGTCGACATCAATTCAACGACATCCCTTCAGGCTTTAGACATACCTCCCCCCACCACTCCTTCATCTCTTCCGTATACTTCGCCGACACAGCGTCGAACCCCAGCGCGCGCTGGGCCTCTCTAGTATTATTCCATTCTCGTCAACTCAAGAGAGCTGGTAGGCAGCACCCACGTCACGTAGAGTCCATTCCCGGGCCCGAAGCCCAAAGCAACTCCCAGTAGATCCTTCGACACAGAATCGACAGCCAGCAAGACACACCCTTCGAGGAACCCGGCCCTGTAAATAGCTTGCGTCGCTTCTCGCGCAAGTTCAGCGTTGCCACCA
The DNA here is from genome assembly GCA_029282285.1 of Mycena rebaudengoi. NCBI lineage: Eukaryota > Fungi > Basidiomycota > Agaricomycetes > Agaricales > Mycenaceae > Mycena > Mycena rebaudengoi. The sequence continues at coordinate 1,147,721 of JARJCX010000016.1, read as the reverse complement.
GACATGGATTGCACGACGACATCTATAAGTGTGACCCCAGATGACATTGCGTTCGCCAGAAGACGTTGATGGTGCATACATACCTTTGGCAAAAGCCTTCAAGAGTATCTCGACGAGCTGATCGAATTGCGCATCTATCATGCTGGTTGATAAAAAGGCCAGGGTCAGTCAAAGCGCGCACCTGTTGGCTCCTGAACGCGAATTACTTCGACTGGCATTACTGAAGGAGAAGAGTCAGCGCCAAGATGTGCGGGTCCGAGTGTAGGTTCGGATCAAGCCGGCCGTTCATTGGGGGGGGCTTGCCCTCCCCATTTGTCTAGGGATCCCGAAATTCAGATGGCTGTGCAGCCTTGACATTGATGCTGCCACGGCAGACCCATCAAATTTCCTTCTATGGGCTCAGCTCCATCGAGCTCCATCAACCGAACAAGTGTAAGCATCAAAACTTGACAGATGGTACTAACAACCCCGAGGGTTATCTAACGCCCGACCGTTTTTTTTTGGACTACTTTTAAGGGAAAACCCTTGGTAATTTGGGGCTGTTTCCAGCGAAATATGACCGACGGATTTTTCGTATGGCAGCACAAGACTTTGACGTGGCTTGGTATGACATGATAGTTCACACGCTTGTACGAACTATTTTTCCCCCGACCCGCGAGGAGTTGCTCCCAAAGTCGAGCTACTACTTATTTACCAAAATTATACGGGGCGAACTCTAAATTTTTTGAAAGTACAAGAGAACAGCTTAAACCCCGCTGTTATCCCAACACGGTTTCCGAGTTTAAATTCAAGTTGTAGCTTGTTTGAACCAGTCAGTAAATACCGAAACGTTTGCTACATTTTTGGGGATAATTGTTCACAGATCAAGCGGCAGCTACTACGCACTTGATTCGACGCCCGGTCGGCCATTTTTATTTACTCAAGACAAAGATTCTTTTTATTTTAACGACCTGACTGGGCACCTAAGAATTGAGCTCCGCTAATAGAGTGGTTCAAAGAACACTGTTTCATTATTAGTAGTATTTCAATTATAGTGCGCATAAGCCCTCTCTAGTGACGGTTCAGGACTCAAAATATATCAGGGAAATGGGTTCAAAACCCCAAAAGTGGCGCGCGCATTAATGTACCAAGTGAACATCATACAAAACAACTTGAAGGCTCAAAATTATTATTTTAAAACTTAAAATAGCCTACCCATCGATGCGCTTAGGCTACAGCTTACCGTAGCACTGACCGGATGTGGGGCTTTGAATCAGAGTTCAACATGAATATGGTGACGCCAGCTTTGGTGACTATGTTTACATAATTTCTCTCACTGAAACTTCAAGTTCAAGTTGTTGAAGTGGGAGATTCAAACATTTGATGCACCGCCGTGACAAAACAAAATCGCAACAAGATGCCATTTCTGGCTCGGGTACGCGACGAACGATAGCCTTGGCGGTTTGAAACACTTGTGCAGTCGCGAGAAACCCGCACAAGCAGCCTTTTCGTCTCATCATCTCATCACATGCACCGGTGTCACGCAGTGACATCGTCTTTCTTTCTTTCAAGTTCTTTGCGCGTCCATCTCTTGCCAGCACCATGTCCTCTACTACTACTTCCCATAAGTACCTACCTGAAGGGTACACGTTCTTGAACATCAAGCAGATGGTTTCTGTCAAGGCCGAGAAAGAGCTCGACGTGCTTCCCAAAGAGACCCAGAATCGCGACCCTGACGCCAACGTACGCTGTCCCATACCCCGTCATTGTCAAAAGCCGTTACATATCATCTACAGGACATGTACATCTACAATCGTCTCGTCAACTCGAAACAAAATTCTTAGTGGCACCTGACTGACGCGTCGGTATAGATTTTTTTGGCTACGCTCTGCTGAACCTCCTCGACGCTCAACTCAAAAGCCTTGCGCCGCTCGTCACAAAGTCCAGCTGGGACGAGCTCTATCCTCGTCTTGAAGCACTGACGCTCTGGTTCAACTGGGCTGGCGACTGGACGCAGGTCGACGACGGCGAGCTCGTCATCGAAGCCAACAAAGTCTACGGCGCACTCATCGTTACCACGCTCCGGGGTCTCGCCTCCCAGGATCGTTTGAATGAGACGTTCTTCCCGTCGTTGGAGGAACTGCTCCGGAATGTGACGCGCTGGGGCGAGTTGATGACGGGCCAGGGGTGCTCGGCGCGCTATGCCAAGGTGTGCAAAGCCATTGCGAAGCGACTCTTTGGGGGCAAGGAATCAGAGCGGGCGGAGTTGAAGAAGAAGATGGTTGAGGAGTGGACGTGCACATTGACCGGCGAGGAGAAGCATGGCGTCGAGGACGCGTTGGCTGGCAAGAAAGGCGCTGATGATGACGATGACGAAGAGGACAGCGACGATGAAGACGATGGAAAACCTTGGTATGCGAGTGGGGTCGTCAAAGACGAGAATATGAAAGCAAGTGATCCTGAGTCGGAATTCGATGAACCTGGTGCTGACTTCTCCCAGTCGAGTGAGCTCACCTTCAGCACCGTTTACAAGACGTACAAGAAGTCTTACGCTCAAGTTCCGAACGTGCCCCTGCGAGGCCCGCCGAAATGGGACCTCAGCAAATGGACGAGGGCCGAGAAGGCCCAGTTCAGCTTCGACAACATGGACGACGAAGACTAGTAATACGACGATGACGGGTAGTGACCAAAAGAACCTTGAATGTTTTCGTGTTCCTCATCTGTACCTTGCTTTAAATATATCATTTGTTTCACAGAGAGGCTTACAGACTGATTTCTGACTCTTGCTGAGGTTTCTTTCAAGAGATATATGACCTGGGAGCGGAGCGGTCCGCGCCCAACCCAACTGTAACATCATTGACGATGGTTTGCGAGTACCTTGTTCGATTTAAGGCTATATCATCGTCCCAATTATTTTCTTCTTTTTTTCCAACTTCATCAGCCTTTTGACACAGAAGTTTTCAAGGTTTTTTGGGGTTCAACAACCCCAAAAAACCCCCCAAAACCCCAAAAAACTTGCTAAACACGAAAACTTGCAAACCCCTGAACAACAAGTCAAATTTGCCAAACTTTGGAAAAAAAAAAAAAAACTACCATTGCCCCTTCAATCACTCATCATTTGAGAGCCTTTCCTTTTTTTGAAAAAAACCCAGAAAACCCTAAAAATCCCCAAAACCTCTGAACATATTTGTCAAAAGGCTGATGTTGTCCACTTTGAGCTTTTATCTAATGTCACAGAAACGGCATATAAATACCCGTCGAGTCTGTTCGATATCCAATGCTCGTTCGGGCGAAGTACTACTCGAGTTGATGTTGAGTATAGCACTCATCTCGCTCTCCGACTTCCGTCTACTTGCGCAAGTTTCGCGGGGGCAGTGGATACGAGTGCTCGCGTGGGATCCTTTGTTTGACTCAAGTACTTAAAGGCGTCCCTCCTCAAAAAAGAACGCCTCCCTTTCGTGCCCGTTCCCACATATACCGAAATACTTGCAAGACTTCATTTTTGGGGCTTTTCTGCGTTGAAAATCACGACGCTTATTCAGGTTTATTTCAGGAGAAATATGACCTCTATATCCGAGATTTAAACCGTATAAATTTTGGGCCGAAGCAGGACGCTGGCGCGGGCTGCTACTGGCATAAGCGCAGCATCATTGCAATTGATGGATATGTCGGTGTCATGGATGGAAATAGACAGAAGTCGTATGGGGCTCATGCGACAGATCTGTGAGAGAGATGAAAGGTGACCAAATAAACGTGGATACGGACGTACTGAGCATCCCAGAGGGGCCTCAGCGACACTGCTCTACGGGTATCGTCGTCCAGGTCAACCGACCATGGTCGAGGTGGTTGGTTCATCATGAAGAACTGTCCCTCCACCGGCCGATGTATCCGCCCCGCGCAGTTCTTGATAACACATTGAATCGGTTTCTATGATTTTGAGGAATACGCAAGAGAAGAAATGCTTCCCAGCATGCTCTGGAAACGTGGAGCGTTCAAAGCAGGCGAGTCCGGAGCCTATCCACATGACGCTAAGCGAGAGAAAAACGCACGTGTGAAGATGCTTTACCAGTAAACGGATAAATGTGTATGGCCTGCACAAAGAAATCCAGCCTGGATGTGGTGATGGAATTTGAGCCCACAACGGTCAGATTGAGGTTCTAGTCGAAGCTGATGGCGAATGGCTGCATAATATTGAAGATAGTGAAGCTAGGATAAACGCGGGCCCGATTCCCAACAATCTTGCGACAGTGTACCACTTGTTCTTCTGTCATTTGTGTTTCATACAGAAGCTGCTCACGGATCCGGGAGCACTTGTTGTAAGCTGCGATTGGAGGGAAAATGACTTGCCACGGCATTCCAGATGGCAGGAGGAGGTCTCCTCCCAAGGGAACGAGGCCAGAGTATCGTCAGCCGTTGTGCGCAGGCGAACCACCTCCAGCGAAGAGTGAAAGGTTCCGGGCAGAATTATAGTAGAGGAAACCGCGGGCGTGAGTGTGGAAAACGGGACCCAGTATGTTGGTGCATCTCGACTGGCGAAGTATTGGAGGCGATCGCTGCCTCCCAGGAAAGAAACCGCAACTTAAGCTGTATGTAGACTCGCTACAGACTGGTAACGAGTCTAGGCTGTATGTGACAGGTCGATGAAGTCACCGGGCTGGATATGTGTAGGGTCCAGTGTTGAAACTTTACGACCGGGACGACCCCACCGTGGCTGAACTGGGAGGGATGTTCTAGCACTGGCATGCTTCGTAGTGGGTACCGGCAACCGCCACCAAAGTGATGTCTGTTTGTTCCTTGTTTGTTCTGTCCAAAACGTCGGCCCAGGTTTGCCCACTTACTATATGACTTTGAAAAAAATTGGAAATGGTATAAGCACTGTGTCTCCGTGTATTGTCCGGGACAGAATTCTTTTCATTTGCTCAAGGAGATTACTATGAGTTACCTCATTTGGCAGGGAATTTGATGTGAAAACGAAGAAATAAATTCAGCAGGGAACAACAGGGAGCAAAAAAAAAAATCTGTCCCGGACAATACTTACACCGAGACAACAAGTGCAAACAAGTTTCTCACTTCACTTGAGGCAATAACATAGATGGCTAAGGCTGCATCAACGAATTTTTAAAGAAGGACATCGAAGTCGGTTACATTGCCGGTCCCCATTCGTAGAAGAAAGACGCAGAGCAGTCACGTGAATCCCATGGCGACAAACCCACGGAAATAGTAGCCTAGCGTTGGGGATAGGGACATTATGCAAAGTCGGATGAGAAACGCGTCGGGCGTGCAAGCCTGCGACTCGGAGCATATATCAGTTCTTTTTTCATCTTTTTTTTTTTTTTTCAGAAAAACGATCCTGATCATTTGGTCTGACTAGGGAGACTAGACTCGGAGCATCAGGGTGTGAGAAGACCACGAAGTTTGATCACCTTTCTCACGCTGTCATGGCTTTCGTTCTCAAAATAAAAATCGGCATGAATGGTACGTTGTTAAATGCAACTCTGTGGTTATTCCGAATATAAATTCCTACTGCACGGTACTTAATGATGGACGGTCCTTCAGAAAAGATCTAAACTTTGCAGATACCCCACTGATCCCACCGCTCGCTCCCAACACCCGCAGTGACGATAAAGAGATCCTTAGGGTCGTACTTCCGCTTGATCGCACTGAGTTTCGCGTAGTTGGGCCCGAAAAATGTTGTCATGAAGTCCGGCTCCATACCATCCGCCTCGTTGGAATACGCGCCCGCATTTGGCCCGGATATTTTCTCGAGGATAGAAAGCTGCTGCGTCTGGAATTTTTTCCGGACCGCATTAATCTCCCGGAGCGAAGCCGAGTCTGACCAGAGGTTAGCAATGATGATCTGCAAAGAGTTAGTGACAGCCCTAGCGACTGGCAATGATATGCTACTGACATGATTCTTCGCCGTCCGCCATGCAGGGTGAATAGCGGACGGGATTTTCGCATTTTCTGCTACTCTTCCTCCACCGACGACGTTTTCGATAATCCTAAATTCAATTCGTCGGTTGGAGGCAACATCGGAAATCGTGTGAATAACCCACATGGTGGTTCCAGTGTCCAGGAGCTGTTTGTAAACCATTCCCACCTTGGCAGGCGAGCGGCGGTACAGCTCCGTTGGGATAAGTCTTGAACCCAATACGGCATTAGCGCCTGCAGCGTCGTCCTCCTGGTACAGTGCATCATTGATGCTACTGGTCGAGTAGGTCTCGGAGACGAGAGAAGAAACGCCGGGAACAGACAGTGAAGCGCTCAAAAAGGGTCCCAGGAGAGTTTTACTTTCGGATGTCGAGACGTTTGGAAATATTCCAGACACAGTCAGAGACGTCCCTTCGCCGATCGAGTCTCTGCTAACAATGAAAGCATGGCTTGCGCTAACTGAGTCCAGGTCGAAAATATGCTCGGCGTGAATGCGGGCGACGGCGCTGGCTGCAGTGTTATCTGCCGCGGCTAGAGTGAGGGAGCCGGTGGTAGCGTTGAAGGTGGGAAAGGTCCTGAAGGTTACAGCGATGACGACACCCCAGCTACCTGCGCCTCCGCCACGTACCGCATAGAAGACTAAAAGTTGCCAATGCCCGGTTGAGTGTAGAAATGGGGTGAAATAATAACTTACGGTCGGGATGTGAGATTACTATTGACTTTGAGCAGTTCCCCACTGGCGGGTAACAATGTTGAACTCTTCAATAGACGCGAGAGGTCAGGTTAGATCTTCTGACAGAAAACGTTGCACACCAAGGGCGTTATCAGCGGCGAGTCCCAACAATGGCGATAAAGAAGAGTGTCCAGCGCCTTGTACGTACCCCCCGGCCATGCAGACTGATGCGGATGAGCCGCCAACTACAGCCTTCCCGTTCTCTCTTCCCGCTCTGTACAACATCTTTGCCATAACTCCACTGCCCAGCGTGACCGCGGAACCCATACTCTGGCTTCCTACCAAGAATGAATCGGTGATGAAAGTGACATTTGTCAAGTGGGTGGTGCGGATGAGCAGAGACTTCGGCGCAGTAGAACGTCCAGAGTTGTCGTGCCCAGATGCTTTTACGGCTACACGAAGGTTGTGCTTGCCCGCGAATATAACGGCGGCCTGAGATGTATCATCAATTTCTCTAGAGAATAAGAGAGTGGTGTTGGTGACCTGGATATCTTCAACCGTCTTGGCCTCAACCGAATAGATGGGCACATTCCCTTGGCCGCATGTAGTTCCATTTCTCAAACATAAAGTAGGCGGCGACAAGTCATAACCCTGTCGACCCCTCATAATCGATAAATTTCGCATATATGGACCCTCTTACCTGCTCGAAGTTGTACTATATTGTGTGAGTTGGGTGACAGTCACGACGGCAGTAGACTCTTACCGCATCCATAGCGCCAGGAATGACAGTGCGAAATAGGTGGCTGGTCCACTGTGCGTCGGTACATGAGCCTCCAGGTAGGTTTGCACAATATTTCGCCGAAGGAACTACGTCGATCAGACGCCCAGATATTGTCGCATTGAAACCACTCCAGGTCGCGGTTGTAGGGTAGCCTGGGCTCCCGGGTACATTGCGGCATGATTGCACTCCTGAAGCCAGAGTTCCACAGGAGAGACAGAGAGCGGAGAGAAGAGGCACTAGCGAGCTAGAGAGGGACTTCATCATCTACAATTCGGATGGCAATCGTGGCCCTGCACTATAAGTAGTTGAGCACCACGTAATTGGGGGCATACGGAAAGCGTTCGGGGTCAATTTGCGATCAAAATATCCCATGATGGGAAATAGCGAGCTACTTCGATCTTGATAGTAAGCTGAGAGCGAGTCGAATCTCCAAGCCAAGTCATACTTAATCAATAGTCTGTGAAACGCGTTTCGGTCCCCAATCCAACGGTCGCAGCCAGCGAGGATGGGTATTTTGAGATTGTAGAAGGTCGGACCATGAACCGACGCGCGTATGGGCTGCACGAAAGTACTTGCCGAATCAAAACAGTTGTATCGCCGTGTCAGATCTTGCATGTCTCGACCTCGCAGGAAGGATTGTTTTCTTTGATCTGAATCAGCTTGCATTTTGGTGACGGTATTTGGATTCTCCTGCAGCCAGAGAAATGGGGAAAGGGCGGAGAGCGGAGTAGATCAAAAATCAAATGCTGTTGTGTGGAATCTTGTGTGGAGTGGACAAGGACCGGACAGTGGAGGTGGAGCGGAACTAGGGACCGTCGCATGAACGAAGAGAAAGCGGGCCGGGGGAGAAGGCAAGATGAGTGTTGAATGATCATGAAGTGGTATTGTTGAAATAGCACCAGAATTAACAACCGGGATTGAAATGAAAGAGTTGAGGAAGAGGGAGGATATCGCCATTTCGGAAAGTTAGGTAGTGATCCGGTCATCTCCGATGCTCTTTTCTTTTCTTTTTTTTTAGCGAACGTTTAAAATAGCGGTACATGAAAGCATTTCTGTCAGTGGCGGTCACTTCCGAGCACATAGTCTTGTAGTCACGCTTTATTGTTAGGAGAGACTAGTCCTCATCTGATTTTACAAATTTAAACGGGGGTCCGATCGAGTGGTCCGATTGGCCTAGAAAGTTTGTAGAAAGTTGTTACGAAATTGCGGAGTTTGAATTCTCATCGTGCAGTCTTATGCTCAAGTTTCTGCCACCCTGAGGATATAATACTTGCCCAAATCGCACCTATATTCTGAAATAGATGATATCTGATTGTTTCTGCAATTTTCTTTCTATCCTCAGCATAAATTTTCGATCCAGTGCTCCAGCTGGTCACCAAACAGTCACCTTGTCACATCACTTCCTGCGATCTCATACTGAGAGCCAGTGAAGGAGCATCAAAAATCTAAAGCGGCAGATTCTCATATGCACATATAGATCTCTCGCCCGCGCAGGATCCAAATGAAAAGACGCGTTTCTCATTGAACATGGATCACGACTAAATTTAAACTCCGCGATTACGTAACAACTTTCTAGCCCCCGTGATGGCAACAGGACTAAGGTGTACTAGTCTGTAACCACCGGAGTGTTCGCCACATAATTTCGGCAATTGGTTACAGACTGGTTACAAGTCTAGGGCGTCTGCGCCTTCATTCTCTGGGACTCCTGAATGTTCCTTGACCCATTGGAAGGTTGTTTTCGCTCGCCGTTCTCTTAGTTTATTCTGGCAGGGTGGCATCGGATTTTCTATCATCCGTAACCTTCGTTTTTCCAGCGGGTGATGTGTTTATGCGCACACTTTTGCCGCAGCCAACTTCCGCAACCACCTGGCTGCCGGAAAAGAAGCGAGGTTTCAAAGCTCGAGCACGGAGTGCCAAGTACACTCGACGCCTGACAGAACCAGCACGGACAGGTCCCAAGAAAAGCCAGCACTGGCCGATGCTTTCACGAGGATAATCCGGTCTGCCAAACGGGTCCAGCATTTTCTACTTATAAAAGAGCGATCTGCCACCTGGATTGGGCTTCATTCGCCACTAGCTAGGATGATACGTGTATCTCTCTTGATTTTTGCGTTGTCCTTAGGATCTGTTCTTGCGACCGTCCCTGTGTGGTCTCAATGCGGTGGACAAAATTATTCTGGAGACACTGGTGAGCTTGAATATCTGGATACCATAGTTGAAAGCAAACTGACCTCTTCTATATCTCAGTCTGTGAGACGGGAACTGTCTGCACCGTGCTAAATCCTTTCTACTTCCAATGCATACCTGGAACTGCCACAACGACAGTCACGCCGACCACCACACGCAGCACCACTGTGTCACCCACTACCACTTCTGCCCCCTCTACGGTAACAGGATTTGTCAAGACATCAGGAACGAGGTTCACTGTCAATGGTTCCAAGTACACTGTCGTTGGGTGCTGCATTCTATTAGGCGCTGTTTTCGAAACATTTTTGATGCTCGTACTCAGGTCGAACGGATACTGGTTGCCTCTCGCTGGATATTCCAAAACCGATGTCGACAAAGCCTTTGCAGACATTGCAGCGTCTGGTGCGACTACTGTCAGGTAAGTTACATATTTCAGCTTTTTAAAACGCTCATAATGCTAGGATGACAGGACTTGGTAAGATTCAACTAATCCTCATAACTGTCCCTTTGCAATAATTATATCTATCCAAGGGGATTCAATGAGGTTACGAGCGCCAATGGCGTATATTTCCAGCTTTGGAACGGAAAGACTCCGACGGTCAACACTGGCGCCAATGGACTTGGAGCTCTCGGTATTGGTGAATTTGTCTGAGATGGATATGTTTAATTTGTCTATTAGACCTTGCCATTGCGTCTGCGAAGGCTCACGGACTGCGCTTGATCATCGCGCTGTATGTCGTCACTTCACAGGAATTCCCATAGATATTTATTGTTTTCTCGCCAGGACCAACAACTGGTAAAATTATTCCGGACAACTGTGGGTCTCACTGACTTATCCTAGGTCTGATTTCGGGGGCATGGACGTGTAAACCGCCCAGATTCTTGGTTCTGGCCAAACACATGACCTGTTTTACACGAATCCCACCGTTGTTGTAAATGTGACGAGCCCAGTGTCCATACCTATCGCTGACTGCCATTGTAACTGGTAGGCGGCATTCAAAGCGTACGTCAAGACTGTCGTCACTCGTTATGTCAATGAGCCTGGTATTATGGTGCGCAGACCTTTCGGGCGCCACAATCATAAACTAATCACATTTGGTTCTCAGGCTTGGGAACTCGGTGAATTATACAACTCATCCTATGTGCACAAAATTGCTGAGCTTCATTAGCGAACGAGCCTAGGTGTAAGGGCTCAAATACGTGAGTTAGAGCCGATTCAAATATGAGTTTTATTTACAACCAAGAAGAGGAACCTCTGCGGCATGTACTCCGGCCACAATAACTGCATGGGCGTCCAATCTTTCCGCGTTCATTAAAACCATTGATTCCAATCATCTTGTTGGAATTGGTGACGAGGGATTCTACAATCAACCAGGCAGCGCAGATTACCCCTACCAGTGCGTCTCGTTCATGTCTTCGGATTTTCTCGTTCAAACTTTCATCACAGAGGCGGCGAGGGTATCGACTTCGCAGCAAATTTGAAGATTAGTACCATCGACTTCGGAACTGTCCATGTACGTATCATATATGCCTCTCCTCATTCCACCTAACAACACCTTGTCCACAGGCTTACCCGGCAAATTTTCTTTTTGTGGCAATGTTTTCTTATTTCTGACATCCTCATTCATATTAGTTGGGCTGGGGTGAAGGTGCTGCGCCAGAGTCGTGGGGCGTCAAATGGATCACTGACCACGCTGCATCCCAAAACGCTACCAACAAACCTGTTATCCTCGAGGTAAACAGATGACAGTACATGGCACGGTGCAACTCACGAATCCCGGCTTCAGGAATTCGGCATCCCCGACACCTCGCGCAATACAATATACGCCACTTGGTTGTCCACCATCGTCAATAGCGGGCTCGCGGGGGATTTGATTTGGTATTTGTTTCCGCGAAGCAACTGTTTGCAAACTAATATATTATGGACGCAGGCAAGCAGGTTCGGTACTGACGAATGGGCAGACGGCCAACGACGGGTACACGATCTATCCAACGGATCCCGTATATGCCCTCCTCAAGAGTCATTCGGCCGCTCTCAAGCCGAGAGGATGAACCTGCAAAGCACTAGTATGTGCTGTGTCCGAGGGCATTATAAACACCGGATATCGAATGAAGCAGCCTTGTTTATTATCCTGTTATGTATTTGATCACGCTCGCATCCAATTTTCCGCAGCAAGGCCGACAAAATAAGTATACAAATCAGCCTATTTACTGGCCAGAGGTCGCCTCGGAAATCTGACCGCGAATAATAACATCGCAGCCAGCATTGCCGTCAATGCATTAAACAAAAACACTAGATTCGGCCGCCCAATTTCCGATAGGAATGCAAAGAGAGCGCCGTACAAGGACGCTGTGATAATCATTGCGGACGTCTGCAAAATCGAGGAATGAGTGGGAGAAACATCAATTTGACCGGATGCTTCTACCTCGACGAGTGCAATGGCCGACAGGGCGTCGCTTTTCTGCGTCGGAGATACCAAGTCCAATAATACTCCCTTGCTTGCGGGCGCGGTGCCCGAAGCTAATGGCAAGATTAGGGCACCCACCCACATGTCAAAGCCGCTGCTTGAAAAGACAAGGAGTCCGACAAGAACGGCGTCCACAACCATTCTGTGGGCTTCAGTTTACAGGAGAAATCGGAACAAAGCGACAGGCCACTCACGACCAGCGCAAAAACTCGAGATCAAAGGCACTGCCGTGCTTTTCATCAGTCGGGGGCATAATATCCTGGATGCTAACTGGGCCATCCGTAGTGGCCGCGTCGCCTGGGGCCACTTCATATGATGATGTTTCTGTTGGCAATCCGGCTGCCACATTCTGCGATTGTGGGAGAGACGTAGAAGCAACTATTGGAGAACTCGACAGCCATTTCCTGCCACGCGCGATTATCCCTGGAAACGCCAATGTCAAGAAGGCCGCCCGCGACAGTGCATTGCCCGACATCCTGAAAGTGTCAATACCAAACCACAATTTCCGGTCGAATCATGCTCACATGAACCCATTGTCACCTGGTTTAAAACCATATTGATTCGTCGCTGTTAACTGCAGCATCAACGGCTGTAACCACCGTAAGGGAAAATCCGGAAATCAAGTTGAAGCGACTCACAACGTACGCAGTGGACATAACCGACCAGAATGTTCCAATTGCGAGGAGAGACAGGCCCCAATATCTTCCACTGCCTTCGGCGTACCTTGCTGGTGCGAAAATGCGCAGACAGTGCACGAAAGATAAAGCAGAATCCCTCTTCTTCAGTCCCTGAGCCGTCGGATCGATCGGCGCGGTCTTCACCACAGCGTATCCGCCCGGAGGAATATATGGTAAGCAGCAGAGAGTAAATAATGTCGAACCGACGAGAAGACAGAAGGTGATTTCAAACGGCGCGGACAGGCCGAAGAAATCGTTGCTGAGTCCACCGCAGATGTAGCCTTGGGAGGCGTAAGCAATCACGCAGGGACTGAACCACAGCGCACCAGTTGCCATGCCCAACATCGCCATTCCCGCAAGAACTCCGAATGCGGCCGTTCGTTCCTCCGGTTCAACGACTTCTGCCATGTACGAATTCGCAGACAGCAAATAGCCCGCTCCGCCTCCAAGGACCGTAATAATCTGAGTGCTTTGCATAATCGTGATTCCCGTGCGGCCCCCGACAAGAGCTGAAGTAGAAAATAGGGAAGTAAATTATTATTATTCAGAGTAGGCCACATACTAGCATATATCTGGGTTAAGTTTCGGAGGGCGGGCCAGAATGTTTGGTTAACGATGGCCTTGCGTAGACCCCAGTTCTTAATCTCCCAGGTTGTAACGATGAGATTGATCGCACCGCTGAACTTGGGTCGATGTCAGTAAATATTCCGGAAGACTGGAATGGGCCGGGGAAACGAACTGTGGTGAGGGTGACTAGGAGCGCGATATCCCTCGCAGTCCCTGACTCTATTTCCGTTATCGCACAGGCATCCCCTGTTCCTTCGTATGGCGCATGAGCAGGGTCCTTGTAATATTCTTGACAATTGAATATTCGATAAGCATAGAAAATGGGGGTCGCAGTCTAGAGCCGAATGACATTTTAAACCCAAGAGAACGATTAGTAATCGCAGCTCACAAATGCAAACGTCGTTGACAGGAGGAATGTTGCCAATAGCACTCTGCGATACGCGCTGAAGAGCCCTGTTCGCTGGAGATCTTTCGCCGGAGAGGTCTCAAGGAGCGGAGTGTTCTCCGTCGCGGTCATCGTCGTGGTGGGAAAGCCAGCCGCTTCGCGCCTTTTTCGTAATTGTCGCAATATCCGAGCCCACCTCGGGCCGGGCTCGGACGCACACGTGAGAGAGTTGTTCCGCCGGGCTTCCGTCAGGTTCAAAATCGGAGCACAGGCCTAAAAGTGGGTGGCGAAGTAAGGAAAACAGGTCCAGAAAAATCACAAGGGAACATGGAGTCATTGATTCGACAGAAATAAGAAAATACAAGCGCAGTTTATTCAACAGGTCAAGTACAGCGTATTTCCAAGCCGCTCACTTGCCAGGTGTGTAAGGCTTGTTGGTCTTGAAAATGAGTCCAGGCTTGCGCTGGGCCAAATCGAGCAACATTCTGAGGAGGAATAAGATGATGAGCAGCTGAAATAAATGAACGCGTACTCCGCAAAGTAGCTGTTGGCCTGTGTTGAGAATATGCTCAGCCGGTCGATAGAAACAATGAGAAGGGAGCTCCTACCCAGGCGAACCACGGCCGCGAATAGTCGGTGGGCGAATAGATGGATTGCGACTCGTGGATGAGTCCAAGGCCCGCGGTGTTCTATGTCAGATGTTACGAGAAAACAAAAAATGGGATATTCGAAATTGCGCACGTTGGCTACGATGTATAGTCTGCGGAGGATTTCTGGGTCGTCGTCGGTGCCGAAGATCGCTGAGATTTGGGACATTGGCCAGGGATGCCACGCATCCTTGTGAGGACCTCTATTCGCGGCCGGGTTGGCACGGATTGAACAGATGATTTGATGACACGAACCCGAAACCGCTGAACGTCTTTCCTTCCGCGTAATATGGATTCTTTTTCGACAGGAGCCTCTTGCGAGTTGCGACATACGTGGGGTTCTTCTTGTCCAGGAAGCCGAGATACGGGAGGGATACGAGTGACTGTTGGAAGAGTTAAATGCCTTCTAGGTAAAAAACACTTCGAAGAAGACGAACGGGGACGTTGGCATCATCCATCATGTAGAAGCCCCCATATCCTGTGAACCGGGTGAATTAGCTGCAATGTACAATAAGGAAACCGATAGTATACCATCGGATTCGTAGGCAAAGATGTTGTTGACGAGCTTAAGAAATTCGGTGGCTATCAACTTCCGGCATCCGCTCAGATGGCAACTACTCACAGTCGTGGACCAAATAGCGTCGTGGATTCTCTTCGACCATACTTTAGCCGAAGAGCTGATATTTTTCGCTTGACGTGTCGTGTCCAAAAGATTGGCAAGGTGGGTCAATTCCACGCTCAGCATCGCGTTCGCGGGTGTAAGGAACGCTATAATTTAGTAAGGGAAAGTCCGTTGAGTATTTGCCTCCCGGATCTCCACGAACAAAGAAAACGCTTCACCATAACCACTGAGATCGTCACTGGGCCTGTGGTGCGTTGCGACCATGCCTATCTAGAAATGAGCCGACAACTTGAGTGCCCTAAATTATCCCGCACCTGTATAGGCTCTGGGCTCCCCATGACCTTTATTGTAGACCGCCGGCTGTAGGGAGCCCCTTGCGCCTCCGGTCCAGTTGAAGTACGACACCCAGTTCCCGTTCTCGTCAAACGAAGGTTTCGACTGCTCATCCATGACGCGGAAGATCTGGTTGACTGCGCCGAACCCTGATGCCCAAATTTCAACGCTGCGAGGAACACTCGGCGACAGTACTCACTCACAGTTAGCATTCATGAACGAGGCGTCCTTTGTGGCGGAGTAGTATGACCTCGAGAGTTTGAGGAACCCACACAAGGAGTCGATTTCGTACTGCTCTACGTCAGCCCGGGGAATGCCAAGGATAACGAAGGGGTGCATACCTTGCATTCGAACACGGTTAGGTTATTGACAGGACTGTAGGAGGTCAGCGGGAACGATCTGGAATCGGGCGAGGGAAACAAAACGCACGGGCTGACCGTAACACCATCTGCGTAATCGTTGTGCGTGGGCGCCAGACCCGACTCTGGCGGTGGTTGAAAGGCGCCACCTATTGGGTTAAGCTCGGAATAACCAAAGTAGAAGGGAGAGTGCGTACAGTAAGGGTACTCTGCTACATAGCGCGCCTCGTTGTTTATCACACCCTTGACTAGCGTAGCAAGGGCCGGGTCAAACGATAAGAGGGCCGTATAGTGCGCGAACTGCGCAATTCGGTGAACATACTTCAGAAGAGAAACGAATGGCTTACTTGGTTGGCAGTGTCCCGTAGCCATTGAGCACTGAGATATAATTAAATGTGCTTTGTATTGTAGAACCAAACGAACGTGATATCCTATGGCAAGATTAGTTCAAGTCGACAACCAGGGTGCGAGACACGAACTCCAGTGATGATGAAGGCGAGATTTTCGGTCTACAATGATTCACAATGTTAATTGAAGCTCCATAAATGGGAAGTGTGATGGAGGTACTGACGGCATTGAAATACTTGACCGTCGTATCTGCAGCGAATGGTAAATGAAAAGGATCAAAATAAAGGAGGAAATAAATTACCCAAAGTATTCGGGAAGGTGTTCTCGAAGAGCCGAGCCAAGTCTGGATCCTTCAGACGGGCTTTCATGTCTGCGATTACTTTCTGAAGGTGCCGTCAGATGAATCATAGTATCGGACACGCTCTGAAGTACTTCCACAGAGGTGCTATTGAAGGTGCGGCATGCTGGGACAAGATCATAGTGAGGACATGCCACAGAAACTTATCACTTACCAGGGTCGGGACGCATATACGGTAATCCCAATTTCCCCGTAGAAGGTGTTCCATGCGGTGTCTATGAGTCCTTTAGCACCGGCCGTAGGAAAAGCAGGTCACTCCCACCTTTGCATACGTCGCGTAGTCTGGACACTCAGCCGCAATCCCCTGCGTCACAGCCGCAGCAATTGCGACACCATACAGTCCGATTTTCATGGTAGAAATGGGATTGTGAGCTTGAGGAAACAGTGCTGAGCGCATGCACCTTTATACGCCACGGAGCGGCACGCTCACCAACGCCCAGAGATCCCAGACTATCTATATTTGCAATTCAGTGAGCGAGTCCGGGCCGGGCCAGATATGCCACCTAGAGGCCTCATCATTGGCTGCAAGGGAGCTAGCCAGGACTGAAATGGCCACAAGAAAGGTAGGCGCATAGTACGGCTGCAGGGAAAACGGCTTGGAGAGTGCAAGGAGAGTGGTTGGCCAAGTCGTACTAGTACGCTTGGCTTTACGACACTTTACGGCACTTGCCGAGAATGATCGCCGCATTGGCTGCATTTAAACAATGACATTGAACAAAACGAGGTACTCGATATAAGTAACTTTATGCCTAAGTTATAGGGCTTCCATTTTGACCTCATTACTTTCTTTATTTTGGTCTGAAAATATATGGCTGAATCTGGGCCGATTCACTGGCAAGAACTGAGAAGTACTGCGAATATTATCCTCCGCGTTATAACAAGTTCGGGGAGGAAATTTCTGTACGGGATCTTACCATATTGGCTCCAATCTTGCCATCGACAATGGCTACGATTACACCGAAAGTGCGCTGGAAAAAATGTGTCCTGCCCCCGAATCGAACAGGCCTTGCACCTACTGCGCGTTCGTACCGAATTCGAAAATTCGATGTGTAGCATACATACACTAACAGGACTTGTTGATTATATTTTGGACCTACCCTGTCCCAACGTCCCGCCTATTTCTCAATGGCATATTCAGTAAAATATTGAAGTTGTCGCGTCAGAAACAACAGTGGGTTCATAACCGCCCATTTACAATTTCAATGGCCGACCCTTGGTCTCAGGAGTGAGTGCGAGGTATGGCGGTGATAAATTACAATGAAACTGACGGAAAGTGACAGCAAGCCGGCGAATATTAGTACCAATGACGATTCGGTGAAGCAGCTACATCTTGATACATGCCAGAGCTACTTTCTTTATTCTGGTCTCATGTTTCTACTTTAGCTGTTGTTTTTTGGGATCGACCGGCACTACTTCCACTTCCCATCTTGTCCAAAGAAAAAACCCGAGGGTTCAGATGACGGCTACTATAGCACTGACTCTGGAGGGTGATAAAAAAATCAACAGCCACGCCAGATTTTTGGGATCAAACTTCTTCGATAAGCTCGTCCACTTCAACCAAACCAAATGACTTTGTATATTTACATGGATCAGTAAAGAATGTCTCGATTTCCAACCCGAAGGAGCTGAGGTGATTGGTAGACTAGAATAAATGATAAAGAAATCTGAACCACTGAGAGAAAATATTCTCTCAGACCCATCGAACATTTCAACACCACGCGGTGGTTCAAACGATCATGAAGCGGGTGTTCCTCGCAGAATCCTCTCCAGTATCGTTTGACAAATTTATTAAACCCGGCTCATTCCGCAAGGGGACCTACAATTTATCTTGCTTCTTATCCGTTCCATGAGCGTCCGCCAGCCTCTCGCCCATATATGTTACCCTTGTCGTGGATTCAGTAAGTTTTTTCTTTTTCCCGGGCGCCCACTTACTCGTTGCATCCGGCTTGGATATATCACTCGCTGTGCTTTCACAGGTAACAATTATTCGCATCCTCCGCTGCCAACAGCACGGGATGCAGGAAGAGCCCGTCGGGTTCTGGGGCCTACACCATTCAGAGCGGCGGCCTGCCAGTGACGCGTACAGCTTTAACGTGCCGTCCGCCTACAACACAAACGTCGCTGCCCGTCAGTTAATCTTACCGTTCCATGGCAACGGGAAGACCGCCAGCTCTCAGGAGGAGGACCTCAGCGACTTCAATAACGAGACGTGGAATCCCAACGCAATCTCCGTGTATGCCCAGGGGGCCGATGTAAGTATCTTTGCGCGTATCAATAATAAATTGGAACCCACGCAATCATGCACCCAGAATAAATGGGCAGCCACCCCGTTCTCGGTCCCTGCTGTCGACGATATCGTGTTCATAAAAGACCTGCTCAGCAGCCTCGAGGCCTCATACTGCATCGACACCAAACACATCTGGGCCGTGGGCAAGTCGATTGGCGGCGGGTTCTGCAACGTGTTCGCCTGCAGCACAGCAATTTCCGCGCGCTTCGTCGCCTCGTGTCAGTGAACGACGTATTTTACTCCCACAATGCGGCGGACAACTCGGACTGCGACCCGCCGCGCGCAGTGACGCCTATGCTCGAGTTCCACGGCTTGGCGGATCGCGTACGCCGGTGCCCTGCCCGCGATACTCGATTGGACGGCGCATTGGGCGGCGCGCAACGAGTGTAGTAAGGATTTGGTGATTACCTCGTCGAACTCCGGGAGTGTGAAGCACTATGTGTGGGCATCCTGGGGAGCTGCGACGCAGCACTATGCAATCGCCAGACTCCGGCATGTCTGGCCGAGCATAGAGCCTAATGGCGACAACTCCAAGGGAACGTACCTCGACATGACGCCCCTGATTATGGAGTAAATGGAAAGAGATGGGGATAAGTAACCTCGTACCGGTGCTTAGTATCTTGGACCCGGTTGCGATACCTCGGTCGCAGAGGTATCAGTGTCGGGCGGTAGAGGATATTAGCAAGGCTTTACCCCTTTGCCCTCCGCGAAGAGTGGCGCAGGGGCTCACGGCCCTGAAACCGACCAGCGTGGATTCAATGTCCTGGGTCGGTAAAAGTACGGTTCATCTGTGGCGTGGGATGGCTCGGGAGGAGGTCATGTTTTGCGTTGGCCCTCAATAAACACCGAGATCTTGAGGGATTGAGGGAGCGCCGTGTGAAACTGGACCACGGAATTTCTGGAAGTAGGTGCATCCCACGGAGAAGACAGCAGGAGGGATGCCTCGGGATTTCCGCCACCAAAGGCGGGGTACTTTCGTTGCACGTTAAGAAAATATCTGGATGCGTAATGGCGAGGAAGAGACTTTGTGAAGTTGGGTCACATCTGGAACATCGAAGCAGCAAACGGGGAGATGTCGTGGACTCAACGTGGACTAAGTAAGGGCTTCGTTTCTGTCGGAGATGCCGGGCTGCGGAACAAGCCAGCCCGATCATTTGGAGCCAGCGGACCGGTATTCCCGACCATTTCGCTCCATCATGACTACGACATGAGGTGCATCTCGAACGCCCCCACTAGTGACTCTGGTCCGCTTACCCAGCATCTTCGAAAGAGCATTGCCTTCAACAAGAATCAAGATCGAAAGCTAGCACTACCTGCCCCATTGTCAGTACCGCATCGGGCTTCGTACGGTTTTTCTAAGGGTCGCCGCCATTGCTCTCCGGGCCTTTGCGCCGAGCTGGATTTCATCTCAGGCGTAGTCTCGTAAATCCCTTCATATGACGAGTGTGAGGACAATCGACACACAAGTATACTCAGGCGATCTTTTGCGTCACAATAATCGGAACACTCGGAAGGATCGTTTCAATAGTTCAATGACTAGACCTGGCGGCCCTAACCCGTTAGTGGCCGAGAAGTTATTCTCGGAAGCGTCTGTGTATATGGAATCTACAAATTGCCCCAGGTCCCACGGAGAATGGAGCCATGATACTGGGCCCCTTCCTATTTGCATGCTATACGGTGCCAATGGCCATGGCTCATCAGCGCCCGTAATTTCTGGAATCCACAAGTACAGCAAAAGTTCAGACTCTCCGCTTGTCCGTTGCTCCATTGATCAGGCTACTCTAAGACTTTTTGGGATGCAGAGTATTCGGGCCTAGACTCGAAAGATGAAGGTGGGTACAGCGTTATGAAACGCAGCGGAGGTTAACTGGATTTTATGAGCAGTTCCGCCCGGCCGGTTATTTGAGCTCCGACCGGAGTACCTGGTATAAAGTTGAGAGTCCTGCAGCTTCGTATTTAACACCATCCAGTGGCAGATTATTATTAATAACTGTATCTACAACACGCTCTATATCATTATGGCGCCGACCACCATGCTTGCCGCCCTTTACCAACCCGGTAATGACGAGCTTGTCCTTGACAAGCACTATCCTATCCGGCCGTTGAAAGACGACGAGATTTTGCTCAAAGTTTCTGCCGCGGGAGGTCTGCTTTTCTTTTCTTGTTCCCGGACAATATTGATTCAACCCAGTGTGCCACTCCGACGTAACCCTGTTGAATGGTTCTAGCGTGGACACGAGGACGTGGGTTATGGGACACGAAGGTTGTGGGGTGCCAGTCAAGTTAGCGTCTGCTGTATCTGTTTTTCTCTCGCGTATCTCACCGAAGTCTTCCGCAGACTAGGGGCCGACGTCGACAGCCACAAGATTCAATTAGGAAAACTGTATTCCATTCTCTTGATAGACAGTTGCGTCCACGGGATGAATGGGACCCCGGCTCTGCTCAACGGCCTGGGTCTGGGTGCCGACGGAGTCTATGCAGAATATGTCATTGCAACCGCCGATGCGCTGGTTCCTGTTGTACGTCAGGTCATCAGCCACCGCTACTTACATTGATCTGAACTTTTGCAACTACAGCCGGAGGGAGTTCGTCCAGAGGTCGCTGCTATAGCAAGCGATGCCGGAATCACAGCGTATCATGCTGTCCAGCACACAGCCAAGGTACGCTCCGCTCAACCAAATCATACATATAGAAATAACCTTTATTGGCAGGTCAAGCACGGGGAGAAGGTCCTCATATTTGGAATCGGCGGACTCGGCCATCTCGCAGTTCAATACGCGAAACACTTTGGTGCAACTGGTGCGCCTTTTATTCGCTTCATTTTCTCCATTATTTACTGACCACCCGCAGTGTATGTCTGCGACTTTAAACCTGCGGCAAGAAAATTGGCGCTCGAACTCGGGGCTACAGAGGCCTTTGACTTGATCGAGCTCACTAACAAGACCGCGGCGGGATTCACAGTCGATACAACCATCGACTTTGTCGCTAATAATCAGAGTGGGTCCATAAATCAATTAATAACCCCAAGCTAACCAATTACAACTCAGCTTTTGCACTGGCCCTGGCGGCTCTGAGGGGCAACAGTGTCAACTTCCCGGACAGCCCTAAATTGGTCGTGGTACGTCAAGCAGATTTCAATTGCTCCACATCTGAACTGGGCCGGGAAAGGTGGGGGTTAGCGCAGAGACTCTCGGGTTCAGCACCTTCGACCTCATAGGCAATGGAATTTCGAGTCCGGTGATATCTCACTTTGAATTTGTTCAAATCTGAATTATCCCCCACGTAGTTCTTTCGAGCTCATATGGACCTCGCAGTGCGCTTACAGCTGTGTTGGATCTATTTGCCAAGGTACAACTACTCCCGACTGAATGTTTCCTGATTTCTGACTGATCCCATCAGGGAACCGTTCGTGCGCATGTTCATTCTGAACCGCTCGAGAATGTCAACAAGGTCCTCCATGAGCTCCGGGCTTTGCAGATTACGGGCCGCAAAGTCGTCATTCCTCACCATCGCGATTAATTCCATGATTCGCACCCATAACTTACTTGGTACATGGATATTCTGTCTCGACGTATTTTTAAACAAGTGGACTTGTACATGAAGGTGGTTCGTCGTATCATTTGATCCGCAGTGGGATTAAAATAAGTCATATATTGGAGCGTCATTGATAGTCGCGTTGATGAGAGAACCGTTTCTTTTGGTATGAAATTTCGCGCTAGTATACTGAGGTTCAGATGGTCGAAGCGAGGTCTCGTCTGAGTCTCGACTCGAATCTCGACCGCTTGCTCCACTACTGCTACGAGTTCGGCGGGTATTCCTACATCGGCGTTTAAATCAACAAATGTATTTCGGGAAAAAAGAAAGAAAGAACTTATTTGGGGGATGCATCTCATCCCGGATTTTCCTAATCAGATGATATGAATACTTATAAGTATCCAAAAACTTACTTCGTCAGCATGTCGCGACCCGGTACACGCTCGCACACGTTCGCATTACACGTCCAGAGTTGAGACAGCCGGAGCTAAGCCAGGGCTCAATTGTTTTATGTAAACAACGGCTATCGACAGATACCCTAAGCAAAGAATGAACTAGGACTTGGATTCTTCTGTGAGTCTGGCGATCCAAAGACAGGGACTGCCGGCAGTGGAATACTTCCCAGAAATCTGTGCATCTTCTTCTCGCCGTCGAGACAGAATACAGAGAGATCCATCCAGCTCAGCGCTCTGAAACGTTCGAGAATGGGCGCCGGGACCCCTCGGTGCCTGAGTACAAGCTCAGCAATCTCCAATCCTGTATCGCGGCGACTTTCGAGCATATCGAGCAGGGCGGCGTCCTGGAATAGGTACGATCCATCAACCCGCAATGTGATCAATGCTGCAATACACGCAGGTCGACCGGTACCAATGTTGAGACCGCCCAGGACGACGTCGATGATGGTGTTGGGACTCGCGTTGTGAATGGCGAGGGTACGGAAGTTTGGGATCGCTGCCAACAGTTCCAACATGGCAGCTGGGCGCATGGAGCATTCCCTGATCGTCAACTCGGTGAGATTGCTGGATGAGCGCTGAAGGAGGGAATGGACGCCGGATGCCTCCAAGTCGCGTTCGAAGAGGGAGAGTTCGAGTCGTCGGAGGCGCGGGGCAGTGAATTGGCGGAAATAATCGGGTAGGGGGTTTCTAGAGCCACGGTGGTTACCGATTCTCCAATGCTCGAGATGAATAAATGTCACAGGAATGGGGACGTGCCAGGGAGCATCTGCTCTGGCGACGCTGAGCAAAGAGGTGATGATTGGGCATAGGGCTTGCAGTCCTGCGTCGAATGGGCTGATGGATGGCGCAGATTTGAGCGAATGGGATGATCAATTCTTTTGCCTCCCAATAATCAAAGCAACGGATGGTATGGAGTCGCGGAGCATCAGCAAATGAATCATCTATGCCACGCCAAGTGCGATAAACTCGAGGATCTCAAGACGTGGCAAATTTCCCTTCAGTACACCGATGTTCATGTTGAGTTTTCCGATGAACCGGATGCTGTACAAGCGTCGAGCGTTCTCCACGATGAGACCCAGCTGGCGTTCCCCGGTTGCGCCTTCATGCGAACCACGCTCGCAATCCAGCTCTACCGCTAACGGTTTGGCTCCTGATCGGTCCAGGAAAATTTGGAGGAGTTGGGCGTCGGGATCGTTTCCGAAAACCGGAAATCTAAACGACGTCCAGAGACCCGGAGTATCGCATGCGATGGCACGTCAGTGAGAGCTGACCCGCGAGAGGAAGGTCGCAACATCGAAGCCTATCGCGGGCACATCGGGGTCGTCTGCACTTAGGAAGATCTGAACCAGAGTCTCCACTGGGATCCGTCGGATCGGCGATGATATCTAGCTCAGAGGCATCCCGAGAGCATCGGGCTCGCGGGCGCGCCAGCGCACTGAGATCTCCGAGTCATTGAGTCTGCGCAGCTCCTCACTCGAACGCTAGGGCTGCCACCCGTTGCCGCGACGGCAACGGCCGTCGATTTGACGGGTGACCTACGGCCACCATCACCAAATATGTACAACACTTGGAAGCCCCTAGTGAAGCCCTTGCAAGGGCCAAAAGGGCTCGCGAGGGTATTCATGCCTTGAACCACCCCTGGTAAGCCCTTGGAAGTGACCTATGAGACTCACTAGCCCTCCCAAGGGCTGATTAGGCTAGGCCTTTTGGCCCTTCAAAGGGCCGTCAAGCAATTCCCAGCCCCATATTGGCAATGCCATAATATCCAGGAAACACACGAGGAAGATAAAATTCAATGGCATTGCAGATGAATAGTAATACAACAGAAGGTGAAATATAATATTATACGGTAGACATCACACAACGGCGTCCCTAAACGAACGAAAAGTAAGCATAGTATCGGTGCGTTTTTCGTGAAGCTTACTTCGGCGCGGGCAGTAGCTAGGCGGATAGAAGAATCTGCGACAGAAACGAGTTAGTATATCAATCATATAAGGGATATAGATACACTTACATGAACGAATGGGAAGACACCACAAAAACGGACGGGTATTAAAAAAATGGAGATGGGTGAGTATGATGTGGGGTGCAATTGCGCGAAGAACTTAACACTTGAAGCGCGTACGGAGGAAATCTGTGAGGGAAACAAGTCAAGTTAGAGTATTTACAAAAATAAAATCTGGGGTGCACTTACAATTAATAATATACACGGCACCGAGACGTGCTGAGAGAATGCTTGATCTATGAGCTGAGTGAAAAAATGCCTATGGGTAAATGTACAAATGGCATGAACTCACAGAGTAAGACTTGAGCGAAAAAGAGGCGTAGTCCGAAGTGATAATGAGTTTGCCGACAAAATCAGCGAGAATTGGAATTACTTTACACCAAGCCATTGTGCAATGTACGTGGCCTGATTTGAAGCGAACAAGAGAGTTAGCGACAGGAGGCGAAATAGATCTGCCATACCTTTGACACCGCGAAGACCACAAACGAACGAGTGAATAAGTAGGATCTAAGAGGTAATTTCAGTAGCGGCGGGAATAGGCGGGACGAGTTTACATTTGAATCAGGCATGGTGTTGCGAAAGTAACGGGACTGATAACCTGGTGCGAATAAAGCCAGCGGACTCTGTGAGGAGATGAATGTGATCGAAAGAGTGACTCGGAAAGCCAGTTGGAGGCAGGTGCGTGGGGAAGGTCGGTGCATAATCATAGATAAGTCACAGGGAGAGCTACAAAGTAGTGAGAATGGGATCGTAGACGGCATATATGCGCACCGGATTATCACAATTGGTCCGCTAATGGCATTTTAGGAGAAGACAGTATATAGATGCTGAGGACATGAATGACGATGGCCGAGAAAAGGGGCAGCGAGCGAGAGAGTGGTGAATCCTTCCCTCAATCAGAAGCACGCGCCTTGTCATCGTGCTGAATGGGCGTGTATCGCGCTGCAGCACGAAGAGGTAGAGCCATCGATCCGTGCGCAGATTCAGGCTTAGATTTGGAACGGCGAGGGACGAAATGGGGAGGTACTGATAGGTGAAGCTTCAGTGCCGATAGAGGAGAAGAAGAGGGTGTGGGTGAAAGGCGACGAAGAAGGTGCAAATAGGCGGAGCAAGGAACAGAAAATAGCATAGTTGACGCAGGAGATTGAGGTGTAGCGGCGGGGATGAACCAGGTAAAACGCCCCACGGTCCACCACCGGTGTTGCGTCGTCATCCTGTCGGGGAGGAGGAATTGAAGTAGGGCGGCCAGTGGGTAAGAAGGAGAGTGGGAGGGTATGAATGAGAGAGGGAGGGAAGGAGGGAGGGAGGGAGGGAGGGAGGGAGGGAGATGGTGGAGGGAGAGAGCAAGCAGCATGCGTCGTCACCTCGTACGTGTGCCGTTTTTGTACCTTTGTTTGGCTTGGATTGTCGATCTGGGTAGGGGCTTGGATGGGGCTTGGGAGGTTACAGTAGGCTTGAGAGTCCTGGCCAGGTATGCGCAAGGCTTGTGGAAACCTCAAAAGCTTTGGCAAGTCGCGTCAAGGGCCTTCTCGGCCCTTGCCGAAGTCACGAGGCCTTGACAGGAATCGACACTTTTGGTGATGACGGGCCGTCTCAAGACGGCCCGTCGAATCGCTGAAAAAATTCCTGACGGGACGGCACGGTCAACGGGACGGCCGTGACGGGTCAACGGGTATGTTCGAAGCTTTGAACTGTTGTTTTTTCCTACAGAATTTGATACTAAAGCTGTTTTAAGGCTGTGGGACCTGCGAAGTACCCACAGTTAGCTTTTCGGGGCTCAATTGTGGAGGTGGGTGCAGATATAGTCAATACCTTTCCGCTCACCGAGACAGATATGATGCAAATGACGCGAGAGAAAGGATGGTGAGTGCTTCTAAGCCCAACTGAATCCCCTGCAACTGCTAAACATGGCATAAACTGGTTAGCCTCACCAAAACTTTCGAGAATTGACAAACGCAACTCCAACATCAGAGTTCGGAGATTGCCGAAATCGCAGCAAATTGACTGGAACTTGGAATTTTTGGGGCAAGATCAGAGAGGACCGAGACCGAGGCCGTTAAGGAAGTGTAGGCGCGGGATTTAGCCACTATCTGTGCCAGATTACAGCCTCCTGACAGCAGAAATGAATGACCCGTTGAACGGCCGTGACGGCCGTGTTTCAACGGGCCGTCGAGGACGAAAACCGTGCCGTAGCCGTGCCGTCGATTTGTGGTGAAAATGGCTGACGCAACGGGCACGGCACCCGTTCGACGGGTGCCGTCGAACCGTGCCGACGGTCACGGGCGGCAGCCCTATCGAACGCGACATCTTCAAGAGTGATCAGGAACCTTGACACATTTAGTTCTAGCTCAGAGGACAACAAGAATAAGAGGAGCACATACTTTGTAGGATAAAACTATGTCGAGAAGAATTTTACGATGGATAATCGTTCTCAGAGAGGACGGCTTATAAATCAATTTGTCCATGAGGTTGAGTGATTGCCGTGGTTGCCGTGACGGGGAGACTCCTTCAATTGGCCGAGGGCTTTAGGAAAGAGTAAAAAAAAAGCACATTGTACTGTAAAGTACTTAGGAGCTGCGAGCCTTTGGGCGGACATGCTTCGGTTGAATTTTTCGGTTGAACTTCAAGTTGACTTCGATGTCACCCGTCACGGCTAGTGCCGGTCGGTGATTGCCGATTCCGCCGATGTCTCAGGGGCTAGGGTACACGCGAGTATAATATACGCCCCCCCCCCCCCATGTACGAAGAAATTAACAACTTACAGCACAGCTGTTTTCCCAAGCGGCGGAGGGATAATAATAATCTCCGCCTTGAATCCGGCGCAAAACCCGCGGCCCAGTGATTTTGTGAGAGTCAAGGAAAATAGCCAAGTCGTCTTCGAAAAGAAAAGATTCCAAAAATGTATTACTTTGAGTAAGTAAGTAAAGCGAGAGAGAGAGAGAGTATCAAGAAAATAGCAAGAAGGACAAACACAAGAAAAGAAAATGAAGAGGAAGAGGGGAAAATACGTAGGCGATACCGCTTGTACTCCTCAACTAACACGGCTGTGAGCTGAAGTCCGGGTTTGACTCCTCGCATTCGACCTGTGGTAGTGATACAGAACTCCTTTTTTTCGGCTTGAACAGATTTTTTTTCATTGTCCTCATCTAGAGATTTTAAGGGTGGATCTAATAGTCTATTAGTCCCGATTACCAAAATCATTTCGGGTAGATGCCAAATCGCATTTGGGGTGTCTTCAACCACTGATTATTTCTCACTCATCCCGAGGTTCGAATGGTAGAAGATGCCTCGGAGGTCCACGTGAGCAGGAAATACATCCTCATGGTAATGATAATGGCTGGAGTCCGGGGTTCGACTTCCCACATCCCGATTGTCTTGAATGTCATGGCGTAAGCCCCCCCCTTTTTTTTTTGGCATCATGGTGTAGTAGTGCAGTGGAAGTGCGCATGAAAAGGAATAAAGAACTTTATCACTGCATTCAACACGCCACTGCGCGTGCCGTACGATAAAACAAGCGCGGCGCCTAAAGGTGATGGTTACGGGCCGAGTTGAAGATCAATGCTTCCCTCTCTTTCGTTCAACCACTGTAATTATTTCACACTCATCCCAAGGTTCAATAGCTAGAAACACATCGGATGCACGTCAGCATCAAATAGCCAAAAGGCTGCAATAGTGGTGAGCTGAAGGTCGGGGTTTGACTCCCCGCATCCGACTGCGGGTTCTTTGCTGAGTTTTTTTGTAGGATGTGCTATCATTGCGCGGATGAATCTCCCCACTGGATCATGACCACTCCTTGTGGACCATGCCAATGATGAACATAGATGTTCCGTAAGCATCGTTCTGGGTGTCGGCGTGTAAGAACCTTTGAAGGACTTTGGAGGTCAAAGGAAAGCGTGCAACTGCGAATTAATTCACACTCATCCACTGGTTCAAGTGGAGGTATGTAGGTAGGTAAAATACATCGGATGTCGTGCAGCACTAGCTCCCCCTGACCGATGATGCAATGGGCTGAAGTCCGGGGTTCGATCCCCGCATCCGAACTTGCAAAAGTAAGAGAGATCTTTTTACCTTCGT
Organism: Mycena rebaudengoi; assembly: GCA_029282285.1. Taxonomy (NCBI): domain Eukaryota; kingdom Fungi; phylum Basidiomycota; class Agaricomycetes; order Agaricales; family Mycenaceae; genus Mycena; species Mycena rebaudengoi. Next base: position 1,119,051 of record JARJCX010000016.1, on the reverse strand, counting down.
AACCTGAGTGCCATATCACCACCGTCATCTACGGATAAAAGACAACCGGGGAACCATCCAGTTCCCCTTTCGCATCTGTATGTAAAAAGGAACATTCATGTGATGTGGCGTTCATGCCACATGGCCCCAAGACCGCTTCCAACTCCAGGGTCCGGGTACTGAGATTCATCCGAGTGCATGTATTATATAATTGGTAATCGGAGCGGTTCTCCGGGCAGCTTAAACCACATTTGGAAGCGGCGGCAGGGACAGACAGAACGAACGTCGGAGAATAACAGACAGAAGGGTTCCGCACCGTACCTGTACTTGACGGTTATGCCGTACCGTATCGCCGAGCCTTCTTCTGATGGTACTACAAATCCACTTGACCTCACCAGATATCCACCGGTTTCCAGTGGATGAAGCCATATTTAATCCAGCTATACTATCGTCCGCTGGGATCCTGGCCACTTGAAAATAATAGGCCTATGGGCGACCATCTGAGGCTCCAACCGGCCCCCCCGTGTCCTACGACGAAGGCAGGCATACTGTTAATGAGTAGGACACAAGTGGCCAATTTATTCTGCCCCCTCAGTGACTCAGTGAATATTTCTTTTCACAGCAGTCCCAAACATGGCAATACCAGGAAGCTGGCCAGGTGGCCAAATACAACGTTTCTGGACATATCAATGGCATGAAGGTATCTGGGATTGTAATTTAGATGCATATGCTCTATTTCATACACTTGAGTGGTACCCCACATCTATAAGAGCGGTAGGAGAGCATGCCTCTTGCAGGCAGAGATTGGGTCAAATGTGCATATCTGACTTGACGGGGCTAGTGGAGCCATTAAGAGCATCCCAGGGTACAAGATACACGACAATTGGATAGATATAAAAGATTATAATGCATTGTCACCAGAAGTTACGCACCTGGACCTAGATTGGGCCCACAGAAAATCCACAGATTATGACATCGGAAAATCACCCGTTTTAGCTAATGGCGAGTGGTTGGTAGTGAACGGGAAAGAAAAAAACCCGGTGTATAGTCAAACCTGAGGCCCTATATATTCTTAAAGCCCATGCAGTTTTGTGAACTTCTCCCATTCAGCCTTGCCCGCTACGGAGGGTGCCATTCGGAGTAGACGGATAATGATTTGAGAGCTTGGTGCAGCTGGGGTAAATGGGTACGCGAGCTAACATGTTCAGATATAGTCTAAGGGTGGGGGAAAGAACTGTTCAATCAAAATGAGCCCTAAACATCGTGCATCGGCGAAGAACTTGTCAAGCAAGAGACAATATGAGACAGCGGTGCTAAGAGGCAATGTTCCCACCCTGCCATTTTGCTGTCAAACACGCAACAATCTTTGATCGGCACATCGTCCCGACCCCAAAATTTGTACCGACAACGCTCAGAGGTCCCACTCGGATCCCTGAGCAAAATCCCTAGCTGCATAGTCTGTTATTCCCAAGTGGCCAGCTTCCTGGGGGTGGCCAGCTTCCCAGCGCACGATAGTAAACCTGATGGGCCTCAGGCTGGAACTGCCCAATATAGCGGGAACGATTTTTTCTTGTTTTCCTCTGTAAACCTTTGCCCCCGGTATCCTCCGGCATTTATTAATACACGTCTGATGCATGTACCTGAGAAAGAATTAAGAGATTCGGTAAGGGGAAAGTATAGTTAGCTCGTTGCCGGGTGCGTTGATGCAAGGGTAATACAGAATACTACCGAAATTCTCCGTGTCCGCTCATTCCGAAGCTCCGAAAAAAATCAAGCATATTAGAGAGTTTGCGCAGAAGCCACTGGAGCCACGTGGTGGCTTTTTGGCTGTGCGCAACTGGGTGGCTCCACAGCCAAAATATGATGTCAGTGGCTCCGTGGAGCCACCCGCCTGCTATTTTTGCGCACGGCCCGAAAGCCACTGGGTGGCTCCAGTGGCTCCTGCGCAAACACGCTAATCTTACCCAATAAAAGAAGGTTTCTGTCTCTTCAGAATCTGCTACATTTTATACTGAAAATATACTGGAATATGCTGTGTCCACTGGATCTATAATTGGAATCCAACGTATTTTTACTGAATTCTTGTGGATACCAACAGATTTCATCTTCTTGATGAACATGCATTTAATGATGTGGGGAGTAATCCAGCAATATCCAGTGGATGTGGAATATATAATGGATTCTGCCGGATGCGTGATGATACGGTGGGCATGAGTGGATGGGCTGACACGTCCCCTAGAGTTCACTGTACGTTTGGTGGAAGCCGGCGAACTGGTCCGGCTTTGCTGGTCCGCGCACATTACTGCCGGAAGAGAACTTGTCCATTTGGGATGCAAAATGGAGCTGTAACCGTCATATGCACGAAAAATGTTCAGTTCATGAGCCTTTGTCACTCCTTGGTCGAAATAGCACAGTATATGGTACGGTCATCATCGTTGTGGCATCGGTATTTATGTAAGCCTCTCACAGTGATCCATGTCTCTTGCGCCGAAGTTGGATTTATTGGATGCTGTCATGATTTGTTGGCGGCTAACAAGCGATTCTCCAAGGACATTACTTTATATGAATTGATCGTGGTTATTGATAAGATCCGCTATCGAAAACTGACAGGCCGTATTTAAATCTGGTATATAAGTAGAGAATGGTGACTTCATCCCTCTCGCAATGTCCGAGTCTCTGCCCGACCTTAACACCACTACCGGGTACAACCTTCGCGGATCTCCTAGCTTCCTAGTCTGATAGGTTCATTTTGACTTGCAGGGCACTTCTCATTGGGACCTGGGCAAACTCCGTGAGCACTGGATTGTATTCTACGTGTCTCGAGCATGACCTCAAGTTTAGCCCAGTTTCTGTGTATGGCCGAACTCATTCAGGCTAGATACTACTTTACACATTTCAAGCACGATAATTGGAGGTTGAAGGTATTTCCTTCTGCCTTGAACCCAGCTTCTCCCGAACTCTTTTCTTTAACAGACGCTTGTATCGGTCACCTTGTTAATCGACACTGTTTCCACAGTCGGCGCCTATGCCTGCGTGTATCTCGTAAGCGCTCACATTCTGCGCTTTACAAGCTCAGGCTGAGTGCCTTAATAGTACACCGTAACTCATGCTAGTATGTCTCACATTTATCAATGGTCTGGGCGACCGCCTACGATATGCATGCAGGCGATCCCAGGTACCTTGCCGACCAGCATTGGGTACGTCATACAGCATGAACCTCATGCATGCAATAACTGCAACATTCCAGCCTATCCCACTATACCTCTTCACCACCGCCGTGATTGCTATCCTGGTCCAGAGCTTTCTAGTCTTCCGATACTGGTGGTTGTGTGTGTTCATCCTTTCTACTGCCTGCTCTCTCTCAAGAATATCGATCTAGCACTAGAAACATCCTTGTCACTCTTTTAAATTCCTTCTTGAGCATTGTCGCAGTACGCAGGCGTTCGTCTTCTTGCGCAATATGTCGTACCAACTGTCTGCCGTACACAGCTCGGAGGCGCATTCGCATGTGGCTCGATACTCGCGATGTTCCCCGCTTTCAAGGACCGCGAGAAGGTCATAATTCCGGCAACGTGCGTGCCTCACCGTGGCCATGACCATGGAGCTCTGTTGTTCATGTACTCATTCGCTTTCAATTTATCAGGATCTGGTTGGTGACCGAAGCCGTAGCGGACCTCAGTATCGCAGCAGCGCTGCTCTGGGAGTTAAGGAAGGCCAGGCCCACTTTGGTAGACACACGGAGGTGCGGAATACCGTGACGCTGATTCCGGAGAAACGTATGGCTCATAATCGTGGCCATGACACTCAACAGTGTCCTGGACCGGCTGATAGCGTTGACGATCCGGACCGGGACAGCGACAGCCACGCTTGCCGTGGCGACTGTGATTGCGTAGGTCCCATACACTACTAAGATTCATCATCAACTTACAAGACCGAACCGTGGCTACCAACTTTAGGTATCTGTTGAAGGAGGAGACCAATAGTCCGTCGTCCGGGTTCGTTTAATGTTGTGCGTTAGGCTCATCAGCCCTTGGCAGTCTCCGTAGGTATCGCGTTCACCCTTGGGCGTGCATACGTGCTCAGTATGGTGCGCTGGTTCTGTATCTGCATCAGCGGGACCGTGGTTCACCGTCCCTTAGCTCGCGAATCTCAACGTTCGGAGGTCGGGCAGGTCTACGCCCGAGTCCGTGAGCAGTGGCGGAGTGTCGGGTCTCGGCACCCTAACCATCCCCTCCATTGTCACCGACGACTTCGGCAGTCGTTGTGCGTTGTTACTGTTCAGTTCATTCCGTTTGACGTGCTAAATTCGTAATATAGGTTTCCACCACACGGTGAGTCCACGTCCATCTACGCCTTCCAATTTTTTCGACACTGATTTTCGACTGTTCAGGTTGACATTGACCCCCAGCAGGACGTGACATTAACGAGCAGTGTGAGGAGCATTCATATGACCCCGCGGACATAGCGCTGACATACAGACGCAGTATGTTAAAAGCCTTGGTGATGATAGCCGCCCAGGGGAAATAGAGATGACGGCTAGCCATCCGCCGAGAAAAGTGCAAAGATAAAGTGCTGCAGCATGTGCCGCAACCAGTGGCTGCAGCAACCCGCGGCAATCATGGTATGTACACTGCCGCAGAAATAAAAATAAAACTGAATATATCGAAAGGCACAAAGATATGAGGGCTTCAAATTCTTGAGAGCATTGGCCCTTACATATTCCTGCATGTGCTCCCCGCAATGTTCAGTGCCCTGGGGCCTTAATGGATGACTTGGCTGCGGCTCCCAAATAAATGCAAAGTGAGAGGCTGCGGCACTCTGCGGCAAATACGTGCGCAAACTCCGAATGGCTGCGGCAAACTAGCATATGGCTGCGGCAGTCTGCTATTTTGCCGCAGCCATTCTGCGTCAGTCTGCGGCAGCCAGGCGGCGTGACACCACGGTAGTGTGACATGTCTGCGGCAGCGGCAGTACCATCTATCCGGCGGCACTACGCAGTGCCAGTCCACATGCACATCACGGTACTGACAGAACCGCGTTCACACAATAAAGTTCTTTTCTAATCTCACCCATCATTGCCAGGCAGACAACGTCCCAAGTTCAAAATATTTGTTCTAGTACTCACTAACTGTTCATCGTCGTCGCGCGGTAGCACTGGCTTCAACTATTTCAGGCAATGGATCCTGCCCCAGCGCCGCTGCATAGCTGAAAAGGTCAAAGCTCATTAAAGACACTAAGTCTTGTAAATACTTGTGGTTTGAATCGGAACACCGTGAACAGGGTGTTATTCAACTCCGAGTTGATCGCACTCTGCAAACTCTCGTGTGGCCATTTCAAAGTAAGAATTTTACTCAATGATTAAATTACTACAGCAAAAGAATATCAAGCGAAGATCGCTACTTATTTCAAAGCCCAAACTAGCTCTCGATCGATATAAAGCAGCCTGCAGCAGTTATTGTACATTGTTGCAGCGGATTTTTTTCACGGTCCCTAGACCGATTGAATTCATCATTTAGACAGAATGAATTAAGAGAAGGTAGTTGGCTTTCTGGACTACAAAACGGTGTCAAATTCAATTGTGCGACTCACTGCGACAATCGTTTGAAAAGTAGCTGCAGCACTAACACAGCCACTCTGCGGCAGTTTTTTTGGCGGTCACAGAATTTCACTGGATTTTATTTCCAAATTCCGGCAATATGTCATGGAGATGATCAATTGTCTGTAGATACTCCTCTAAGTACGAAATGGGCGTAAAATTCACCCGTGAGACTCGCTACGGTTGTAGTTCAAAAAAGTGGTTGCGGTAAAAACACAGCCAGTCTTTCTGCGACATCATCTTTGAGTGACCAATTATTTTTTGGGATTATCCGCCATATTGATGTGTGTTGGATACTTCTAGCATGTGAACTTTCAGGAACATTGTAGAATCATTTTTCCCCCAAGTTATAGCGAAAGTATTATTGCCAAGATCAAAAGTCATCTGAGTCTACCGTAGCCGTGACGAGCTAACGGTGCCAGTGGGTGGGGCGCGTGACATATAGCATCCCTGTGAATGCCCATCATATTTCTGATTAAATGGAACTTACATAGATAGTTCCAGTCATTCAATCCGAATTTGAATTTACAAGTATGTTGAACTTGCGAGTGGTCGTCAAGAAAAGAACTTGCCAGTGGAAATAGGACTATGGTGAGATAAATTTCGATGTCACCACTCATCTGTGGCAGTCTGCGGCAGTTGTGTTGAATTGAAGCGTGACTTTGCGGCAGTGTGATATATTTGTCGCAGAGGCTGCGGCAACCTGCGGCAGTGCTGCGGCAGTCTGCGTCAGCAGCGGCACTTTCACCGTGCCCTTTTTTTGTCCCCGTTCTTTTCGGCCTGACTAAAAATCCGCCAGCAAATAAAAAGACAAGCTGCTCATCCTTCAGTCTCCTTTTCTAGTCTGTTTTGATGTATAGAAAGAATTCAGCCGGCAGGTCAAGTGACTCCTAGCATTATTCGTTGTTTGATCACTGCAAGAACTATTCCGTCCTCATACCTAGCTTTAGATGGGAATAAATACATCGGATGTGGTGCACGGTGCACGTCAGCGTCAAATTAGGAAAGTTGTATGTGCTGGGTTGAAGTCCGGGGTTCGACTTCCCGTGTCCGAATGTTCACGTTCACTGCTCGAGTTCCTTTTTTTCCCCCCGTCCCGGCATGAATAATTTTTTTCCCCCCTTCGCCCAACTTGAACGGCGCATCCGAATTCAGGTAAATGATTTCCCTTCGAAGACTGAATTAGAATTCCGCTGTCCTCCAACATGGATGATTCTATTTGGCAACCTCTTTGTCGGGGGTTGCCAAAATCAACCCGGGTTGCCGCCAAGTTGCCGCTATATGGCAACCTCCTTATTTGTAAGTGATGACTTGGTGGCGGAAAGGTGGCGGGATGAGGCGGGATGTCGCCTGGGGTCTAGTAACGAAGGCAGAAATTTTTCAAAATGACCCTTGAGTCATAAATAAATAATTCTAGTCTTTCCTTTTTTGCCCCCCATCTGACCATTTGAGGTTCAAAAGTCAACTTTGGGCCAAAAAATCGTCTGAGAAGTGTCGAAAATCTAACAAAAAGATGGAGGAAAATTAAGACGCACGAGAGGAATATCTGGGGACTTTCACGTGGGGTTGCCAAATATTAATCAGTTATTTGGCAACCGGGCTGATCTTTGCAAGGGGATTGCCAAACAGGATTATCGTGGATGTGGCGCACGGTGCGCTGTACCGCACGTCAGCGTCAAATCAAATAAGTGATCGACGTATTCGTAAGGTTAAGCGCAAAGAAAGTGCGCGCATAGAAATAAAGAACTTGATCGTTTCATTCAACAGCGCGGGCGGCGCCCCATAAGCTCGGCCAAATCTTGCCAAATGCACGGTATCGAGAAGGCTTGCCAAGCGTAGGAAGAAGCAGGTAGTCTCCCGGTCAAGAGAGCGCTGTTCGCTTCCTGTTCCAAAAAAAAACATAAAGAAGTCAGAGAGAGCGCCGCTGACAAGTGATTGGCGAAAAAGGGAGATGAGAGCGTTGATCGCACTTGAGTAATTAACGCAATGATTGCCGGCGGCGATGACTTTCTTATTGTTTGATTTTTGCATTATTTTTGGGATCTTCGTTCAGGCTACATACTTGGATGAACGTAAAGCACATCTTCTTCTTTTGCGTTTTTTTTTCCATTTCAATTCCATATGGCACGAGCACAGGAAAGGCATTTGCCCGATCGACCTACGTAAAACGACTTCCACGCTACGGATCGAAATGACATCATCGATAAATTAACGGTGATGTCATCGTTCTCCTCCGGTGCTGCTATTCCAACACAACCTCGACGTAAGGCACGAGCGACCTGAGGCTGTCAGAGGATAAGCGAAGGCAAGCGAGGGTAAGGTGTGACGCGATCGTGACATCTATCATTCTTCCTCTCGATCGCGTACCACCGCCGCGATTCGCCTTCGTTCTTCTTTCCTCGAGCTCTGCTGCTGTGGGTATAATCGCCCTGTAGTAGCTTCCTACTTGCCCAAAATACTTTGTACCTGTCCCTCTTTGCCGCAATTCGCCCTGGATTCGCACTTTCCTTGTCCCTTTGTCGCGTACTACCGCCACCCGCATACCACGTCTGGCCTTTTCTTCTTCACTTTCCCTGAGGACTGCTACCGCGTCTCACGCGTAGTGCTCTTTTCGTACTTCTTTGCATTTCTAGACCCTTCTGGATCCCGTACTTCTAGATCTCTCCTGGTGGTTCCCTCGCAACACCTACACTTTCCCGGTCCGATTTGCTTCACGTTTCGATGTTACCGAGCGCCTCGGTCTCACAGGAGAACATCTCAGAGGAGGAACATTGCAGACAAGTCTTATTTGGCGCGTTTCTATCCCAGTGAGTATGTCAAGTTCCTTTGCGACCCCTTTGGCTGGCAGCCCCATCTCTTTCTTCCTGCTTCTTTCTTTGCTTGTTTGCTGGCGTGGGGGCATTCTATTGCGGGACATGCTGCATAGATGCGTCCAGCTCCGTTCGGCACTTCGAGAGCCCGGTCAGCCCAGGCTGCCGTGTCCTTTCTGTCATTACTGCTTCCCGTATCGTCTTTCGCCCGCGCGCCAGCACACAGCTTTGCCACGCTTCAAATCCCCCTTCTGACTCCCCCTTCCCTCACTGTTTTCTTTATCTCTTCATCTGATGCGCACATATGCGCCTTTTCCTCCGCGCATGCCGATAATGTGCATCCCGCGTAATGGCGTCTACCTTCGGTCCACCGCAGATTGTACGCCGCGCGCGCTTCTTCGGCGCCGATCTCATCGCCGGCCAGTCTCAGTGCTTCACATATTATTTCGTCCTCAATTTTGGGGCCCCGTTTCTCCTGCATCATAGCGCACCGCGCCTGATCGTATCCCGTGAAGCGCTGCCTCCATTTGCCCACGTCCCGAATGCCCTAAGGACCTTGTACACTTTTTCTTCACTACCCTCATCTCCAAATAATAAATCAAACGTAGAATTTTTGCGTCCCCTCCATTCACTGCCAGCATGTCAAGTTGACTCGCAGCATTATTGATGTTTTGCGGTTCGACCAGTGTAATTATTTCGCACTCCTCCTGGGGTTCAATAAATAAAATACAAGTCGGGTGTGGTGCAGGTTACACATCAACTGCTCGTGCTCCTCCACTGACATAGCTGTGAGCTGAAGTCCGGGTTCGACTCCCCGCATCTGAGCTTGCTTTCCGGGAAGAAAATATTTTTCTCGCCACTTTCAATTGGAGCAACCAAGTAGAGCACTTTACTCTCCTGTTTGGATGCGTTACAAGGTCACCACTGGTATTTGCCTGCGGCCCTGCGGGCATGGCTGGCGCGATCGAATGTCTCCGAGGCCACTTAATTACAATGCGATGGATTTCGTACTCCTCCTCTCGGTTCAATGAATGGACTTTAACTCGGATGTGGTACACGGTGCACGTCAACGTCAAATAAGTCTGCATCTTGTACTGTGCTGAAGTCCGGGGTTCGACTCCCCGCATCCGAGCTATAACGGTGCTCGATACCTCTTTTTTTTCTGGCTTGATAAGATTTTTTGCCACCCGCATCTAGAGAGCAGATGCAGTTGTCGCGCGCTTTCAAGAACCAGAAGCGGTTCTGCGCGCCCCAAAATCAGAACGGGTAGATGCCGAATCGCGTTTTGTGTGTTGATTACCTCCCACTCATCCTCTGGTTCAATAGATAGAAAATACCACATCGGATGTGGTGCACGGTGCACGTCGGCGTCATATAAGTCACTGCATGGACAGTATGATGGGCTGAAGTCCGGGGTTCGACTGCCCACATCCGAGTAGTTTCGGCTTGAATAGATTTTTTGCCACCCGCATCTTGAGAGCCGGTGTAGTTGTCCCGCGCTTTCAAGAATCAGAAGGGGTGCGCGCCGCAAAATCATAACGGGTGCGCTTCCAAAAATCAGAGCGGGTATGTCAGAAAAATCTTGATCAGCTTCGAACGTCCTGGGACAAGTCCCAGGACGTCGCAAGGTCATATGGTTTTAAGTGCCTTGCAACACAGAGGTAAGAAATCCGCAACCTCTTCCGAGACACTCCGCGACTCCCAGGGTCTCTTAAGGCGCCCGTGTGACAGCCGACGTCCCAGTGGAACTCAAGGCTCCACAAGCCCTGCGTACCTCTCAACAGCCGATATACATGCAGCCTTGCTCGGCTCAGAATATTTGCATCGGGGTACCAAAAAATTCGTTCAAATCAATGTATTAATCAATACTACTACCACAGCTATGAGGTACAACATAGTTGTAGTGGGGCGACGGCGTCCAGCGATGTGTAAGAAATTAATTCTAGAATTCTAGCTTCTGAGTTAGCAGTACGTGAGACGGGAACACTTCATACACACATTGTGAGAATGAACATCATAACAAAGAATGGAATTAAAGCCCTGAGCATGGTAGCATTAGATAATAGTGGTCAGAAGAGGACGCATAGATACCTGCGCCAGAATCAACCCTAGAAGCAGCCGAGCTCGGATGAGTAGTGGTGCGAATTGGAGCAAGCATACAACGTACCCGCGTCGACGTGCGTGGTAAGAAACAACCCTGTATGAGATCAGCAGTTGGCCGCCGCAACCGAAAGATTACACACCTGGGTGGGACGAGGGGATGGTGGTGGTACGAAGACAAGAGAGGTGGAGTCATGGCGTCACAGGCTGCCGATTGATATAGCACGGGTGACGTCACTTGCTCCACCTCGTTGACAAGATGCTGCGAGTACCCCCAACTCATTATCCTCAAGCACACTCACCTGGACCCAATGCCTCTCCTTCACCATACAGACTCGGATACGACACATGTCTCTGACTCCGAACCCGAGCAAGAAGCTCGCCGTTACGTACGCGACAATTCTGACCGCTCGTCGCCTGACTCCTCTGCACCAAACTCGCCACGCCGTACGCCGCTCTCAGCAATTTCCAATACTGTGGTGGACACCGAACCTAGTTCGCGGCGTGCTCTCGACAGTCGCCTCTCGGCCATTGAAGGAGATATAGCCGAGATTAAAGACGCGCTTAAAGCGCTGAGATGCCGAAGTGTGTCCTACTTACCTCTCAGTGTGGGCATATATTAACATATTTTTTCAGAACGCAACAGAGCGTCCCCTGTCGGCGGCTCGCCCCCTTCCACTCCACTCCCAAAACGCGCGCGCATAATGCGCGATAAGGCGGTGGGCCCCAACTCACCCGTGGGTCGACTCGAAGAGCCCCGAATCCATCGCAGTTCCCTGATGGTCAGCACTCCGGAGCGGGAGGAAATAGGACGTTGTTTGGACGAGAGTTTGCAGCAGACTTCTGCACCGCGTACCATCCTTCTAGGGCTGCCGCCCGTTGCCGTGACGGCAACGGCCGTCGATTTACGGCCCGTGGAGTGGTCGAAAAATATCCTGACGGGACGGGATGGTCAACGGCACGGTCGTACCGGGTGTTGAACGGCACACGGGTCGGTTGAAATTTAATTTTGTGTGTATCAATGTAGGATTGACTTATGTGCAAGCTATCTGTATTTTTGGATGTCTAGGTGTGTTCCACCGCTTCAATATTCAAAATATGTCGCATTCTACAGTGAGAAAGCTGTTTCTTTGCTTACCGAACTAGATTTAAACTCCGCCATCACTCGCGGCAAATGCCGTGAACCAACCTAAACCTCAAAATATGACATTTGGCGGAGAACAACAGTCATTCTGGGCTAAGCTTAGTATTTTTAGGTGTCCCTATAGTCTATCACAAAGAAATCTACCCCTGTATCAGCATTTCAGAGTGCGGGAAAACTGCAGCCGTTGGACGGCCGTCACGGCCGTGTTTCAACGGGCCGTCAGAGTGGATGAAAAATGCTTGACGGAACGGGCACGGCACCCCGTCGACGGGTGCCGTGGAACCGTGGCAACGGGCACGGGCGGCAGCCCTACATCCTTCATGAACGGGTAAGTATTTGACCCGAAGAGTATAGGAGTTCACGTAGATATATGTTCATTATTCCAATTTTACTTGTCCTTCTTGCAGGAGGAACGACGAGGACATGTATCTGCGAGTGCATAATGTAGATTAATTCTTTTCTTCACTTCTTGTTCGTCCCTCTTCACCGCAAAACATTAGCTTTGCGACATGTACCTTGGGACGGCATGAGACGGCTTGGAACTCACCTCAAGCCTTCGAACGGCTTGAGACTGGTTCTAAGTTCCCCTGCCACGCCTTCGAAGCTCTCTGAAGCCATCCCAAGGTCCCAAGGAGACTCAGGCCGTTGCAAGCTAACTGGCTTTTTTCCGACATAGATGCTAAATCCCGTTTTGTGTGTTGATTATTTTCTCACTCATCTGCTGGTTCAGTAGATAGAAAATAACTCGGATGTGGTGCACGGTGCACGTCAGTGTCAAATCGCGAAAAGGTCCAGTGGCTGGGCTGAAGACCAGGATTCGACTCCCCGCATCCGATTACCCTCATCACTTTTTTTTCTTTCTGTCTTTCCTGCTCCAATAGATTTTGGCTACCCTCATCAGCAAATAAAGAGCTCAAGCTGTGCATCCTTTAACCCCTCTTTCAAATCTGTAAGTTGGACGTGTAAAAATAATTCGCTGCTGGCACACCAAGTTGACTCACAGTATTATTTCTGTTGTTTGATGTTCAATCAGTGTAATTATCTCTCACTCATCCTCTGGTTCAGATAACGGTAAGTAATTCGGACGTGGTGCACGGTGCACGTCAGCCTCACTTGGATTACAATCTCGTAATGGCTGAAGTCCGGGGTTCGACTCCCCGTGTCCGAACTTCAGTACTCTAGAAGAAATCTTTTTTAACTTCGTTCCTGCCTCAGTAAAAATTCACTATACAAACTGTTCATTCGTTAGTCTCCCCTTTTCAGTGTGACGTTCCCGATGTTGCAAAAATAAACTGCGCGCACGCGAACTCTGCACGAAGTTTTTTTTGTTGACCTCAAGGATATCTGGTCATTGGGTACATAATTGGCTGCCAGTATCTATAGATACATTGCTGGCTGGAACGGAGGCTTGGATTGCTTCCTGAGACCGCCCGGAAGCCTGCCGAAGAATTGATCGCTGTTTTGATGCGATCAAATTACAGTTGAAGTGGTCATTTTGAGGCTTAAATGTGAAGGGTTAAGAAAGGCGGCTGACAACCACCGAAACTTCTTCAATGGCATGGAGGCAAAGTAGAAAAAGACGGGGAAAAAACTCGCATATTTCACGCGCACAATTCTTTTTTTTTTTTTCAACATCTGGAATGTGATACCCGAACAATACCGATAGTGGTCGTTCACGCGGCTTGCTTCTCGCCTCGGTTAACCCTCCACATTTAAGCCTCAAGGACACTGCCAACCATACCGTCACGGGAGACCAGTGGAATGACACAATCTGGGTGATACAGGTCAATCCATCTCGACCAAACCAATTTAAAAACCTGTTTATAAACTGGTATACATACAGGAATTACACAGCCAACCAAAAGGTGAGGAGTCTCTGAATGATATTTTTTCGCTCTTGAGCTCAAGATATTTTTGAGTCGTACCCATCCTCGGCACTTAGTTACTTCGCTTAGCGTTGCGGAAGTTCGTCACTTTGATGGGAAAGTGTGAAAGTTCGTAATTTCAATGAATAATTGAGAAAGCTCGTCACTTCAATTAATGCAGCCTTCAACATGTTTTTTTTTTCATTTGCGTGAAGAGGACCAACCATTCGATGCCCCTCCCCTCCCTCGCTGTGCTCGGGGGGTCCCCCGAGCCGGGGCATCTCAGGTTGGCACGCTAAAGCCTCGTTCCCACGGAAATGTATATCCCTCAACCCTAACACCCTATCCCTAACCTCTAACCCGAAACCCCGAACCTCTAACCCAAACCCTAACCGGCGAATACCCGCATGCGCTTGCCCTAACTGCTCGAAATAGGTTACATGTGAATACAGAATTGATAGCATCAAAATGAGAAAGTTCGTAACTATTCAACTGAAGTCACGAACTTTTACAGAATCCCATCAAACTCACGAACTTTCGCAGCACTAAGCGAAGTAACTAAGTGACGAAGATGGCGCGGACTCCCAGTGCTCTGAGGTGACCCACGAAGTCTACTGATTCCAACCCCGGAAGTTCCTTGAAAATCCAGCCTGCACCCCAAATTTAACTCAGAATTTTCAGAGCAAAGGAATTGAGGCTTTGAGCACATGCTCTCCGCGAATATGAGGGTAAGACTGCGCCCCAGGCTCCGACTTGCTTTTGAGTCTTTCTAGTGTTGTACTGTAACTCATGCACAATGCGAAGTTAGGTCATGCTCAAGTCCATTGAGGTTGTTATCGTCTCCGCCGCATTTAGGCCACCCACGGAATCACCGTATTCCTTAAAGCTGTTGAAAGACCTGCCTGATTTGATGAGCCGCGCGTTGGGACTAGTATTAGGCAGATATTCGAGGAGATTGATATTCGCCCCTTCAAGTTGTTTCTGCTGCTCCTGGCAGTTGTCCAGGGCATACAATATATACACGAGAATTTTATTGCCCACTGATACACGTTGCTTCTTATTTTTATTCTAATTCCAATAGTGGGTGACTTTCCATAAGCATATTTTATTCTGGGGAATATCCGAGCTTCTTTGAGAGTGCCAGTGATGGCATCAATCGATTTAATCGCCGTTTTCTTATGGGAAACCCCTCAGATGAATTTATTTAGTCCAAGCTTTTTTACTTTTCGCTCCGAATTCGATTAGGATTGACAGCTGTTTGAAGCTCAGGTTCGTGCCAAATAACACGTCAACAAACACGCTCTTCCTTGCATACTCCTCGCACAATCCAACAACTATGGATCTTGACACCCTAATACTGCTTCAACACAATGAAGAGAATGAAACACAGTGAGTACGGACACAATTTTGTGGTCTTTATAGTACAGAGGTTCGGACTCGTCAGGGAGGCATCAGGTCAAGTAGACTTTTGTTGAGAGGGAGACTGCCATAATGGATAGCAACATAAAGCAGGAATATATAAATCGTTTCCAGAGAGTATGCCGGAAGGGAGCTATCCAGCCCTGGCGCAGGGTCCGGCGGGCTGAGGAATGTCGTGGCAGAAGAGCGGAGGTAAAGCCGATGATGCGACCAGATGTGACACGAATCCCAATTGGGAACGATGATGGGAGCAGCAGCCGGATTTGTTATATTCTCATAAATGTTGAGGATATGAAAGTCTGTACAGGGGGTAGGTACCCCCTCTTCAGATTTCTATAGATTTGAATAGATCTGCATTAAATGGTGTACGTTTTTAGCACATCAAATTGATGGGGTCCTGACAGCTGACTCGGCATCGCGGCGGAAATGGCTCAGATATTCCCTCAGAATATTTTATGCTTATGGAAAGTCACCCACTGAGTATCTTGGTCAGAGACCAATATCTCCAAATATATTTATTTGACGGGTTACATCCCGGGGAGGCTAACTAAAAAGTTCGTGTCTTTTTTTTAACAAGCGAGACATGAGCTTCATTTGTTAAAGCGTCTGTCTAGGAGAGGCTATTTTTTTGGGGGGGCCCACTGTAAAGTTCAACCGTTGATCTCGGTTACATGTACTTTTTGAGGGGTCTTTACGCATGCTAGCGATAAAGCCCAGGTGGCAGGATGGCCGCATCTCTTCCCAATACGCGCATGGTTCGTGGTCTAGAGAATGCGGCCCGTTCGCTTCGGGTCTTGCGATGGGTCGGGAACAAACGAGGTGTGATGAAAAATCGTGATCTCACTCAGCTTCTGTCTATGTCCAGACGATGCGCAATGCATTGGCGGTCCAAGCGGTAGATCGCAAAGCGGAGTTTCAATACGGATGAGCGGCCCGGACGTCGGAGCTGCTGGCAAACACGGGCACACACCTTCTGGCCAACTACCGCCGCGGCCTACTACTTACTCTGACGACCCAACGCGCTGTTTAGCCTGTTTCTCCTTGAATTCCACGCCGTCTACTGTGCTCTTCTCCCCCGATGGACCAGAACGCGCTGATACTCGACTAGATGTGGCAAAATCTGCAGCAAATCTAAGTCCTGAAAATCTGAGCGCTGCCAAAGAGCTGCCATACTTTCTCCCAGTCCTGCGATGCGGGGTGGCCTTCTGCGCGTGCTGTAACGGAGTCCTGGATACGTGTGTCTCCCCGTGCTGGTTCTCGTCCCAGATTGAGGTTGACTGAAGGCGTAAATTTAAATCGTGAGCAGCCCTTTCTTCTTCTATTCTGAACCCCACTGCGCTCGTGGCCATGCCACTCTTTCACCTTGTTCACACTGGCTCCGCCCCTCCGTCTACCACGCCGTCTGCCTCGATGCTGACTCTCGCTCTCGTTCACTAGTCCAGACCAGCCGAGACGCTTACACTAGGAGTTCGAACCCTTCGGCAACGCGCAGGCACAGGCGCCGCATCCTTCGCCCGCCACGTCCCCAGTACCATCGAGGCCATCCCTGATCGGCATTTGCATATCCACGCGCTATCCGCCCCACAATCCGTATCCCCGCTTTAACACAGCGCCACACGCTACGCATTGGTCCACCACCACCTCGAGGTGTGGCATCGTGGTAGGACTGCAGGCGAGGCGCACGGCCGCGGAAGCCCAAGATCCGTGCCCTCGACATTAGGTACGTCCTTCTCCGCATCTCCCCTCCCCGCCCCCACGCTGTGCCTTCTCTTCTCTTCTCCCCCTCCATCCCCCATCGCTCCTCGTGCGTCCCTCTTCTCACCATTCCGTCCATCTCCACACCCCCTCCGCTCCCAGAATCAGCGCTAACCGCTCCTTTCTTTCTTTGTCCAGCTCTTTTTCATTCCACTTTGCCTTCGTGTGGTGTGCCACTAGAGATCGAGGGCAAATGCGCGCAGCGGGGCTGGTATTTCGTCGGAGCCCTCGCCCACACGGCGCGCGCCTTTTGTCTGTGGTCGTTGCGGCATCGCGGTGGCGGCGTCGCACACCCACCCTCGAGAGGGTGATGCCGTCTCGCACCTTCGGCCACAGACGAGCGTCCTCGTCCTCGTCCTCGTCCTCGTCGCGACTTCGCCCACCCCTGAGCGCGCACTCACCGACGGGCGTGAGACAGCAGCGTCCTCGTCGTAGGGGCTTACGCCTTCGCCCACCAACACGCTTTGCTCGGAACGCGCTGCGCGCGCGGAGCTCAGCAACGCGCACACTTTCTTCCCAAGCGTTCGCGCGGTGTCCTCCTGTCCAGCGCGCGTCTTTGTTTTCTGCTCCCCGGCGTCGCGGCTGCGGCCCTGGCGATACGTGCGTGTGGGCACCGACGTGCGCTCGCGGGACCTGCACTCACCCAGTGCGCGGCTTTCTTTTGCTGCTCCCCGGTATCGCGCGCGCGGGCTTGATGATACGTGCGTCTTCGTGGGCTTGCAGATGCGCCGTCACCCACCGCGCGTCTTTCCCCTGCTCTCGCCGAGACAGCGGGTGTGGGTATGGCGATACGTGCCTCGGCGTGGGCTTGTAGATGCGCAACGTCGCCCCGCCCACCCCCGTCTTTCTTTTCTCCCCGCCGGCATTGCGGGTGCGGGGAGGGGTGTGAGCGCCGGCGTAGGCTTGACGATACTTGTGCGCGGTCGCGCCGCTGGGAAAGGTCTCCGTACTCCCGATCCCGGGGCGAGTGGGTGAGGCAAGATCGTAGGTGCGGGAGGCGGGCGGGCGACATGCTTTGGCGCATCGCGGTGGGGAGCGCGAAGATACGTGCGGCGATTCGGCCAGCGAGAGTGCGGAGGCTCGCTGTCGAGGCGTGCTTGCTTCCTTGCTGGCGACCGCACTTGCTTCCGGAGCGGGTGCGGTGAGATTCAGTGCTCGTTTGGTGTGAATGGAGAGTGCGCACATGCATCGAGGTGGGCGGGGGACGTCTACCCTGCGGTGGGGCGTGGACTTCTTTGATACGGAGCGCGGCTGCAGGCTCGTGCGGGTATGCCGCCGGGGTGGGGGTGCTGCTTTTCCGCTTTCAGCCTCTCTGCGACGAATAGTGTGTGAGGGGGCCGCGCGTGCGTGTAGTGTCGTCTGCGCGGCTTATGCGCGTCGGGGCTGCGCTTCCGAGCTTTCAAGGTGCCAGTAGAAGATGTGGATAGGGGCGGGATACCTACCCGTCGACTGCAATGCCTATTCGTGCCTCTGGCATGCACATCACGCTAGGGGGGACGTGACTTCCGATGGGGGGATGGTCAATCTGCGGTTCCATCGGCAGGCGCACAGGTGTTTGGGGTGCTGTGGTTGTGAGTTTGGGAGTGTGCGTCTTTGGGGACGGCGCAGTGTCAGAGTGCATGGGAGGGGGTATACCCGCGCTTGATCTTGCTCGACGGGAATCCGTCCCTGAGAGGGAAACTAAGGTCTTAAAGCAATCCTATTTTTACTTCATATACTTGTCATAGCCACATTTCAGTCACGGATGTTCTCCGATGCCGAGACATGCAGAACCTCCAATCTTATCTTATCAACAGATTAACGCCAACTAAAGAGCCAACAACAAACTACGGCTGCCTTGTATTCTGCCACCTAGCACAGCCTAGCACCAGCAGCTGCAGCAATGCGCGTACCACAGGAGATCGTCGACGCGATCATCGACCATCTATCGCTTATCGACTCGGAGGACGACGAACGAGAAGCGCGGGTGGGGGCGCTCAGAGCCTGTGCTCTGACCTGTCGGTCGTTTCGCCCCAGGAGCCAAATGCACCTGTTGGCTACGATCTACTGCTCCAGATGGGGTAATAGCGGCCGCATCGACCTCTTCGACCGGCTGCTCGTAGAATCCCCACACATCGGTCCACTCTACGTCAGACACTTCAGTTTGGTTGGGGTCCCCGGCGACTTCCCTGAAGAGGTCGACGTCGTGACGGATTCTATTTTGGTGTCTCGCATTTTGTCCCTCCTGCCGAACTTGGCCCGCCTGAACGTCGTGTCCGCGTCCGATCGTCACCGACGTATTGGGTTCCCCGCAGCAGTTGAAGGAGCACTTTCACTCTTGTCCTTGCGCACTCTCCATCTTTCCGAGTTTCTTTTTCCCGACGCAGCAGCGCTCGACTCCCTTCTGAGTCATGCGAGGGCCTTGCAGGTGTTATCCCTGAGGAGGATATTCTTTCGCCATTACTCTGTAGATCGTACCGGTCCCTCTTCCCGTGGCGTAGCTGTGTCCCTTGCGTCCCTCCAATTGCGAGACGTTAACAAGCAGGAAGTCAATGCGATGCTAGCCGCCTTCAGCGCGGTCGACATCAGGCATTTGCTGTCTCTAGAGGTATCGTCCATGCCGTCAGCGGGTTCGCTCTTGGCTGCAAACGCACATACAATCCAAAGAATGCAGTACCAATTAATCTACAGTGCGTACAGTGCTGTTATCCCGCATTCAATGGTCATTTCTGACACGAGAACAGACCCAGGCAACGATTGTCATGGTGGCAGACCCAGATATATTGGCTGGAAACACGAGTCTGCACTCCATCGAGGTTACCGAGCCCAGCAACGGCATGGCCAAGACCCTGATGGCTTTTGGGAACCTGCGCCACCTCACGGCACTCAAGACAATATCACTGCACTTTTATAGCCCAGTCGACGATTTTCCACTTGGCGTCGACGGATGGGGAGGACTGGATGCGATCCTCACGCAGGCGGGAAACAGCTTGCAGGATGTCCGCATTTATGCCTTCGCTGACGGGCTGCATGAGAAAGTGCCGGAGTTGGCGGCTGTCGACAGCTGGTTGCCGTCTGTAGCAGGACGAATTTCCGTCTACTTCCCATTGAGATACATCTGGGTAGGTAGGTAGGTAGGTAGGTAGTATTACACGGCACGATCCAACTCATGAACACCGGTTTCCAGGAATTATCCCAGTATACAGGCACTAAGTATACTATCGTCCCTGGGCCTCTCCGCACCCTGCTAGCCAAAGCTCCCGGTCGCTATGTTTTCGCACTAAATATTGGTACTCGCAACGCACCGCATGGAAACAATGATGGAAACGGTGATGAGCAGTCACCCATAGACCCTGGTAGAGCTTCGGAGGGGCGGATGGTAGAGTAACGGACTCTACGAGGCTCTACAGAGAAGACGTACTCTATGAGGCACTATCAAGAGACTAGGTCTCTATCACGCGCTATCAAGATGCCTAGTAGCCACGCCTTGGTGGGTTAATTGTAGCATATATGTTCTATATTCCTCGTCAGGGCAGAACCATGTATCGACATTCCCCTGAATGTCTACAGGTTATTGCATTTCGTGCGGTTACACGGTTCGTTTTCGTGCGGTGATGCAGTTTATTCCGTCGAGTCCGTACTGTACGCGGTTGTATGGTAGCAACCGTAACGCATAACGGCGCCTCCAAAAGTTGCCTAAATGGCATACCGTAACGCACAAAATGGCTTTTGGAGGCCAATTCAAGTAAATTTTCGGGCCCTGCGGGGCCGGAGTTGCCTTATTAGGTGATCCGGAGCCCCAAAAGGCAAGCGGTTGCTAACTTGGGGGAAGATTTTTGCGTAACGGCTGAAGTTTGGTTGCCTCCATACAACCGCGTACAGTAGTCATTCTGGGAAAGTCCTGAGAAAACTCAGCAGGATTCGTCTTTCCTGTATGCGACTCAGAAATTCGGGCCTCGTTTCACTGCCCCTAGCGGGATAACAGTGGGCGTTGAACCGAGTTTAAGACTGTGGTTTCTTTGTTGAGTTTTTTTTGGGATGCTATCATTGCGCGGATGAATCTCTGGACCACGCTGATGATGAATATATATATTCCGTACGCATCGTTCTGGGTATCTGTATGA
Organism: Mycena rebaudengoi; assembly: GCA_029282285.1. Taxonomy (NCBI): domain Eukaryota; kingdom Fungi; phylum Basidiomycota; class Agaricomycetes; order Agaricales; family Mycenaceae; genus Mycena; species Mycena rebaudengoi. The sequence goes on along the minus strand of JARJCX010000016.1, from coordinate 1,098,280 downwards.
ACCTTTGAAGGACTTTGGAAGTCAAACCTGTGAGTCAAATGAAAGCGTGCAACGGTACAACTGCGAATTAATTTACCCTCATCCTCTGGTTCAAGTGGAGCAAATGTATCGGATGTGGTGCACGGTGAACGTCAGCGTCAAATAGATGATCGCCTATGTATTCGTAGTCGCCGAAGTCCGGGGCTCGACTCCCCGCGTCCGAATCCGTCGTATGCAAAACCATTTTTTTTTGGCTTCAGGATGTAGTAGTGCAGTGGAATTGTGCATGAAGATAAAGATAAATAATCATCGTTATCCCATTGCGCGCGCCACATGGTCAAGCAAGCCCGGCGCCAATAAGCTCGGACCGCGCCCAAGGGGTGTTGAAGTCAAGAGCTCTGGACGTGACTACCCAAAATCTCGTTTCCAGGACCCCGGATACCAGAGCCACCAAGTTGACTCACAGTATAATTTCTGTTGTTTGATGTTCAACCAGTGTGATTATTTCTCACTCGACCCAAGGTTCAGATAATGGTACATAATTCGGATGTGGTGTACGGTGCACGTCGGCGTCCCATTAATCGACTGGCTCATACTAGGCTGAAGTCCGGGGTTCGACTCCCCGCATCCGAACTTGCAATCTCGCCAAAAAGGTTTTTTTTCCTCTTTCTTTTCGGCCTGACTAAAAATCCACCAGCAAACAAAAAGACAAGCTGCTCATCCTTTGTGACCTCATACCTAGCTTGAGATGGAAGTAAATAACTCGGATGTGGTGCCACGGTGCACGTCAGCGTCAAATGATCCGCGTATCCGTAATCGCTGAAGTCCGGGGTTCGACTCCCCGTATTTGAATTAGGATTCATCACTAAGTCCTGCTTTTACCGGCCTGAATTTTTTTTTTCGCCACCCGCATCAAAGCAGAGATTCTTCAAGGAAGAATGATGCGGGGGTAGTTGTCCCGCGCACTGCAAAATCATAACGGGGTACGCGTCCCAAATTCATAACAGGGTGCGCTTCCAAAAAAATCAGAACGGGTAGATGCCAAATCGCGTTTTTGTGTGTTGATTATTTCTCACCCATCCTCTGGTTCAATAGATAGAAAGTACCTCGGATGTGGTGCACGGTGCACGTCGGTGTCAAATAGAGGGATGGAACATTTGTAATCGCTGAAGTCCGGGGTTCGACTCCCCGCATCTGAATTTCGTATTCATAAAAAGATTCATATTCCTTTTTTCTCTGAAACGATGATTCAATCCATTGCCTACTCTCAAACGCGTATGCAGCCCTGCTAATTTATGACTCTCAACCTATTATGTACTGCTGGCTGCAGTTAACTTATTCCACGCCAGCCTGCAATGATTCAAAACACCGATTCGTTTTTCACTCATCCTCGGGTTTCAAGCGAAGTAAATGAATCGGATGTGGTGCACGGTGCACGTCGGCGTCAAATTACAAGTCCAAGTGCTCATAATCGCTGAAGTCCGGGGTTCGACTCCCCGCGTCCGAATTCTTCTTGGTCGCTCACTTTTTTTTCTTTCTTTCCTGCTCCAATAAATTTTTGAGCTGTGCATCATTTAATCCCCCTTTCCAGTCTGTTTGGATGTGTAAAAATAATTCGCTGCTGGCCAGCTGAACCTCAACAGATTTTATTTCTGTCTTCGTTGTTCAATCAGTGCAATTATTTCACACTCATCCTCTGGTTCAGATAACGATAAATAATTCGGATGTGGTGCACGGTGCACGTCAGTGTCGAGTAGGTCGACTAGACGAGAAAACTCGTGATGACTGAAGTCCGGGTTTCGACTCCCCGCATCTGAATTCGGATTCACACAAGATTCATATTCCTTTTTCTCTAGGACGATGATTCAATCCCTTGGCCTACTCTCAAACGCGTATTCAACCCTGCTGATTTATGACTCTCACACTATTACTGCTGGCTGCAATGATTCAAGACACAGACTCGTCTTTCACTCATCCTCAGGTTTCAAGCAAAGTAAATGTATCGGATGTGGTGCACGGTGCACGCCAGCCTCACTTGGGCCGCAGATGTCGTGGTCTGAAGTCTGGGGTTCGACTCCCCGTGTCCGAATGATCGCTGAACCACTTCCCCCCCCCCGTCCCGGCATGAATAAAATGAAATTTTGTTTCCTTCACCCAGCTTAAACGGGGCGCATCCGAATTCAGGTAAATGATTTTCCTTCGAAGACTCCGCTGTCCTCCAACGTGATTGAATGCAGTGAACTTTTTGGCACTTGTATACTGAGGTTCGAAGTGGTGCACGGTGCGCGGTACCGCACGTCAGCGTCAAATAAACCCCAGTAATTGACGTACAAGTTCGTAATCGCTGCAAGTCCGGGGTTCGGTCCGACTACTACAACCTGTGCAAACTTTTTTTTGTTTTTTGGCATGTATTAACAAGGTTAAGCGCAAAAGAAAGTCCGGGGTTCGACTCCCGCGTCCGAATTCCATCGTATATGTGTAAGCACTTTTTTTTCTTGGCATCAGGATGTAGTACATAGTAGTGCGGTGGAAGTGTGCAGCACGAAAATAAAATAAAGAAGTTGATCGTTTCGTTCAACATGCCATTAGGGAAGGATTCTGGAGGCGATTCTTATCGACGATTCTCAAGGTGATGCGTGAGAGAATCGCCGTCATGAGAATCACTTTTTAATCGTGTAGAAGCTCCTCTGGAGGCGCTTCTGTGATGATCCTGAGGCGATTGTGATTCTCTGTCAATGGAATTGAATTTGTCCAGAATCGACCGAGCATCCCCACATCAGAATCCACACCAGAATCGCCCCAGAACCGCTACTCTGACTGCCCTATTGCGTGCGCCGCACGGTGAAGCAAGCCCGGCGCCCGACGGCGCCTGCCAAATCTTGCCAAATCCTGCCAAATGCACCGGTCCGCGAGGCTTGCCAAGCGCAGGATAAATTGACAGCCCAAGCCAGTGTTCCGAACAAGAGAACGCCGCTGTTCGGTTCGCTTCAGCGTTCTCCTGTTCCAAAAAAAAACAAAAAGAAGTCGGAGAGAGCGCCGCTGACGCTGACAAGTGATTGGCGAAAAAAAGAGACAATTAGCGCACTGCATCCGCTATATCCGACATGACAGGAGAGGGTGATTGCCGAGGGCTTTATTTGAATTTTACAGGGGGGGGGGGGGATATATTATACTCGCGTGGTCCACAACATGAACAACGAGTTTACAGAAGACATACAAGTAGTACTATCAGGGTGGTTATCCGTCTAGAATTCTGCAAGATGTCAACTGAGCACAACACCATTCCAGGGGATCGATCACACAAGACGCTGGCCGAACTGCGACTGGCCGGCCATTCGGCGGGACCTCCGGTTGTACCTGACCACAAGCCGAAGGCGCAAGTGTACGGGAGGAGGGTCCCTCCTCCCAGGCAAAATTCCCCGGTATCCACCAGTCAACAGAAGGCTGTCGCATGTCTTCCCTTTGCAGAGTGCATGCGAGACCACAGATCAGCGTGTTCAACTTCCGAGGAAGGATCACAGCTGACAATAAAACCAGTCTCGTGGCCTGAGAAAGGAGTGAACGGAGCAGGCAAGGTAGCGAAAGAATACAGTACTGTGTGAGTTTAGGTCGATCTCAAAAGTTGTATACTGGAATGAATGAACCAACACCAGACGGTTGCTGCGTTTGCATTTACTGTCGGTGGGTCAAGTTGAACGAACATTAAGTGACTTCGTTGTTCAATCACGGATTATTTCTTAGGTTCAAGTGGATTGGATGGATGTGGTGCACGGTGCACGTCAGCGTCAAATGTGTCGAGTAAGTTTGGATAGTAATGCATGAGGCTTGAAGTGCGGGCGGGGCTCGACTCTCCGCGTCTGAATGAGCGGTTAAATATATATATATATATATTAGTGTTGATGTGGTGCAGTGGAGGTAGGTGTGCATGCATCGCTGCAATTCACGTCAAGCGGTCTAGCAAGCCCGGCTCCGGAAGATAAAGAACGCCAGGTGAACTACTTCCTTTCCCAGACTTCCGTTGGTATTCCGAAAGAAGAGAGCGCTAATCGGTATCCTGAAGCAGCATAAAATAAAGGCCTTCAGTATGCATGACGTGGATAAATACGGAATAAGCAAAGTCGTTGAAATGGCGCTGAACCGCGTCAATCCTGATGGAAAGTTACCTATTCATTTGAGTTTCGATATCGACGCGCTGGATCCCTTTGTGGCCCCTTCGACCGTATATCCGGTATGTTGGACAGCGCCTTCCGAGAAATATGATTGGTACTCATCCCCAAAGCGAAGGTTGACGGAGGACTCACTGTGGGAGACTGGACTGTTGGTTGCAATGGATTTAGTGGTAGGTATACAGTCTAACTGAGCTCTGCGCTCACTGGATGATTCGCGTTCTAGGAGGTGAACCCTCCGGTGGGCGACGCTCATAGTGTCAAACGCACGGTTAATGTCGGATGTTCTTTAATTTGGGCGGCACTGGGTATGTGTTCAAAATTTCCTCCGGATTTGGATTTACTGTGACCTCACTATAAGTGAAACTGTTTTGTTGCCATCATTGGCTTGCGAAACATCTAAGGAATCATTATCTTCATTTTGTCTGGTTCTGCGAGAACACCGAGACGCGGGCACTTTTGCTGCAATTGTTTTCCAAGATAAATTATTCTCCATGCGTCCCATCCCTTTGGTTACTCGTGAGTTGCCGGAACTGTCCTTCTGCGCTTGTGGATGATTGCCATGAGGTCGACCAGAATCCCGCTCGGCTAGAGGTGGAAACAAGTCATAGTTAGTAGCACGGAAACCGGGCCGGGTAGACTGAACTGCATGCGTACAAGTATTAGACTAATTGGTCAAAAAATCATATCGCTGCCTAGATAATCAGATTTGAGAACAGACAAATCCAAACATGCCGCTACTGAGCTGAGTCATCATCCACATTGGCTCCTAACTGCTTCTTTGCATCTTACGATCTCACCCCATTTTTGTGCTCTGTCAGCGTACCGCCCACTCGTTATAACGAGGATTCTCGACTACTGGGCCCTGGCAGTGTAGGTTCAAGTTCCAAGGATCCAAGTGGTCCCAATTCCCAATCCACGATTCACCCTTTTCAGAACGAGGTTACAGTGGGAAGTACGTCAGGAGAAACTACGCTGTGCCAGGAACTGGGTTACCCCATGCCCCTCCCGCCGGCCGCATGCCATGTCGCTATTGGGTGTACAAACTGCCTCCGTACTAGGAGCGGCGATCCGACGTTGAAATTGCTTCGATGTGCGAAGGTATGTCGCTACCGTGGCTCATGCGCCGTTGTCACTCATGGCTCAATGCGCAGTGCAAGGACGTCGCCTATTGCTCCAAAGAGGTACGTTTCTTTGAAGGTCAGGTTTGGGCCGGTCGCAGACGCTCATGGAATGAATGCGCCAGTGCCAGAGCGAACATTGGTACGTAGGACTCGAAGCCCTCATCGTGTGGATCTTGATTTCCGTCCCTTGGAGGCCAACACACAGGGAATGCTGCAACACAGCCGACGGTTCCAGCATCCGTTCCATCTCTCTAAAGTTCGTCAGCAGCGATATAGGCTACGTTTGTCTTCAAGCATGCTTTATCTTGCACTTTGATCTCCTCCACAATCCCCAACTCGGCATCGACAAACCCTTTGTTGCCCTTTTGGATTTCGGAATAGAACCTGCTAAAATGAAAAATTTCATTGGCATCCTTCTTGATCAGCAGATCTCCGACAGGGGCAAGGGCATGCTACAAGTGAACGCATTTGAGGCGCTCACACCCGCCGAGGCAGAAGAGACTCTCACGCCCGCCAAGCTGGGATCGTGGCGTGCTGCTAGAGAGGAGCTCAACCGTCAGGGCCTTGTTGAGCATCAAGTGGGACTTGTACAAATCGGCAACAGTGCAGGTAGCCCGAGAGGGGCGCTGCCAGTCGTGATTGATAGAAAGGCGGTAGAGACGCTTGCAAAGTCGCCTTTCACTATTTATGGCTGGATGGAGTGCGTTGGAATCCGTTCAATTTATCTTCACGTATAACTCAGCTCATTGTCCCCAGGCACACGAACACTATGATTCGGGAAGACACCGGCAACGCGCTCCGTCTTCGCAAAGATATGGAACCCTCAGACATCAAGGTCATCATGGACCTTGTTCGCGATATGGAGAATCCCTGCGCGCAAAATTTGTGGGCCAAGATGGAAAGAGAAGCTATATTCAAACCGATCATGGCCATTCTCCGCGGATAGAGTGCAATTGCCGCATATAACCCAGAAAATGGCGGCGTATCTGTCCAGACTCATCTTGTACTCTTGAATGCCTAACTTCTCCATTTCCATGATGAGATGACTCTCAGTCCTGGACCGCTGCATACGACGCACTCCAAGGCCGAAATTGGACGAATATTGGAACCACTGGTCATAAGATAACATTGACTGCGACTCGGAGAGACCAGTTATTCCATTCACTGGAGGGCCCACTCGATCTGACGGCTGGTCCAGAAGCTGGTTAAATGAAGGATTTTTTTGAAATCCACCCCACGGCGTTGAATCGCCCACAACGAACGAGGTGCTCCCCCAAGCGAACCTTGTACGTTTGCCGCAGCCGTGATATGATATCTGGCATGCGCTCCGTAGAAATTCAAGCCACTGCTCCGTTTCTTTTTTCTTTTTCCTCCGGTGCAGTTCAAAGAAAATTCGTCTGGGTTCAATACCACTAACGCGTTTTGCGATATTTCCGGCCACGATTCGGAAGGCGATCGTCAACATGGTTCGAGTCGTTGCATATAGTGGGCGTGGGGACTTAGTGTGACTTGCTGTCAGATTCTTGGGCGAGAGAATTCGCAGAGTTCAACGTCAAGTGTATATCTACTAGCAGGGGACCCGTGCTTCGCATCGGTACCTGTGGGACAGAAATGTGATCTAAGTACTCTTTGAGTTTCATGAGGTCCTTGCCTGGAATCAAGTTAAATTTGAGAGGACCGTTGACGTCGTCGAGGTCACATGTTTGATTGAGTGCGTCTTGAGATTGTCGAAACGCTGACTAATTCGACAATCTCAAGACGCACTCCATCATAGACATCAAGATCTTTGATCGCTGTTCTCAGCATCCATCAAACCTGTTACTTGCAAGACATTTCCGAAACAAACGCAATTGTATTCTGAGAGTGGGTAAAGAAGAACGAAGTATTAAAGTAATTCAAGTTGGAAAGTAATTCAAGTCGTCGAAAGTAATTCAAGTCGTCGAAGGAAAGAATGAATCTGGTCCAGCGCAGTACGGTAGTAGTTTTTGGGTTGTCTGTCAGCATAGAAGGCTATCAGGTGCGAGAGAAAGGAGAGGGGCTGCTGCTGGGAGCGGCGTCATCGCCGTTGTCCTTCCTGCCTCGTTTGCGTGGGCCTGTGACCACATCATAGTTCCAGCGCTTGCCAGAGGCTAAAAAGAGTCAAAAGGGGTAGAGATGTGAGAATGAAATTGCGTACTGGTGGAAGTAGAGGCAGTGTTGCCTGAGGTGGAAGCAGACGCAGGGGTACTGACAGCCATTGGGACAAAGGAACCAAGCCCCAACGCAACAGTGTCCACCTCTATGCGGAAACGGTCCACAGCCTTGTCGTCTTGGAGCGAGCTGGACATTCCCGCCAAATAGCCGCCGACTGCGGTGTACTTCTTGGCATGGGGAATGGGTTTTCCCCTTGAGTAGCGAGGTGAGTCCGGGATGTAGCCTGAGATGGGGAAGATCGACTTGGTGGACTTGAAGGCAATGAGGGTGGGATCCTCGGCGACTTGTTTGGCGAGGTCGGCAAAGGACGTGGTATACTGCTCCACATCCATCGTGAACGTCGCCGAGTTCTTGTCACTCTGGACGCACACACCACAAAGGTTGGCATAGACACGCTCACGGGGATCAATATACCACCCTTCGCCTTCCCCAGGGGCCTCCTCGAGCAGGGTCAACTGAAACAGGTCAGCAAAAGGGGACACAATGTTCAATGAAGAGATGGGCCTACGTCCTTGATGTCCCCGACAAAGCTGTACTTCGACGCGTTCTCCGCAGTGTCATGGATGTTGACGCCGGGCTCCAACTTGGCAATCTGAGTATGTAGTGTCAGATACGGAATTCATTGAGCAAAAGATGGTACAGCACCGTCATACGGAGCCTGTAAAGCCCAGCATCAGGCCAGGGAACTTCTCGCTCTGTTGCAGCGTAGTGGCGTCCGAGACCAAAGAGTTTGGTAGGTGTCTGGTTATGATCGAGGCCTGTGTATAAAGCGACTGTGAAGACGGTAGTGCGTGCGGTGTGCTTGCGAGGGCTGTCGAGAACAGCTAGGCCTTCGACCTGAGCGAAGGAATATGAGGCAGATGACATAGTGAATGTAGAGTTGTCGAAACGAATGGAGGGGAAGTGATGAGGGTGGGCGTCTTCTAGAGAGAATTTATGTGGAGTCCTGGACTTCCTGTCGGGGATTCGGAAATATTGGTCGAGTCATTGCCAGAGTGCAACATTCAAATAAGATTCGAGGATGGGAGGGTTGCGTGGTGGTGCGAAAGAAAGCAGAGCTTATTTGGTGATGTATCATCCTGTGTCATTTCGAACAACGACGCACAAAATTCCTCCTTGCGCAGTGCAAGGCTCGCCGAACATTCGTGACATCTAAAAAATACCTTAACATACTAATGAATTATTGGGACTCAAGCAGGGTGGTAAGAATTCAGCCCCCGATCACTGTGCGAAAGTTGGCAGGGTCACTAAAATATGTATCAAGGTACACGCTAATCTAAAAGTACTTCTGGATAGACGACATTGGTTGTCCGAGATGCCGTGGAGCTCTCTGGCAGTAGAACTCGTATTCTGTTCCCCGATGTTGCTCTGGAAAATGCGACGTACAGTTGTCCATGCGAGAAAACTGGTACACGGAGGTCGAGGCCCACATTTTTGACGGATTGGCCCTGGGATTTATTGATAGTGAGAGCGAAGGCCAGGCGCCCTGGGAATTGTCGGCGGCAAAGCTTGAAGGGAAAGTCGGTGGTGTTTGAGGGCGTGAGGGAGATTCGAGGAATGAGAACAATCTCGCCGTCATGATCACCCCCGACCAATCTGGCCTCGAGAACTCTGTTGGACATTCGAAGTAAGATCATCCGGCTCCCATTGCAGAGGCCTGCAGCAGGAGCCAGGTTGCGCAGCAAGATGAGCGGACACCCAATCTTGAGGGTCAGTTCTCCGGGAGGCAGGCTTCCGGAGTTGAGTGAGCGAAGGAATTCAACAGGAATCTGATTGTCCTGGTCAGGACCATCCGCGCCAGCTTCTTCAATGATTTTATCGGCACTGATATAGGTCCGAGAATCACCAGTCATGGACTGCAGCACCATCTCGTTGATTTCTGAGACATCTGCATTTCGGGGAGCAAGAATCATGCGGTTAAGGAAATATTCCGGCGGTGGAGGTGGAGTGCTGTTGATGCCAGGGTAGACAAAATCGATGAGGGATGAGGAGCTGTCGCACTCCATGCCGTTCCGCAGAGAGATGGTTCCGTCCTCTCGGATATGCCGGCCGTGTCCGATGTCAAGGAGCCAGCTCGCAAACTCACGATCATCTTCACCACCGGTCTCGAGGCGCATATTTCGACGTAGATGCAGCACCTCCACGTATTCCCAGAGATGCGATCGGCGCATTGAAGCACCGACGATGTCCTCCCGAGAACCCTTTGGGACAACAGGAAGAATCTGCTGGAAGTCTCCGCCAAAGACAACAGTGATGCCGCCAAAAGGACGGGGATTGTCGAGGAGATCACGCAATGTGTGCTCGACAGCCTCAATGGCGTGGCGATGCTGCATGCCGGTCTCGTCCCAAATGATGAGTGCTGTCCTCCTAAGGAGATCAGCGCGCTGACTGTTTTTTGGGATGGTGCAGTATGATTCGCTGTTCAGTCCTTCAATGGGAATTTTGAACACAGAGTAAGAAGTGCGCCCTCCTGGGAGCAGCAATGCGGCGATACCGGAAGATGCGACACAGAGAACTACCTGTTCCTCGCTACGAAGACGGTGACAGAGAGTCTTGTAGACAAAGGTTTTGCCGGTGCCGCCTGGACCATTGAGAAAGTACGTCTTGCCCAATTTCTGCTGCACAGAGTTTACGACCTTGTCAAATGCGCGGCGCTGATCGGGATTGAGTAGTGCTATCTGCTGGTCTGCAAGTTCATGCTCGGTGTCACGGTTGTAGTCGAGCTGTTCCGCAATGAGTGGATTGAGCGCCTCTGCGTCCCAGTCCCGCTGTGGCAATGGCATGGTCGGCCAGTCCTTGAGGGCGCGGCCTGACTCCTTCAGGAGCTTGTCAAGCAGGAACAGGCCGTAGTCGTAAATGTCGTCTTCGACTGGATTTCTGCCCATGATCTGCAGCCTCCTCCCCAAGTCATCACAGGTGTGGTGTCGGAACTCAGTCCAAAGTTGTCCTGGGCGCGAAGGCTCACAGAAAAGGAGAAGAGTGGCAAAAAGCTGCCGAAGTCGGCTGCCCGTCTGCATGTGAGAGGCTTCCTCGAGACATTGCCGCCATTCCCCATCGTCCTCAAGCAGGCCACGCGCGAGACATGCCTCCAGGAAAGTAGGGTGGACAACCCCATTATAGGTCCGGAGATGTTCGAAGGACTTGGGCCCCTTCACGACGGTCAACAGTGTGCGCAGGTAGAAGCGCTCTCCGGCATTGGGAGCCACGAAATACATCCGGCCAAGAGCAAAGCCTTTCTTTCTAATGGCCCACCGCTTTTCGTGTTTTTCGTTCTTCCACGTGAACTTCTGCGGGAACTCCTGGTACGTGTGTTGTCGAGCAAGCTGCCCGAGAGCTCCATCGTCAGTGTTGGCTGCAAAGAACGCGGTCAAGCAAGTCTGCTCTCCTGCTGCACGCTCGAGGACGGTAGCGGGGTCCTCGTTTGCATTGAAGGTGACCATATGTTAGCCCGGAAGATGTACCTTGGGTGGATGTAAGTACGCTGCACGATAATAATAACCATACACTTGCGTACCTGCAGTCGCGTGACAGAAGGAACTTGCTCATGCATCTCAAAGTGAAATGTCCGCCAACCTGATTCGGCCGCCGATATATAACGTCCCTCAATCCAGCGCGCAATCTCGTCTCGTCTATTACGAACCTCCAAACCCGCAACGTCTCCACCCTTGTGGATGTACTTGAAGGCATACTTGAATGATCCCAGTGATACTGCACACTCAACGTTGATGTGACAGTTGTACTTGGCCGAAAAATAGGGGCTGTAAGCAACAATGTAGGAATTGTCGACCATGACACCGTTCACGTCAAAAGCGTGACCATCGTTTGGGCGGTAATACTGAGGATAGCCGTTGTCGTCCATGACCGTGCGATCACTGAAAGGTTTAGGGTAGCGCTTCGTGCACCGCCCATTCTCCATGCACGGCGAGTGAGGATTGGCAGCGCCACACGGACCATGCACCATGCACTTCTTCACCGTCTCAAAAAGGAGCGGCTGAGTCTCGGGATCAGGCCAGCGAGTGCAGATGACAGAGTCGATATCGTCTGGAGTGAGAAGCTTCTGCCCTGGCTGAAGAAACATAAGTATATGTGCATGGGGGAGCCCGCGTTTCTGGAATTCAATGGCATAGACGTATGCCACAGCGCGTCCGAGAACACCGTTCTTGTAGATGTCCTTGATAATTGCGTCCTTTTTCATTTGAAAGACTCGAGCGATAAGATCTGGACGGTCCGAAGGAGATTGGCCAGGCAAGAGTTCCCGTGTGATTTCGGGCCAGTCTGGACGTGTGGTTACGGTCATGAAAATGTCGACCTTGCGGTAATAGCGGGCAATAGCCATTGAGTCCTGGAAGAGTTGGCCCATGTGTCGTGGACCACCAATATAGCTGGATGGCAGGACAACACGCTGACCCAGATTGTTGAGGTCCATATTGTCGTCATCTGCATGAAGAGCATCTTCCAAGCCGCTGTACAGGGAGGCACGGAGGGTGGGTTGGTTATCCCGTAAATACCGTAAGCGGTTTTGGTCTGCCGTGGCCCACATGTCGACCATGTATCGCTGAAGAAGACGGCCACTACGTAAAATTGCAGACTGCTCAGTACGGCGGTGGTGGAGGCGATACGCAACAAAGCGCGTCTGCGAAAGACGCTTAGGGTGATCCTTATCAGGCTCATTGAGCTGCAGATCAGGATGCCAGCCGTTCTCTCCATACGGGAACAGCAGTACAAAATACAGAGGTGCATACGTCGGATGAAGATCACTGATTTTAACCAACGGGCCATTGCGGCGTCGGAGAATGATGTCGCGAGGTTCCGTGCCGGGCTGGTTGGGAAGGATGACAGCGACCTCATCTGCAGTGGGCACGTTTCCTCTTCGGGCATGAACACCTGGTGCAACACGCAGACGAATTGAAACATCCTCGCCAGCGTTAGCGGGCTGCTGCGACAGGACCTCGTGGCAATGCAGAAAAAGCGGTGCATATTGGTGATTGTCGTGTATCACATGCTGGAGAAGTTCCATGGTGTCTCGCCGTAAGTTAGCATTGTTTTGCATTCGATAATTCAGAGCTGCTTGGGGGTCATAAATGTAAAGTTGCGCATAAGTCGGTGTATGCCCGGGAGAAGGTGTAAGTGCACCAGCCCGATGGCAAAGCTCTCCGTGAATGCGGAACACAGGTGGTCCACCACCATTGTTGAGGGATTTGTCCTCGGCGACACCAAGGGAAGTGAATGAGAGTGCTGTATTGTACTGAGCAATATTCTTTCGAAACTCTTTCGACTGCATCATATTAGTACTCGTATAGCCATATTGTGGCCTAATTTTCTTACCTGAGTATCATTTCTAACAAAGAGTTGATAGAGGGCATCAGGCGGCTTCTGAAGAATGGGGAGGTCGACCTTCCCGTGGTTACAGCAAGTGCCGAATTCGGGTGCTCGTGCCGTAGATGCTGCAGTTTTTTCGGCAAGCCAATGAAGAGCATGGCAGTAGCGGCACTCAACATCCATGCGGCCGAGGTCGTGTCATTGCTCAGGCTCCGTGTATGGCCGCCGTGCGAGTGGAAGGTCTACGTTCATAATCAGCCACTGGAACACTGTCCTGCAAGCAATAAATTTACCTCGGATATTTTCACGCTGCTGTCGTTCGCGTTGGCGACGGGTTTGCTGAGCCAGCATGCGGGGATTTGGCTGTTGACCCTCTTGTGGGGCGGGCACAGGCCAGCGTGGTCTTCGCTGTCTGTTTTCAGGTTCTTGCTCGGGCGGTTGTTGTTGTTGTGCGGCAGCTTCACGTCGGCGACGCTCTTGTTGACCGCGAGAACGTGCATTCGGAGCTGTTTGAGCAGGGGTAGGGAGCTGCTGGTTTCTGGCACCAGGATTCGGGGGCAGAGGTGGAGGCGGCCGCGCTGCTGCTGCTGCTGCTGCTGCTGCTGCTGCTGCACGTTCGCGGTCCCGCCGCCTTTGCTGTGCCAGTGCTCGCGCATTAGGTACGACAGTTGCTTGAGGTGTTGGGAGACCAAAAGAGTTTCCAGGTAGCTGTTGTTAGAGTGAGCATTAGAAGACCGAAGACCGAATTTGAATAACGTACTGGAGCCGGTGGATTGTGGGAGGGCCCTGGAGTAGGTGACACCGGTCGATTCTCGTTGTTTTGAGGGCCAGGTGTACGGCGTCGACGACGACTCGGCGTTTCTTGGAGAGCCTGATGCCGCTGCCGCTCTGCCTCCCGTTGGGATGAGCGCTGTGATTCCAAAGAAGACTGTGGCGCGTTCCGGTCGCGCTGGTCAAGGTTAGTTATGTCTTGAAAAGGATTTTCACATCGGGGAGAGCGTTGAAGGCCAGGCGAGCGATATATGGGTGACATCGCGCTGTGGCGTGCGTCACGAATGCCAGGCCGCCGGCGGTGGGCCAAGGAAGAGAAGGTAGTGGGAAGAGGAGGGGTCCTGTGGCGAAAAGAAATTAGTATCTCGGCGGTCTCGATGTTTTTTAGCCACTCACATTTGGAAATAGAAAAGTAGCAAGAGCGCGAGGAGAAATATGAGATGTCTTGTCATTGACGACGTTGAGGGAGGCAGAGTTGAGCCTGCGTCTTGAGCTTGAACGGGTGAGGTCGTAGGACGATGCGCCAGACGTGGGATCAAGCGGCGGGAACTCAAGGGCATAACTTCACACGCACACCAGTAAAGACAGCCCCACCAGGTTTCATTTTTGAGTACAGACACAAAGTGCTTACTTCTATCCTCAGGAGTCCACTCTACAGTACTCTAATGCAGCAAAAGGGTTGGCAGAAAGTTGTGGTGATTTGTCGTCCATGGTCCGTGCAGTCAGAAAGTCAAGAAGTCTGGAAGTCAAGAAGTCTGAGTGGTCAAGGTAGTCGGGCCAGAGTTGGAGATCCGTGGCAAGGACGCTTGGAACAGAGACAAAGGAGCGAGGGAAGTCGAGAGCGAAGCGGTACGTGTTGTTTGTCCCATGTTTGTCTCAGCATTTGTCTCAATGTTTGTCCGGGTCTTTGTCTTTTGTATAATAGATACAGGTGGGCTCAATATTTGACTTGGCGCTGACGAACCAAAATGGCACCGTGAGAACCTGCCCGGCAGCAAATCCCCCCTCCATTGCGTGCGTATAGAATGCAACATCAATTTCTGTTACTGGCCTGCACAAGTTCTCGGTGTATTAAATATATGCCAAGCTACACTTGAGATACATTAGTAGTATTTACGTGTGGTGTTTGGAACCAATCGAGAAGTGGTTAACAGGTATTATCCTGTTCACACGCAAGGAGGTTGCTGTCCGTGTGCTCGCTTCAGAGTGGGTTTATTTTGGATTACTTCAGGTCGGCGTCAGGATCATTAAGTTGTGAACATTGCCCTCGTGCGGGCCATAAAGATAAAATGGCCACTGACTGGGCCAGTCTGGCTAAAGATGCTGCACAGAATTATCTGAATGACTTCATATAGCTGACTTGGCAAGACGGGATTTCTTGCAGGCGTTCTCGGGTCATCGAAACATCTGATCCATTGAATCCGAGTACACTAAGTTAATGTTAACGCGTTAACGGGCTGAGGCTCCGCTAGCACCTCTCTAACAATGTTCACATGATCTCAGATGCCTGGAACGCGCGTTTATCGGGACTGACTTGAATGATCCGCAAAGTATGCTTAGAATGTCAGAGCCTCAGACAGATTTTTGCGCCCCCAATCATGCATTGGATGTGAACAAGCCAATGCGGTCGAGCTTGGATAAGGGTAAGGACGGTCAAGAGAGCAAGCCACCCAAAGTAGTCTCTCTACAGCCACTTCGAAGGCTTGCGCACCCGTGCGGTCGGTTGTCGCCCGTCGTCGCCATATGGGAAATGCAAGTATATACGGTGAGGGAAGATACTGATTGGATATTGATACTGAAGCTAGTATGTTGTATATCGTGCAACCACGGGAATATGTTACTTCACTTGGTGTGTAAGTACATCAAGGAAACTTACGCGCCAAGTAGAGTAAAGTTACGGTAAAGGTAAGGATAGTAGAGTTCTTCTCGGGAAAACTACACACATTGAAGCCACGCATAGAGCCAAATTAAGCATCTCAAGTTCAACTTGGGTGCAATCACATATATCAGTATTGTGTGAACTACTGACCAGCACCGGTTCAATAAAGTCTTGAGCTCTGATGACCGTAAGGGTGCGTCAGATGAGCTGTCCCCGTGCATGTGAGCGACCCCCACCAACCTTATTTGTGGGTGTTCACCCAAAATCTAGTAGAGCGCACCCAGGTCATTCTACGCCATTTGATTTGTGTTGACCGAAATGCTTGTGTGGGTGTTAATTCATGCCCTGTACGCCATAAATATGGCCGTAGAATGTTTGGAGAGGATAATAGCTCTAGGGAGGGGAAACCACCTAACCGTGCAATTAAAAGTTAAAATCACCAGCCGTGGGAAAAGTCACGTAAAGTCAAGTAAAGTTCGACGCAGTCAAATTGGCACGTAAGTAAAGTTCCAAGTTAAGGGGAAAAGTTCCTTTATTCACTCTCGCTGCCAGGTACTCGTAATCGCTGAAGTCCGGGGTTCGACTCCCCGCATCTGAATTCGGATACAATATTCATATTCCTTTTTTCTCTGGAACGATGATTCAATCCATTGCCTAATCTCAAACGCATAGCCCTGCTGATTTAGGATCAACCTATTTACTGCTGGTTGCAATGATTCAAACACCGATTCCTCTTTCACTCATCCTCAGGTTTCAAGCAACGTAAATGAATCGGATGTGGTGCATGGTGCACGTCAGTGTCAAATGAAGGATGGACGCATTTGTAATCGCTGAAGTCCGGGGTTCGACTCCCCGCATCCGACTGTAGTCTCTTGATTGAGTTCTTTTTAGGATGCTATCATTGCGCGGATGACTCTCCTCACTGGATCATGACCACTGGTGGACCATGCTGATGATGAATATAGATTTCCCGTAAGCATCGTTCTGGGTTTCTGCGTGTAAGGACGTTTGAAGGACTTTGGAGGTCAAAGGAAAGCGTGCAACTGCGAATTGATTCACCCTCCTCCTCTGGTTCAGATAAAGGTAAATACATCGGACGTGGTGCACGTTGCACGTCGGGTCCGCGTCACGTGGTACAGGTGGTGCTTGATGTCTAAACCGAAGTCCAGAGTTCGACTCCCCGCATCCGAATCCCACCGTGGTGCAATCGTTTTTTTGGGGGGGGATCAGGATGTAGTAGGTCAGCGGAAGTGTGCATGAAGATAGAGATAAATAATCATCGTTATCTCATTGCGCGCGCCGCAGGCGCCCATAAGCTCGGACCGCGCCCAAGGGGTGTTGAGGTCGAAAGCTCTGGACGTGACTACCCAAAATCTCGTTGCCAGGACCCCGGATACCAGAACCACCAAGTTGACTCACAGTATTATTTCTGTTGTTTGATGTTCAATCAGTGTAATTATCTCTCACTCATCCTCTGGTTCAGATAATGTTAAATAATTCATATGTGGTGCACGGTGTACGTCAGCCTCACTTGGATTACAATGTCGTGATGGCTGAAGTCCGGGGTTCGACTCCCTGTGTCCGAATGATCACTGCTCAACCACTTTTTTTCCCCGTCCCGGCATGCCAAAAAAAATTATGTTTTCTTTCGAAGATTCCGCTGTCCTCCAACATGATTGAATGCAATGTAACTTTTGGCACTTGTATACTGAGGTTCGAATGGCGGAGAATGTATCGGATGTGGTGCATGGTGCACGGTGCACGTCAGTGTCGAGTACGTCGACTATACAGAGAAAAGTCTTGATAACTGAAGTCCGGGGCTCGACTCCCCGCATCTGAAATCGAATTCAAATTCCTTTTTGCTCTGGAACGATGATTCAATCCATTGCCTACTCTCAAACGCGTATGCAGCCCTGCTGGTTTTTGGCTCTCAACCTATTGTGTACTGCTGGCTGCAATTAACTTACTTATTTCACGCCAGCCTGCAATGATTCAAAACAGTGATTCGCCTTTCATTCATCCTCAGGTTTCAAGCGAAGTAAATGAATCGGATGTGGTGCACGGTGCACATCGGCGTCAAATTATAAGTCCAAGTGCTCATAATCGCTGAAGTCCGGGGTTCGACTCCCCGCATCCGAGCTATCGCGGTGCTCGATACCTCTTCTTTATTCGGCCTGAATAGATTTTCGAATTCGCTGCCCTCCTGATTTATTTGGAGATTTTTTAAGGGAGAATGATGCGGATGCAATTGTCCCCAATTACCAAAATCATAAAGGAGTGCGCGTCCCAAAACCAGAACGGGTAAGTAGATGCTAAATCGCGTTTTGTGTGTTTGATTATTTCTCACTCATCCTTTGGTTCAATGGATAGAAAGTACCTCGGATGTGGTGCACGGTGCACGTCGGCGTCAAATACGTTATCGATGTATCTATTGGTAATCGCTGAAGTCCGGGGTTCGATTCCCCGCATCCGACTGGAGGACTTCCACTTTTTTTTTAAAAAAAATTGCGATCATCGCGCGGATAAATCTCCCCATTGGATGATGAATACTGGTGATGATAAATGTATATGTTCCGCACACACATCGCTCTGGGTGTATGGCCCTTGAGGCTCAAAGGAAAGCATGCAACTGCGCACCCTCATCCTCTGGTTCAGATAAAGGTAAATATGTCGGGTGTGGTGCACGGTTCACGTCAGCGTCCAATAAGTCGGCCACCTGGTATTAGACCGAAGTCCGGGGCTCGACTCCCCGCATCCGAATATTCATCCCATGTCATTCTCTCTCTCTTTTTTTTTACCTTCGTTGCCGCGTGAGTAAAGGAAATCTACTATGCTCACCACTGAGTAAATAACAAGACAAGCACTTGATCATTCACTCCCCGCTTCCAGTGTGTATAGAAGGAATTCGCTGCTAGCGGCTCAAACTGACTCTTGTCAATTTTTTTTTTTCAATGTTCAACTACATACTTTCATTAAATCACACTCATCCCAAAGCTCAATAGATGGTAGATACATCGGGTGTGGTGCACGGTGCACGTCAGTGTCAGCTAGGTGTGCCCCCCCAAACTGGGCTGAAGTCCGGGGTTCGACTCCCCGCAATCCGAACTTTGTCGAAAAGGTGTTTTTTTCCCCTTCTTTTCGGCCTGACTAAAAATCCACCAGCAAACAAAAAGACAAGCTGCTCATCCTTCAGCCTCCCTTTCCAGTCTGTTTGGATGTATAGAAAGAATTCGTTGCTAGCACGCCGAGCTGACTCACAGTATTATTTTGTGTTTGGTGTTCAATCAGTGTAGTTAATTTCACTCATCTTCTGGTTCAATCGATAGAAAGTACGCCGGATGTGGTACACGGTGCACATCAGCGTCAGCTCCACATGTTGAGCCCCAAACCCAATGTACAGAGTTGAAGTCCGGGGTTCGACTCCCCGCATCCGAGCTATCGCGGTGCTCGATACCTCTTTTTTTTTCCGGCTTGAATAGATTTTCGAATTCGCCACCCGCATCTAGTCTCCCTAGTCAGACCAAATGATCAGAATCGTTTTTCTAAAAAAAAAAAAGACGAAAAAGAACTGATATATGGTCTGATTTTACTCGCGCTATGAAAGCCGTAGGTCAGGCTTCCGGTTAAGGAAATACTGTAAAAGGAGATTTGATTGGGTCTCACGCTCAGCTTTCTCGTTTTGTTGACCGTGCCGGGTCTCCTGGCATGTATTAATTCCCGGGAGGCTCTAAACTTGGTTTAAGAATCATTTGTAAAGTTTTCCATTCAATCCAAAGTGCAAAATGCCCCATTGTAGGCTCGCCGGTGAATCCCGAGGAAGTGGCAGTGCCTGAGTTCACACGGGTTCAGAAAGTGAGCTGAGGTCTGGTGCTAAAGTATGGCATAATTTGTGTGCTGAAAGAACTTCAGGGAGGTTCTAGTATCAAATTGGTCCACTTCACTCTGCTAACATCGCGGCGGCGCGTCGTTCGGCCTTGCGCGCAGGATCACGTGCGTCGGAAGCGCGACCGACGGCTATCATAGCGCGAGTAAGACTAGACTAACCCGCATCTAAGTAGAGATTTTTCAAGTGAGAGTGATGCGGATGTAGTTGTCCCGCGCTTTCAAGAATCAGAAGGGGTGCGCGTCCCCAAATCATAACGGGTAGATGCCAAATATTATTCACATTTGAGGTGGCTTCAACCACAGGTATTTCTCACTCATCCTCTGGTTCAATGGATAAAGGTACCTCGGATATGGTGCACGGTGCACGTCGGCGTCCCATTAATCGACTGGCTCGTACTAGGCCGAAGTCCGGTGTTCGACTCCCCGCATCCGAACTTCCACAATCCCGAGATTTTTTTTTACTTTCGTTCCTGCCTCAGTAAATAAAAATTCACTATCCTAGCCAGACATTCGTTAGTCTCCCGTATTTGGATGTACGGAAATAATTCTTTGCTAGTATGTCGGATGTGGTGCACGGCGCACGCCAGCGTCATATGAACTCGTCGAAAGACTGTGTGATCAGCTGAAGTCCGGGGTTCGACTCCCCGCATCTGAATTCGAATATCGGCTCATATTCCTTTTTTCTCTGGAACGATGATTCAACCCATTGCCTACCCTCAAACGTGTATGCAGCCCTGCTGATTTATAACTCTCAACCTAACTACCTGCTGGCTGCAATTACGCCAAGTTGAACATGCCTGGAATGATTCAAAACACGGATTCGTCTTTCACTCATCCTCAGGTTCAAGGGGAGGAAATGTAAGTCGGACGTGGTGCACGGTGCACGTCGGTGTCACATGCAGTGGCAGGTACCTGATGTCTAAACCGAAGTCCGGGGTTCGACTCCCCGCGTCCGAATTCGCCTACCGATTGAGATTTCTTTTTCTTTTTCTTGCGGCCACAAAGGTTCGCTTCTTTGAGGTTCGCCAACATAGAAGGTATTCTTAACTCTGCCGAGAAATCTGGCGGTGATGACGCGCCTCGCAAAACCCGTCATACAAATCGAGTTGAGCATGAAGGAACTGAAATCTCACTCATCCTCTGGTTCAAGTGGAGGAAATACATCGGGTGTGGTGCACGGTGCACGTCAGCGTCAAATGATAGACTCGTAACCAGTCTGTAACTAATTGCCGAAAATGTGGCAAGTACTTCGGTGGTTACAGACTGGTACAACTCGTTGACAGCGATTGGGCTGTCCCCGGAGTTTAAAATTTTGGCAGGTGCCGCGATCGGCCGCGAAGCGAGCCATCAATATCTGTCAATTCTGGTCAAAAGTTGATAGTTCTTTACACTCTCCCAAGCTGGATTAAAAAATAAGTGAAGAGGCAGATTTCGTCATTTTAAGGGAAAAAATGGTCCCATGTGTCCCAAATTTATTCATATCCAAACTGCACCCCAGAACAAGACCCTCGCAAAAATTTCAAACTCCGCGGTCAGCCCAATCGCCGTCAACGAGTTGTACCAGTCTGTAACCACCGAAGTGCTTGCCACATTTTCGGCTATTTGGTTACAGACTGGTTACGAGTCTAGTCAAATGAGTCGCCGCTCGGATGGTATTAACTGAAGTCTGGGGTTCAACTCCCCGCATCCGAGCTATGACAGAGTGATGGAGTGACTCCTTTTTTTCGGCCTGATTTTTTTTTTTCGCCACCCGCATCTAAGTAGAGGTTCTTCAAGGAAGAATGATGCGGATGCCGTTGTCCCGCGTTCTGAAAAATACGGGGTACGCGTCCCAAATTATAACGGGTGCGCTTCCTA
Source organism: Mycena rebaudengoi (assembly GCA_029282285.1). Lineage (NCBI taxonomy): Eukaryota > Fungi > Basidiomycota > Agaricomycetes > Agaricales > Mycenaceae > Mycena > Mycena rebaudengoi. The sequence goes on along the minus strand of JARJCX010000016.1, from coordinate 1,077,107 downwards.
AAATCATAACGGGTGCGCTTCTCAAAATCAGAATGGGTAGATGCCAAAATCGCATTTTGTGTTGTTGATTATTTCTCACTCATCGCCAGGTTGAATAGATGGAAAGTACCTCGGATGTGGTGCACGGTGCACGTCAGCGTTAAATAAATCGTCGACGCGTTTGTAATCGCTAAAGTCCGGGGTTCGACTCCCCGCATCCGACTGTCGGCTTGTAGCGTTTTTTTTATGCGGTCATCGCGCGGATAAATCTCCCCACTGGATCATGAATACTGGTGGTAATGGATGGATATGTTCCGCACACGCATCACTCTGGGTGTAAGTTGAACATGCCTGCAATGATTCAAATCACCGATTCGTCTTTCACTCATCCTCAGGTTTCAAGCAAAGTAACTGAATCGGATGTGGTGCACGGCACATGTCAGCGTCAAATAAACGATGGACGCAATTGTAATCGCTGAAGTCCGGGGTTCGACTCCCCGTGTCCGAATGTTCACGCGCGCTGTTGCCGACCTTTTTTTTTCCCGTCCCGGCATGAATATAATAAATTTTTGTTGTTTCCTTCGCCCAGCCTTGAATGGGGCGCAATTCAGGTAATAAATTTTCCTTCGAAGGCTCCGCTGTCCTCCAACATGATTGAATGCAATGTAACTTTTTGGCACTTGTTATACTGCTAGTAGCATTTTTTTCTTTTTCGATGTTCAAGTACATACTCATCCCAAGGTTCAATAGATGGTAGATACATCAAATGTGGTGCACGGTGCACGTCAGCGTCAGCTAGGTGTGCCCCCCAATACTGGGCTGAAGTCCGGGGTGCGACTCCCCGTGTCCGAATGCTGACCTCTTTCACTACGTTTTTTTCTCGTCCCGGCATGAATATAATATTTCTTTTGTTTTCTTTCAGCGCCCAGCTTGCAACTCCCTGCATCCGAATTCAGGTAAATCATTTTCACTTCGAAGACTCCGCTGTCCTCCAACATGATTGAATGCAAATGGCACTTGTTATAGTGAGGTTCGAATGGTAGAGAATACATCGGATGTGGTGCACGGTGCACGTCAGCGTCAAATAAACGATGGTCGCATTTGTAATCGCTGAAGTCCGGGGTTCGACTCCCCGCGTCCGAATCGTATACGTGCAAGCACGTTTTTTCTTTCTTTCCTGCTCCCATAAATTTTGGTTACCCTCACTAGCAAATAATAGCCCAAGCTGACCATCCTTCGGTCTCCCTTTCCAGTCTGTTTGGATGTGCAAAAATAATTCGAAGTTGACTCACAGTATTATTTCTATTGTTTGATGTTTGTGTAATTATCTCTCATTCATCCTCTGGTTCAGACAACGGCAAGTAATTCAGACGTGGTGCACGGTGCACGTCAGCGTCAAGTAGTGCTCGAATATCTATTCGTAATCGCTGAAGTCCGGGGTTCGACTCCCCGCATCCGAATGATCGAATGAGCGTCGAATGTCATTCTCTCTCCTTTTTTTTTACCTTCGTTCCCGCCTGAGTAAAATAAATCTACTATACTCATCACTGAGTAACTGACAGGACAAGCACTTGATCATTCACTCCCCGCTTCCACTATGTACAGAAATAATTCGCTGCCAGCAGGTCAAGTTGACTCTTAGCATTATTTATTTGTTCGTGGTTCAACTACTTATGAATAATTCACTCCCATCCCAAGGTTCAATAGATAGAAAGTACTTCGGATGTGGTGCACGGTGCACATCAGCGTAAAATAATTTGTGCCGATGGTATTACATAACTGAAGTCCGGGGTTCGACTCCCCACATCCGAACTGCATCTCTCCAGTTCCTTTTTTTTTTTTGGCGTCCCGGCATGCCAAATAAAATTCTGTTTGCCTTCGTCCAGCTTGAACGGGCCCGCATCCGAATTCAGGTAAATGATTTTACTCCAAAGTCCTCCAACATGATTGAACTTTTGGCACTTGTATACTGAGGTTCGAAGTGGTGCACGGTGCGCGGTACCGCACGTCAGCGTCAAGAAGCAAATGCCACTGATAGACGTAATTCGTAATCGCTGAGGTCCGGGGTTCGGTCCGACTACACCTTGTGCAAACCTTTTTTTTTTCTTTTTTTTTGGCATATATGTACTAGCAAGGTTAAGCGCCCGGGGTTCGACTCCCGCGTCCGAATTCCATCGTATATGTGCAAGCACTTTTTTTTCTTGGCATGCGGTGGAAGTGTGCAGCATGAAAATAAATAAAGAAGTTGATCGTTTCGTTCAACATGCCATTAGGGAAGGATTCTGGAGGCGATTCTTATCGACGATTCGCGTGAGAGAATTGCCGTCATGAGAATCTCACTTTTAATCGTGTAGAAGCTCCTCTGGAGGTGCTTCTGTGATGATCCTGAGGCGATTGTGATTCTCTGTCAATGGAATTGAATCTGTCCAGAATCGACCGAGCATCCCCCACATCAGAATCTACACCAGAATCGCCTCCGAATCGCTACTCTGACTGCCCTATTGCGCGCGCCCGCACGGTGAAGCAAGCCCGGCGGCGCCCGACGGCGCCTGCCAAATCTTGCCAAATCCTGCCAAATGCACTCGGTCCGCGAGGCTTTGCCAAGCGCTGGATAAATTGACAGCCCAAGACAGTGTTCCGAACAGAGACGGCCGCTGTTCGGTTCGCCAAAAAAAAAACAAAAAGAAGTCGGAGAGAGCGCCGCTGACGCTGACAAGTGATTGGCGAAAAAGAGTCCGCTATTTCCGACATGACAGGAGAAGGTGATTGCCGAGGGCTTTATTTGAATTTTACAGTACTGTGTGAGTTTTGGTCGATCTCAAAAGTTGTATACTGGAATGGATGAGCCAACACCAGACGGTTGCTGCGTTTGCAATTTGCTGCCGGCAGGTCAAGTTGGACTCCCTGTTATCGTTTGTTCAACCACAAGTTATTTCTTATGTACTCGTCCTACTGGTTCGATGTGGTGCACGGTGCACGTCAGCGTCAAATGTGTCGAGATGTTTTGGATAATTATAATGCATGGTCCGTGGTTCGGGTTCGATTTCCCGCGTCTGAATGGGCGGTCAGAAATATATATATATATGGCATCAAGATGTAGCATGCAGTGTTGATGTAGTGCAGTGGAGGTGTGCATGAAAATAAATAAAAGGACTTGCATCGCTGCTGCAATTCACGTCAAAGCGGTCCTGCAAGCCCGGCTCCGGAAGATAAAGAACGCCAAGTGAACTATTACTTCCTTTCTCGGTATTCCGCAAGTTTTCCGAAAGAAGAGCGCTGATCGGATATGATGCGAGCAATTAACGCACATCCGCTAATAGCCGATATGACAGGAGGGTGATTGCCGGGCGGCGGCGAAGCGAATTTCGATGTGTGGTTTTTTTCTGCTCTTTTTTTTTGTTTTTGAGATCTTGCTCGCATGCTTGTTGACCAGACCGAAGGTATATATGTGTACTCACACTTGCGATTTATTTATAGCGCGAAAGGAGAGCCGGGTAGAGTGTTAGAACGTGTATTGCGGGAATTGCCCGATCGAACGACGTGAAACGCGGGTCAAGCGCCGCCGCCACGGATCGAAATGACATCATCATCAAATAAATTAACGGTGATGTCATCGCTCTCCTCCGGTGCTGCTATCGAGTTGGATTTTACCTGCTTCAACGCCCACCACGCACAGAAAAAAACAAAGTAAATGTGTTCCGCTCCGCGACGGCGAGGATCTACAGTGGCCGGCGATACCCATAATTAAACCCGTAACAGAGAAGCAGAGAACCTAGCAACGATCCTCGTGTGACATCAAAGTGCAAACAATACACGCGGTATGACGTCGTGGTTCCGTAAAGGGAGCGCGAAAAGTTCTGCTCCACACCATCGTTGGTGTCCTTTCCTCGAAGCGAGACTCGAATCACCAATACCGCTTGCTCCACTACTACTGCTACCACGACGACTGCTCCACTGCGCCGACGACTCCACGACCGGCATTAACAAGAAACATACTACTGAGACCTCCTGCTAGATAGACGGCGGGCAGATCTAGAACGAAACGACTTGACGCACGGAACGGATCCAGACAGTAGAGAGATACAGAAAAATAACCAAGAAATAACGAACAATGGGCGGCGACCACAAATGTCCAGTGTGCCAGGCGACCTTTACGCGTCCCCAGCACGTCGCGAGGCATATGCGCTCTCGTACGTCCCTTTCCTCCTCGTATATGGATTCGTGTGTTATGAATTTCATTCACTCCATCCATCGCTTTATACGTTTTCCATTTCGTGGCACACGGCAGATCCGCATCCGCATCTGTCCTGCCGGTGGGGCCATCTGCCCCACCCACCCCATCTCCACGGTGTGTGTGGCTTTGGTGGAGCGTAGCGTAAAGATACGGGTGGTGGTCTCTTCCCCGCCGGTCTGTTCTTATCGCTGCCGTTTGCTGTCCCATATCACTGTCCGCTCTTTCTTCCCTTCCTACCATTCCCCACCACATGCATAGCTGACCGCCCCCGCAGACACGGGCGACCGGCCGTACAAGTGCCAGCACTGCGGGGATCAGTTCGCAAGGAGGTGTGTGTCGTGTCGTCTGTCTCCTTCCATTCCTCCCTTCCGTTCCTCCCCTTTCCCTCCCCTCCCCTTATACTCCCTCCCTCCTCCCTCTTGCGTTCAGTTTATTAACCCCAATCCCCAGCGACCTGCTCTCCCGCCACGTCAACAAATGCCACGCCGCTGAGAAGGCCTCCGCAGGCGCGCTGCAGGGCGCAGGCCAGGGTGCGGGCGGGGGTAAGTGCCTTTTTCTTTTTTCTTCTTCTCTGCTTTTCGTTTTTCGTTCCTCCTCCTCCTTCACCTCCTTTCCATGTCTCCCCATTTTTTTTCCGTCGGTGGATCTTTACGCGTCCGCCGCTGTTCTCGGGGCTGCGGCTCCCGAGCCCGCATGGCTTTTTTTGTTCCATCTTTTGTTATTATTATCTTTCTTCCTGATTTACTTTACCACGCACCCCCTTCCCCCTCTTCTTTATTCTCTTTATTCCTCCATTTTTATTTCTTTTACCCATCCCATAAACCCCTTACTCACCCATAGCAAACAAACAGGCCCTCGCCGCAAAACTACCGCGGCCGCGACGCGCGCGACGACGTCCAAGCAGGCGTGCGACCAGTGCGTGCAGGCCAGTCTGCCGTGCGACGGGAGTAATCCGTGTGGTGCGTTTGCGTTTTTCTTTTCTTGTTGATCGGTTTTTTTTGGGGGGGTGATTTTTTGTGTTCGCCTATGGGGAGGGAGGCGGATGTTTTTTTGGGGATGGTGTTTGGGCTAAACCGAATTGGGCATTTGGGATCGTCGTCAACGGGATTCTTTGGGGCGGATCTTCCCTCTTTCCTATTTTTGGTCGTGGGCTGCCAGCTCTCAGGCGATTCGTCGGCGTCTGTCCGCCGCGCGAAGAAAAAGGAGCATCTGTCTGCCGTGCGATGCCTTCTTTTTCGCGTGATGCATCCGGTGATCCCATGTGCTGGTCAGGCCGACGGCGCCGCTGCTGAGCTAGCTAGCCTATGGTGACGCTGTTGAACTTCGATCAAAGCGGAGGCTGGGGCTGGGTGTGTGGAGCGAGGTTGATGAGCACGCGCGGCGAGGAGGGCGAGGAGGCCTGGCCCTCGGACGGGTCGGGAGAATGGGCGACTCGCTGATGTTTCTTACGCTCGTCGGCCCAGTCAAGGACGAGGGAGACGCCGCCGTCGAGCCCTCGCGATATTGCCCCGGCTCTATTTATTCTCTTCATTCCTCGCTCAACGGGCCAGTTGTTTCTTTGCTTTTATTTTATTTTACTTCATATCTGTCTGCCCCCCGCATACGCTAACATCCTCCTTCCTCCCAGCAAAATGCATCGCCCGCAAGACACGCTGCACCTTTGTAAAGTTCCACCGGCAAACCGCGCCCGTGGGACCAGGGCACCCCTCGTCCGTCGCGCTCTCCGCGGCGTCCTCCTCCGGCTCCGCGTCCTCCATGCATTCCGGTTCGATGCACGGCGGCGCCTCGCTGCACGCGCACGCGCTCCCGTCCTCCGCGCTCGGGCACTCCGCCTCCTCCCTCTCCCTCGCCTCCACAGGCTCCTCCTCCGCGCGCTCCGTCGCAGACCTCGAGCAGCAGCTCGAGCTCGAGATGGAGATGGAGGCGCGCGCGCGGCCGGGCTCGGCGCACAGCCGGCTGGGCGGCGTGGGGCTGCTAGACATGCGGCCCGCGTCGTCGCACGGGATGATACATATCGGCGGGGCGGGCGGGATGGGCGGCGGGGGGAGGCCGAGCTCCTCGCACGGGATGATTGATATTGGCGGGGGGAACGCGGATGGGCGGCCGGGGAGCTCGAGGGGGCGAGAGCTGCATCCGACGCTGGCGCCGTCGACGTCTACGGGTGCGTTTGTTTGTTCTTTCGCTGCGGAGAACGTGACGCTGATGGTCGCTTTCAGGCGGAGGCGGCGCGGGCCCGTTTATGGCGTACGCGCAGAGTGCGCCGCCGGGCATGTATGCGTTTCCGAGCGCGCCGGCGTCGCAGCACGCGCACCACCACCCGCACTCGTCGGGCAGCTCCGGGTATGCGTCGTCCGCGGAGTCGTATGGCGGGTATGGGGCGTCTGGGGGCGGGGGTGCCAGCGCGTTTGAGCAGCGGGATTATGAGCGCGGTGGCGCGGGTGGACGGATCGGATACGACCAGCAGGAGCAGGGGCAGGGGGAGTATGGCGGCGGCGGCGGCGGGGGGAGGCAGGAGGGGGGGTATGTCGGCGTGAGTGGCTTCTCCTCCTCGTGCATGGGCGAGGGGGCTGACTCGTCTGTTTTTTCCTTCTTCTTTTCTGCGCACCAGGACTACGGCGTGTACCTCTCGAACGGGCACCGCGCGCCGCCGTCGGGGGCGCACCACCACCCCGAGTTCAGCAGCGCGTTTGGGCTGATGTCGCTCGACGACCCGAACGTGCTTGCGGGGCTCGCGGCGGACGGGGTGCCGTTCTTCGCGGGCGGGCAGCAGACGACATCGCATGCGCGCGGCGGGGGGCCGGGGACGGGGCTGACGCCGCTGGGGGGGATGACGCCCGGCGTGGCGGGGATGCTCGGCGGGACGGACAAGCGCATGCAGCTCGTGCCGCCGCCGGCGATGGCGTTCCAGCCGTATGCGAGCGGCGGCGGGGAGCAGGGGCAGACGCCGGGGACGCAGCGCGAGATGGAGACGAGGGAGCTGCGCGAGTTTTGGAAGGCGTATATGCGGACGCCACTGTCGGGGCCGGACGCGGCGATGGGTGGTGGTGGTGGTGGTGGTGGTGGGGAATGGAGGGCTGGGGATGCCGACGCCGGGGGCGAGAAGGTATCGCGTGGCGAGTCTGCCGAGCGTGAAGACGCCCGAGGGGGAGCTGGACGCGTATCCGATGCAGGGGCAGGGACAGCACCAGCAGTTGCCGCCGTTGCAGCATCCGCATCAGCAGCAGCAGCAACACCAGCAGCAGCAGGCACAGCAGGGCCCGCCGCGGACGCAGCACAATGCGGACGACTTGCGGTCGTACGAGGCGGCGGTGTTGGCCAGGAAAGCGCCGGAACTGGTGTTGAGGAAGCCGGGGAGGCGGCCGACGACGAGTGCGGGGGTGTCGTCGCAGCAGCAGCAACAGCCGCAACAGGCGCACGCACAGCAGCACCCGGAGCATCACCACCACCAGCAGGAGTCCCCACCGTTCCAGTTCGTGGGGCGCGAGCGCGGGGGGGCAGGGAGCGCGGAGAGCCTGACGTCCCAGAGCCCCACGCAGAGCCAGAATGCCTCCCAGGGCCAGAGCCAGAGCCAGAGCCAGAGCCAAAGCTCGCTCGCGGGCGCGTTCGGGTTCTCCGCGCAGGGCTACGCCGCGAGCGGGTCCGTGCCCAACTCGCCGTTCCCCGGCACGCCCACGTCGACCACGTCGACGAGCGCGAGCGCGTCCGCGTCGGCCTCGGAGGACGGGGACGGGGACGAGCGCGCGCGCCCTGCGTTCAAACGGTTGCCGTCACAGGCGCTTGCGCCCGCGGTGGCGAAGCGGCGGAAGGACAAGCCGGTGGTGCAGCCGATTGGGGTGGGGTTGGGCTTGCGCACGCCGATGGAGGGCGGGGCGGAGCTGGGCGCGGCTGCAGCCGCTGGTGCGGGCGGCGGCGGCGGTGCTGGTGCTGCTACCGTTGCGTACCCGGACCGACCGATGATTGCGCTGCGTGCGCCGCCCAACATGACGCATCCGCAGCGTCGCGCACGCAGGCTGAGCGCGCCTGTGTCGCCGACGGCGCCCGCGTTTACCAGTGTCGCCGACTGATTCGGGCGACGGATGTGACGACGAAGACGATGAAGACGAAGAACTTGAACCCAAAAGCTACCTACCCCAACCGTAATCTCTCTCACCCACCCCTGCGCTAATCCCCCGCATATACCTCGCGCCTCCAGCTCTCTCTGTATTTTTGGCCTCTCCCCTGTAATGTAATACCATCTACCTCCCCACCCGACCCTACTACTGTACGCGGCTATTCCTTCTTCTTTTCTTTTTTCTCTCTCGCTATTAGTATTTATATTCCCATTCCTCCTCTTTTGCTTGTTACAGTGTCGTATCGCCTACGTATTTTTTTCCTCTTCGTTCCATTACTTCTTTCTTTTCTTGTAATTGCCTTTTTTTTTTCCTTCTTGCTATTTTTCTTGACACTACTCTCTCTCGCTTTACTTACTTGCTCAAAGTAATACATTTTTGGAATCTTTCTTTTCGAAGATGACTTGGCTATTTTCCTAGACTCGCACAAAGTCACTGGGCCGCTGGTTTTGCGCCGGATTCCAGCTAAATCGAAAGCGATAGACCATTTCGATTTTGGAGCAGAATTCGGGCCGAGCACAGCCAAATTTTAAAATTAGCACACCATATAACCAATTTTATCCATCCTCCCGCTCTCCTCCACAAAATAACATTTATGGCGACTCTCCTGGCGTCCGTGGGCGGGTATGGTTGTAGCATGTAGAGTATGTTGGAGCGAATGACGCAGGCAACCCGGTTATTTTAAGATTTATTTGGTTGGGCTGTGTTCGGCGGCCGGCTCTGCTCCAAAATCGAAATGGTCTATCGTTTTCGATTTAGCCGTCAAGGCGGAGATTATTATTATCCCTCCGCCGCTTGGGAAACCAGCTGCAGTATCCCCTGTAAGTTAGTCAATTTCTTCGCAAATGTACCCTAGTCTCTGAGACATCGGCGGAATCGGCAATCACGGACCGGCACTAGCCGTGACGGGTGACGTTGGAGTCAACTTCAAATTGAAGTTAAGTTCAACCGAAAAGTTCAACCAAAGCACGTCCGCCCAAAGGCTCGCAGCTCCTACTACAATGTGCTCTTTTTACTCTTTCCTAGGGCCCTCGGCCGGCTCTCCTCGTCACGGCAACCGCGGCAATCACTCAACCTCATGGACAAATTGATTTGAATGCGTCCCCCTCTTGCTCCAGACAACGATTATCCATCGTAAAATCCCTCCGACATCGTTATATCCTACAAAGTACGTGTTCTTCCTATTGTTACTGTCCTCTGAGCATGAACGAAAGATGTCAAGGTTCCTGATCACTCAAAATGTCCGTTTCAAATGAGGAGCTGCTTGAAATCGACCGCTATAAACGCGACTTGCGGCTCGATGAGATCTCCGTGCGCTTGCGCGCCCTCCACTCCGAGCGATTGGATGCGGAGAAGGAGGCTCGCCGCATCGTTCGGCGCCAAGAGGCGCTAAGTCGCGAGCGAGATGCGCTCATCCGCGAACGTGCTGCTCTTGGGATACCTCTGCGCGAGGAATCATTCCGCCTCGCTCCGATGCGACGCATTCCAGTGGAGACTCTGGTCCAGATTTTCCTAAGTGCAGACGACTCCGATGTGCCCGCGATAGGCTTCGGTGTTGCGACCATCCTCTCGCGGGTCAGCTCCCACTGGCGTGCCGTTGCATGCGATACTCCGGGTCTCTGGACATCATTCAGATTTCCGGTTTTCGGAAACGATCCCGACGCCCAATTACTCCAAGCTTTTCTCGACCGATCAGGAGCCAAACCGTTGACCGTAGAGCTGGATTGCACGCTTGATTCACGCGAAGGTGCAACCGGGGAGCGCCAGCTGGGTCTCATCATGGAGAACGCTCGATGCTTGTACAGCCTCCGGTTCATCGGACAACTCAACATGACCCTCGGCGGACTGAAAGGAAATTTGCCGCGTCTTGAGATTCTCGAGTTTAAGCGCACTTGGCGTGGCATAGATGATGCATTCGCCGATGTTCCGCGGCTCCACACCATCCGTTGCTCTCAATATTGGGATCTAGAAGAATTGATCATCCCGTTCGCCCAAATCCGCACCATCCATCTCGGCAGTCCATTCAACGGAGGAGTGCCGGTCATATCCCAAAACATCACCTCTTTGCTCAGCATCGCCAGAGCAGCTGAGCCCTGGAGCGTCCCCATTCATGTGATATTTATCCATCTCGAGCATTGGAGAGTTGGTAGCCGGCGTGGTGCTACCCCCATTCCTGACTACTTCGGCCAATTTACTGCCCCGCGCCTCCGACGGCTCGAACTCTCCCTTTTCGAACGCGATTTGGCGGCATCCGGCATCCAGTCCTTCATTGAGCGCTCGTGCACCGATCTCACCGAGTTGACGATCAGGGAATGCTCCATGCGCCCAGCTGCCATGTTGGAACTGTTGACGGCGATCCCAAACCTCCGTACCCTCGCCATTCACAACGCGAGTCCCAACACCATCACTGACGTCGTCCTGCGCGGTCTCACCGCCGGTACCGGCCAACCCGCGTGTATTGCAGCATTGATCACATTGCGCATTGATGGATCGTACCTATTCCAGGACGCTGCCCTGCTCGACATGCTCGAAAGTCGTCGCGGTGCAGGATTGAAGACTGCTGAGCTTGTACTCAGGCACCGAGACGTTCCGGCGCCAATGCTCGAACGCTTCAAGGTGCTGAGCTGGATGGATATCTCTGTATTCTGTCTCAACGGCGAAAAGAATATTCACAGATTGATGGGAAGTATTCCGCTGCCAGTGGTTCCTGTATTCGGATCACCAGATTCAGAGAATCCGAGTCCTCGTTCATTTTTTGCTTGAGGACATCTCTTTCTATCAATACTGTTTGTAGTTCGTGTCGATAGCTGTTTTTTTAAACAATCGAGCTCCGGCTTAGCTCCTGTTGTCTCAACTCCAGATGTGTGATGCGGACGTGTACGGTGGATATTGAAAAAGAGAGAGCGAGTCTTGGATCGTGATATGCGGAATTTCGTTGCCCTATCTCCGTCCCCTTCTGGTCTTAATTACTGCCCACAATATTCGTTGCTGAGACCTGTCAAACATAAAACCTCCGGCTAGCTGTGTTCTGCCCCAATATTTCTGGCTTGGATGATCAAAATTCTGTCTCGCGGAATACTCTCTTTTTCTGACTGATCATACTGGCGGGAACTTTTGGGTTAGTCACGCCTAACGTTCCACATTCCGCACAATCAAACCGCTCTACCACAGCCTTCATTTCCTTCAGGAACCCCGCAATTCTCTGGACAATCAATTCCCCCTCCCATGGGTGTAATGAGTTACATTTTATGCAGGTCTTATGCATTGCTACGAGGATTAAATCTTTTTGCGGTAACTACCACCCCTTAACCGCTTTGACAGACTTTAATTCAAATAATTGGTTCATGCATGTCGTAATGAACCAATGCAATAAATTAAAGCTACCATGCTGCCGAACTTCTACCACATCCATAGTGGAATCCCTACTACCGGAGCGTAGCGAGGGCATATCTTGTACTAGCTATCATCGCTACTCGGTATTCAATATGGCGTCACCAACTTCGAGAGGACACCCTTGGCCATATTATATATAGAGTGGGTGACTTCCCATAACGATAAAATAGTCCTGTGCAATATCAGAGCTTCCCATTGATGGTGTCAAACTAATTGGTTGTAACATTCAAGTGGGAAACACAGCACACACATTTAAACAGATTATTTGGTGCCCGTGGCATTCCGCATGAATCGTGTCTCCACGTCGTCATGTCGCAGGCCGAGAAAGACTAAGAGCTTCTTGAGCTTGATTACAGTGGTGGCACTGCGCGAACGCGGAAAAGACGCGTCGGGGACGCATGATAAACGAGTAAGGGCGCGTAATAGACGCGTAGGAACGCGTAGTAGACGCGCAGGAAGGTTGAAACCAAAGGGCCAGCCATAACTTCGACCCCGCTCATGAAGGATTAATATCTGCGCAACTAGTCTCTCCTAGACAGACGCTTCAACAGATCCAACTCGTACCTCATTTGTTGAACTGCGCAACAGGCGCAAGGGTTTGCTGCGAGTCATTCGACCCTAGTTGGGAAGGCAACGACCCAACTCGGTTATTCAGGATCTATTAAAATCTGTTGGGGGTAGGTACCCCAGATTTCTGCAGATTCAAATAGATTCACGATAAATCATCTACGTTACAAATGATGGGGTCTTGACAGCTGCCTCGGCATTACGGCGAAAACTGCGAAAATAATCCCAGGAATTTTTTACCGTTATGGAAAGTCACCCAGTATCTGGAATCGCTTCTTAGATCGCCCTAATTTTATGGTAAATTCGCCTGAAATGGTGATATCAATTCTTCACCCGTAGTTTTATCGTTATGGAAAGTCACCCAGTATCTGGAATCGCTCCTTAGATCGCCCTAATTTTATGGTAAATTCGCCTGTAATGGTGATAGCGCGCAGTTGCTGGAGCGAGGCGCAGGCATGTCTTGATTTAATTTATGCAAAAGGCTATAACTAAAAATAAGTATCCCTCGTTGTGACTTACGAGTCTGGTTAGCAATAATATAGTGTGAGAACGTAGAGAGATGGATCTATGACTCGACTAAGACGCGGACACACGATCGAGAGGGATCGGACGGCTTCCACGCCATCGGCTAACAGCAGTGACTCGAGTCTTGGGCGGCACCAGTGCGGCGACTTAGGTTCAAAAAGAGCAACTGCCCCAATATTCTCCACGATATTCTGGAGCATCTGGATGTGAAAATAATCAAGGCGGTAAACACAATCAAATATGCTGCGTGGTAATTCGCAAAATGCGCCCATAACCAATCCGCAAAGTGGCAAGTTCTTCGCGGGGGATGACATTCGGCAATGACGTGTCCGTCAATCAGTAATCTATTCTGTACGAAACTGTATTTTTAGCCCGCCTCATAAACGTTGCTTCTACCCTCATTCACACGACCTCTTCATCGTCCGATTCAAGATGTCTTCAACTACCGCCGCACAAGAGCGATTTTTGAGCGCTCGTGATCCTCCCCTCTGTAGTTTGGATGTTAAGAAGTCATTCGACCAGCTCAGGTTCTTCGTTCCTCTCTGTCTCCTCACAACTCTCTGAGAGAATCTGATAGTCCGACGGAGAAACAGTACACCTATCACCTCACCTTGGCTTCTTGGGCGGGCGCGCGCATTATTCAAGCCCAATTTACACCGGAAGCCACTGGTTGGTTCTCTTTCTCGTCTTCACAGAGACTGATTCTGCCAAGATCTATATGATCTCCTGATCTTCATGTTCTCTGGAACCGATGGGAAACTTGCCGATCTCAAGGATCTCCAACAGAAAGCCGGCCTGTCCACAGAAGAGTTTGAAGGGTTACTCCAATATTCCTCGCAGGTCCGCACCTTCGCATGCTACTGTGTATACTCTCACTCATAGTGGATCCGAACTGCAAGGCTTTGAGCAATCTCGTAAACTTCAGGAGTTTGGGGTATACCAAGGCAAGTGAAAGTGATCATCTGAACATACTGGCTCATAGAGAACAAGATTGTGCCGCGCACAAGCTCAGACAAGTTCGCGGCGGTCGTCAAGTCTTCCGCCAACGCCACACAGGCAACTGCTCTCTGGTCCAGACTATCCGAGCATATCTATGCAACAACTCCTGAAGCAGCCATGTTCATTGGGAAACCAACCGAAGGCCATGTTAGCAATTTGTACTTCGGCGAGACTATCTTGGACAATGAAGTTGCCGAAATTCAGGTACATTTTCTGTCATTCTCATTCGCAACGCTGCAATATTCCGTAGACGGCTTGTGAAAACCTCGGCATTAGCATCCTCAATACCCGGTGCGTTTCTAGCAGTCGATATGGTCGACCCTTATCCTTTTCCCAGCGTCGTGAAACATAATAGCACCACATTCACGCTCTTAGTTGCATCTGCCAAAACGCAACCAGATGCCACTGTTGAATTTGGCAAGGGTTCTAAGCTAACAATTCGCTACGGCGATATGGCAAAACCTCTGGCGAAGGCAGTGTCACATCTTTATGAGGTATGTATAACCTATTTTCTCGTTTCACTACCGAAATATTCTTGGCCAGGCAAAGAAGTACGCCCAGAACGCTCATCAAATTGCTGCGATTGAGGGATACATTAAATCGTGCGCCGCCTCTTTACTCATAAGAATGCGAGTCCAACCATACATAGATTTGAGTCTGGTTCGATTGCCGACCACGTCGAGGCTTCAACGCATTGGGTCAATGTGTGTGCATGTTCAGGACGCTGTTTTATTTCGCTCAAATTGTGTTCAGGACGTTGGGCCGGTTGTGGGTGAGTTTATGTATTTTCTAGCAGAACTTAAATATACTCAATCGTTCAGAGTCTTATATTGGAGTGAGTTTAGGGACTTCCGGCAGAGCTTGATCTCAATCTTCCAGTTCGTTGAAACTTACCTCGATCCATGGGGACGTCGCGCCGAATGGCAAGGTGCGGCTACCTGCTCTTAAATATTGGCAGGGGACCCACTCTGTGATAGGATTCACCGCAATCGTTAACAAGGCTCTGAGTGCCAAGTACGAGACACTGGTAGACCGAGCGTCGCACTTGATCCAGGTAAGTATTTGATGCTCTTTTTTGATCTGTTCACCCATGTACACGCATTTTATAGAGCCTCCCATGGGGGCCAGACTTCGAGGTCGATGTTTTCCGCAAACCCGACTTCACTGCGTTGGAAGTTGTTTCGTTCGCGACCGGAGATATCCCTATCGGCTTCAACTTACCAAATTACTTCAGTGTATTTTTTTCTTCCTCTTCTGCTGGCATAGAAAAACTCCTAACAAGTATCTACATTTTCCAGGTCCGCGATTCAACTGGTTTCAAGAATATCAGGTGTGCAGTGGTGACTGTGCCCCCATAACAGTTCGCTTAATAACAAATAGCTTGGCGAATATTGTGGCGGCGAAAGTTCCAGGTGTTAGGGCGCTAGCCTTCATACACCCTGATGACGCGGTTCTATACAACGAATGGGATGACCGAGCTTTCGAACTACTGGGTGCAACTCACGAGGTATATGATCGAGTCTCCCGTCCTCCTATATTACCCTCATTGAGGCTGCCAGTTACTCGGGCACGGCACCGGGAAGCTGTTCCAGGAAAATGCGCAGGGAGAGAAAAACTTTGATCAAGAGAAGGTACATCTCGCTCGCCCTGGTCGATTATATTACTTACGACGTGAGCACAGATTACAAACCCCTTAACCGGGAAACCAATAACATCCTGGTCAAAAGAGTGTCTTCTGAAGCTTTATCTGAGCTGAAATATGTGTTACAGGTATAAACCTGGTCAGACTCCTGGCACAGTCCTTGGCGAGGTGGCATCGTCTATGGAAGAATGCCGAGCGTAAGCGATCACTTCAGGCGCTCGAGTTCATAGCCCTGATTTACTATCTAGAGAGGCTGTAGCTCTCTACCGTCTGTTTTTAGCTCTATCGCGGCCCAAATTCATTTTCTCACATGTTCCACCACAGTCGCCAGCAATCTCGAAATTTTGAGCATCTTCAAAGTGAGAAATTTCTTTCTGTTGTTTTAATGTTCTTAATTTGCCTCTAGTATACTGATGAGCAAGAAATCGAAGACATTCAGTATATCTCGTTCTTGTTGATGGCAAGGGCAGGCCTCCGAGCACTGGAGTATTATAATCCCGCAACCAAGAAGCATGGCCAGGCGCACTTTCAGGCGCGGTTCGGTATCATGCAACACCTGCTCAGGTCGAAGATTGTCACACTCGAGGAAGTGCGTGATGAGGATGGTGCCTTGGAAAATCTATTCGTCCATGTCAGTTTTGGGTATCACTAACAATGTTCACACTCCAAACTCATTGTCCCCTACAGGTGGATCGATCACTGGTGTTGTCAGAGGGCAAGATCGTGATGGGGAAATTGTTAATCGAACTCCAAGTGCGCAAGAGCACAGCTGATGGCACCGGAGCCCAGAACTTCTACACGGACCTTACAACCCCGATGGACATCTTTACGGAGGAGGTGAGAAACCTGGTGCTCAGTAAAAAACTGGTAAGTATATTATGGTTTTGTCATCTGTATAGGCGGCGTACATACTAATCCGCTTCCAGCCACGCAAGATATTCGTACAGCCCAATCTGTTCGTCGTCGACGGAGATGTTCAGCTGAAAGAGTACCCGTTGACCCTGGCAGGTGTAATCGAGAGCTGGGTTGAACGGAAGCTGTAAAGAATCTCCCAGCCACTTGGCTTACTGTAAAGTGATTGAAGTCAAGATCGTTGTGATCCACCATCCATGAGTATATATTGATTTTAGACAAGGGCCACACGACCGTAATACTGAGATACTTAGCGGGGACCCGGATATACGAACTCATCGACTTTCTGGCAAGATTCGTTCTCAGTAACCGCTGAAAACGCGGGTTATATGTGGACATACTCCGCCTCTGTGCGCAACTCTATTTTGACTGGCCTCCAACTCGAATGGAATCGTCCTATCGCTTATCATGACGGCACGAGAAAATACGCCCCGCGTGCTTTGGTCGAGCGTGGCTCTAGCCCAAGTTCTGTGCGATCGATTGCACTTTGACGTCCTCAGAACCCGGGCCCTGCATCCGGAGGATGGTCGGCGGATGATCCGCCGATGCGGAGTGGGGGGGAGGTGTATGGATAAATATGAGGTATAAGGGAGGGGAAGAGCGCGCGCGGGATGGGGGACGGACCGTGGGTGATTGTAAAACGAAGGAATAGTAAGAGATAAAAGCCGTCCTCGATAATCACAGCGCAGAGTAAACTTGCGAGGAACGCACATAGAACGAGAATTGGGAAATGGAATATGGAATAACGGGGGAGATGAAATGCGAAAAAAGACGAAGAACGAGAAAGAAAAAGCACGCACCCCTGCCCGCACCCTGGCCTGCGCCCTGAATGCAACGCGCCCGCGGAGGCCTTCTCGGCGGTTTAACAAGCGAGGTACGAGCATCATTTGTTAAAGCGTCTGTCTACGAGAGACTATCTCGGCGGCGCGGAATTTGTTGACGTGGCGGGAGAAGAGGTCGCTGCGGATGGGGTTAATAAACTACACGCGGCGGGTTAGCAGAGGGGAGGGGGGAGGGGGGTATAGGAAGGTGGATACAGGGGGTATAAGAGAAAGAAATGGAGGGGAATGGGAGGGGAAGGGGAGGAACGGAAGGGGAGGAAGGAGCGGAACGGCCCCACCGGCACGACAGATGCGGATGCGGACCTGCCGGGTGGCACGAAATGGAAAACGTACAAAACAATGGAGTGAATGAAATTCATAGCACACAAATCCACAAAAGATCTTAAGAGCAATGGGATGCAGGAAGGCAAGGGAGAGGAGCAAAGGGACATACGAGAGCGCATATGGCGCGCGCGACGTGCTGGGGACGCGTAAAGGTCGCCTGGCACACAGATCACTTGTGGACGCCGCCCATCGTTGTTTCGTTCTGTCTTTCTTCGTCGGTATATCCGTCAAGTCTCTTCTACAGTCCGTTCCGTGCATCAAGTCGTTTGCTGTCTATCTAGCAGCAGTAGGTCTCAATAGTTGCAGTAGAGCAGCAGTAGTGGAGCAAGCGGTATTGGTGATTCGACTTGCTTCGACCAGCAGAACTTCTCGCTACTGGATTGAGCGGGTGCTGTCGGAGGAACGATGACGTCACCGTTAATTTATTGATGATGATGTCAATTCGGTCAGCAGCGCCTGACCCGCGTTTCACGTCGTTGATCGGGCAAATGCCTTTCCTGTGTTCCTCTGAGTGCCCACTGCTTTCCCTATTGAAATGAACAAACGCACAGCAGAAGAATGTGCTTTACGTTCATCCAAGTATATAACCTGAGAGAAGATCCCAAACTACTGTAAAAATCAAACGAAAAAAGAAACCCAGCGAAATTCGCTTGCCGCCGGCAATCACCCTCCTGTCATTAGCGGATGCGCGTTAAATTTTAATTGCTCATCGCATCATGTTCGATCAGCGCTCTCTCTGACTTTTATTTTTTTCAGCAACAAGTGCGCTTGGCAACCTTTTTTTTCGGAACAGCGCTCTCTTGCTCGGAACACTGACTGGGCTAACAATTTATCCTGCGCTTGGCAAGCCTTTTCGGAAGGGTGCATTTTGGCAGGATTTGGCAGGCGCGGTCCGAGCTTATGGGCGCCGGGCTTGCTTCACCGTGCGGCGCGCAATGAATGAAACGATGAAGTTCTTTATTTATCTTCATACGCACTTGCGCCAGCACATACCGGGGGGAAAAAAGAATGAACGCCTGAGTGCTCATTCGGACGTGGGGAGTCGAACCCCAGACTTCAGCCCACCAAAAGCAGAGATGGAATTTGACGCTGACGTGCACCGTGCGCCACATCCGATGTATTCTCCACCATTTGGACCTCAGTATACAAGTGCCAAAATTCATTGCATTCGATCATCGATCATGTTGGAGGAGAGGGGAATTCTGTTCAGTCTTCGAAGGAAAAGGAGGACAAATCATTACCTGAATTCGGAAGCGGGGAGTTGAACCCCGTTCAAGCTGGGCGAAGGCACAAAATTTTATCCATGCCGGGACGTGAAAAAAAGAACGCGAGCAATGCTCTTTCGGACACGGGGAGTCGAACCCCGGACTTCAGCTCAGTACAACTTTGTGTACGGAGTTATTTGACGCTGACGTGCTCCGTGCACCACATCCGATTCATTTACCTTTATCTGAACCTTGGGATGAGTGTGAATTAGTTCGCACTGGCAATCGCACGCTTCCTTTGACCTCCAAAGTCCTTCAAAGGTTCTTACACGCAGACACCCAGAACGATGCGTACGGAAAATGTATGTTCATCATCAGCATGGTCCACTAGTGGTCATGATCTGGTGGGGAGACTCATCTGCGCAATGATAGCACATCCTACAAAAAACTCAGCAAACAAGCTTGAGTTGGATGCGGGGAGTCGAACCCCGTTCTTCAGCCCATCATTCTATTCAGGCCTATTTACCGCCGACGTGCACCGTGCACCACATCCGATCTCCACCATTCGAACCTCAGCATACTAGCAAATACTCATCACGTCGAGGGCGCCAAGGGTATTGGACTTACACTTGTCGCATACGAAGCGGCATCCTGGAATCGAAGCGAGCGCATCCTGGGATTGAAGAGACTACATGAAAAAAAACCCTGGAATCGATGGGAGTACAGAAGAAGACAAAAAAAAAAAAGACTCGAACGCACACGCCGAATTCGGATGCGGGGAGTCGAACCCCGTTCGTCGATCCGGTCTAGTCGCATTGCATATATCAAGAGCCGACGTGCACCGTGCACCACATCCGATGTAATTCCACCATTCAAACCTCGGAATGAGTGAAAAATAATTACACTGGTTGAACACCCAAAACTTGGCAACTTGACGTGCTGGCAGTGATTGTCTGTACATACAGATCGAAGGAGGGGAGTGAATTATTAAGCGCTTGTCTTGTTGTTTGCTCAATGGTGAGGGTAGTGAATTTGTGGCGAGGCCGGAAAGAAAAGAGAAAAAATAACAGACCTTAGCCATATTCGGATGCGGGGAGTCGAGCTCCGGACTTCAGCTCACTATGCTGACCTCTTATGTAAAGCTAACGTGCACCGTGCACCACATCCGAGTTATTCTCTATGCATTGAACCTTGGGATGAATGTGAAAATGAATCGATGTTTTAAACCATGGCAGGCAAACGTGTTCAACTTGGCCTGGAATAAGTTAATTACAATCAGCAGGTCTGCATGTGAGTTTGTAATTTTCTCTCCATAGAATCATGGAGGAAAAAAAAGGTTTTCATTCACTTCTTCATTTCGGATGCGGGGAGTCGAACCCCGGACTTTGCTAGCAGCCAAAGTTACGAACCTCAAAGTGCTATTTGACGCTGACGTGCGCCGTGCACCACATCCGAGGTACTATCGTCCCCCACCATCCCGGACAAACCTAGTACTCGGACAAACAAGCGTATCTCGCTCAATTCCTGGCCGTTTTCTTTGATTTTTGGTGTTATATAATCTGCAGTAGGCCCTCTATGAATTTCTACCAAGAGATGCACCCAAGATCCTGTGGAACCCTATGGATAATTCGAAAGGATTTGGCGTATGGGCTATTTTTAAATATATGCATTCACTCAAGATCCTGTGGTGATACAGATACGAATTAACGAACCATATAATGTGTATACAGTGTCAATGAACATTGATACCAAGTTTCATGGTAGGAAACAAGCTGGTTCCATCACAATCTTGAAATTCAGAGATTTCCAGATCTGGGGTCTGGCCTGTTCCACGGAAGATGGTACTACGGGAGGCCCAGAATGCATACAGATGGGTTTATGAGATCAGGCTGAGTACTGCTGCACAATTTTGTAACAAATTTGACTCGAATCTATGCCAAGATGAAAATTGATGATGTGGCCAACTTCAGTTTACTGTCGATGCCACAATGAGGCTGGCATCAGTGGAACAAATCTTCGAACAGCGCAAAATATATTTGAAACAGTTCAAATGGACATGAGGAAATGTGCAGAGAGCTTCATCTCGTTCATATCCCTCCAAGTGAATCTTCTACAGACATATTGCTGAAAACAGCCATAAATCCTGATCCCACAGAATTAAATCATTCAACTGAAGTTTGAAGATGATTTTTAGGGTTAGATGTAGTACAAGACATTAGATTAGATGGAGGGGAAGCAGTATACCAAGTTACAGTGAAATCGGTTGAGAAATGAGGGCGAGAGGATGGGATCAATCCTAAATCCGGCCATCACCTAGAACTCGGACACTGGACCGCATCCGAAAGAACGGCGCCGTTTGATGAATTCTTGCCTGTTTCTTATGAAACAAAAATTGTGACCTGGGTAAAAGACAAATTACTGATGATCAAGACACTCAGCTTGAGCCTAGACCTCGCGGATAAAATGATATTCACTTATTTTCCTTAGGTGTCCGAGTTCTAGGGGGATGATAGTATTTTCTATCCATTGAATCAGACGATGAGTGAGAAATAATTTGAGGCTAAAGCCACCCAAAACGCGATATGGCATGTATCCTACTCTACATACTACATCTAGACCGTCCGCCTCTCAAATATCTAGATGCAGGCGGCGAAAATATAAGTATTCAAGCCGGAATGAAGAAAAAGATCTACCTCACCATAGGCTGATTCGGATGCGAGGAGTCGAACCCTAGACTTCAGCCCATTATACTGTGCAATCAAGAAAACTATTTGACGCACCGAGCACCACATCCGATGTGTTCACTCTTAACCGAACCTCGGGCTGAGTGAGAAATAATTGCACCGGTTGAACAACGAAAACAGGGGGTCAGTTGAGGTTCAACTTGACCTACTAGCGGCGAGCTCTTTCGATACCTCCAAAAAGACTGAGAATAATTATCGACCTGTCTTTTTATCTGCTGGTAATATCAGGTGAAGCTTTAAAAGTGTGCCCTGCACCACATCCGAAGTATTCACTCTTAACCGAACCTCGGGATGAGTGAGAAGTACTTACGGTGCTTGAACTAAGTCGTAGATAATGCTGAGAGTCAACTTGACCTGCTAGTAGCGACTCGGAATTCTTTCTTTACATAGCAGGCGCAAAAGAACATCTTCGCTTGTCTTTCCATCTGCAGATGGAGCAGCGAACTTTTACTCGGGTCGAGAAGGAATAAAAACCTCGAGCGATTGGACGCAAGTCGGATGCGGGGGGTCGAACCTCGGATCTTAGCCGTCTTAAACATTATCCACCCATTTGACGCTGACGTGCACCGTGCACCACGTCCGACTTATATTCTATCTATAGAATCAGTGGGTGAGTGAAAAGTGAATCGGTGTTTTGAACCATACAGGCGGGTTCCACTTATAAGCCAATTGCAATCGGCCAAGTTAATTACATTTATCAGGATTCAGCAGGTCTGTATCTGAGTTGTAATTTTCACTACATAGAATCTTGGGGGAATAAAAGGTTTTTTTCGTTTCGTAATTTCAGGGGAAATTCGCAAGCGTGACGAGCTCGAGTACTCCGAACCCCAGTCCTCAGTCGTATCATGCAATTGAAACCATGTGAAGTTGATGTGTACCCTGAACCACGTCCGAGGTATCTTCTATCTGCCGAATCAGGTGCCAAATATACAAGCGCGAAAATTCATCATTTCAAATCACTTCGAGATATCTCAAGCGCACCAACCATTGGTAAATCCGATATACGAGGCGAGGCGACCAGATACCTTTTCTCACTTGGTCACAACCGCGTAACTGGACCGGGTGCGCGTAATTCCATTACTGAGAGGCGCTGTGGCACTCAACTCGTTATTGCGCGGGTGATGTGTCCTCCATGACCTACACGCGTTATAAGGATGCAGGAGCGCGGCGAGCGATGAAAATACGCACATGAAACGCAGTCCAGACTCAATATAGGTCCCACAGTGCGCGGAGGAAGGTGGTACGCGCGGTCTCTTGAAGGTCGATATCTATTGACCAGGGTTCCACTCGTTGTCCAGGAAGGGATCGGCTCAACAGTTCACCTTCTGTAGGTGGCAGTAGGCGCCCAGAGTATCCGGCGTCCCGGGGGATAACGGATCGTACGATTTGCGTGATGCGTAAGAGCATTACCCGTCGACCGGCATGTGCAGGTAGAGTAGAGCGTTCAAACTGTACCAGCCCGGAGCCTGGAGTATTGTTTCAACCCACCCACCGACGCAACATGACTTGGGATCACATACCACTAAACGGATGGTACTTCTGTTGGCCTTGGGAGTCACAAAATGGGTGGAACAATGCAAAATGGGGCGCGGCGGCCCCAAGGAGACACAGTGAGAAGCGTCGCTCGAAGTTAACCGGGAAAGATTGATGGCCACTGTGAAGTATGCGGGTAGCGTAAAATTGCGGGCGATCTTGAAAGACTTTGGGCAATTGTGCAAGTTGTTCCTCTGTGACAAGCCGGTCATGAAGTAGTTGCTCGCGAAGCTTTAGAAGCAGCTTCCGGGATGCTATCCGATACATTGGAACCTCCCACGGAATGCCCGAAGGCATCAGCAGATCGTTGCCGAGAGCAAATGAGGATGGAGATGCCTGTGGTGTGATACGAAGGCGGACACCTCCGGCAAGGGAGGATATTTGAGGTTGGGAATGGAAATACAAAAATCCACGAGCGTTGTCAGGGAATGGAGTGAAGACCTATGTATGAGTCAATGACTATCCTCACTTGGGTTATATAAGATATTCAACACCTTCACCGAGTCCCCTTTAGCCATGTATGTTAATCTTAACTCGGGTGCTGAGGGTGTGGTATGGAGGAAAGAAGTAGTGAAGCTCTTTCGCAGCGACAGGTCCCTAAAGTCAGTGGGCTGTATGTGGTCGGGGTTCAATGTGGAAATGATGTTGGGTCGCCGGCCAATGCTGAGCTGCGTTTTCAGCAGCTTGTTGAGCCGGAGAAGCGGCTCACCTGATACCACGTAGCTGGGAGAAACCCAGTACCGAGAGATGCTCGGATTTTGCATGTCTCTTGAGATGTCTAGTCCAAATACAGAAGCCAGTGCGCCAAGGTGTGGGGGCCATTGTGTGGGCATTGAAAGGCGAGACGAGGCGTGAGAAAGGCCTGTCACCAAGCCCAAACAAGCCACGACAGACACAGCTCTCACTACGACCGCCCAAATTCCAGTAGATGAAGGTACGACAGATTTTTCCATTATACATCCACCACCAGCATGTATATTTCTTCTTCCAATATTATTCTGGCCCGAAAATCTCGCCTCCGTAGGGAATTTTGCGCATCCTTGCCATTCTGTCCTCCTGCTGCGTCATAAAGGCCTGGTGTGTCTTCCACAATGCCGTGGTCCCGGTATCAAGACACACTCTATCTATCGCGAGAGAGACAGCCATTCATCTAGGAAAACTGATGGCTTTTTCGGCCAGTCGACCCTGGAATCATCTGTTCACACCCCAGATTTATCATAGTTTCACAGATTCAGGATAGTTCATAGAAGCAACATCGTCAGTCGTCATCTTACCTCCCTCTATGATCCGACGACCGATACCGTGTCCGCTATGCAACGAGCCTTCATTTCGTCAGCCAGATGGAGTAGGAGTGTCCCGATATCCCCTACCGCTTGACACTGACACCTCTCCGACAGAGGCAGTTTTCCTATCGCACCCGGGTCCTAGATTGGCGAGCACAGGTACGAGGCACCTATCCCCATCTCTATTTTCCTTGTTCGAACTTAGTGCGGCACTACACGTTGCCATCAAGATTTCTGTATGTACATAGAGAAATGAGATATAGTAAGCGTCCACATATCGTCCCTTTGTCCGACTACAACGAATGCTGATTGAAGAACTCCATAATGATCGGCGTCGCATCGATGACTGTCCCCTTCGGGTTATCGTCGTTGGGCTCTATGCTTGGCCAGTCATGCCCAAGTCCGGCAATCGCATAGTGCTGCGTCGCACTTCCCGCACATCCCCACACGTAGTGCTTCACGCTCCCAGCATTCAACAAGGTAATCACCGGATCCTCCTTGCACTCGTTGCGTGCCGCCCAATGCGCGGCCCAGTCGAGTATCTTGGGCAGATTGCCGCCTTTGTGCGGCCCGCCGGTGTACGCAATTGTTGTGTCCGCCAAGCCGTGGAACTCGAGTATGGGTGTCACCGCGCGCGGGGGGTCGCAGTCAGAATTGTCCGGCGCGTTGTCTATGTAGAACGCGCCGCTCACTGGCGCGAAGGCGGCGATGCGCGTGGAAATTAGCGCGCTGCACGCGAGCACGTTGCAGAACCCGCCGCCGATCGACTTTACCGTGGCCCAGATGCGCTCAGTGTCGATGCAGTATGTGGCCTCGAGGTGGTCGAGCAGGTCCTCAACGAACGCGATGTCGTCGATCTTGGGGTCCGAGTACGGGGTGCCCTGCCACTTGTCCTGGGTGCGCGATTGAGTAATGGCGAAAATAGATTTTTGTTTCTGATGGACGCAAGACACTTGCCTTCACACCCTGGGGGTACACCGAAATTGCATCCGGATTCCACCCCTCGTCATCAAAGTCGCTCAGGTCCTCCTGAGAGGCGGCGGTTTTCCCGTTTCCGTGGAACGACAGTATTAACGGGGCGGCGACGTCCTCGTCGTAGGCGGACGGTACGTTGACGATGTACTTGCGCGTCAGGCCGCCGCTCCGAATGGTGTAGGACCCCGAATCTGGAGGGTTCGTTCCACACCCTGCGCTGCCGGTGGCAGATGCACCGAGTGCGACGCAGAGGGGCAGGATCAAGGCGAGCATACGACTAGGCTCTGCTAATTAATTGCCACTCTGCCCTTTCGCGGTGGTTCATATACTTTAGGTTCAACCTATTTTGAGTCTGCAGTCACCGACTCACGCAGCAGCAAGGAACGGAACAGAACAGGATGTAGACACTTGTCAGTGCTCCTCCCGGCTCATGCGCGTCTGGAGGATCTGGTCTTCCCCGTTCTTGCCCCCAGCACACCCAATGGGTGGCACCTCGATTGCGCATTAACTCTTTCTATTTCTGAATTAATGTACTGTCGATTAATTAACCATCCACATTCACAGCCCTCAGCTGTTCCACTATGCTCCTGTGCGGCCGCCACAATTCCAACCTCGCTCCCCAAGTCCAAATCGTCCGCTGAATGTCCACTGTCTGCCCCTCCACAACTTGTCAGGGGAGTTGGATCCGGAGTCCAGGCTGGCTGATAAGTAAGCTGCCGTGCTGCCGCGAGATATGAGGGAGATCCGCCACATTAGTCAGACTTCTTGCTTACTGAGGGAGAATTGTGTTTATAGACCTTTACGGTTCAAACTTGGACGGTGTGGATACAGGTGGATACATCTATTAAAAGTTCGAGCCTATCTTATCTAGCCGACATGCCGGCAATGACCTCACGCTTGGCACTTCCTGATGCGTGATGCGCCGCATTAAGTGCGCTCAATTCTTAGCCGTGGGCTCAATACAAATAGAATCCACGGGACAAAAGCAATTTGTTTTGAACAAATAAACCCACGGGACGAGCCCACGGGATAAGAATTGAGCACCCCCATTAGGCCGCATTTATATTAGGAGGGGAATTATGGTTCGGGCTCAACAGCTACAGTATTAACTCGCACTGGCGAGTAGATTTTGCCTCTTCTTTTTGACTCGCTCGCACCACGCCCTCAATTCTCAATATTATTTCCAAAGGCTTCTCTTTTCTCTTCCCACCATGCCATTTTTATCTTGATCCACAGACCGTGGGATTAACTTTCCCTGAGCCCTCCAGGCGGCGGCCGTGGTCCGTCACTTGTCCTCCGGCATCTCCCACTACAGATACTCCGCCCAATGGCCGACGTCGTAATTTGGACCTGCCTGACTCGACGCGCCGATTTTTCGTAGAGGCCGCAAGCGGACATCTCTGCATAACAAAAAATCCTCTGCGTAAGTTCATGAACGGGATTCTTATTCATTTGCGGGAAATTCTTCTTTTCAACGAGGGTCAAATTGTCAATTAAATGTTCTCGACGCTGTGAACTCCCCCTTAGAGATTTCACCGTGAAAAAAACTCAATTGTTTTGTGAGTCTCGACATGACAATGGAATTTTGGACCGATGCGGTTCTTGGACATGTTTCGCTTTTCCGGGTTCAAGTCCTTACCCTGCGCGCATGTATTTAATACCCCTCGTTGCACTGGAATTGAACTGCTTTGCATATTCGCGGACTACTAAGGTTCAATCTCGTCATGCAGATGGTGTCTCAGCCATGCTCAATATTAATATTAGGCCGCGTTCGAAAGATCTGACTTCAAGAACCGATTTGGAGGGATGATTACTGTGTCTATCATAGACACTTTCGTGACTTTGGTCCGTCAGGGCGCACTTACGTTGTCGGCACAATTAAAAGGAACACAGTCTAGAACTTTGCCTGGAACGAAGATCTGATGAGATCTATTTGGTAGGCCTTGGTAAGCGCATCGATATTAACAGATATTAACTCGAAGTGGCGAGAGTCCGGCGTACGTTGCGTGAACTGCTTGCTTTTTTTGGACCTACTGGATTATTTATAGTTTCCTAATAATAGGATGAGGTTGAGTCCATGTAAGCCTCTGCGCTGACGGTCCTTTGTGCTGGCCAGTTCAAATTCCGGTTACCCCA
The DNA here is from genome assembly GCA_029282285.1 of Mycena rebaudengoi. NCBI lineage: Eukaryota > Fungi > Basidiomycota > Agaricomycetes > Agaricales > Mycenaceae > Mycena > Mycena rebaudengoi. The sequence continues at coordinate 1,049,705 of JARJCX010000016.1, read as the reverse complement.
TTTTGTCGATATCGATCGTTAGTTGGGTTGTCAGTGGTCAGTTTGATGCGCAGTCGATTGAGACATCAGATCACAGGTTTTTGTGGCGTTTCGTTCAACTTCCACCAACTGCAAAATATTCTTCCGGGGGTGAGGCCACGCGTTATCCTCGCTGTATTCGACGCCACGAGAGAGTGGTGGATTCTAGAAGCTGGACAAGCGCCTTGAGGCGGGCAAGCCGGGCGGTGCGGACCCGAAACTACGGCACTGCCGAGCGATCGGCCACCCTGCGAAGGCGCGAGTGATCGGAACCATGAACCGGGCCGCGCTGGTGTCCCGCCACGAGCCCGGAAAATCACCGGTAAGGTTCGGCATCGTTGCGATGTCGCGCACTCTGTGCTTGCACAAGAGTGCCTCAGCTCTGCGCTGATCCCCCATGTCCTCACCAGCAGAGCCCCGTCCGCGCAGCGCGCTGCGCGCCTTCGCTATCGCTGCAACATGCACCGCAGCAATGGTTGTTAATGTCAGTACTGCTGGAGATATTGAGGGGTCAGGGCGTGCTGGTGCTGATACTGACGACGCACTGTATTCACAGAACTCGAACAACACGTCGGTGGCCATTGCGTTGCCCAGGATTGGAATGGAACTCCATGTCCCTGAGGCACAGTTGCAGTGGCTTGTCTCGGCATACCCCCTCAGCTCGGTGCGTTAGATTCTAGATTCGTCATTTATTCGCGCCTAACACGATCCAGGGCTGTCTGCTGCTATTCTTCGGGCGACTTGCCGACGTGCATGGACGCAAGCGCGCGTTCGTCCTCGGGAGCGCAGTTCTCGCAGCGTTCACCCTCGCATGCGGCTTTGCTTCCGGTGAGCTACTAAGCCTCCCTCTCTCCGTCCTGGTTATTCACTTCAATGCCCGCACAGATGAAATCATGCTTGCTGTTTTGCGCGGCCTGCAAGGCGTCGGCGGCGCCGCCACCATCCCCGCTTCGGTGAGTCCGGCGGTGCTCAATGGGCAATAAAAATGTTGAATTACTTTTTTCTGCAGCTTGGTACCCTCGCCCACGCCTTCCCTGTATCACGACCCCGCTCCCGCGCGCTTGCCTTTGCATCGTTCGCGGCCGGCGGTCCCATCGGTGCCGCCATCGGCATGGTGCTTGGCGCGCTCCTCACACAACTTTCACGGTAAGAGATTATTTCTCCTGTGCTCTTCGCGTCCAATTTCATCATTTATCCCTGTCGCAATGATTCTATTTCACCCCCCAACACCCCCCAATTCTCTTTTAACCACAACCGCCACTTACATTACAACGTCAGGTACACCTGGCGCGCCCAATTTTTCCTATCTGCCGCCCTCACGTTCGCCACCCTCGTTGCCGGCGTGCTGTTTATCCCCAGTGACACGCCCCCCGCTGCGCAACCCGCTACCAATCCCGCCTCGTCGTCCTCGCAGCCTCAACCAACTAAATCCCAGTCCCCACCACCGACCCAGCCCCAGCCCAATAACATTGATACCCCCATCGCTACCCAATCCCACCCAGAATCCGAATACCCACCCAGTCCACCACATCCTGCCCAGCACGATATTATACCCGTCCAACCCGATATACCCGACACACGCATGGACTGGCCTGGCGCGTTCCTCTCCACCGCGGGGCTCGTGCTCCTCATTTTCGTCCTCGGACAGGGCGAGGTCGCCGGCCCTCCACAATATCATGGGTACCCCCCGCCTCCCCCGCCGCCGCCGCCGCCACGGTCCCTGCGCGATTTGATGCATGTACGGATGAACACACGCGGAACCCCGCCGCCGCCGACCATATCACCGCGCAACAACGCGCTCTTTGAACCTAGAAAGACGCTCTTTGAGCCCACACCCGCCAGCGGCTTTTCGATCGGGGATTATAATGACGGTGGACCTGTGATTGAGATAGGCGCTGACCATCCGCTCCCTGAATTTCGCTTCAGACGTCCTGGTGTTCCGCCACCCGCGCCGTGGGAGGACCACGACTTTGACCTCGATTTCGACTTCGATGTTGACTTCGACTCCCGGCCTCCCCCGCCGCCGCCCCCGCCATGGGAGCGCGAGTTCAGACATCACGGACGCGGGCCGCCGCCTCCGCCGCCTCCCCCGTGGGCGCGAGGGCCGCCACCACCTCCCCCGTGGGGGCGAGGAGGCCCACCACCACCACCTTGGGCACGAGGAGGCCCACCGCCCCCCCCTCCATGGAACCGCGATCGCGATTTCTTCCACGGATTTTCCGCGCGCGATCGCGATGAGACGTTTGGATTCCGACCGCGGCTGCCACCGCCACATTTTGCCGGGCGGGGGTGGCGACCTGGAGGGAGGCGCTTTGCTGGGGGCGATGTACGCTTTGGCGAGGGTGAGATGGGGTATGGCCCCGGAGGACCGTGGATGGGGCGACCACCGCCGCCGCCGCCGCCGCCGCCTGCGGGGTGGGGAGCGCCTTGTGAGTTTTTTTTTTGTTTCCAATTTTATCATTATGTTTCTCTCTTTGAAGTGGATGAAGTCGATGCGAGGATGCTCGTGTAATTGTTTTGTTCCTCATCTATCTCCTTTCGTTTTACTCTCCGTTTTATTGCCTCCCTCGTTTGTTCGCCAATCATTCCTTCTACCTATTTTGTTTTCATATCGTTCGCTCCATATCACGCACTGCCCTCTTCCTTCTCATTCCAGTTTCCCACTTTATTCCTTGATTATTCATTTATCCACCCTCATTCGCTTCATTCAACCATAAATCATTTCATTTCCATAATCCCCACCCACCTACCCGAATTAATGTGACTAATCAAACTCCATTCCCACAGACATAATAGCCCTTCTCATCCTTTCCATCATCCTCCTTACCCTCTTCGCCTTGTGGGAGCTCCGCCTCGAGCGCGCACACCCAATCGCCGCGCCTTCCCATCCTTCTCCGCATGCAGTTTCAGCCGCCCCCCCCACAACCTTAACCACCAACCCAACCACAGAGTCCAGCGATGTGCCGACGGCCTCGAAGTCCGCCCACAACACACTCGCTGCAACCGCCCATAATACAAACGAACACGGCTCTCGTCTGCAGTTGTTACTCCGCCGCGCCGCCTTATATACGCCACCGCCGCTCCTGCGCCCCGCGCTATTTGCGCGCGCGGGATGGCGAGTGGGAGCGATGTACGGGGTTGCGATGCTGCAGTTCTGCGCTTTCATGGGCTGGGCGTTTTGGGTCCAGGTTCGTCTTTTCACTATCTTAATTTTTTCAATGTGTTTTGCGCTTCTTCGTGTTGAGGAGTTTCTGGAAATTGCCGTTTTATTCACCTTTAACTTACCATCATTTTCAACTTGACTCACGTTCTCCCGGCAGCTCTACTACCAAGCCTACATTGGATACTCACCCTTACGCACGGTTGTGCGTCTTGTGCCCATGTTCGTAAGCGGTCTCGTTTGCAACGGGCTCGTCGCAGTCTTTATCGGGCGCATCCCAGTCCGGTGGTTCGTCGGTGTGTGCTCTTGCTCTCCGCCTATGAAGTCCTTGACTTTTTTCTTATCCATCTAGCCGCGGGCACATTAACGACAACCGTTGCCCCCCTCCTATTCGCGCTCGTGGTGCCCTCCGCCTCGTACTGGGCATTCGGCTTCCCCGCGGCCGCCTGCATCGTCGTCGGCACCGACTTCGTCTTTGCGGCCGGCACGCTCTTCATCGCCGGCGTTTGCGCGCCCGAGGAGCAAAGCGTCGCTGGCGGTGTGTTCCAGACCATGACGCAAGTGGGTTTGGTTCCTTGGCGTGTTTTTCATTGCGTGCCAATTATTCACTTTGTGCTCGCAGATAGGAACGTCGCTGGGCGTTACGGCATCGACGATCGTCTTCAACCAGGTGCAACGGCGCGCGGCTCGGGGCCTATGCGATGAGCTGGACGCGTATCACGCGGCGATGTGGATGGCCTGTGCGTTTGGCGTTTTGGGTGCGTTGCGTGCACTATTTATTTTGCTCTCTTATCGTTTTTCTACTTCTACCCATCTTTTATTGTTTACTGAACTGGTACTGACGCAAAATTTTTAGCTACGCTGGTCGCGGTTGTCTTTTTGCGCGGGTCTGGCACTATTGGGAAGGATCAGCCGAGTAGCTCCAAGGAGACTGAAAAAGACTCAAGAGGTAGGATGGAGGAAGAAAGGACACGGTCGGATGGGGCGTAAGAATACATACATTCATTTCAATATACCATTAGACAGCATATATTAATATTCTGGCCATGTCCCAGTACTATTTACGCTGGTTTATTGCGGCTCATCGACCTGTTCAGGGACAATTCGGCACCTGCAGTAAATTATCGTTTGGAAAGTCGATCTTCTTTCTTCGCACACAGAGACATACCCACGGACCGTCGCACACTAGCGATGGAAGGGAATGTACCGGCGACATACTAGTGTTGTCGTTACCGAAAGGAACGCTTGCCGCGCGTAGACTTGCGCCTACAAAACGAGTATGATTCCATCCTATTCGCTCTGAATACTGAATAATTCATCAGAGATTCCTACTGAGGTCTCCAAACCAGAAATAAAATCTTTCTGACGATATAACTGCCGAACAAAACCGAAACGATATCTATCAGAGAGGGGTGTCAAGGGGTGCCCGAAGGGCCCTCACAAATGCTGTGGTTGGACGCCGAATTTTTGGAATGGCAAACTCTGCGTACGCCTGTCCCCGTAGACCTTCCGGCGCTCTCGGGCGGGACCATCCGTGTAATTTTCCTTCCTCCTTCCTTCTTGCCCAAGGGGTTCTTTTACGTTTGATCCACGACCTCCACAAAATTCTGAGCGCAGCGGCCGCCTGACCCCCGCCATCGACGTCCAAGGACCATGCATCACGGGAGTCGTCTCGTACATTCTCGCCTCGAGAAATATTGAGCGAGGAGGTGAATATGTCGGCTGCCGCAGGCGGCGCTACTCCAAAGGCATGACCATCCAACGTACGTTGCGGGGCTTCCAGAATTTTGAGGATGCGCAGAATGGCCACACGACGCTCGGCGTGCTGAGGGAGTTTGGATCGCTCAAAGCGGGCAAGGGCCAATCCTACTTTCTTGTGTCAGTATTAATCGACTATCCACGAAATTGTTCAAGACTTCACCCTTAGAGAATAGGCGGAATTTCTTGCCTCGGGCGCGCGCGGTAAAGATGTCGGGGAGCCGCAATGGGAGGAGGGCAGTGGCAGGGATATCAAGCACATCGACAGCGAGAGGACGAGAAAGGTCCACAGGAAATTGCTGGTACAAGGTAAAGAGGAGTCGCTCGGGATCATGGAGCGCATGGTCTCCGAAGACCTTGCGACATAATGCGATATCCTCCTCTGTGACGAGGTTTTCGAGAAGTAATTGGGCTTTCAGTGGCTCGTATTCATTACGGCTTGAGATTTGCGACAGAAGAACTTGCCAAGGGCATCCGGACGGGAAGCACAGGTCCCGTCCACGATGGAATGAGGATGGCGCGCTATCCGAGGTTATCCGGAAGCGGATTGCACCGGCCCAGGGTTTTATTGGAGAATGGTAATACAGGAATCCTCGCGCATCTTCAGGGAACGGGATTATTGAAGTCGCGCCGGCACTGGGAGTGTAGCGCAGCGGACAGGAATGGGATGGTCGATGGGCGAAAGTGATGTTGACTTTGGAGCCGTTGCCGAGATCAAGGAAGTCGGTGGGTTGTCTCTGGTCGAACTTCAATGTGTGCACCGAAAGATTCCGAGTCTCCAGATGGATTCTGGACACCTGTTAGGCCGTCCTTCAGAGCGGGAAAAAAACAGACGAACGCAGGTGCTGCAGTACAATACGCGCGCAACGGTGCCCAGAGGGATGAAACAGCGCCTCTTTTCATGACGCTGTCGGAAGACCAAACAGGCTAGTCGACAGCCGGTACCAGAAGTACTATGGCGGAAGAGGCTCTTGCTTGTCGCTATTTGCTGTGGCTATGTCGGACTGGTGATGATGATATTGACGTTGGTTGTGCGAAGACTTCTGAAAACGATGATCCCAGCACACCAACTTGCGCTGCGTCGCTGTAGATGCATCCCGCCCTAGACATTGCCGGAATCGTGGAACTGATATGTAGCTCTGTTGACGACGAGCGTTACAGCCGCTATTTGCGCTGGTGAAAACGGCCTCATCCTTCGTTTCTCCGTTCGTGCGGACCGAGGCCATCACGGCATAGACTCGTAACCAGTCTGTAACCGATATCCAAAAAATGTGGCGAGCACTTTTGGCGGTTACACCAAAAGTGCTCGCCACATTTTTTAGAGACTCGCCACATTTTTTGGATATTGGTTACAGACTGGTTACGAGTCTAATCACGGCAGTGTAAAATTATGTCTGATTCTATAATAAAAAAAAGTCCCTCACAACGCGCGGGGAAAGTATTTCCCACATGGGCCACATCCCACACCGCTCATCAAGCAACAAACATTGGACCAAAGGTGAACAATGTATTGCGACCTGTGCAAGGCTGTTTTCGTTGGTTTTCTCTGTGTCGATCTCCCGCTGATTGTAACTGACGTTGCGACGAGACGATATTTAAAGACCATTGCATTTTTGTACCATCTTACATCTCTTCTCCAACCACAACCATGTCCCCTACTCCCGACGCACAACTAGATACCCTTGCCCGCACCGAAGGAACACTCATAGGGCGGGATGTATTTGAATTGGATTCACGCGCTAGCAAGTCCGTGGTTATCCTGAACCCTTCCTTTCGCTATTTGGAAATACTGACAAGGGGAAACAGAGCAAAGGCCCTTTCGCTGTTCAGATATGCTAACAAGGGGAAGCAGAGGAATGGCCATTCCACCGCATTGATGCCGAGCGACATACCGAGGGGCCCCTCCCTCTTCGTCGCCGCCAGCATTCTCGCAGTCCTCAGCATTCTCGGATTTCTCAGCTGGCGCTTGCTGCGCCGCCACCGCCGCCGGCGCCACGCACTGATGCTCCAGTTGAACCCCCCGCGCACACTTGGTGGACCACCCAGAACATCATTTACACCTCCGCCACGCAACGAAATCCACGCCGCTGTGCTTTACACAGATCGAGATGCGGAGGAACAACTAATGGAGTATCCGCCTATAGGAACCGCGACATGGCCACTGCCGTTGACACCGTTGTCTTCAACTTCAATGGAGCCTGGGCCCGCCTCGTCCCCCGCCGCGCGTCAAGCATACCTCGCGGCCGAGGTGCGCGCGGCCCAGGCACAGCTTGAACGAATTGGCGGGGGACAGAAGGCCGCACGCGAGGCGGCAGAATTAAAGAGAAGGATACGCGAGTTGGAGGAGCGACATAAGAGTGCGTGGGCATTGGGATTAGAGTGAAACAGCAACAGTGGATGGAATCGTACAATCTTTTTTTATGTATTTTTTGTTGATTTGAATCAAATTTGAATGGTGAATTCCGATGCACTGCCGGGATATTCACATAGCCTGCGTGGGTGGAGACGGACTCTACCTCCTCAGTAGTAGTAATCTACGTCCTTCAATCTTCCTCAATACCCAATGTAACTTAGATGTACAAACGAATAGCTATAATTCTTGGCACGGAAAAAATGTACCAAAAATAAATAAATAAATAATTGCAAGGACAACTGCTGTCGCGAAGGAGGACGTACGAAATTAGACAAACCAAGTGAGAAACACCGGCCCGCGCAGACGACCCGAATGAGAAAGAAAGACGCGTTTTAACGTAGTATCAGGTGACCGTATTATCTGAAATCCAAATTCACTCATCTGTCACGTCACGGCAACTCACCCCAAAGACATCCTGTCGAGATGCGGGGCACGAGGAGTGCCCTTTTGCGCGGCTACAGGTTGCAAACCCGAGGGGCATCCTGTCCCCAACTTCGACCCTATGCGGCAGCTGGATCTGTGCCGCGGTGAGTTTTTCACCAAGCCTGCAGTGGTAACAAAAGCTAAACATCTTTCAGCCCCCCACGTGCCTCGATCTCTACTCACTCACACACCACCATGCAGCGAAACGGGTCGTGCCTCTGCCGCAAGGTCCAATTCACCACCACCGGCGAGCCCTTCTCGTATGCCGTCTGCCACTGCATCAACTGCAAGAAATTCAGCGGGTCCGCCTTCATGGCTAACACGTTCTTCAGCACTGATGTGCGTTGATCCATCCATCATTCGCATTCTCGCTGCGCTGCTCGGTTATCGCAATTTACTGAATAAGACGTTGCGCCGTTCATTCAGAAGCTCACCGTAACCGCCGGCACAGAATGTGTGCGCGACTATCAGGACAACAATACCACCAGCGGGAACACGCTCACGCGCTCGTTCTGCGCGGAGTGCGGGTCGTCCGTATTCCTCCGCTCCCCAGCAAACAAGACCTGGGTCATTGTGTGTGCATCGGCATTTGATGAGCCGCATGATTGGGGTGAGTTCCTTCCACACCACGCGGTGTCGAGTAACATCTACTGGTTTTATTTCAGTCCCGCGTCGCGAAGTGCGCCCAGACTGCAAGTGGGCGTGGGTGAAGGAGTTGGATGTTCGGAAGCCGCAGAAGAGCGGGCTGTGGTTCGTCGTGTTGGTTTCCTCTTGCTATTCATTATTCTTATAGCCCTTGGATAGATCGAAGCGATATTCTCGAAGCGCTGCAGCTTAAACAAACAATTCCGCAGTTCCTGAACTTGGTCCATTTATTTGCTCTTCTGTATGTAGCGCAGGCAAAATAGTATCACTTGAGCTACATACGGCATGCGGCTTGGTCTAACCTGCTTACAACCGCATGGCAGGTAGGTAGGTGGAATTCACTGTCATCATGGAGGTTATGGAAACAATCATGAAATACAGGGTGAGTGCAAACAGCGTCCATCGGCGTTACAGTCTAGCCAGTACTTATATAACGGATCTGTGATTCGATGAGGGCACTGAGCACAACGGAAGTGGCGGCAGACTAACTATGTATCAACCAAGTTCCTAAGCGCGATCCCCGTTCGAGTGTCGCGGTCGACGTCGTACGACCACGGTCGCGGTGAACCATTGCGGAAAGACACCGTGAGGAGCTCGCCCTCCTTCGGCCAGCCCACTCGGCCGGCATACCCTTGGATGGTGCAGGTGACCGGCTCCAGAATTTTGAGGATACGGAGGAGGAGAACACGTTTGCCCACGTGCTCGGGAAGTGTAGAACGTTCAAAGCGGGCGACCCCAGAGCCTGAAAATCGTGAGCAAGGAAAGGCCGAGAACGCGCGTGAAGGTGTACCGGTGAAGGGACACACCAGATGTCTCCCTGGTCCCCATTCAGAAAAGGGCTTCACTTCTGCCTCGCAGATGGTAGTGGAGCTCGCAAAAGTCAATGCTACGCCTAGCTTGCCAAAATTGACCAGGAAAGGGTGTTTCAGGCCAAAGACGGTGCTTTCGGGGAAGATCAGGCGTCGACTTGGCAAAAATGGCGCGAGAGCGTCGCAGGAGCTCTTCGGTCACCATCCCTTCCTGAAGCAAATGTTGACAAAAGCCGGCGTAAGACTTTTGAGTTGCGATCTGAGGAATGGTCGTTTGCCACGGCATGCCTGACGGCAAAAGAAGGTCTTGCCCACGACGAAAAGAGGACACCGCCTTGTCTGTGGTGGTACGGAAGCGTATACTCCCAGCCAGGGGTGAGAGCTCTGGGTCGGAGCGATAGTAGAGAAAGCCACGGGAACGAGGCGGAAATGATTCCCAGACAAGTCTGGCGGTTTGCCATCGACGCAGGTATACGAGTTGATCACCGGCCCAGCCCGGACCCAATTGCGGGAAGAAAATCCTGATGGTTTTCCTATGCGAGATGTCGAGGAAGTCACAGGGAAGCAGGAGGCGAGGGTTCAGTGTAGAGACCAAGGCGCGTAAGGGGCTGTGAGTCGGAAAGATGTTCAAGCATCTGCTACTGCAAGCTTGATGGAAAACTCACGGCGGCCGCAGAGACCCAGCCGTCGCATAGCGACGAAGCTGGACGCAGGGTACCCATCGGGCTTGCAACCTGTAGCCGCGAAAAGGCGCTCGTAGACTGCCTTGCATCTTGACGGGATGCCCTTGAAGGTGAGAGCGGGAAGCAAGACGCGATGTTTGACGCTGCTTGGCGCCTCATCACGGCAATGACATCCATCCTCCAATGTCATTTTGGCCAAAAAAATTCGCAACAGTACTACATAAGTAGTATCGTGCGTATCCTGGACCACCCCGACGTCTTAAATACCTACAGGCTGCAGCCGCAACTTAAGGGTACAGTGGTCATATCCCGCAACCAAGTTCTGAGATCTCGAGATCAACTGGCAACGACGTGGGCTTTTTCCAACCCGCATTTTCCTGCATTAGGCACTGGGAAGTAAGTACTAGTAGTGCGCATCAAGTCGAAAAAAACTCACGCCGAAATTCAAATCTCAAAGCATTTTAGGTGATTATTATGTATCCCGAGAAGCTGGAGAGATAAGTACGAACTCCAAAGGATTGCCTGGATACGGACTCAAATGCATGTTCGTACGATGCCTAATGCTCCAGTAACATCCCTAGCAGGCGGAGAAGCGGGGCCAGCAGTTGGATTACTTATATGTACATACGCGCTGCGTTGCTGCTGAAGTCGCGCCACCACGGTGGTAGTGGACTGGTAAATACTGGGCCGATCCTGAGCTGTATAGCTTGACATCTATATACCGACAGTTCCCGCGCTTGTTGAGAAAACGCGTGAGGAGAAAAAAAACGGGGACTGAGAATGTAATGAATTAAATTCGCGCACTGAAAGAGTACGGCGCAACAGAAAGATCCGCTTGGAAAACGTTCACGTTTAGCGTCTTGTTGGCTTGGTGTGCTCGACCCAGCTACCATCGTCATTACAGCCATTCAGAGGCTGGTCTATGTACGTACATACTTGTAATCACATCTGCGATTCGATGAGCGCAAGCCCACCGGAAACAGCGACCCACTTACCATGTATCAACTAAACTCCGCAGCGCGGCCCCAGTCCGGGTCTTACGGTCGACGTCGTACGCCCACGGCTGTAGCGGCCCATCGCGGAAGGACACCATGAGTAGTTCCCCGGCTTTCGGCCAGCACAGGCGCCCGGCGTAGCCCTGAATCGTGCACGCAACGGGTTCGAGAATCTCGAGGACGCGCAGGAGGACGACGCGTCTGCCCGCGTGCGCGGGGAGCGCAGAACGTTCAAAGCAGGCGACACCGGAGCCTAATGGCAATTTAAACATGAGCGGGAGGAGGCACGGGGCGTAAATATATGCGCATACGTACCGGTGAACGGACGGCTGAGCTGACGGGGACGTGTCCCGGGTATCTCGGGTATCCATTCAGTATAGGGATGCAGCTCCGTTTCGTGCGCGGCGGTGAGTCCCACCATGGTCAGACACAGTGACGTCCCGAAGTTGACTAGGAAGGGGTGCTGCAGGCCCCAGACGGTGAGCTCGGGGTGGATGTTACGGCGATTAGCGAAAATGGTGTGGCAACGCGACAGGAGCGCGTTGGACACCATGCGCTCGTGGAGGAGTTGTTCGCGGAGACAAGAGAATTTCTGCGTGGTCGCGATCTGGGGGATGCCGATTTGCCACGGCATTCCCGAGGGCAGGCGCAGGTCGTGGCCGTGGTGGAAAGAGGACACGGCGCTGTCGGGGGTGGTGCGCAGGCGGACGCCCCCGGCCTGCTGCGAGAGCGTCGGGTCGGAGTGGTAGTAGAGGAAGCCGTGGGCATGCGGTGGGAACGGCTCCACGCCCGAGTTGGTGTACTGGTATGCGATTTCGGCGCCTCGACCCTTGCCCCGCGAGTGGGTGAAGGAGATGCTGAAGGTCTTTCGGTGCGAGAGGGCGAGGAAGTCGCTGGGAAAGATGAGGTGGGGGTTCAGTGTAGATATCCGGACACCGAGAAAGCGGCCATCCTGTGCCCTGGAAAGATAAGATGTTCAACGAGCATCTGCACTGCGAGCTCCGAGGAAGATCACGTACCGCTGCTGCGCAGGCTTGGCCGTCGCATAGTGGCGAATGTGAGGCCAGAACACCCATCGGGCGCGGAACCTGTAGCCACGTAAAATCACGCGGGGGGTGCCCTGCATCACGACGGGAGGTGGTTGAAGATGGACAGCGGGAGGGAAGAACGGACGCGATGTTTGGTGGTGTTGTGCTTGTCTCACAGGCAGTCTCTTGATCCCATCCTCCACCACATCGACTTGCTTAACAAGCGAGGTACGAGCTCCCTCCATTAAACCGTCTGTCTAGGAGAGACTACCGACTCGCACGTTTTTGGTGGTATAGATGCATCCCGCCCTAGAGATTCCCGAAATCGTGGAACTGATATGTAACTCTGTTGTCGACTCGGACCAGTGGTGGTGCCGCGAAACTTCGCTATTAGTGCTGGCGAAAACTGGCCACCACCTTCACTCACAGTGCGCTCAATTGTTTATGGAACAACAAAGCACGCTCAGTTAATGTCCTGCGCTGTCTGCCCGCAAATCTGCTTTCGGATAACGGCGGCTCTTTTGTGAGTACATGTAAATCTGCTCGCCAAAGCCATCCTAGCCAACATATTTATGTCCAGCATTTGCTTCGCCCAGTCACGCAGAGTGATTTGGAGCGCCTCCTGGTCCATTCTGCGCGCGTTAAGATCCTGCAGTTGGCCTCAGACGCGGTCACTCCCGCGATATTCGGTCTGCTGGAGCAAATACAGCCCTTTCTTCCCCAGGGTTTCCTGTTTCCTAATCTTCAAGGCATTCACTTTTGGGGACCAACGGAACGGGAAAGGCGATTATTCGGTCCGCATCTTCGACTGTTTCTACCTGCCAGTGTCAGGGGAAATATCCATGTTCGTCGAAGAATCCGGCAATTGGTCCCTACTTCCTCTTATATGGCCCCTAAATTCCTCATTCACATCAGTGACTCTCAGCGCGGACATCTGTCCAAACCGCGTCGAGCTTAGCCTTATTTCGACGTTTTTACAAGGCACTGGATCAAGGTAGTAACAGTACCTGGCCCTGCCCACGCTTGATCCAGCGGCGCTCGAACATCTTGGAAGCCTTGCTAGCCTCAAATCACTCGAGATAGCCAACAGAGCCGCGCGCGATTTACTTCCTGGATTCATTCGGCCGGCCGGATTCCCTTCGCTCACGAATCTCAATTTTCATCAAGCACCATTCGAGTTCATAGGCGCCCTTCATACACTGCCTATCAAACAGTCCAGTTGCGCGCCTCTATCTCGGCAGCACGGACTTACCCACCGAAAGCACCATGCGTGCTCTCTGCCTCACACTCTCCACACACATTGCCACACAGCACGCTTGTCGATGTTGTTATGCAGCAAATGGTCACCAACGACACCTCGGACGTGCGAGATATTTTTGACATTCACACGATCTCCCCGTTGTTCTGTTTCGGCCGCATCTAGACGCTTGATTTGGAAGCCCCAGGAGGGTTCAAACTCGACGATGCCGCGGCGTGGGACCTAGCGCGGGCATTCCCTGCGCTGCGGTGGCTCTCGCTGACGTCATTTACTGAGATGTTTTGGAGTCACACTCGGCGGGCTCCGCGCATTCGCGACGCACTGCCCGTACCTGGGCATCATGTGTATTGCATTTAATGCAACATTTATCCTGCCTGCCACTACCCCCGATGTCTTCCAGACGCAGCTCGCATCCCTTGAAGTCCTAAACTCCCCAATTTCATCCGAGCCGGCGCACGTCGCGCGCTTCCTCTTGGGGATTTTCCCCGGCCTGGTGGAAATCATTAACGATCCCGACAACGTGCAGCCGGGCTTCACCGCCGAGGACTGCGAAACTTGGAATCAGGTCGAGGCTCTGCTACCTTTGTTTACTGATGTACGCCCGGGAGGAACGGCTCAGGGTAGCGTGACCACAACGCGTGTTTAATAGCTCTGTCGAATCAAGTTATCTATATAAAATTCTAATCCATTTTCATCTGTCCACTCGGAATACCGTTCATCGCGTACATACCACCACGGCCGCCTTTCTCCAAGCACCGTTTGCACACGAATGCACTGCATCAAGATTACCAGCTCCTGGTCAGTTCAATGCAGTTGTTCACTAAGGACCCGATCTAACAAGAGGTAACCTGGGCGTTGTTGGATGGCATGGGCAAGCTTCCAGGAAGCATCAAAAACCGGGATATACTCGGTGGGCAATTTGGTTTGTTCACTCTGAGTTGCTTTGAAAGAATGGCGCCTTTCTACAGACACACCGGAAATCAAATGGAATCAGCTGAGAGGAAATTGAGTGTGAAACAGCAAGTTTAGATGCAGATATAAGTGAGGCTGAAAGCTTTAGTTTCAAGAGCCCCGAAACTATTTGTTCGAGCCGAAACAGCACATTTTGGGCACCGTTTCGGCTGAATGTTCCCGAAACTATTAATTTAAAGCTCAAATAATTGCCTAAACTGTTTCTAAAACCAATGATTTCAGCATCATTATTGTGTGTGCTGAAACTTACTATTTTGAGCTCAGTTTCGCTGCAAAGGATCCCATCAAATTTCCTGTGTGATGCCCGCTCCAAACAATGAACCACGAGCCGATAAACGAGGTTTAACACGCATCAACGGGTAAGGCGCATCGGTTTGGATGTTGAAAGTGAGATACACTTTTGTTCCGAAATATCGTAGGGGATACATTCTCGCCTCTGACCTCGAAGCGGTCATGACCATTCGCTCCGCAGGCTGCCTGATGTTGAGCTTAAGCAATGAATTCTTTCTCAGCCAACACCCCCAAACGGAGGAATTCAACCAACGTTCGACCGGAAATAAAATTACCAACACTCCATACTGATCATGTCGCATAGACACTGAATATTAAAATATGGAATTTTGTATGGCGGTACCCGGCTACAGTTGGGGGAAGCTTGCCTAATACAAGCTGAGGTTTTATTATTTACTTCGATTCACTATCTTCGTCGACGTCAAGTTATCCCTGATTTTTTCCATCGCGAAAAAGAGGACGTGGGTTATTTTAATTATTTTTGACGGTGTTGGATTGGCAATATTCTGCAATTTTGTTGATGACCTGCACTCTACGCTACGCGAGTTTCACTCATTATATTTCACTTTTTAGCAGCCCCCGCAATCTTCTCTCTGCAGACCTCTGTAAAGCTCTTACACCTGTTGCGTTCTGAGCGCCAATCAGACAGTTGTCCCACGGGGACGCAATCAAAATATGTTTTGTATGCCGGTACCCGGCTACATTGGGGGGAGCTTGCCTAATCCGAGTTGGAGTTTTACATGTTAAGTTTGCATAATCTAATTATTGGATACATATTCTCTAAGATCCATACCATAAGTATTCAATGTAAATCCAAGGCCAGCCCTTCGCTCTGTGTCGTTTTCGAGCATTGTCATTCATTCAGTCTTAGCAGACACCCTCCATTAACATATGGCTGCTACCGCGGACTTGCAAAGTCCTTGAAACACCTGCATCAGACAGGTATCCCACGGGGCCGCAATCAAACAAATACATCAAAATAAGTACTCGGCACTGCCACTAGCAATTTCGGTCCCACCCTATCGTCCGTAAGACAGGTCTATAGTTGGTGCGACAGTGAGAGTGAAGGAAGCATCGGCGCGCGCAAAAAGCTGATGACAGCTGTCAGTTTGGTCCCGCCGGCAACACCCGAAAGTGCGGATCCTGAGTAAATTGACATTGGGAGTGAAAACATCGGCCTTTTTCAGGTATTCAAAGGTCTATGATAAATTCCACAGCAATTGTTTTCCCAAGCAAGAGTAGATGTTGCTTAAATCAACGACGACAACTCACATCACTCAACTTTCCCACAGTGAACCATCAAACAAACATACCACCACAGCGCTTTGCACTGCCACTAGCATATTTGGTTTCACCCTGATAGATGGGGTCGCAAGCTCCCCCAATAAATACACCAATACAGCGTTTTGCACTGCCACTAGCTTTCGGAGTCGAGCGCAAAGAGATCGCGAGTATTTTAAAAAATCATCCCATAGCTCTGCACTTGCTGTGTATCATATTTTGTAAATTTGGACATTAGTTACTTGATGGAAGAATGACACGATCAGACAAGTGTCCCACGGGGCCACAATCAAACAAACAAAGCCCAAACAACGGGCATTGCACAGCCACTACGTTGTTCGGTCTCACTCGGATAGACGGGGAGCTTGCGACCCCAATAATGTGAGGAGATAATGCGGAGATTGTACGCCAATCAAACGTTGAAGATTGAAATATATTAGGCGTCGTCGGAGAGACAGGCGGAATGCGACTTTCTATCACGAAACGCGATTTTGCCTCTGATGAGTGAGGGCAGGCCCCAGGAACCCATTGCCCGGTTATCTACTCTCTCTTCCAACCATCTTCTGGAATGGGAAGCGGCAGTACAAGGCCAACTCGAGTGACTTGACAAACAAGCTGTACTCAGGCCAGTGTGACTTGGCATGGCACAAAGACCCACTCGTACTAGTGTATGAACTTATGCCACAATAGTGCTTATTAGAATTCTAAGCGATGAGAGCAGTTGCCGTGATCATGATTTTCTGATGCGACCATCCGGAAGCCGATTCACATTTAACCTTCCACTCACTCACTCTTCTCTCGGGTACCGAGTGGCTGACACTGGTTCGCCATTGAGGAATGGTAATTGTGGCCTCACCTCGCTCCACTTATGGCGCCGACGGAGAACTTGAAAGCACCCCTAAATGATCACAATCGTCTCTCTCTGACAACGTATGGCATTGTACGAGAACGTAGCCTGTCTGAGCTTGGACGTAGACGGTATCCACGACCGGTGAGCCATATAACACACGTCCGAGGAAGTGTGGGAAGTCCCTGTCCCCTCCTACACAAATTTTCGTCGTTCAATGGAGTAGAATAGTCGCCAGGATCTTTCTCTGTGGATAATCAATCACGAAAGGTCTGAAGGCATCATTTCCACCCGCGGTCAAAATCAAATATTATGATCTCATCATCTCCCTAGCATGACATTGTTATAAGCCCGCGCGCGTTGCCATTTCCAAGCTAGTGCCTCCCCACAATGCTTTCTACCTCTCCCAGGTCACTTCTTACTCTGAATACAAGCGGCCTCGATCTTCCGACATTCGCTTGGGATCAGTAAGTTTGCAACCGTTGAACCATCATTATTGACTGATATTCTGGCTTTTAGTCAAATTTACCGCTCCATATTTATATCCGCAGGCGGTGGGTGGAGTTCCCTACCATTCTGCCTTTACGAATGTCTCCCTTTGCCTCCGCAGCTATTCTAATCTACGATCACCTCCTCACCCTCGAATCGGAGGTCAAATGGGTGTGGCTTCCGCGACACAGACTTGCAACATATTGGTTTTTTCTAGTACGATATATGGCTATCGTTTCTACCGCGACATACGCAACATTCTACTTTGGCGATTTTCTTCCTGAGGTTTGTGTGTTATTCTCGCAGTGGATAGGAGATTTATCTCTCCACAGACGTATGTACAAACCACCTCATTTTCCCCTGTTTACTTCCGCCGTGTTCAGCTGTTCCAAAATTGAGAGAGCAGTAGAATGTTTGCATTTCATCCAGGAAGTCCTGGTTGAAGGTGAGTACACGTGTCGTTCATCCAAGTTCTAATTATTGAAGGTTTCAAGTTACCCTTGGTCTTCGCGTGTTCGCAATCTACGGCTCCGATCTGCGTGTATTGGCCCTTATGACAGTTCCGGGCACCGCCACTGGTGCTCTCGGTATAGTATGTGTAATTTCTACCAGCTATTCCCAATGAAGATATTGAAGATGTTCCTTGGTAGTGGACCCTCGTCGGATTGCACTCTCCGGGTCCCGTCATGCTGACCGCTCCCGGGTTTATTGGTTGCCATACAGTTGTTCAAGAATCTACGTAAGTCAGCCCTTTGCAGATCCTTGTGGATGATATATATATATCTTTTTACCAGTTCCCACCGCGAGTTCATGTCTGCTCAATCCAATTAACGATGCTCATCCTCTCGTAGGACTTGCGTTGGCCTGGTTTGGACGGTGAGTGATCTGACATTGTTCCAGAAGCCGTCATGAATGATCCGCAGGCTTCTGTGTGACCTCTTCGTGTTGATTCTCACTCTGCGTCGGGCATACGTGAACCGGGATATAGCCCAGATGATGGGTGACTCATTGACCATAGTCATGGCGCGCGATGGTAGGCATTCAATGCTGCGTTTGGGGTTACGGATCTCCACGGTGAACACTTCACTTTTCAGGCGCCATGTATTTCGGGTATGCATTTCCCACTCGCGTCGACAGCCGTTAAAGAGGCCGCATAGAATCATCGTTCTAGCTAATCTGGCAAACGTTTTGACGATCTATGTGCGTAAACTGCACTTCTATCATTCTACACCTGGCTCACTTTATATAGCTTGGTGATGTACAAATTGGCCCTGTTATTTCGCCTACTTGATTTTGATAATCTCCGCAGATCCTGCTTTCCGGAATCCTCTCTTGGTTCACCACAGCGTGCGCCCAATTTTGTCTATTTTGCATGGCTTCTCACTACACGCGCACATCCGGCAGTCTATCAACGTCCTTGTTATGCCGCCTGATGCTCAATTTGCACGAAGCAGCCCATATAGAGGGAGCCAGCCAAATCCGCGAAAACAGCGACTCGACACAACTCGAGTCCCTTCATTTCGCACAAGATTGGCGACCGCAGATTTGTGCTTTGGATCGAGATGACCAGTTTGTTTGATAACATTAGAACGAACACAGTTCCATCAAAATCCCCCGCAAAGCGATAAAATACAAAGCCAATTATTGTACTATTTACCTTATCTTTCCCAGTGGGCATGTAAGTTATTATTATTATGGTTTTCAATGATCAGTGAAATATTGAAGCAAACCAAGCATTCCAGCGTGCAAATGAGCGTGAGTCTACGGGCGGTGCGCACTTTGCACTTGACTTAGTATAAACAGGCTCGAGATGATTGATGAGGTAGGTAGGTAGGTAGCAATACACGGCACGGTCTGAATAACAAACGCCAGAATGTTGACAGTTGTGGGCGACTGCTGGCATGTCACCTTGCTCCACTTACGGCGCCAGCCCAGAAGTATGAGACAATCAGCTCCCTAATTAGTAACGCCCTTGGTGGCAACTTATTTGCTTGTGAGACTCTCGTTGTATAATCACTGATCAGTCCGCGCCCCTCAAGTTCGTCTGACTCCATCGGGAAAAAAAAGTCCATTGCATTTAGTCTATCATGCGGGTAGATCTCCTCGAGTGGGTGTGGCTCACGCCCCGCAGAATCTCCGCATATTGGTTTTTTCTAGTCCGCTACACCGCTCTTGTATGGAAAGCGAGAACATCACGCTCATTTAATTGACATCGCTTAACTTATTGGGCCGTCTGAATGTCCGGCGGACCGCGCGACCCGCTTCAACCAAAAGGAAATATTGATACGGCCGCTTCGAATTTTATATTTAAGCTGGGTTGAACGGTTAGTATGGTCCAACGGCATTAGTCATCTCCAACGGGTCCATGAGGACGCACCTTGGCGAGGAGTTCATATGCCGTGTTCATTTTGGGATTCACCCGACAGCTGCAATCTTACTTCTTTCCCTCCACTGGTAGGTTCACGCTTTCGGATCCAAAACGCAATCGTTCTCCCCACTGCCAGCATCAGATACAAGGCTTCAAATATCTCTATATGGACTGCGTCTCCTATGGTTTCCGCACGGCGCTGAATGCCATCTGTACCCCCATTACAAATATTCAGCAGGCAGGCGTTGCACTTTAGTAAGTTTTAATTTCACCATTCTTTCGAAGCTCCGGAGGTCCCTCCTATTTCGACTTGCCTTTGCCACTTTTTCCTCATTTTTATACCTAGAGGAATACAGTCTTTAGCCGTGAAGCGAAATGATTTAGCGCTACAGCGATTTCCTCTGCAATGGAGACTGAGTTGTGTTCAACTATTTTTTCTAGTCGATCATTCTGTGACTACATGCCTATTGAAAAGTTTGGGTTATTTGACGCAGAAATGGTGGAGAACAGGGCTCATTTAGTGAAACCATCAAATTTGATCATCTACTGGGAAGCGAAACACTACAAAGTCGTGAATTGTGTCTCAAGAAATAATTTGACGACTCGATGTAGCCTACATATATGTGACCCTGAAAACCCCCAATATATGCCTTGACAGTGAAATCTACAGTCAAGAGCTGGGACGCGGTGACATGAATCCCTCCGTCTTGGCTCAAGCTGGGGGTGTGTCAACAGAGAAATCTTAAACTGGATTCTAAGCTGAGCTGGCTTAAGCCGTATAAAATAACATATACACCGTAGTATTAAGCCGGCTGAACGTCACGTCTGCGCTTGAACCCCACCCATTATCCAGCCAGCTCAAGCGACAGCGCTTGAGCCAGCTTGAATTTCTGCTCTATCTCGATACTCGCTGCCGGTGCCTGCAAATTTAAGCTAGGTCAAGAGAGGACTCCGTTCTCGATACCTGCCCATGGGGAGCATAAGAAAACTCAAGTTCGACATCACTCTAAACGATCAAGACAAATCAAGGCCACCACACGCGGAAATCGATGACTCAAGCTCCACCAATCACTAGTCACTTCCAATAGATGCCCACTGAAACTCGGAACAGATGCGAAAGCAGCAGAGCAGTTGCAAGAGCAGATTGACTCAATCTCAAACAGGGAGTGCCACGCGTTGGGCTCAAGCAATGCGAAACGTTGAGCTGATTTTGAGCTGTGTATATATGATATTTAATACAGATTAATCTCAGCTCAGCTTAGCCTCCACCTTGAGATTTTCCTGCTGCAACGTCGTCAGCTTGAGCGAGGCCGGCGGGGTGACAACGGCGACTGCTCAAGTGGTGGGAACACTAGGCCAAACAATGGTCCTATCATTCTTAGGCTCTATAAGATCTCCCTTCCTCTTGTGAACAAGAATTTTAAATGCAATACAATGCTCTCAAAAAGATTTGGCCCTGTGGGAGGTACCGAAGATACAAACATGTGGTGTTTTGCTTCACAGTTTGTTTTGCTTCCCGGTTAAAGACTGTAGTATAAATTTCTAGGAGTGGGTTCAACAGGCCAAACCGCATCTGAAAGAAAACTCCAGTTCACTCTAAAGGGTCTTATGCATCTCATGCTCTGTGAGATCTCTCACTGGATAATCCGAACTCCAAGCAGATATCTCATCCATTTGTGCAAGAGGTGGGCGGAACGCAAGTCCCTGACACTCACCTCTGTAACCGCTGGACCCCGGATACCAGGGGGGGGGGGGGGGGGGGGGGGGGGGCGACAGTAACATCACAGTAACATCAGTCACTCGGCGAGCCATGCCATCAGTCATGGGGCAGGCAATGTTGATGCCCACACAATAAATTGATCCAGTGCCAAAACAGGATGCTGGTTAAATTGAGATTTACCCAGTGTTCTTGTATTCTATACAAAATATGAGGATGTCAAACGACGCAGAAAGGGTATATATGGGGGGGCTCTCTTTGAAATGCGATGATTTTACTAGAATTTGAAGGAGTTATTGCAACCCCAAGAAAAAGACAACCAAACCGCGTTTGATGCCAAGGAAGGACCCCGGAGACCAGTTTGGGGGGGGGGTCCTTTGACAGGACGGGATTTCCATTCCGCCCACCTCTTACATCTGTGTAATTAATTCCCCTCCCGGGGAGCTTGGAATCATTTTCATGGCAATTGCATGGTAGACAAAGAACTATTCTGACGCTGCGCGCATTTTAAAGCTACTCCTGGACCAGACTCCTGGACTGGTAATGATAGATATCTTCACAATTGACGCTGGAACCACTCTGAAAATGACTGTACAGTCCTTCGAAAAATATTTGGCCTCCTATGGGTTCAATTCTGGTCTGATAATCCTCTCAAATCCTCCTTACTGGAAGTCTTCTAACTTGATTCACCACGTCGTGAGCTCAGAATAATACAAGTCTTTGATCTGCCGACTGATGCTGAAGTTGTGGCACGAAGCGACACGCAGGGGGGAAATCACGAAGAAGGCTTTGAGTTGGGATCGCAGAATCTCAGCGACCACAGGCTCATACATACAGTGAACCAGTCTATTTGAACACATTCAGCGTCTTATATGCTCTATCCCTTGGGATGCGGTTAGCTTCTAGACAGATAACCACCCCTACATGTTTGTATTCCATAAACTCGCTGTTCATGTTGTGGCCCATGCAAGGATAATAGGCGGGATCAAATTCATTTCAATTTCCAGACATGGGCGGTGGACTTTAACAAAACATCCTGAACAGGCATCAAGGTGGACTTGTGTAGAGAAGAGCAGATGTGGATCTCTCACCATACACTTACGGTATATTACGGATCATTGACACAGACGGGTCAATGACACAATATTTTTCTGGTCCAGTTCTGCCGTTGTAACCACAAGAATTTAGCCGTTACATGCCTCAAGGTAATTAATTCTGCGTGTTTAAAATTCACAAGGAGACATTGCGAGAGCAATGCTCTGTTGTATTCGCGTTGTTCGATAGGTCCCAGCGGTTTATCCCAGCTGGTTACCATACATAGCTGTATGACCGATGTTTTTAATTTATTCCGTTTGCTTTCGTGGGCCGACGATTTCTTTGCATTCTTGAGACGTAGATGACTGTAACATACAGTGTAGGTAAAGTGCCCGTATGTTCCTCAATGGGACCACCGCGGTTATACAATACCCTCCCAATAACAGCATTGCCAGTGGGGTAGTGATAAACTGGGTCATTGCCATTGTCGGAATGCACCCAGTCTTCCTTTCTTTTATTTTTTTTCGGGTGAAGCTCAAATACACTTGCTGCGCACAATTGGCGAAACTGTGAGGTCCTTCACTGCAGATTTATGTCAATGAGCTCCAGGCACATTTAGTCAAGGTGATTATCGCGAGAAGCTAGAGAGGCTCGATACGAACATAGAATGGATTTTCGTTGATGTTCCAAGGAATCCAGTAACATCCCCAGTAGATAGAGAAACAGGGTCAGAACTCGGATTACTTATATGCACGCCTTTCGTGCCGCCATACCAGAAGTAGGCTGTCTGTCTACGGAAGGACACTGTGCCGAGTTCTCCTTCCTTGAGCTTAGACCGACGGTCTTTGTAAGAAAACGCGTCAGGAGAAGAAAAAGACGGATCGCTGCTGGACTGAGAATGCAGTAGATTAAATTCACGCACTGGAAGACAACATGCGTCGAAGGGGATATACTTGAGAACTGTTCACGTTTAGCGTCTTGCTGACTTGCTGTGCTCGGTCGTCATTATAGCGCTGGTCGATTAACGAGGTATCTACATAATACATACATAGATCTGTGATTGAATAAGCACAAGTGCCGACCGGAAGTCACGACAGATTCACCACATATCAAACTAAACCCCTCGGCGCGGCCCCAGTCCGGGTCTTCCGATCGACGTCGCACGCCCACGGCTGTGGCGGCCCATCGCGGAAGGACACCATGAGGAACTCCCCCGCCTTCGGCCAGCCCAGGCGCCCGGCTTAGCCCTGGATCGTGCATGCAACGGACTCGAGAATCTCAAGGGCGCCGGAGGAGGACGCGTCTGCCCGCGTGCACAGGGAGCGCAGAGCGTTCGAAGCAGACGACGCCGGTGCCTAATAATGCCGGGAAACATGAGCGGGAGGAGGCGCGAGGCGCGAAAACATATCGGACGGCTGAGTTCACGGGGACGCGTCGCTGCTATCTCAGTATCCACTCAGTGAGGGGCTGCAGCTCCGTTTCGTGCGCGGCGGCGGGCCCGACTATGGTCAGACAAAGGGACGTGCCGAGGTTGACTAGGAAGGGGTGCTGCAGGCCCCAGACGGTGAGTTCGGGGTGGATGTTGCGGCGATTACCGAAAATGGCGCGACAGCGCGATATGAACGCTTTGGGCGCCATGCCCGCGCGGAGGAGTTGTTCGCGGAGGCGGGAGAATTTCTGTGGTCGCGATCTGGGGGATGCCGATTTTCCACGGCATTCCCGAAGGCAGGCGTAGGTCTTGGGCCGTGGTGGACGGCGTTGTCGGAGGTGGTGCGCAGACGGACGCCCCCGGCCTGCTGCGAGAGCGTCGGGTGAGTAGAGAAAGTCGCGGGCATGTGGTGGAAACGGCTTCACTCCCGCGTTGGTGTACTGGTATGCAAGCTCGGCGCAGCCGGGGCCTGTACCCCACGGCCCGGGATGCGTGAAGGAGACGCAGAAGGTCTTGCGGTGCGAGAGGGTGAGGAAGTCGCTGAAACAGATGAAGCGGGGGTTCAGTCTAGATATACGGACACCAAGAAAGCAGCCATCCTGTGCCTTGGAAAGATGTTCAACGAGCATCTGCACTGCGAGCTCCGAGGAAGATGGGCGTACCGCCGCTGCGCAGGCTTGGCCGTCGCATAGTGGCGACAGAACGCCCATCGGAAGCGGGGCCTGTAGTCGCGCAACATCACGCGGGGGGTGCCCTGCATCACGACGGGAGGTTGTTGAAGATGAGAGCGAGAGAAGGACGACGCGATGTTTGGTGGTGTTAGGCTTGTCTCACGGTCTCAGACTAGCTCTTGATCTCATCCACCACACCAAATTTGGCGTCGCTAGTATAGATGCATCCCGCCCTAGAAATTGCTGAAATCGTGGAACTGATATGTAACTCTATTCAACCGTCTGATTACGAGTACCCGTGGCGCCGCCAATTCTGGCTATTAGCGCTGGCGAAAACGGCCACCACCTTCACTCACAGCGCGCTCAATTGTTTATGGGAGCGACAAAGCACGCTCGTTAATGTCTTGCACTGTCTGCCCGCAGATCTGCTTTCGGATACCGGCGGCTCTTTTGTGAGTACATGTAAATTTGCTCGCCAAAGCCATCCTGGCCAACATATTTATTTCCAGCATTTGCTTCGCCCAGTCACGCAGAGTGATTTGGAGCGCGTCCTGGTCCACTCTGCGCGCGTTAGGGTCTTGCAGTTGTCCCCAAACGCGGTCACTCCCGCGATATTCGGTCTGCTGGAGCAAATACAGCCCTTTCTTCCCCAGGGTTTCCTGTTCCCTAATCTCCAAAGCATTCATTTTTGGGGACCAACGGAACGGGAAAGGCGATTACTCGGTCCGCATCTTCGACTGTTTCTACCCGCCAGTGTTAGGGAAATATACATGTTCGTCGAAGCATCCGGCGATTGGTCCCTACTTCCCCATATATGGCCTCTAAATTCCTCATTCACATCAGTGACTCTCAGTGCGGACATCTGTCCAAACCACGTCGAGCTTAGCCTCATTTTGATGTTTTTACGGGCACTGGATCAAGTAACGTACCTAACCCTGCCCACACTCGATCCCGTGACGCTCGAACATCTCGGAAGCCTCGCTACTCTCAAATCCCTTGAGATAGTAGAGGCAAATGCCCGTGATTTATCTCTTGGAATCATCCGGCCGGCCGGATTCCCTTCGCTCACGAATCTCAGTTTCTATCAAACACCATTCGAGCTTATAGCCGCCCTCATACACGGCCTATCAAACAGTCCAGTTGCGAGCTTCTATCTCAGCAGCACCGACTTACCCACCGAAAGCACCACCGAAAGCACCATGAAAGCTCTCTGCCTCACACTCTCCACACACATCGCACACAGCGCGCTTGTCGATGTTGTTATAAAAATTCACCACGACGACGACACCTCGGACGTGCGAGATATTTTCGACATTCACACGATCTCCCCGTTGTTCTGTTTCGGCAACATCCAGACGCTTGATTTGGAAGCCCCAGGAGGGTTCAAACTCGACGATGCCGCGGTGTGGGACATAGCGCGGGCATTCCCCGAGCTGCGGCAGCTCACGTTGGAGTCCTCTACTGAAATGCCTTGTGCTCCTGGAGTGACACTCGGCGGGCTCCCGGCATTCGCGACTCACTGCCCGCACCTGGGCAGCATGCACATTGCATTCAATGCAACGGCTATCCCGCCTGCCGCCACCCCCGACATCTCCCAGGCAACGCTCTCATCCCTCGAAGTCCTAAACTCACCGATTTTGTCGGAGCCGGCGCCCATCGCCCGCTTCCTCTCGGGGATTTTCCCCGGCCTGGTGGAGGTTATTAGTGATCCCGACGACGTGCAGGCAGGCTTCACCGCAGAGGACTGCGAAACTTGGGACCAGGTTAAGGATCTGCTACCCTTGTTTGCTGATGTACACCGGGAGGAACGGCTCAGGGTAGCGTGACCACAACGCGTGTTTGATAGCTCTGGCGAATCAAGTTATCTATGTAAAATCCTACTCCTTTTTCATCTGTCCACTCGGAGGGCCGTTCATCACGTACATACCACCACGGCCGCCTTTCTCCAAGCACACGAATGCACTGCATCAACATTACCGGCTGCCTCTCAGTTGAATGCAGTTGTTCACTAAGGAACCGATCTGCCGAGAAGTAACCTGGGCGTTGTTGGATGGCATGGGTAAGCCCAGGAAGCATCAAAAACCGGGATAAACTCAGTGGGCAATTTTGTTTGTTCACTGAGTTGCTCTGAAAGAATGGCGCCTTTCTACAGACACACCGGAAATCAAATGGAATCAGCTGAGAGGAAATTGAGTGTGAAACAGTAAGTTTAGATGCAGATATAAGTGAGGCTGAAAACTTTAGTTTCAGGAGCACCGAAATTATTTGTTCGAGCCGAAACAACACATTCTGGGCACCGTTTCGGCTGAATGTTCCCGAAACTATTAATTTAAGGCTCAAATAATTGCCTAAACTGTTTC
This sequence comes from Mycena rebaudengoi, assembly GCA_029282285.1. NCBI lineage: Eukaryota > Fungi > Basidiomycota > Agaricomycetes > Agaricales > Mycenaceae > Mycena > Mycena rebaudengoi. Next base: position 1,023,055 of record JARJCX010000016.1, on the reverse strand, counting down.
TCAAACTAATGGTTTCAGCATCATTATTGCGTGTGCTGAAACTTACTATTTTGAGCTCAGTTTCACTGCGTTCAGGCCCGGGGTAGACCGAGTCTGCGCAGCTGAGCCGACCTCTGCCGACCCTAGGCGGCAGGGTGCGTGGCCGTGACGTCAACGCAGATAGGCCCAAGTGTGTCGCGCTGGGCCGATCCTCTGCCGCCCCCGCACCGACAAACCTCTGTCTACCCACCCTCGCACACCAATCGCAACCTCTCTGGCCTTTTCTCGTGACAACTGTGGCTTGTGGGGAGCAGCCATGGAACCTAGGTTATTTTAAGGCTTGATCCAAATCATTTTGTGATCCCCTTGCCGATGACCAAGCAACGGCACTGCTGAGGCTGTGCCTTGACAACGACATGGCAAACAAGCCTAAATGTTAACCAAACACTTGCCAAACACACCTCCAACACATCTCGAACCACTTGTATACCACTAAATGTTTATATCGCCACGTCCCTTGGGTGCCACAGGTGCCACACTCTGTCTACTTGGCATTTGTGAGGACATCTGCCTACCAACGTCGGCAGAGCCCTTTGCCTACGGGCATCCTGAACGCAGTGTTTCGCTGCAAAGGATTCCATCAAATTTCCTGTGTGATGCCCACTCCGAACAATGAACCACGAGCCAATAAACAAGGTTTAACACACATCAACGGGTAAGGCGCATGGGTTTGGATGTTGAAAGTGAGATACACTTTTGTTCCGAAATATCGTAGGGGATACATTCCCGCCTCTGACCTCGAAGCGGTCATGACCATTCGCTCCGCAGGCTGCCTGATGTTGAGCTTAAGCAATGAATTCTTTCTCGGCCAACACCCCCAAACGGAGGAATTCAACCAACGTTCGACCGGAAATAAAATTACCAACACTCCATACTGATCATGTCGCATAGAAACTGAATATTAAAATATGGAATTTTGTATGGCGGTACCCGGCTACAGTTGGGGGAAGCTTGCCTAATACGAGTTGAGGTTTTTTACTTTGATTCAATATCTTCGTCGACGTCAAGTTATCCCTGATTTTTCCCATCGCGAAAAAGAGGACGTGGGTTATTTTGATTATTTTTGACGGTGTTGGATTGGCAATCTTTTGCAATTTTGTTGATGACTTGCACTCTACGCTACGCGAGTTTCACTCATCATATTTCATTTTTTAGTAGCCCCCATAATTTTCTCTCCACGGACCTCTGTAAAACTCTTACACCTGTTGCGTTCTGAGCGCCAAATGTTTGCATCAGACAGTTGTCCCACGGGGACGCAATCAAATAATACACCAATACAGCGTTTTGTACTGCCACTAGCTTTTACTAACTTTCGGAGTCGAGCGCAAAGAGATCGCGAGTATTTAAAAAAATCATCCCATAGCTGTGTAATCATATTTTGTAAATTTGGACATTACCGATCAGACAAGTGTCCCACGGTGCCACAATGAAACAAACAAAGCCCAAACAACGGGCATTGCACAGCCACTACGTTTCGGTCTCACTCGGAATCGGATAGATGGGGGAGCTTGCGACCCCAATAATGTGAGGAGATAATGCGGAGATTGTACGCCAATCAAACGTTGAGGATTGAAATATATTAGGCGTCGTCGGAGAGACAGGCGGAATGCGACTTTCTATCACGAAACGCGATTTTGCCTCTGAAGGGTGAGGGCAGGCCCCAGGAACCCATTAGTGAGCGAGGTACGAGTTAGAACCACTAAAGCGTCTGTCTAGAGAGACTAAGGAACCCATTGCCCGGTTAACTACTCTCTCTTCCAACCATCTTCTGGAATGGGAAGCGGCGGTACAAGCACATCTCGAGTGACTTGACAAACAAGCTGTACTCAGGCCAGTGTGACTTGGCATGGCACAAAGACCCGTGTATGAACTTAGGCCACAATAGTGCTTATTAGAATTCTAAGCGATGAGAGCAGTTTTGCCGTGATCATGATTTTCTGATGCGATAATCCGGAAGCCGATTCACATTTAACCTTCTACTCACTCACTCACTCTTCTCTCGGATACCGAGTAACTGCCACTGGTTCGCCATTGAGGAATGGTAATTGTGGGCTCACCTCGCTCCACTTATGGCGCCGACGGAAAACTTGAAGGCACCCCTAAATGATCACAATCGTCTCTCTCTGACAACGTATGGCATTGTACGAGAACGTTGCCTGTCTGAGCTTAGACGTAGACGGTATCCACGACCGGTGAGCCACGCCCGAAGAAGTGTGGGAAGTCCCTGTCCCCTCCTACACAAATTTCCATCGTTCAATGGAGTAGAATAGTCGCCAGGATCTTTCTCCGACTCTCTGCGTAATCCATCACGAAAGGTCTGAAGGCATCATTTCCACTCGCGGCCAGAATCAAATATTATGATATCATCATCTCCCCAGCAGGACATTGTTATAAGCCCGCGCGCGTTGCCATTTCCAAGCTAGTGCCTCCCCGCAATGCTTTCTACCTCTCCCAGGTCACTTCTTACTCTGAATACAGGCGGCCTCGATCTTCCGACATTCGCTTGGGATCAGTAAGTTTGTAACCGTTGAACCATCATTATTGACTGATATTCTAGCTTTTAGTCAAGTTTACCGCTCCATATTTATATCCGCAGGCGGTGGGTGGAGTTCCCTACCATTCTGCCTTTACGAATGTCTCTCTTCGCCTCCGCAGCTATTCTAATCTACGATCACCTCCTCACCCTTGAATCGGAGGTCAAATGGGTGTGGCTTCCGCGACACAGACTTGCAACATATTGGTTTTTTCTAGTACGATATATGGCTATCGTTTCTACCGCGACATACGCAACATTCTACTTTGGCGATTTTCTTCCTGAGGTTTGTGTGTTATTCTCGCAGTGGATAGGAGATTTATCTCTCCACAGACGTATGCACAAACGACCTCATTTTCCCCTGTTTACTTACACCTTGTTCAGCTGTTCCAAAATTGAGAGAGCAGTAGAATGTTTGCATTTCATCCAGGAAGTCCTGGTTGAAGGTGAGTACATGTGCCGTTCATTCAAGTTCTGATTATTGAAGGTTTCAAGTTACCCTTGGTCTTCGCGTGTTCGCAGTTTATGGCTCCGATCTGCGTGTATTGGCCCTTATGACGGTTCCGGCCACCGCCACTGCTGCTCTCGGTATAGTATGTGTAATTTCTACCAGCTATTCCCAATCAAGATATTGAAGATGTTCCTTGTTAGTGGACCCTCGTCGAATTGCACTCTCCGGGTCCCGTCATGCTGACCGTTCCCGGGTTTCTTGGCTGTCATACAGTCGTTCACAAATCTACGTAAGCCAGCCCTTTGCAGATCCTCGTGGATTATATATATATATATTTACCAGTTCCCACCGCGAGTTTATGTCTGCTCAATCCAATCAACGACGCTCATATTCTCGTAGGACTTGCGTCAGCCTGGTTTGCGAGGTGAGTGATCTGACATTGTTCCAGAAGCCGTCGTGAATGAATCGCAGGCTTGCGTGTGACCTCTTCGTGTTGGTTCTCACTCTACATCGGGCATACGTGAACCGGGACATAGCCCAGATGATGAGTGACTCGTTGACCACAGTCATGGCGCGCGATGGTAGGCTTTTCAATGCTGCGTTTGTAGTTCCGGATCTACATAGTGAACACTTCATTCTTCAGGCGCGATGTATTTCGGGTATGCATTTCCCGCTCGCGTCAACAACTGTTAAAGAGGCCGCACAGAATCATCATTCTAGCTACTCTGGCAAACGTTTTGACGATCTATGTGCGTAAAACTGCACTTCTATCATTCTACACCTGCCTCACCTCATTTAGTTTGGTGATGTACTTCTTGACCCTGTTATTTCGCCTACTTGATTTTGATAATCTCCGGAGATCCTGCTTTCCGGAATCCTCTCTTGGTTCACCACAGCGTGCGCCCAATTTTATCTATTTTGCATGGCTTCTCACTACACGCGCACATCCGGCAGTCTATCAACGTCCTTGTTATGCCGCCTGATGCTCAATTTGCACGAAGCAGCTCATATAGAGGGAGCAAGCCAAATCCGCGAAAACAGCGACTCGACACAACTCGAGTCCCTTCGTTTCGCACAAGATCGGCGACCACAGATTCGTACTTTGGATCGAGATGAAGAGTCTGTTTGATAACATTAGAACGAACACAGTCCCATCAAAAGCCCCCCGCAAAGCGATAAAATACAAAGCCAATTATTGTACTATTTACCTTATCTTTCCCAGTGGGCATGTAAGTTATTATTATTATGGTTTCAATGATCAGTGAAATATTGAAGCAAACCAAGCATTCCAGCGTGCAGATGAGCGTGAGTCTACGGGCGGTGCGCACTTTGCACTTGACTTAGTATAAACAGGCTCGAGATGATTGATGAGGTAGGTAGGTAGGTAGCAATACACGGCACGGTCTAAATAACGAACGCCAGAATGTTGACAGTTGTGGGCGACTGCTGGCATGTCACCTTGCTCCACTTACGGCGCCAGCCCAGAAGTATGAGACAATTAGCTTCCTAATTAGTCACGCCCTTGGTGGCAACTTATTTGCTTGTGAGACTCTCACTGTATAGTCGCTGATCAGTCCAATACTCGGCGCGCCACTCAAGTTCGTCTGACTCCATCGGAAAAAAAAGTCAATTGGATTTAGTCTGTCATGCCGGTAGACCATCTCCTCGAGTGGGTGTGGCTCACGCCCCGCAGAATCTCCGCATATTGGTTTTTTCTAGTCCGCTACACCGCTGTTGTATGGAAAGCGAGCACACCACGTTGACACCACGCTCATTTAATTGACATCGCTTAACTTGTTGGGCTGTCTGAATGTCCGGCGGACCGCGCGACCCGCTTCAACCAAAAGGAAATATTGATACGGCCGCTTCGAAGTTTATAATTTAAGCTGGGTCGAACGGTTAGTATGGTCCAACGGCATTAGTTATCTCCAACGGGTTCATGAGGACGCACTTTGGCGAGGAGTTCATATGCCGTGTTCATTTTGGGATTCACCCGACAGCTACAATCTTCTTTCCCTCCACTGGTAGGTTCACGCTTTCGGATCCAAAACGCAATCCTTCTCCCCATTGCCAGCATCAGATACAAGGCTTCAAATATCTCTATATGGACTGCGTCTCCTATGGTTTCCGCACGGCACTGAATGCCATCTGTACCCCCATTACAAATATTCAGCAGGCAGCGTTGCACTTTAGTAAGTTTTAATTTCACCATTCTTTCGAAGCTCCGGAGGTCCCTCCTATTTCGACTTGCCTTTGCCACTTTTTCCTCATTTTTATACCTAGAGAAATACAGTCTTTAACCATGAGGCGAAATGATTTGGCGCTACAGCGATTTCCTCTGCAATGGAGATTGAGTTGTGTTCAACTACTTTTTTCTAGTCGATGCATCCATTCTGTGGCTACAAGCCTATTGAAAAGTTTGGGTTATTTGACGCAGAAATGGTGGAGAACAGGGCTCATTTAATGGAACCATCAAATTTGATCATCTACTGGGAAGCGAAACACTACAAAGTCGTGAATTGTGTCTCAAGAAATAAATTTGACGACTCGGTGTAGCCTATATGTGACCCTGAAAACCCCTAATATATGCCTTGACAGTGAAATCTACAGTCAAGATCTGGGACGCGGTGACATGAATCCCGTCTTGGCTTAAGCTGGGAGTGTGTCAACAGAGAAATCTTAAGCTGGATTCCAAACTGAGCTGGCTTAAGCCGTATAAAATAACATATAAGCTGTAAATATACACAGTAGTATTAAGCCGGCTGAACGTCACGTCTGCGCTTGAACTCCACCCATTATCCAGCCAGCTCAAGCGACAGCGCTTGAGCCAGCTTGAACTTCTGCTCTATCTTGATACTCGCTGCCGGTGCCCGAAAATTTAAGCTAGGTCAGGAGAGGACTCTGTGGAAGTGTACTCTGTCCACCTCGTGGACATAGTTCTTCCCACGATTTATATGCTTGACACAACTTGGGTAACACTTTCTTTAATTATTTTATTCCTCACATACTCTGCACACTATCGAGCACTCCACTCCTATACACTCATTTTTCTCCATTTCTCCTCCAGATTTACTTCATCAATGTGCGAGAGCATTCAAATCCACTCCACTGCTGAACGAATTCCTGGAGATCTCAAGATCACTTTCTCACTCATGGAGGAATTATTCACTATTGAGCTTTTCGACTGCGTCTCCCATATTTTACTTACATTATTGACCACAGACATTTATTTCTATCGCTACGTACAGCCTACGCGAGGTGCTGGACTCGAGGCTTCGACTTTCTCGGACTACGCTGGGGATCGAGCCGACAGTGGTCTGGGCCCCCACTTGTCAATGTTGTGCGGCCAGTGTACTCTCCCTATTCGTCTTTGCATAGCTCCCAGATTGTTCGATTGTTGAGTGTTCAGTTCTGAGCGATGGCATTACTACGGACTCTTTATTTATGCACTGTTTGTACATTTAGGGGGATCTCTCCTTGCTCCTGACTACCACACTCTCCGGCGCACATTTCGACGATTCTGAACGATTCTGAGCCACGCTTGAGCTGAGTTATCCCTTTCTTATCCATACTAATTGCTCCAGCCCTTAGATACATTCTTCATTGTCTTATATCCTCATTTTGCTGCACATTTCTATCCTCCTCTCAGCACCACCTAGGCACTCTCAGGTCCTTGCTTGGATAATCCTTTACTTCTTCAGACTCCGTTCTCGATACCTGCCCATGGGGAGCATAAGCAAACTCAAGTTCGACATCACCCTAAACGATCAAGACAAATCAAGGCCACCACAGGCGGAAATCGATGACTCAAGCTCCAGCAATCACTAGTCACTTCCAATAGATGCCCACTGAGACTCGGAACAGATGCGAAAGCAGCAGAGCAGTTGCAAGAGCAGATTGACTCAATCTCAAACAGGGAGTGCCAAACATTGGGCTCGGGCAATGCGAAACGTTGAGCTGATTTTGAGCTGTGTATATATGATATTTAATACAGATTAATCTCAGCTCAGCTTAGCCTCCACCTTGAGATTTTCCTGCTGCAACGTCGTCAGCTTGAGCGAGGCTGGCGGGGTGACAGCGATGACTGCTCAAGTGGTGGGAACACTAGGCCAAACAATGTTCCAAAATATCATTCTTAGGCTCTATAAGATCTCCCTTCTCAATTCCTCTTGTGAACAGGAATTTTAAATGCAATACAATGCTCTCAAAAATATTTGGCCCTGTGGGAGGTACCGAAGATACAAACACGTGGTGTTTTGCTTCACAGTTTGTTTTGCTTCTCGGTTAAAGACTGTAGTATAAATTTCTGGGAGTGGGTTCAGCAGGCCAAACCGGATATCAATCAATCTCATCTGAAAGGAAACTTCAGTTTACTCTAAAGGGTCTCATGCATCTCATGCTCTGTGAGATCTCTCACTGGATAATCCGAACTCCAAGCGGATATTTCATCCATTTGTGCAAGAGGTGGGCGGAACGCAAGTCCCTGACACTCACCTCTGTAACCGCTGGACCCCGGATACCAGGGGGGGAGGGGGGGCGACAGTAACATCAGTCATGGGGCAGGCAATATTGATGCCCAAACACTAAATTGATCCAGTGCCAAACCAGGATGCTGGTTAAATTGAGATTTATACAAAATCTGAGGATGTCAAACGACGCAGAAAGGGGGGGCTCTCTCTGAAATGCGATGATTTTACTAGAATTTGAAGGAGTTACTGTACTATTTCGACCAAAGGTTTGTGTGACGGGTACACCACCGATTGTCATCCCATGTTGATTGCTTGAGAAAAGGCCGAGGTCAAAACAGGGCCAAATTTGGAAAAGAATTGAGCCCAATTTTCGGTGAGATATATGTAGCATCAAATCCCCAGGACCATCACAGAATCGGGCTCGATTCAGGGAGTCTGTTTTGTCGTGGGAACAATAACATATTGGTACGGGAATCAGCCGGGTGTCAGGGGATTGGCCAAAAATCTCCGACCTGGGATTGATGTTGAATGCAACACCACCTCAACGTGGGGATTGGACTTAGAAAATTTTATCCCGAAGTCAATTGTTTGGTTCACACAATACATTACTTCAGTTGGGTGGTCTACCCAGTGCCAAATTTGCACATTTTATTTCTCTTATGCTTATCCATATGAGATGCATGTTCTGAAGTGTTCTGAACAGCAATCTGGCGCCGGTTTTTGGCCCGTTCAAACTAAAATTGAGTGAAATAATGCCTCTACTTGCTCTCTCCCCACTATAATGTGCATCAACTGGGCACTATCATCTTCCCATTAGCTTAGGTGTTACAGTGTCGGTTCTAATATTATTTTAGCTCCGGATAATCCTCTCAAATCCTCCTTACTGGAAGTCTTCTAACTTGATTCACCACGTCGTGAGCCCAGAATAATACAGTCTTTGATCTGCCGACTGATGCTGAAGTTGTGGCACGAAGCGACACACGTAGGGGGGAAATCACGAAGAAGGCTTTGAGTTGAGATCGCAGAATCTCAGCGACCACAGGCTCATACATACAGTGAACCAGTCTATTTGAACACATTCAGCGTCTTATATGCTCTATCCCTTGGGATGCGGTTATCTTCTAGACAGATAACCACCCCTACATGTTTGTATTCCATAAACTCGCTGTTCATGTTGTGGCCCATGCAAGGATAATAGGCAGGATCAAATTCATTTCAATTTCCACAGACATGGACGGTGGACTTTGACAAACATCCTGAGCAGGCATCGAGGTGGACTTGTGTAGAGAAGAGCAGATGTGGATCTCTCACCATACACTTACAGTATATTACGGGTCATTGACACACAAGGTAATTATGTAATTCTGCGTGTTCAAAATTCGCAAGGAGACATTGCGAGAGCAATGCTTTGTTGTATTCGCGTTGTTCGATAGGTTCCAGCGGTTTATCCCAGCTGGTTACCATACATAGCTGTATGATCGATATTTTAAACTTATTAGCGTGTTTGCGCAGGAGCCACTGGAGCCACCCAGTGGCTTTCGGGCCGTGCGCAAAAATAGCAGGCGGGTGGCTCCACGGAGCCACTGACATCATATTTTGGCTGTGGAGCCACCCAGTTGCGCACAGCCAAAAAGCCACCACGTGGCTCCAGTGGCTTCTGCGCAAACTCTCTATTCCGTTTGCTTTCGTGGGCCGACGATTTCTTTGCATTCTTGAGACGTAGATGACTGCAGCATACAGTGTAGGTAAAGTGCCCGTATGTTCCTCAATGGTGGATACTCTCCTAATGCATTCTTTTACATTTTCCAGTCTTCCTTTCTTTTCTTTTTTTTTCGGGTGAAGCTCAAATATACTTGCTGCGCACAATTGGCGAAACTGTGAGGTCCTTCACTGCAGATTTATGTCAATGAGCTCCAGGCACATTTAGTCTAAGGCGATTGTCCCGAGAAGCTAGAGAGGCTGGATACGAACGCCCAGGTTACCTTTTGTTAGATCGGGTCCTTAGTGAACAACTGCATTGAACTGACCAGCAGCTGGTAATCTTGATGCAGTGCATTCGTGTGCAAACGGTGCTTGGAGAAAGGCGGCCATGGTGGTATGTACGCGATGAACGGTTTTCTGAGTGGACAGATGAAAAGGGACTAGGATTTTATATAGATAACTTGATTCAACAGAGCTATTAAACACGCGTTGTAGTCACGCTACCCTGAGCCGTTCCTCCCGGGCGTATATCAGCAAACAAAGGTAGCAGAGCCTCGACCTGGTTCCAAGTTTCGCAGTCCTCGGCGGTGAAGGCTGCACGTTGTCGGGATCGTTAATGATTTCCACCAGGCCGGGGAAAATCCCCGAGAGGAAGCGTGCGACATGCGCCGGCTCGGATGAAATCGGGGAGTTTAGGACTTCAAGGGATGGGAGCTGCGTCTGGAAGACGTCGGGGGTGGTGGCAGGCAGGATAAATGTTGCATTAAATGCAATACACATGATGCCCAGGTACGGGCAGTGCGTCGCGAATGCGCGGAGCCTGCCGAGTGTCACTCCGGATGCGCAAAACATCTCAGCAAATGACGTCAGCGAGAGCCGCCGCAGCGCAGGGAATGCCCGCGCTAGGTCCCACACCGCGGCATCGTCGAGTTTGAACCCTCCTGGGGCCTCCAAATCAAGCGTCTGGATGCGGCCGAAACAGAACAACGGGGAGATCGTGTGAATGTCAAAAATATCTCGCACGTCCGAGGTGTCGTTGGTGACCATTTGCTGCATAACAACATTGACAAGCGTGCTGTGTGCAATGTGTGTGGAGAGTGTGAGGCAGAGAGCACGCATGGCGCTTTCGGTGGGTAAGTCCGTGCTGCCAAGATAGAGGCGCGCAACTGGACTGTTTGATAGGCAGTGTATGAGGGCGCCTATGAACTCGAATGGTGTTTGATGAAAACTGAGATTCGTGAGCGAAGGGAATCCGGCCGGCCGAATGAATCCAGGAAGTAAATCGCGCGCGGCTCCGTTGGCTATCTCGAGGGATTTGAGGCTACCAAGGCTTCCAAGATGTTCGAGCGCCGCTGGATCAAGTGTGGGCAGGGCCAGGTATGTTACTTGATCCAGTGCCTGTAAAAACGTCGAAATAAGGCTAAACTTGACGCGGTTTGGACAGATGTCCACGCTGAGAGTCACTGATGTGAATGAGGAATTTAGGGGCCATATAAGAGGAAGTAGGGACCAATTGCCGGATTCTTCGACGAACATGGATATTTCCCTGACACTGGCAGGTAGAAACAGTCGAAGATGCGGACCGAGTAATCGCCTTTCCCGTTCCGTTGGTCCATCAAAACTAATGCTTTGGAGATTAGGGAACAGGAAACCCTGAGGAAGAAAGGGCTGTATTTGCTCCAGCAGACCGGAAATCGCGGGAGTGGCCGCGTCTGGGGCCAACTGCAGGAGTCTAACGCGCGCAGAATGGACCAGGACGCGCTCCAAATCACTCTGCGTGACTGGGCGAAGAAAATGCTGGACATGAATATGTTGGCCAGGATGGCTTTGCCGGGCAGATTTACATGTACTCACAAAGGAGCTGCCGTCAGCTGCAAGCAGATCTGCGGGCAGACAGCGCAAGACATTAACGAGCGTGCTTTGTTGCTCCCATAAACCATTGAGTGCGCTATGAGCGAAGGTGGTGGCCGTTTTCGCCAGCGCTAATAGCGAAGTTTTGCGGCGCCACCGTGACTCCCAGTCGTCGACAACAGAGTTACACAAGAGTTACATATCAGTTCCACAATTTCGACAATTTCTAGGGCCGCATGCGTCTATACCGCCAGCAACGTGCAAGTCGGTAGTCTCTCCTAGACAGACGCTTTAACGGAGGAAGCTCGTACCTCGCTTTGTTAAGCAAGTCGGTGTGGTGGAGGATGGGATAAAGAGACTGTTGTGAGACGAGCCTCACAACACCACCAAACATCGCGTCGTTCTTCCCTCCCGCTCTCATCTTCAACCACCTCCCGTCGTGATGCAGGGCACCCCCCGCGTGATTTTGCGCGGCTACAGGTTCCGCGCCCGATGGGTGTTCCGGCCTCACACTCGCCACTATACGACGGCCAAGCCTGCACAGCAGCGGTACGCGATCTTCCTCGGAGCTCGCAGTGCAGATGCTCGTTGAACATTTTTCCAGGGCACAGGATGGTCGCTTTCTCGGTGTTCGGATATCTACATTGAACCCCACCTCATCTTTCCCAGCGACTTCCTCACCCTCTCGCAGCGCAAGACCTTCTGCGTCTCCTTCACGCATCCCGGGCCGTGGGTACAGGCCCCGGCCGCCCCGAGCTTGCATACCAGTACACCAACGCGGGAGTGAAGCCGTTTCCACCACATGCCCGCGGCTTTCTCTACTCACCCGACGCTCTCGCAGCAGGCCGGGGTCGGCACGCCCTCAAGTTCGTCTGACTCCATCGGAAAAAAAAAGTCAATTGCATTTAGTCTGTCATGCCGGTAGACCATCTCCTCGTGTGGGTGTGGCTCACGCCCCGCAGAATCTCCGCATATTGGTTTTTTCTAGTCCGCTACACCGCTCTTGTATGGAAAGCGAGCACACCACGCTCATTTAATTGACATCGCTTAACTTATTGGGCTGTCTGAATGTCCGGCGGACCGCGCGACCCGCTTCAACCAAAAGGAAATATTGATACGGCCGCTTCGAATTTTATAATTTAAGCTGGGTTGAACGGTTAGTACAGTCCAACGGCATTGGTTATCTCCAACGGGTTCATGAGGACGCACCTTGGTGAGGAGTTCATATGCCGTGTTCATTTTGGGATTCACCCGACAGTTACGACCTTACTTCTTTCCCTCCACTGGTAGGTTCACGCTTTCGGATCCAAAACGCAATCCTTCTCCCCACTGCCAGCATCAGATACAAGGCTTCAAATATCTTGCGTCTCCTATGGTTTCCGCACGGCGTTGAATACCATCTGTACCCCCATTACAAATATTCAGCAGGCGGCGTTGCACTTTCATAAGTTTGAATTTAACCATTCTTTCGAAGCTCAGGAGGTCCCTCCTATTTCGATTGTATCTATTCTGTGGCTACATGCCTATTGAAAAGTTTCGTTGTTTGATGCAGAAATGGTGGAGAACGGGAGGCGAAACACTACAAAGTCCTCAGGAGATAAATTTGACGACTCGGTGTAGCCATATTCGGAATTTTTTGACCCTACAAAACCCAAATATATGCCTTGGCAGTGAAATCTACAATAAAGAGCTGGGACACGGTGACATGAATCCCCTCCGTCTTGGCTTAAGCTGGGAATGTGTCAACAGAGAAATCTTAAGCTGGATTCTAAGCTGAGCTGGCTTAAGCCGTATAAAATAACATATCACATACACTGGAAAATACACCGTAGTATTAAGCCGGCTCAATGTCGCGTCTGCGTTTGAACTCCACCCATTATCCAGCCAGTCAGGCGACAGCACTTGAGCCAGCTTGAACTTCTGCTCTATCTCGATACATGTCAGGAGACGGTGACTTGTGAGAGTATGGTTGGTGGCCAAGCCAGTAAGAGCAAGAATACAAAGGATTCTGGAGACCCGGCAGCGAGCAGCATGGTGGTGAAGGTAAGAGCGAGGTCTTTGAAAGTTTCGAAGTGGGGTCCATTATTATACGATGGCCCCGGGTGCGAGCGCTGCTGTTATTGATCAACGCCCGGAGCAAAGAAATCTCCGTTAATTATTGAGACACGCGCGCGAAGATGGGCGAGATATTAGCTGTGGGTCCTATACCTATATTTGGCCCTAACTATGACGCAGCGAGCGCTGTTGACCAGCACCCGCGACCCGGCGCAAAAAAATCTCCATTTCGCTGGTTCCGTGACAGGGGTCATTATGAGTACTTATGTAATAAGTCTCGTCTCTTTCAGAATGCTCGATCAGCAAAATCATCGATTTTTTCCTGTGTTATGCTCGAAACGTTGAGGGACTTTTTAGGGGCTGTGCTATTGAAATTAGTCACTATGCTTAATTTCCATTCAAAAAATCATATTGAAAATAGCGGCTGTGTCATTGTTCGTGTTATTTTGAGATCATTGATGGATTTTTCACCGAGTCATCTTCTCCAAAAAAACTTTTTGTCTACCGGTTAATCGGGTAACTGGATATCCGAGCTCTATCTATTTCTTAACCTAATCTGTGGATCATCGCACCGGACCCCGGTCGGCTGCTTCGGCATGGTACCAGTAGTGCAGCCTCCGTGTTGTATGTACACTTTAATCTTATCTATGGCAACCCCTTCGACATCTTGCGTGCTGTTCTTACCAAGTTCTTATTTACTATCCAGTTGCATTTCATTGAAGATATGAGAAGAATAACAATCGAAATTGCACAAAAGCAGCGAAGGGCCAGGCACTCCAGGAATATAATACAACATCTTTGTATCCACTTTCTTGTTTGCTCTTGGACGCATACCCGTGAGAACCACACCAATAAAACTTAAAGGTTTATTCACCCGGATCCCCAACTGGGATGTAGTAACACTAGTGACCAGAATTACTTATATGAGCGGCTCTGCTTCCACTCATGTGTACAATACCCTAGCCACAAAGTTGAATCCATTCAGCATGTGGCAGGTGCTGGTAGTATACTTAGACCTACAGATATTTAAACATCGGAAATTTACCATTCAAATTGACATGTTCTTATGCTAGATCTTCAACACAATTCTCGGAACAGGGACCAGTTCAACTCTTGTCTGAGAAATAGCTATTCTTCACTGTTGATTTCTAACATCAAAATCTCTCATTCAAGGTTTTTTAGAACACAATGGTGCTTAGTGCACTTCAGCACATTCTCGTTGGATATATTCTGTTGACATGAAACCTAGATGTCCCTAGTCTAGACGGCACTTTTGAATATATGTGTTGTCTTTCACAGAATGTGCCGTGAGATTTGTTGTGTCTGGGTGAATGTATTTGCATTCCACAGTCCACTGAAGGCATGTGCCATGCCAGTCGCAACTAGGTACCGGTTGAGTGTGACATTTTAAGAGCCGCATATACTACCTGCGTACTGAGATAATCATATGCAGGTTGAAAGCAAGCCAAACAGCTGGATTGATATCACTCAAAAGTTAGAAAGTACGAGTCCTGCCGGGAAACGCCACGGCCCTACTACCCAAGTGGCCAAACAAATAACGACAACTCCAAGACATCACGCTGAATTTGATGCAAAATTTTCGTGGGTACGGCGGTTACAAGAACGAGCCTTAACTAAAGTTAGACTCGTAACCGAGGGTAATGAGTGAGCCGACGTTCTTCAAACTTTAATAGAAGGGGTCCATAGGGCACAAAAAGAGCTGATTTGAAGATGATAATAGAGGATGAGTGCAGCTATTTGATGGCGGTTATTGCCATCGGAAGGTTGGCAGACTGCCATCGGAATGTTGGCAAACAGAACAGTTGTGGACGATTTTCATCAAGTATGAATGGTGCAAGGGTAGGAAATCACGGAAGAAGCCGAATGCATAAAAAAAAAATGGCCAATTAGGAGTTGTCACTGAGTAGGGGTTTTTTTCCCCGAGTAACAATAACAAGTGCAACGCCCAGCCACTAATTTCATTAGAAAAAAATGAAGCATGTTTTAGCACTGCCATTAAATATATCAAGCACAGCCTCTAATAAGTCCCTCAACGAAATCAGTCTCTAATGAAAAAGTGATCAAAATTTGGTGCTCTCGAGTTTTGAAAGGGATGATCCCTATTACATAAGTACTCGTAACCCCTGTAGCCATACCCTGTGACTACGAAGGGCTTCAACACAGTGTCTGGGAGGTGGCAGGCAGTGGAAGGCACCCCAGGATATTGAATTGAGGTTGATATTCCATTCAGAAATTGTGCCAGTGCATGCATGGTCAGTCTCCTACCCACCCGCACATTACGGGGTTGGGAATATACAGAAGTGGGATTTGACGTGAATTCTATGTAGCATAATCACTATTTGTCACCCATCACTTGAACCTTATTTTACCCAACCCCTCCACGAGTTTACGGAAGACAAGCATGTAGTACTGTACAGTCAAACGAGGATGCCCCCCCTTGAGTTTTACACAAATAGCCTATGACATGTGGGGGTGAGCCGTGCTACCAGGTGTTTTTCTGTGTATTCAGAAGCTGAATAAAGTTGATACTTTTTTTGAGTCCTCAAAGTCCAACAGAAATATTGTTGAAGAAAAACTACTTGTCACGTTGTGATGTTGACTGCGGTTCTGGTGACTGCAAGTAGGTCTGCAAGTTTCAGAAAGGTACGTCCTCTGGGGGAAATAATCAAGGCAGTGGAGTGTAGCAAGTTTTTGTGAACGGTGTAGTTAATTTGTTTTTAGTGCATGGGTTACCCCAAGCAGGTCTAATTAAATGCCTATGGGGGTGCTACTAGGTATATCAGATCTGCTGGTAGTTATTCCGGGCGTTTGAGCTGCTGGAATATAACAATTAAGAGCTAAAAGAGCGCCTGGGTCGCTTCTCCGGGTGTGTTTTAGCTGTATTTCACTTCGTATGTCGATGAAGGGGATCGATACTAGGCCTTCTCCTGTGCCAATTGACCTATTGCAATCCCTACAGTCGTTTCAGAGCGACGTGGGAACACGAGTAGTGCCGGACTCGAGAGGATTTATAGTTTTCGTGGTGTTTATCGCCAAAGACAGCGACCAGAGGGAAAATTCCTTGTCTCTGACCCTGTTTATAACGTATACGAGGGGATCCGGGTCGTCGATCGAGGCGAATAAGATGATATGCTCAGGTGAGAGTGTCTGAGGAGTATCCGGATGTCATATGTTACTGGTGGAAGTTCCTAGTCGGACCTATCCACAGAAAGGAAGGGCTGACCGCATTAGCGTAGATGGTGGGTCGAGGCTACCGCGCCCTGATTTTGTATTGCGAGTAAGTTCGCAACGGCAGCGTTTCTGTATACAAGTATCGTTTTCCTCAAATCAGAGTGTTTTTGGGTGAAGGATGTGATCCGGTGTCGTGCGTATAAGTTGTTATACAAGAGGTGCGCTGGAAGTGACGTTATTCGAGCGATTCTCTTTGGTTCGGGAAATATTGTATCGCGGGGTTTGTACTAAAATGAGGTGAAATCAAAGTAGTACAGGAATGACGATGAAAGGTGCGAATCAAGGATATGTAGGATTTGTAGGTAAATTCGGTAGAAGAATATTCTAATGTACGTAGGGATAGACGCGCAAAAGAACAGAGGTAGCTAAGTAAATAAGAAATCTACATAGACACGGGGGCTCGTATGAATGTAGCTAAGGTAACTACATGTAGCAGAAGTATCACAGACAAAAAGGAGGGTTACTCGGGTATCGTAGACCAAGGTGAATAAACCTACTTAATCGCAATAAGGATTATACTACGTAAGCTTTTACCGATTTATTCTCACAACTAGAAGGGTTGATCGGGTATCGTAGACCAAGGTGACCAAACCTGCAGGTAGTAGAAAGATTGTTTCGAATAGCTAAGAGGGTCGATCGGGTATCGTAAGCCAATGTGACCAAACCTAATAGAGACAGAAATAGCCAACGGAATGGCAATCCGATATACACAGTTGATCGCGAGGGTTCCTCGGGTATCGTAGACCAAAGTGAAGAAACCTAGCGTTCGTGAAAGATGCTCTCAGTACAAAGCGCTTAGTGTAGCTTAAAGACAAATTAGCTGGTCTCCTGACCAGCTGAGTTGACCAAAGACTAAGAAACAAAAACAAACAAAGACAGACAAACAGATGTAAAGTGCTAGTGGCGGATTCAACTTCCATTCAAGTAATTTACATGGGGTTTATATACTAATTTGCCATCAATTATGAGTCACATCATGCCTGTTTCATCCCTTGTTTCATCCCTTGAAACATAATTTAACTGGTCAACAATTCCCCTAGTTACCTAGTTTGGTCTACAGCGGTGGTGAAACATGTTTCGTGAGTCAGTTTGTGCCTATAATTAGCAATTTAAGGTGTGGTGTGATTCAGAAATGGTGTCATAGGCCATACGAGGCCGAAGAAATTAGTAATTTCTAAGTGGTATGATTTCAAAGTGGTGCCATAGGCCATACGAGACCGGTGAATGAGTAATTTCGAAATGGTGTCATTTCGAAATGGTGCCATGAGTGCGTATTTATGACTAATTGTGATTTCGTCATCAATTTGGTTGAGTTGCGTGGTGTTGGCCAAATCGGTCTTGTCTCCAATCAATTTTGAGACATGACACCAGGAGGATTTTGTGAGTGCTTCGAATGTTTTCACAAGAGAGCCTGCTGGATGACCAGAGAGCTCTATAGTTGGGTGTATTCTTATCCTTCTGCTAGTGTAGACTAGAGAAATACAGGGGGACTCGGTGATGATTTATGTGTAGTGTGGTGTCCGTATTTATACTTTTCCCCCTCCTCCCGGCTCTCCCTTATGACTCCTGCTCAATAATCAGATGTCAGACGAGCTCGAGTCGTCCGGATCCCGTTAAAAATAGAAAGACCCTTCCTCCTTAGTTACAGCGTCCCGGAATCACCTGCTAATTAGTGGTTCCAGGTCGTAGAGCTCGAAAAACCTTCTTGGCACGCCCCGGGTCATGCATCTACCAAGTCGTCTTGGCGTATTTCGGGTCCTCAAGATGTACTTGGCGTCGCCCGGGTTGCGTAACTGTACTTTGGACGTCGTATGGTGACGTGTTGGTGCACCTGGGTCTTCTCCAGGGTTGTGCAGGCAAAGACGCCAGCGAACATAGTCTTGTATGGTGTACCCCCGATCCCGTAATGCCTATGGAGTCCCTTCTGAGCCGTATCAGCCTCCCCCAGGTCCTATGTCGATTGTCCGGCTCGAAGTGAGCGTGCAGTCCTTCCTAGGCAATACCCGTGGGTCGTTGGAATCGAGAAATTATAACGGTCCTATGGTCTAACGGGCTATGACGCTCGTAACTGAGAGACGTGCATTCGACTCGTGCTAGGATTGTAGTGCAGCTTTTCGCCCGTCCTCCCATTGCTGGAAAGCAGAGGGAGGTTGGGCGAACAAGTGTACTACCCTTTTTTATTATAATTCTTGGAGGTCGATGTTTATTTTTCGAGGGCGTTGGTGAGTAAGTCGTTGTCGCAGGTGGTTCTGAATGAGACGGAAGGCGTAGGGGGATGTAGCTGAGAGTCATTTAAGACCTGGATTAGCGTTCTGAGTGGTTTCCTTGGGGGATGCGAGTGAATTTAGACCTGGGTTAGCGTTCTGAGTGGTTTTCTTTGGAAGATGTGAGTGAATCAAGACCCGGGTTAGCCTTCTGAGTGGTTTCCTTGGAGGATGCGAGTGAATTGGGACCCGGGTTAGGGTTCTGAGGAGTTATTCATGAAAAATAGGGGCCCAGAGTGATGTGATGATGAGTGTTTGGTCCTCGTTCGAGCGGTAGCGATGTCCTCTAGGCTGTGGGTGTCCATTACAGGTGATACTTTGTAGAATGCGATAATCCGGCCCTGGTTGGTGGGTCGAGCGAAGGGAGAGCCCACAACGTGTGGTGTAAATTTATAGGTTGTAGAAGTGCGTCTATTCTCTGCATATTCTGAATCAAGAGGATAAATTGGTTACTTGGGGCTGGGAAAGTAAAAGAGTGGATTGAGCAATGGCCTAGCTCTGAGTCAAATGGGGTCATCCTATTCAATTTGTCTGCAAGCACCAGATGGAATGTGGGGGTGCGCGGGGCTACCAGACCCTTATCTCTATATTCGAAACCTGGATACACACCAGTTAAAAGTTTTTCTGAGCGCTGGAACACCACTTGAAGTTGGAGAAAATTTCAAACAATTACGAGTACTTATGTAATAAGGATCGTCTCTTTCATATCTCGGGGGACCTTAATTCGGGTCAGTGACAAAAAACTGTGAGGTACTTTTTAGTGGCTGTGTGAAGTCGTTTTTATCGCTTTATTAGAAAAAAAACCTAGTGAATTTAGTGGCTGAGTATTGTACATGTTTATGTACTCGGGGAAAAATACCCCCTACTCAGTGAAAAATAACAACATGCGCAAACAATGCAATTTTTTTTTTTGTCATCGCATTCGGAATGATCCGACAGATTTTGCATCATGTTACGCGGGCATGAGTTTACGGCTGCTCGACGTCTAGAAAGACTTGTGCAGCACATTTTTTATGATTGTCCGCTACTTCGCTGTGTGTTCGCGTGCACATCTCCATCTTATGCTGACTAAACTCGCTTCGGCCTAGGGCTGTTCGCCGTGCCCATGACGGGCACGGCCGTCATTTCGACGGGTGAGTGACGGGCCCGAACCATTACCCAACGGTCCGTCGAGTGGTTGAAAAATTCTTCGACGGGACGGGACGGGTGACGGGACGGCCGTCACGGCCAACGGAACGGGCTCGGTTATGCGAAAGTTAATGCAACCGATGTAAGTAGAGCAGAAAGATGCTTTAATTCACCTCAAAGTTGCAGTTGAATCAAAAGTTTTGAGGAAGTCGAAATTCTGCATCAACTAGAGCTGAAATTCACGTTTCTGGCTCCAGGAAAGCAGGCCAGCAAGCAAAATGGGACCATTATCGACACTCTGTGTGTATTTGAAGTGCCACCTCGATCGGGAAAGAATATAAATCAAGTTGAATATAAGTTATCAAGTTGAAGCAAGAGTTGAAAATCATATGTGAGATGAACCAGATATGGTAATTGATCACCAATCTCGCGGAGAGGCCCAAGAAAGGACAGTATGAGAGAGCTCATGTCTAGCAACCGGTGTGCGAACTTTAGTAGGCAGGGAGCCCATTTGACGCCAAAATCGCCAAATATGTGCGAAGATTTCTATGGTTTTTACGGCCAGACCCGTCACCCGTCAACAACGGTCAACGGCCGTCATTTCGACAGCCGTCAGCTCACCAATCCGTCCCGTCGTTTATTTTTTCCAACCACCGACGGAACGGGTCGGATACCCGTCGCACGGAACCCGTTGAACAGGCGCGACGGGCACGGCGCACAGCCCTACTTCGGCCATATTCGTGCAACTATTGCGAGGCGGAGAACACGCGCGCAGGCAGAGGTCCGGTGCATCATTGACACAGTGAACGCAACGGGCCAGCAATCCATAAATAAAACATTCATTCAGGTGTGGGTGTCCGTCCAGAGTATTCTAATCACGCTCAACTACAGCCTTGGTAGCGCCGTTGGTAGTGCAATGACGGAGAAGCCTACATAGACTGCTGTATTTTTAGGTACTGTCCTCATCAATTTCGACCCCCATCTGACGCTTTCTCAAGTCATTTAAACAGAAAATAACAGTAAATTCAAATGGAATCTAGGATAAATTATTTTTGTCTAATGCATTTACCCGTTCCATTAGAAATAACTCTAATGAAATTAGCGGCTGTACAATTGCTCTTGTTTACCTACTCGGGGAAAAAATAGGAGTTACTTGGTGAAAACCAACAAAAAAGTTTTTTGTTCTACCCTGCCGAGGTCCCCTGTTCGGCATTTTCCGTCTTTCGCTCCTCTCCGTCACTGTTCCATTGCCTTGATGAGCATTAATGAACATACCTTCGTCTGAGTGCTGTCCAAAAAGATGAGAGACTCCATAACCAACTTGACCACTGGCATGACCTTTGAATCTGGTTTTACTACTCGTTGAATCTATCCATGCTGCTCTTGGCTTGCTGTTAATTTGCCTTACGCCGTCAACAGTGCTCCTATTATTGGCTTACGCGTATCCCGATCAGGCGACCGCTCCTTTCTGTCTTCGCTCCCTCCTATAAACTATCTCTCGGCTCCAAGCCTAACGGTGCGATATGGTACCACGACGGAATTTCTCAACTGGTTCCAGTTGCGAACCCGATGGTTTATTACATTCGCTACACCTCGGAAACACTGTGATCACTCAGCCTGAAATACTTTGTTCGCGATCCGGACCTTAATGCATGATCATTTTATCCCATGCCCTGGTGAACCACTTCATTTTCATATATTCCAAAAGAAAGAAAAAATTAAGTACGAGTTGCATGCCGGGCACCGCCATGGCCCTTTACCCCAAGTACTGGAGCGAATTCCTGTTCTTCCAGGGCTTCACCTCCCTATTTAAAGCCCGACAAGTGGCCACTTTTGAAGTGGAGAATAAAAAAAGTGTCAATTAGAGAAATGTATGGCCCATCCCCGAGTTGAACAAGGAAGCTCCACTTAATTTCCCTATGGTGCCCTTCATGGAATGTGGAGGCCTTATTTTGCACATTTAGAACCAGGATAAATACAATACTCATGATTGAAAGAAAAAGAGTACCTAAATGAGACACATTTATGGCCTGGCAAGTTAACAACGGCGAAAATGGAAAGGTAATCAATCACCTTACCTGAAAGAAAATCACGGAGATGTCAGAGTTACATTAATTGAAAGGAAAGAAAAGAAGAATACTTATCAAACTGCCACTGAGAGTATGAACACAAGTGAAGGAATGAGACACCAAGAGCTATCTCAAATCAACCACAGAATACATGGACAAAAATGAGGGGCCGACCCATCAAGATATCGAAGTTTCCACAATGCCACTTGGCCGAGTCGATGCTGAAGTGGCACAGATGAGTCAAGGGTGCTGGTAAAATCTAGCCTATAGGGGCCAGGAGGCAGTGGATACGACCTTTGCAGTAAATTACAGTGATACCGGTGTCAGACGATGGTTAAAGGCTACGAGTCCTAAGTTTACTTAGGTAATTGTTCTTTAACAATCTTTCCTACCCACTTTTCTTCACATCATTCAGACAAAAAAGATTGACTCACCGTGGGATTACCGTTACTGTGGTTTTTTATGTGGGTGACGTTTCTTTTAGTGTCCTTGATTACATTAAGGTTGTTGCCCAGACTGGGAACCGACGTAATGAATATGAGTCAGATTTCTGTCCGTTTACTATTTGTTCATCTTGGCTTGTGGGCCAATGCTTCGCATGGCAGTACAAGTCCAGTCCAGGAGTCTGCGCGCTTCCCAATTAAAAGACGAGATTAATTTCAAATAACTGATCCGTATTTTTGTAACTACAACAAACCAGAACTGAATAGAAATCAATGGCTAATGGTGGTGCTGTGAGGTTTACCTCCTCCTGTATGGGTACATACTTTAATGCTATTTGTTTCCCAGTTCACCATGAACATTGGCAGAATCCTATGCAAATGACCTATGACTTCGTGTTTTGCTTACCGTGCTTGCTTCGCGGTAAGTCTTTTATCGTGTCGCCAAGATTTATTACGTGGTATGGATGACTGGCATACTGCGGAATTGCTGTGAGTCGTGGCGACATGTCATACGTGGATCGTCAGTCACTCTAACTGAGATATAAAGATACTTATTCCAAAAAGTTTATGCTTGACGTGAGGTGGCGCAGCGATGTCGGTGATCGGCTGATCTGATGGGTGATCGAAACCCATATCAGGCGGCTCTTACCCGGCGGTGCTGCACAACCACGTGCTCCTTCGCATCCCTCTTCGCCTCTGCCAGTGTGAGTTCTGCCCATCCAATGGCTTGCAGCCCGCAATGTACATAATTGTCAACTTGTTACTTTATTCAATGTACTACATGAGGATAATGGAGTAAGGAAAAATACAGAATCAGCAAGAGCATAAGGGTAGAGAGGGACCGGGAGCTTGAAGGAGCGGGGTGCACAGGTGTGCCGTGGCTGCACAGGCCCCGCAAAATTTTTACTCAGTGCTGTATGATGCCATTCGACCGGGCCATAATACCTTGACTAGTTTCATTTCTGTTCACCATGTTCATCTCGTTAAAATTTTCTCAGAATGCTCCACCACACCGAGCCAGTACCGGTTAGACTTTAAACTGCGATAATTTCAATATCTTATTGCCGTTTGCAATCAAGTTGGCAGCGATGGCAAAGACACATAAATTTTGTGCAAAGCTCGCGTTGGCCATAGCTCATTCAATACTACACTAATCCCTATGATGTATTACTGTAATATAATTGTATTGTTGAGCCCTAGGTTCCCCCAGTGTCAGATCTGCGATATACCTACTTACTTTGGAGCTAATGACAAGCTGAGCATTTTTGCATGCACACACTGTAACAATTGATTGGGGCAGTCTATAATCATTAAAAATGCTCAAAGTGGATTCTATGAGTTTTTATAAAGTGCCCCAAGTGTTTTCCAAGGTCACTGTGATCTGTTGACAACTTGCTGATGATGTAGCAAAACAGAACCACTAATTCACTATGAAAAGTCAACTCATCTGAGTTATAAAATGCGATATGTATGGGGGCATGTTTTAAATAATCCTAAGAGATGTTCAGATGCAAAAAAAACCCTCTCGGAATGCTCCACTCAATTACTGCACCACACACACGCAAAAATGCTCAGTTTGTCAATAGCTTCGAAGTAAATATATCGCCAACCTGATACCGGGGGCACCTA
The DNA here is from genome assembly GCA_029282285.1 of Mycena rebaudengoi. Taxonomy (NCBI): domain Eukaryota; kingdom Fungi; phylum Basidiomycota; class Agaricomycetes; order Agaricales; family Mycenaceae; genus Mycena; species Mycena rebaudengoi. The sequence goes on along the minus strand of JARJCX010000016.1, from coordinate 999,171 downwards.
GGGCTCAATCAGACGATCATACTACACTAATACATCATAGGGATTGGTGTAGTATTGAATGAGCTATGGCCAATGCGAGCTTTGAGGAAAATTGATGCATCTTTGCCATCACCGCCAACTTGATTGCAAATGGCAATAAGGTATCGAAATTATCGCACTTCAACTCAAGGTATGTAATTACCTCAATGTTCTAATGCTTTTATTTCATTCCTAGTCACCAATTTGCTTCAGCTTTTGTTTCTATCATGCTAAACGGACTGCCTTGAATGTCTGGTTGGGCATAGACTGAGATCAACCTTTCATTGTATTTAGGTTACTATGCCAGTTGAACTTCAGGTATGTAATGTACTCCATGATTTCGATGTTCTAATGTTTTATATTTCATTCCTAACCACCCATTCTCTTCACATCCTATAGTTTAAATGCTAAACTGAGTGCAATCTGACCGTCCCGCATTTCACTAGATGGATGCATCAGAACCTAAGCAGTAGGCTTTCGTATCGCTGACGTTGGTGGAAGCATGGACTGCACCGGATAATATTGCGGGCACCACACCAATCTTCAAGGGATTGGTAAGATATATGCACGCACTTGAAGCACCGTACCTATTTGCAATGTTAGACAAGGCAGGTAATTTTTGAGCGGTTTAAAACAGACCATAATGGTGTCTTCAAATTGAATACCCTCCGTGAGGAAAGTGTCCAAAATAAAGGTTCTCAACCAGAGATCGAAATCCAGAAGAGCAGGGGAGTTCGGCTCATTCTCCTCGACGGCTCTAGAGTTCATCAGACACCTGTCTTCGTGATCGTGGGGATGGGACCAACATCAATTACGACGTGTTCATTGACGAGTATTTGGAGATCTTGGTGGTGGGGCTGCGTGAGAAGAGTGCCAGCATCATGAATGTCCTTGCGGAATGGGACCGAATCGTGTTCCCGAACTCTCATACAGGCTATGCGAAGAAGGGCAGAGGAAGCCGAGCCGGTGGGAATAAAAGAGCGATGGAAGCTCTGAGAGCCGAGAAGCTCACGGCGTGGGAGGCAGAAAATGACGGTGATGAAGGTGCAGAAGTCGACGAAAGCAATGCCCTGGGTTCTGAGGGCTGAACACTTATTCATGTAATGAATTCTTTAATTGTGTTAAAATGATATTGTCAGCTAAAATGGCTGAGATGAAGTGAGGTGTGGTTGTCAGGCCGGATAAGGCTGCAGAAGATGGGTATGTAGTGAACACATTTTCATTATTACCAAAATGTTCTCTTGGTTCAGTAAGTTATGTTGCTGGTTTTTTTAAAAAAAAATTCTAGGTTCGAACCCCGGTACTAACACATTTAATAGCTGACTTACTGACCCTTCAAAAGTAATAAGGACTCTGGATGACTGGTCAGAGAGCCTATTGAAGTGGTTGTTTCTTTTTTCAGCTGTCATACCCCTTCCTGACCACTACTTATAACTTGGGGTAAAGGGCCGTGGCTTTTCCGGGCATGAAACTTGTACTTAATTTATTCAAAGGCAACCTAAAACATAATATAAATACAATTAATCTCACTGTCAATATTGCAAGTATTTAGACATCCCTGTGGAAGGCCATGTGTAACACCATCTTGCTCACAGTTGGGACCTGTCAAATCACAGTGTCAGAATCCCATCATGAAACTAGACCACCCCATTTGTTTTTATCAATCTAGCAGTGAAATGGTTATGACCATGGTAGACAACTCCGTGGATAGCATTTCGATGGTATGTATCCCGAATATCAATGTTCAACACAGAGTCGTAGGAAATATTCGGATCTGATAAGGAGGCTAGGGTAGATAGGTAGGTAGGTAGGTATATTCCGACGCGGTCCCATCAGGAAACAACCGGTGTCCGTACTACATACATTGTGTCAGAATATATGCTACGGGTACCCTCAATCTTCCGCCGATTGATCACCTGAGCTACCCTCCATTTCGGAATATCCATTCTGAAGACAAAGAAAAAATAAACTTGAGGCTGTCAAAAGAAGGTCCGAGAGAGTCCCCAGGGTAGTTAGGCCTCGGACATTGAGCATGATAATTAGAGACAGTTGTCATTATTCTATGTACCACAAAACACGCACTCTGGGTTTTAAAACATCGCATGTGGCATAAATTTGATAAACCTCGAAAGTATACTCGACCAGATGTTTAGTAACATTTGAGTAATGTCGAGGTTTCGGTACAGTGCTAATTTGTGGAGGATATCCGCTGAGATTCCCGCATGAGGGGGATTATAGGGAGATTCGGCATCAATTCAGGTGACACACATCCCACAAGAATAATAAGGTGCGGAGTTGAGTAAGCTCTGAGTTTCCTCGACAGCCAATAATGACATAGTTCTTGCCTTCCACAGCCCAATCATCATTATTCGTGGTGTGTTCCTGTGCGGCATCATTCTTTGTATCGAAGAATTTCAATGCGATGAGCATGTGGCACTGGCGAGATGGGTAAATCAGATATACCTGGAAGCCGGTATTTGGCTGGAAGACACCTGCCTCGGCGGATAAATTTATAGGATAGAGTGGTCATGGATCCTGAGAAGGTGTCTGATAAATTCGCATTGAACATCTGCCAATGTTTTAAGAATGGCTGCGCAGGTGTCCAAGCAGACTATAAATCCGAATGTGCGGTGTGGTTAACCTGCGTGTATAAAAACAAACCGGCACCGTCTTTTGGCGTGATTGTAATAGTACAGTACTGAAAGTAGAAGTTGCCATCACATCACATCACCTGGGGGTTTTCTAAACTGAATTAGTTGTAAAATGCCAGATAACTGCGCAGTTATATGGCCTGGGGATCCCGAATATCGGTAGGTTTGCGCACAGTCCCAGTCAGGAATGCTCCCAGGCATATGAGTCAGCAAAAATTCAGGGTTCAGTGCTTTGGTTGTCAAACTACTGATGTTTGAACTTTGAAGTTAAAGAAAGAAATAAAAAATTAGATCTTGATTCTGTTCAATCCTGTTTTGGCCAGACTCCTGAGGTTTACCCCTTGACTGTGAGCATGCTCGAGGTCCTGGAATTTGCGATGGGTGCTGGCAGTAAAACTCCTGGGACTGGACTCGTACTGCCATGCAAAGCACTGGCCCACAAGCCAAGTCAGCAGATGTGGTAAAACTAGCCTCCCCCCCCCCCTTCGTGCATAGCATCAGAAAAGTTATATGCGTCGGAGCATGTCCCTTGTGTCAGTGAGGCGTATGCATATTTAATTGTGTGCCCTCCTCAATGCTTGCAAAAATACATTCAGCTATCTGAATGCCATGGGATCTGGCTCAAGTCTGTAGGCTATTATAGGCTGAGAATGATCATCCCAGATGTTTCCCTCTCCTGTGTTGTCACTGAATCAAGTTGTGACTCCTGAAATTGCAGCTACACAAAAGTTGAGAACAGGCAAAGTTGTTAAATTTTTAAACTTGTCTTGGTAAAGCACCAAAGTTGTGTCATGTAACTATTCAAGTTGTCATTCACTGAGGTTGCAGTTTTGGTGAGTTGTCCCTTTGTGAAGTTAAACTCAATTAGCAGTCCCTGCACAAACATGTCGTTCCCATTGAAGTTGTCAACATTTTATTCAAAAAATCAAGCAAGTTGTCCCAAAAAAATAGCAAAAAACACAAAGTTGTCAATTTTGATTTTTTACACAGTATATGTGCCATAGATCTTGAACAATATGCCCAGTATATGTGGGCAGATTCACATCGACACATGATATGTAAGCTGGAGATTTTCTTTCCAAGCTTGCAGATGGAGCGAAGTATCAAGACCACAGTCTTTGACATGGGAACGAGAATGAAATTTTGGCACAGGATTGTTGAAAGTGGGGTATACTGACTGAGTGCTACCGTATTGATATACGTGAAAGCTTAAGGACACCCCAGCACGGAGGGCACAACCGTGCAACGTAAATCAGATAACCCATCCACAAATATATGTCTGCAATATTTAACTAATAGAAACAGCCCGTAAAGGCTGGCTACTGAGAATATCTGTGGGTCAAGTTTTACCTACTATAACTTGTCCAAACTTCAGCTTGCATTCTACTCGAAGATAGAATCTCAAAGTTGTCATTCTATGCAAGTTGTTTCTGTGAAGTTGCAGTTTGTAAAGTTGTGCAAAACTGAAGTTGTAGTCAAGGAAAGTTGTTGGAAATTTTCAACCTCATTGAAAAGTAGCAGTCGGAGTGGCAAGTTGCCAACTTTTGTGAGGTTAACATTTTCACACTCATAGTCTCCCGGACTTATTCTTTCAGACTTGTGTGCGCCGACATCTTCGTGTTAGTGCTCACTCTGTGCTGAGCAGCATACATGTATGAGAGTTTTCTTCATTATTTATTTCAACTCACTGATTTCAAAAGTTTCACGGTGAACATTCATCCATTTTACTGGGCCTAGTTCATGGTCCAGCATGTTTCCCAGCTGTGTTAGTCCAATCACAGGTAGCAGGTTTAACGCTCAACATGCAACTTCCAAGTGCGATCAGACTTTGATTGATGGCGGCAACAAATCGGCAACAGCCGCCGTTGATGCGTAAATTGAACATTTCTCGCGAATCTGAGCCATGCCCTCTATCCATGGAATTCATTTACCCATCATATCAATTCCACATAGACTGGTATTCAGTCATATTATGTCTGACCTTATTGAAAACACATGAGCGCCGATATCATAGTCTCAGAATGTAAAAAGCTCATATTTGATGGCATCAAACCCCCAACATGCTTCGTTTTGCGTTTCTGGACATGTTTATTTGCGGCCAAAACATGAATGAAGGTTCAGTGACATATTTTGGATAATTTAAGCAGCTAAATATGTATTCTAGTGGGAAATACCAGTGGTACACTGTGCGATCATCTTTGCGGATAGGGGCCGATTTCTTGTTTAGGCCTCGGCGATCAAGCAGAGAGGCGGAACCTGAAATAGCCAAGTAGAAAGTTGAATGTTGGAGTTGCATTCTAAACTTAGAATAAAAAATGATAATAACTGTCATATACATGGGCAGAGATAAACATTGCTCAAATGCTAGTAGGTGACTCTTTGTTGAAAGTCATGGCTTGCGATGGTACAGTGCATTTAATATTGTTGTTGGATCATCAGGTTTTACATGTACATCAGGCACCATGTATTTCGCGTATGTATCCCTCCGAGTCGCGTCACCAGCCAGTATTACAGCTCTTTGCGGTACAACAGGCGCGGACTGTTTTTTTTTTTTCCATTTTGGGCATTTTTTGATCGTTTTTTGATCGAACACTCCCTCTGCTCTCAATTCTGGTCCGTTTACCCTAAAAGTAGGATAATTCGAACGGCATTGAAAACGCGCAGACAATGACCTCCTCAAATTTCCCATCTTGCATTGGAAGCTGCTTCTTGAGCCATGAAATCGGATTTTTGGTAACTTTTCTGAGAATTTCCCACTAGAACAGCTGTTCTGCCCTCAGTTCTTCGAATTTTTCCTTGAGTATAGGCTGAATCTCTCTGTGTTAGAAATGCGCACACAATGAACTCCTCAAATTTCCCGTCTTGCATTGGAGGCCGCTTCTTGAGCCATGAAATCAGATTTTGGTGACTTTTCTGAGAATTTCCCACTAGAACAGCTCAGTTCTTCGCCCTCTTCCTTGATTATAGGCTCAATCTCTCCGCGTTTCAGATTCAAAGCGAACCGCCTCCTCGGAATTCCATCCTGGTCCCGAATAGGACACTTGGGGACACGATATTAACCGCAGGTCATCACTTCTGATTGGTGGTCAGTCGAACAGTTGCTGCGGTCTCGAATCCTCATCGTTTCCCTTGTTTTTATGCTCATTTGATTCGTGTTCCAAATCCGCAGCGAACTGTCTCCTCAGAATTCCTAATCACATACTTCATAAAATCACTTTTTTTTTCCCTCATTCTAGGTGAAAATACATGGGAAATATGAAATAGGATACATCCAGTCGATATAAGTATACATTACATCCAGAAAAATGGCCTGAGCTGTGATATCCAGACAGATATTGGTTAGTGGGCATCTGAGAAGGTCCTCAATGCCATTTAGCAAAAAACGCATGGTTAGCAAAGAAGACTTCTGTCACGGATGGCCTGTGGGAAGAGGGCGAAGAACTGAGCTGTTCTAGTGGGAAATTCTCAGAAAAGTCACCAAAAATCTGATTTCATGGCTCAAGAAGCGGCCTCCAATGCAAGACGGGAAATTTGAGGAGTTCATTGTGTGCGCATTTCTAACACAGAGAGATTCAGCCTATACTCAAGGAAAAATTCGAAGAATTGAGGGCAGAACAGCTGTTCTAGTGGGAAATTCTCAGAAAAGTTACCAAAAATCTGATTTCATGGCTCAAGAAGCAGCTTCCAATGCAAGACGGGAAATTTGAGGAGGTCATTGTGTGCGCATTTTCGACACGGAGAGATTGAGCCTATACCCAAGGGAAAAAGCGAAGAACTGAGGGCAGAACAGCTGTTCTAGTGGGAAATTCTCAGAAAAGTCACCAAAAATCCGATTTCATGGCTCAAGAAGCGGCCTCCACTGCAAGACGGGAAATTTGAGGAGGTCATTGTCTGCGCATTTTCAATGCCGTTCAAATGATCTTACTTTTAGGGTAAACGGACCAGAATTGAGAGCAGAGGGAGTGTTCGATCAAAAAACGATCAAAAAACGCCCAAAATGAAAAAAAAAAAAAAAAACGGTCCGCGCCTGTTGTACCGCAAAGAGCTGTAATGTATGACACATATACTGTCTGAAAATTACTTGGCACACAACTCAGCTGTTTACAGGGTTTTGGAGCAAGATTCCCACAACCTTGCCTTTGGATTACTTTTTTGAAGTTAAAGATCAAAACTTCAATTATCTACTGCATGCAACCCTTTTTTGATGTTTACATCTCGAACTTTGCTGTGGTTCAAAGAAAATTGCGGACCTTGAACAATGTTGATGAGAACAGTGATGCTGTGTTCTGCCGATGTCCATATTCGGCAAAATGGGGAATTTGAGCCCTTGCTTGGCAATGGGGGCTTAGGAGGGTATAATACAACCTTTTCATTCGATTATAGGGTGCCTGGATATTCTATTTGTACACCACAACAGAAAACAGAACCACTGTTAGTTTCAGGAGCCCCGGAACTATTTTTTCAGGCCGAAACAGCACATTTTGGGCACCATTTCGGCTGAATGTTCCCGAAACCATTACAACTAATGTCAGGACCGAAGGCCGCCGCGAAAAAATTCCCATTTGGGGCAGATTTTGATTGGATTCAAAGAATTGCTTGTAACTGGACAGGTTCTACCTGTATTGACCTAAAAAGTGAATAGAATTGACGGGCTAACTCATAAGCAATTAGTGATAGAGCTAAAGTAGTGAAAATGTTATATTTTGGGGTGTCTTGAGAAAGTGAGAGTTTCAAGTGAGAATATGGGTTGGGATGCCCAAATCACGTCCAAATGAGCTGGATTTCTGGTAGGGGCTATTTGTGACTACTCCAGTAAATGTCTTAGAGCCAGAATAGTTGATTTATCACAGAACACAGGTATATAAGGTAATTTTATCCCATTTGATCTGAAATTGGTCTCGATGAGCTACAAAGCCTAGGGGAAAGGTTATATGCAGTTCGGGCTCTATGACATTTATGGGAGTGGTTATAAACAGCCTCTACCAAAAATCCAGCTCATTTGGATGTGATTGGGCCTGCCAGCCCATATTCTCACCTGAAACTCTGACTTTCACAAGACACCCAAAAATATCACATCTTCACTTCTTTAGGTCTATCACTAATTGCTTATGAATTAGCCCGTCAGTTCTATCCACTTTTTAGGTCAACACATGTAGAACCCATCCAGTTACAAGCAATTCTTTGAATTCAATCAAAATCTGCCCCAAATGGTAATTTTTTTGCGGCGCCTTCGGTACTGACATTAGCTTTATGTAAGTTAAGGCTTGAATAATTGGCTAAACTGTTTCTTAAACTAATAGTTTCAGCGTCATTATCGAGTGTGCTGAAACTTACTATTTTGAGCTCAGTTTCGCCACAAAGGATTCCATCAAATTTCGTGTGTGCCCGCTCCGGACAATGAATCACGAGCTGATCAACGAGGTTTAACACACTCAACGGGTAATCCCGGCACATCGGTTTGGATGTTGAAAGTGAAATACACTTTTGTTCCGAAATATTGTAGGGGATATTTTCCCGCCTCTGACCTCGAAGTCGTCATGACCATTCGCTCCGCCGGCTGCCTGATGTTGAGCTTAAGCGCTTAAGCAATGGATTCTTTCTCAGCCAACGCCCCCCAACGGAGGAATTCAACCAATGTTCGAGCGGAAATAAAATTTCCAAGAACTCCGTACTGATCATGTCGCATAGACACTGAATATTAATAATGTGAGATAATGCGGAGATTGTACGCCAATCAAACGCTGAACATTGAAATATATTAGGCCTCGTGGGAGAGACAGGCGGAATGAGACTTTCTATCACGAAACGTGATTTTGCTTCTGAAGGGTGACCCAGGAACCCATTGCCCGGTTAACTACTCCCTCTTCCAACCATTTTCTGGAATGGAAAGCGAAGGCACAAGCACAACTTGAGTGGCTTGTCAGACAAGCTGTATTCGGGCCAGTGTGACTCGGCATGGCACAAAGACCCGTTTGTACTAGTGTATGAACTCAAGTCACAATAGTGCATAGTTGAATTCTAAGCGATGAGCCCGCCAATAAATGAATAGCACTTTTGCCGTCGGTGATCATGATTTTCTGATGCGATCATTCGGGCGCCGAGTCACCTTTAACCTTTCCACTCATCTCTCGGGTACCGAGTGGCTGGCACTGGTTCGCCATTGAAGAATGGCGATTGTGGGCTCACCTCGCTCCACTTATGGCGCCGACGGAGAACTTGAAAGCACCCCTAAATGATCACAATCGTCTCTCTCTGACAACGTATGGCATTGTACGAGAACGTAGCCTGTCTGAGCTTGGACGTAGACAGTATCAACAACCGGTGAGCCGTATAACACACGCCGAAGAAGGGTGGGAAGTCCCAGTCCCTTCTTACACAAATTTCCGTGGTTCAATGGAGTAGAATAATCGCCAGGATCTTTCTCCGACTCTTTGCATAATCAATCACGAAAGGTTTGAAGGCATCATTTCCACCCGCGGTCAGAATCAAATATTATCATATTATCATATCCCCAGCAGGACTTTGTTATAAGCCCGGGCGCCTTGCCATCTCCAAGCGAGTGCCTCTCCACAATGCTTTCCACCTCTCCCCGGTCACTTCTTACACTGAATACAGGCGGCCTCGATCTTCCGACATTCGCTTGGGACCAGTAAGTTTGTAACCATTGAACCATTATTATTGACTGATATTCTGGCTTTTAGTCAAGTTTACCGCTCCATATTTATATCCGCAGTCGGTAAGTAAAATTTCCTACTATTCTGCCTTTACGAGTGTCTCCCTTCGCCTCCGCAGCTATTCTAATCTACGATCACTTCCTCACCCTTGAATCGGAGGTCAAATGGGTGTGGCTTCCGCGACACAGACTTGCAACATACTGGTTTTTTCTAGTACGATATATGGCTATCGTTGCTACCGCGACATATGCAACATTCTATTTTGGCGATTTTCTTCCTGAGGTTTGTCTGTTATTTCTGGCAGTGGATGGAGATTTATTTCTCCACAGACGTATGCACAAACCACCTCATTTTCCCTTGTTTCCTTACAACCGTTTTCAGCTGTTCCAAAATTGGGATAGCATTAGAATGTTTGCTTTGCATCCAGGGAGCCTTAGTTGAAGGTAAGTACATCTGCTGTTCATCCAAGTTCTGATTACTGAAAGGTTGCAAGCTACCCTTGGTCTTCGCGTGTTCGCAATGTATGGCTCCGATCTGCGTGTACTGGCCCTGATGACGGTTCCGGGCACCGCCACTGGTGTTCTCCGTATAGTATGTGTAATTTCTACCAACTAGTCCCAATGAAGATATTGAAGATGCGCCTTGGTAGTGGGCCATCGTTGGATTTCATTCTCAGGGTCCCGTCATGCTGACCGCTCCCGGGTTTATTGGCTGCCATACAGTCGTTCAGAAATCTGCGTAAGCTAGCTCTTTCAGATCCTTGTGGATTACATGTATCATTTTTTCCCAGTTCCCACCGCGAGTTTATGTCTGCTCAATCCAATCAACGACGCTCATCTTCTCGTAGGACTTGCGTCAGGCTGGTTTGGACAGTGAGTGATCTGACATTGTTCCAGACGCCGTCGTGAATGAATCGCAGGCTTGTCTACGACCTCTTCGTGTCGGTTCTCACTCTACGGCGGGCATATGTGAACCGGGACGTAGCCCAGATGATGAGTGACTCGTTGACCACAGTCATGGCGCGCGATGGTAGGCTTTTCAATGCTGCGTTTGTAGTTCCGAATCTACACGGTGAACACTTCACTCTTCAGGCGCCATGTATTTCGGGTATGCAGTTTCCGCTCGCGACAACAGCTGTTAAAGAGGCCGCACAGAATCATCGTTCTAGCTGATGTGGCAAACTTTGTGACGATCTATGTGCGTAAAACTGCACTTCTAAACATACACCTGGCTCACTTTATTTAGCTTGGTGATGTACTTCTCGACCCTGTTATTTCGCCCACTTGAGTTTGATAATCTCCCCAGATCCTGCTTTCCGGAATCCTTTCTTGGTTCACCACAGCGTGCGCCCTATTTTGTCTATTTTGCATGGCTTCTGACCACACGCGCACATCCGACAGTCTCTCAACGTCCTTGATATGCCGCCTGATGCTCAATTTGCACGAAGCAGCCCAGATAGGGGGAGCAAGCCAAATCCGCGAAAACAGGGACTCGACACAACTCGAGTCCCTTCGTTTCGTACAAGATCAGCGACCGCAGATTCGTACTTTGGATTGAGATGACAAGTCTGTTTGATAACATTAGAACAAACACAGTTCCATCAGAAGCCCCCGCAAAGCGATGAAATCCAAAGCTAATTATTGTACTATTACTTACTTACCTTATCTTTCCCAGTGGCATGTATATCATTATTATTATGGTCTTCAATGATCAGTTAAATATTGAAGCAAACCAACCATTCCAGCGTGCAAATGAGCGTGAGTCTAGGGGCGGTGCGCACTTTGCCCTTGACTCAGTATAACTAAGCTTGAGATGATTGATGAGGAATGTTGACAGTTGTGGGCGCCTGTTGGCATGTCACCTCGCTTCACTTACCTATGAGACAATCAGCTCCCTAACGCCCTCGGTGGCAACTTATTTGTTTGTGATATTAATACCTACCTACCTACCTATCTACCTACCTACCTCACTGTATAGTCACTGATCAGTCCAATACTCGGCGCCCTTCAAGTTCGTCTGACTCCTTCGGAAAAAAAAGTCAATTGCATTTAGTCTGTCATGCCGGATAGACCAACTCCTAACGATCGAAGCGGCGGCCGAGTGGGTGTGGCTCACGCCCCGCAGAATCTCCGCATCTTGTTTTTTTTTAGTCCGCTACACCGCTCTTGTATGGAAAGCGAGAACACCACGCTCATTTAATTGACATCACTTAACTTATTGGACCGCACAACCCGCTTCAACCATAAAGAAATAAGCGCTTGCGGTAGCTTTGTAGATTCAATGGACCTGGTAGCAAAGTGTGCCACAATGAGGCTACATGCAACTCGTCTAAACTTTACCATTTATTACACGCAGATTGGAGGGTTTACTGTAAACAATGTAATTTACAAAGTCAATACCTCTTTCCTCCCCGCTAAAACAGATTGAAGTAAAATTTAAGAGACAAATGTTATTGCTTTTAGCAGTTAACAAATACTACGTGGTCTGTAGGCCATTGCTTACGCATGGCAGTATAAGTCCATTTCTTTTTTTAGACGTCCGATTTCAAAGTCCGATTGAAAATGGTAAATTGACAATCTGAGTGTAGACTTCGGCCTGACCGTTTTTTGCCAGGTAGCCTGAGAGCATGTTGGGCAGCCAAAGCTGGGTAGGTGATCGGTCGGCTCGTAAACGGGATACCCATATCACCTCGCCCGGATTAAAATCACTCCGAAGTTTAGGACCTTTAGGTTAATTCACCTTGAAATCTAGAGGACATACCTCGCTTTACATGACTGGCAGTCACTAGATGATATAGAATCAGGAGGTTCTGTCACATTCAGAATTTTCCGAGAGTTTTGAATGTTGGTGGGCCGAAGGAATTTTAATTTTATCTTTTCAGCAAATCAAGCAATCCCTTCGGTGTTTCTGGGAATGGGAGCTAACGCAACCTCTTCTGCTCGCTGTAAATCTACAAAGGGATTGGGCTCGCGGATGGGGATGAATTTTTATCGAAGAATTTGCATCCACTCCACTTCGCGCCATCTCCTGCAAGGCTACATCTAGTTGTGCCCCCTCAATCAATTTAATTTCTTTTTGTATTCAACGAAATATACAGCTGTACCCGTCCCAAAAGGAACTGGAGTGATTCATGTCACTTTAGAAAAACAAGGAAATTCAAATTCAGCTAGACAGGGAGGATTCAGACCCATGTAAATAAAGTGAACACTTGAGCTCAGAACGAGCCTGCGAGCCTGAGCGCAAAGCCGGCTGACTAAGAGAGTGCGGAGAAGTGATCGGTGATGGCCTCACTCGACTCCCGCACTCTCGAGCATTTTTCATGCAGACCCATGTAAAAAAAACTGGGATAGTCGCTGGTGCAAAAAATAAATTATAGGACACTCTACCTCGATCATATATTGGTCCACGGCGGCTCTATTATCCTGTGCGAGAGTAACGCCCTGTTGTATTCGCGTTGTTCGATAGGTTCCAGCGGTTTATCCCAGCTGGTTACCATACATAGCGGTATGACTGATGTTTTTAATTTATTCCCGTTTGCTTTCATGGGCCGACGATGTCTTTGGAGACATAGATGACTGTAGCATACAGTGTAGGTACAATGCCCGTATGTTCCTCAATGACACCACCGCGGTTATACAGTATGCACCCAGTCTTCCTTTCTTTTATTTTTTTTCGAGTGAAGCTCAAATATACTTACTGCGCACAATTAGCGAAACTGTGAGGTCCTTCACTGGGGATTTATGTCAATGAGCTCTAGGTACATTTCTCTAAGCCGATCATCCCGAGAAGCTAGAGAGGCTCGATACGAACATAGAATGGATTTTCGTGATGTTCCAAACAATCCAGTAACATCCCCAGCAGGTGGAGAAACAGGGCCAGAAGTTGGATTACTTATATGTACGCCTCTCGTGCCACCATTCCAGAAGTACACCACCGTTTTTTGCCCGTATGGGAGTAACCTGGGAGCGCCCGACATCTGATCGGCAACCATTCAGACCTGATATCTGTATGAAAAGCCAACAACGGACAAAGGCTGCCTGTCCCAGCAGCGGCCCAACATGGGAGCTCCGTGCACACAAAGTGAAAAAGAGGACGCTAAGGGGATCGATCTAAAGACCCCCGGAGCCAAAATAATTTCAGAACTACAGTCCTTAACCGGGAAGCGAAACGCTTAAGCGATCCGGGATTTTCTCCGTGATGAAAAGCGATAGTCACCCAAACTTTTTTTTCACTCAATGTATATACTAAATGGCTACCTGGATATCAAATAGTTGGAGTGAATCCCTTCAGTATTGGTGGAGAACATGCCCAATTTATTGATACCATCAAATTGTGCAATAAACCACGAAGCGAAACACTACAGTAAGATCGGCGTGATGGAGTGTCTTTGAAGTCCTGCGGTGGCCATATTCTAATTCTACGACCCTGAAAACCCCCAATACATGCCATAACTGTGTAATTCCTGCACAGCATTGAGGGACAGTGGCTGCTCAATTGCAATATTGGTGACAAAACTGAGTCAAACAGTGATTCAAAAGATTTCTTTTTCTTGAGCTCTTGAAAGACTACCTGCACAATTCCTTTTGTGAATATGAGTTTTGGATACTCTAGAATGCGCTCAAAAAAATCGGGCCCTGGGGGATGCTCACATGATGCAAAACACGTGGTGTTTCGCTTCACGGTTTGTTTCGCTTCCCGGTTAAAGACTGTAGGCTGTCTGTCTACGGAAGGACACTGTGCCGAGTTTTCCTTCCCTGAGCTTAGACCGACGGTCTTTAAGAAAACGCGTCAGGGGAAGAAAAAGACCGATCGCTGCTGGACTGAGAATGCAGTGGATTAAATTCGCGCACTGGAAGAACATGCGCCGACGGGGATACTATCTTCGGCCCACTTATGCAAGATTTTTTTGATCGGCACTGTTCTCCAAAACCGTTTACCCAACGGCCACCGGAATTCACATGGAGCATCCTTAATATATGAATTTTAATCGTGTGGAGTGGCCTAATTTTTGAGCTTCAAACCGCACTTGCAGGAACATCGCCGAGGCGAAACGGCCAAATACCGGCTTTTGCAAGATTTTTGATTAGGAATTTGGCAGGTGATTACTGCATCAAAATTTTGCAGAAAAAACAGGATTTCATTTTCTGGTGGGTGCAAATCTTTTTTGAATGCTCTACAAACTTGGAAACAGCATGTCTCATATCAGGAGAGTAACCCTCTTTTTTAATGGAGGCTTTGAGCTCATATTCCACCTGCCACATTGAAATCTTGCATAAGTGGGCCGAAGATAATACGCTTGAGAAATGCTCGCGTTTAGCGTCTTGCTGACTTGGTGTGCTCGGTCTTCATTACAGCGCTGGTCGATTAACGAGATATCTACATAATACATACATAGACTTGGATCTCTGATTCGATGAGCACAAGCCCACCGGAAGTCACGACAGCTCACCACATATCAAACTAGCCCCTCAGAGCGGCCTCAGTCTGGGTCTTTGCGGTCGACACCGTACGCCCGCGGCCGCGGCGGCCCATCACGGAAGGACACCATGAGGAACCTGACCTGACGCGCCTGGCATAGCCTTGGATCGTGCACGCAACGGGCTCAAGAATCTCAAGGATGCGCAGGAGGAGGACGCGCGCGCGGGGAGCGCGGAGCGTTCGAGGCAGGCGACGCCGGAACGTAATAGTAATTTAAACATGAGCGGAGGGAGGCGCGGGGGCGCCGAAATTACGTACCGGCGAACGGACGGCGGAGCTGACGGGGGACGTGTCCCGGGTTATCTCGGGTATCCATTCAGTAAAGGCTGCAGCTCCGTTTCGTGCGCGGCGGCGGGCCGCACCATGGTCAGACACAGGGACGTCCCGAAGTTGACTAGGAAGGGGTGCTGCAGGCCCCAGACGGTGAGCTCGGGGTGGATGTTGCGGCGATAAGCGAAAATGGTGTGGCAACGCGACATGAGCGCGTGCAATGAGCGTGAGTCCTCCATCTCACTGCGCCTATTCTTGCGTCTCACCTCGCGCATTCACGTGGCGAGCTGGCGCTCGCACTCGCTCCTGCGGTGTTCCCATCCGGCGGGTTGGGCCGGCGTCTCACCGCGACGCGGCTTCAATGGGCGCACCCTGTCCTCCGACACCCTCTCTCGCGCTCCCGCATTCTGGATTTCACTGCGAAATTTACTCACTGACCCCTCCGCACCCCCAGAATGGTCCTTCACCCTTCTCACCCGAATCTCCGCATCTTCGGCTTCCCTCGCGCGCGCAGCTTTTCGGAGAATTAGACAAGTAGCTCGGCGCCCGCGGGAGCTTCGGCGGCGTGGATGGCCGTTAATACCTGAGTGGAGCCAGCCGGTGGCGGCGGGAGGCAGCCGAAGACGTAGTGGACGCGAGGAGAGTACACGCATGACATCCAGCATGCGAGCGCTTCGATCATCGGGCGCGTATGCAGCGTTGAGACGGAAGATGAGGACTAGCTGGTGTCGTGGTGCTCATAACCCCCATGACTGTTGGCTCCGAATCTTGGAGCAGAACTACCCGGATTTGTCACTCCCATGGTGCCAAGAGCTAATTGCCAAACACCGGCAATTATCATGGCACTTTCCCGCTAGTCTCGGAACCAGCCGTTGGGGTGACGGGCCTGACGGCCCGCCCGACCGGCGGAGTTTGAAAAACAGAGTGCAGAAGAGAATCTCTGCGCTACATTTTTCAAGCTCCGACGGTCCGGCAGCCCGCAGGGCTGATTCAGGCAGAACGTCTGGTTACGAGACTACTTTCCCGCCGTTCATTCTTTCCTTCATTCCTGCTTTCTTATTGATGTGCTCAAAATTTTAATTCGTAGCTATAATTACTCTGGAATAATATTTAAGTACTGTAGACAACGAAAGATTCCCCACGCGTTTGCAACGGGTTCACTGCTAATATTGGATCGCTCTCTTGATTCCAACAGCATTGGCCTATTTTTGCGTTATATGTCTCCTCCCTCCCTCATCTCCGACTTCCCGCCCATGTCGCACTACTCCATGGACGCCGCAGATAATGCCCCCCTGCTGGATCCCGCTACATTTGCCTGGGATCTGTGTGTATCCTCGCATTCTCGCTGATGAAGATCTCATGCGCTAACTTCCAGTCGATTATACCGCTTCCGTCGTCCTCGCCGGCCTCGGTGCGTTCTTTCCTTCTCATCCTCACCGTAGTAGTCTACTTATACATTGTTCGCTGCAGTCCTCCTGATCTACGACTACACCCTGACGCTCGCAACAGAGGTGAAATTCATCTGGCCAGCCAAGCTTCGGCCGAGTATCTACTGGTTCCTCGCCCTGCGGTATATCGGGTTGGCAGCGCACATCGCGAATTGCGTGCTCTACTTCGCCGAGCTCAGCCGTGAGGTGCGCATGCCTCTGTTTTCTTCGGTTCAAGCTCTCCACGATCTTTTCTCAGAGGTATGTATCCGAATCGACATCTCCTCCTTCGTCCTCAAATTTCCCCATTCTAGCTGCGTCAAAATGCAAATCATGTGGAAAGTGCTCATCGTGAGCCAGGAGATGCTAGTCGAATGTGTGCCAGGTCCCATCATCAATCAGATCACAACCGAGTGCTCATCCGCGTCGAATTCGAAGGCACCCTCATCATGCGAGTCTTTGCGATGTATGGTCGCAATTGGCGAATCCTCATTTTCCTCCTGACGGTGTTCGCTCCCTGCCCTGCGCTTGCTCTCGTGCGATGTCCTCAAGTATTTACTTTACTGGGTGATTGACACGGGGTAGTGGGATGTTATCAAGGAGGGACAACCGCAGATATTGGCCGTGCCGGGGATCAGCGGGTGTGCTACGGTAACTCCGCGAACATCGTGAGCAACGTGATTGTCTGGCTTTACTTGAAGTCTTACGCCGCACAGGACCTTTCGTGAGGATCCTCGTATCCATTGTTGATCACCAGCATGAACCGGTTATACACAGGACTTGCGGGGGCCTGGGAGTCACAGTCAGTATTCTGGCACTTATTATGAGCAGGATCTGTCTGGCATCGCTCAATTCCAATTTATCTATCTAGAATCGTCTGCGACATAGTTGTCCTCCTGTTGACCATCCTTCGCGCCTACGTTCACCGAGCTAGGTATGCGGGAGCCTCGTTGTTATGGCGGATGACTACCGACGGGGCCGTGTATTTCGGGTGGGTTTACGGAGTATAATCATCCAGTTGACCAGAATGTGCACTCATTTGCGTAGCATAATCATCATCGCCAACGCAGCCAATCTCACCACGTTTTACGTGCGTGCCATCCCCTTTTCCACGTGAATATTACTAAATTCATTCATGATCAACAGTTGGGCGATGTATGGCCCTGCCCCGATTATTCTATCTCTGCTTACGTTCTCAGGTCCTCCTCACAGGATTTTTGTCGTGGTTCATCACAAGGTATTTCTCGTCATACTCAATTCACCTATGCATTCACTGATTGCGGTCTGCAGCCTCTCCATCATGCTCCTCGCGTGGCTGATGCTCAATCTGCATGAGATGGCAGCTGTGGGGATGTCAATGGAGGAACCGAACACGATAGAGCCGGAGACGCTTTGGTTTGCACCGGAGGTGGACGATGGGGCTTGAGCACTGAAAAATGAAGCTGAAGTTGAGTTCGGCAAGGACATTGCCCCGTGACTGGCAACTGCAGCAGTAGCGTATGATGAACATTGAAGAGTTCAAGACCGGCGGAGGACTCAGGGGTTTATAGTACGAGACAACTTGTGGGCACTTCATGATGCAAAGATATGGAATATATACTGTCCAATAATTATTTTGCACCACAACTAGAGCCATTTATAGGGTTTTGAACTACATCTGGGTGACTTGCACACAACTTTGTCTTTGGATCACATCTTTTGCTTGAAGTTTACAACTGAGTTCACTGCTGCATATAACTCCTTGAGGATATTTTACGATTTTTCAAGGATGTTTACATCTCCTGGGGACTTCGCCGCAATTCAAGAAATTGCGGAGTTTGAATGACATTGATGGGAACACTAATGATGCCTTCTGCCGATGTCCGTATTCGGCGGTCATAACATTTTCCGCCATTGTTAAGCTATTGCGGGCTCATGCACCTTCTGAATGTACTTAGAGGGTGCCTTTATATGACACATATACTGTCCAATAAATATTTGGCACACAACTCAGCTGTTTACAGGGTTTTGAACCACATCTCAGCAACATTCCCACAACTTTGCCTTTGGATTTTACTTTTTTAAATTCAAGATCACAACTTCAATTCTCTGCTGTATGCAACCCTTTGTGGATGTTTACATCTCGATTGAACTTCGCCGTGGTTCAAAAATTGCGGACTTTTAAAAATATTAATGAGAACAGCGATGGTTGGTTTTTGGCGATGTCCATATTTGGTGATCATAACATCTTTCACCCACGTTGAGCTGTGAAGGGCTCAGGAATGTACAGTACACCTTTTTAATGCAACTATGGTATGCTGTCCTGGACATTATAATCTGAATTTTCTGTTAAGTTCAGCCTCAAATGGTGCCTACAATGGTGGCTGCTGTAAAATATTTCTCACTGATAAGAGGAGTTGTTCAAAGATATTATTTCAAAATTATAGTGCAATTTACGTATTTTTCGATGCAGCTACAAAGCCAGAAAGAATTTTCTAGGGCAGAAAGCGATAATTGATGAACCTGCCGTGTTTTGATGGGATCACACGTGTAATGATGCCAACCATTTAAAAAAGATGTAACTATATTTTGGAGGTTGTAATCCCCTTAGATATGTAGTTGTAAGCAAATGCAACAAGATGTGTTCAAAAATGACAAAAAAACTTGTAAGTTGTAAGTAAAAACCCTGTAAAATGCACGTAATATCAAGGTATGGGCGATATACAGTCCAATAATTACGTGCAAATGCGACTTTCTATCACGAAACGCGATTTTGCTTCTGAAGAAGGGCACCAGGAATCTATTGCCCGGTTAACTACCCCTCTTCCAACCATCTTCTGGAATTGGGAAGCGGAGGCACAAGCACAACTCGAGTGACTTGACAGACAAGCTGTACTCGTGACGTGGCATGGCACAAAGACCTTCTCGTACTACTTATACCACAATAGTGCTTATTTGAATTCTAAGCGATGAGCCCACCAATAAATGAATAGCAGTTTTTGCCGGCGGTGATCATGATTTTCTGATGCGATCACCCGGAAGCTTCCACTCTTCTCTCCTGGTTGCTCCGGGTACCGAGTGGCTGGAGGTGGCTGGCACTGGTTCGCCATTGATGAATGGTGATTATGGGCTCACCTCGCCCCACTTATGGCGCCGACGGAGAACTTGAAAGCATCCCTACACGATCACAATCGTCTCTCTCTGTCCCTTGTGACAGCGTCTGGCTTTGTACGAGAACATAACCTGTCTGAGCCTAGTCGTAGAAGGTATCCACAACCAATAAGCGATGTAACACACGCCCGAAGAAGTGTGGGAAGTCCCTGGCCCTTCCTACACAAATTTATGTCGTTCAATGGAAGAGAATAGTCGCCAGGATCTTTCTCTCTGGGTAATCACCGAGGGTCTGAAGGCATCATTTCGACCCGCGGTCAGAATCTTGTCTGTCATTCCGGAAATATTATGTATTATCATCTCCCCAGCTGGATATTGTTATAAGCCCGGGCGCCTTGCCATCTCCAAGCTAGTGCCTCCCCACAATGCTTTCTACCTCTCCCAGGTCGCTTCTTATTCTAAATACAGGCGGCCTCGATCTTTCGACATTCGCTTGGGACCAGTAAGTGTATACCCGTTGAACCATCATTGTTGACTGATATTCTGGCTTTTAGTCAGGTTTACCGCTCCATATTTATATCCGCAGTCGGTGGGTGGAATTCCCTACCATTCTGCCTTTACGAATGTTTCCCTTCGCCTCCGCAGCCATTCTAATCTACGATCACTTCCTCACCCTTGAATCGGAGGTCAAATGGGTGTGGCTTCCGCGACACAGACCTGCAACATATTGGTTTTTTCTAGTACGATATATGGCTATCGTTGCTACCGCGACATACGCAACATTCTACTTTGGGGATTTTCTTCCTGAGGTTTGTCTGTTATTTCTGGTAGTGGATGGGATATTTATTTCTCCACAGACGTATGCACAAACGACCTCATTTCCCCTGTTTACTTACGCCGTGTTCAGCTGTTCCAAAATTGTGATAGCATTAGTATGTTTACTTTGCATCCAGGGAGTCCTGGTTGAAGGTGAGTACACGTGCCGTTCATCCAAGTTCTGATTATTGAAGGTTTCAAGTTACCCTTGGTCTTCGCGTGTTCGCAATGTATGGCTCCGATCTGCGTGTATTGGCCCTGATGACGGTCCCAGGCACCGCCACTGTTGCTCTCATTATAGTATGTGTAATTTCTACCAGCTATTCCCAATGAAGATATTGAAGATGTTCCTTGGTAGTGGACCATCATCGGATTGAACTCTCCGGGTCCCGTCATGCTGACTGCTCCCGGGTTTATTGGCTGCCATACAGTCGCTCAAAAATCTCGGTAAGCCAGCCCTTTGCAGATCCTTGTGAATTATATATATCTCTTTTTACCAGTTCCTACCGCAAGTTTGTGTCTGCTCAATCCAATCAACGACGCTCATCTTCTCGTAGGACTTGCGTCAGCCTGGTTTGGAAAGTGAGTGGTCTGACATTATTCCAGAAGCCGTCGTGAATGAATCGCAGGCTTGTGTGTGACTTCTTCGTGTTGGTTCTCACTCTACGTCGGGCATATGTGAACCGGGACGTAGCCGAGATGATGAGCGTCTCGTTGACCACAGTCATGGCGCGCGATGGTAGGCTTTTCAATACTACGTTGTAGTTCCAGGTGAACACTTCACTCTTCAGGTGCCTTGTATTTCGGGTATGCATCTCCCGCTCGCGTCGGCGGCTGTTAAAGAGGCCGCATAGAATCATCGTTCTAGTTAATCTGGCAAACGTTTTGATGATCTATGTGCGTAAAACCGCACTTCTATCATTCTACACCTGGCTCACTTTATATAGCTTGGTGATGTACAAATTGGCCCTGTTATTTCGCCTACTTGAGTTTGATAATCTCCCCAGATCCTGCTTTCCTCAATCCTCTCTTGGTTCACGACAGCGTGCGCCCAATTGTCTATTTTGCATGGCTTCTGACTACACGCGCACATCCGACAGTCTCTCAACGTCCTTGTTATGCCGCCTGATGCTCAATTTGCACGAAGCAGCCCATATAGAGGGAGCAAGCCAAATCCGCGAAAACAACGACTCGACACAACTCGAGTCCCTTCATTTCGTACAACATGGGCGACCGCAGATTCGTACTTTGGATCGAGATGACGAGTCTGTTTGATAACATTAGAACGAACATAGTTCCATCAGAAGCCCCGCAAAGCGATAAAATACAAAGCTAGTTATTGTACTATTTGCCTTATCTTTCTCGGTCACTACGTTCCGCGGGCCCCTAGGCAGACACCTACGCAGACCTACGCAGACCTACGCTCAGTTAGACAAACTGAGCGTAGGTCTGCGTAGGTCTGCGTAGCCCCCTAGGCACAGCCCTAGGCACAGCTAGGCACAGCTAGGCAGATCTGCCTAGCCGTCTAGGCAGACCTACCCAGACCTACGCTAACATAGGCACAGCTATGCCTAGGAGGCTGCGGAACGTAGTGGGTGGGCATGTAAGTTATTATTTTTATAGTCTTCAATGATCAGTGAAATATTGAAGCAAACCAAGCATTCCAGCGTGCAAATGAGCGTGAGTCTACGGGCGGTGCGCACTTTGCCCTTGACTTAGTATAAATAGCCTCGAGATGATTGATGAGGAATGTTGACAGCGTGGGCGCCTGCTGGCATGTCACCTTGCTCCACTTATGGCGCCAGCCCAGAAGTATGAGACAATCAGCTCCCTAACGCCCTTGGTGGCAACTTATTTGTTTGTGAGACTCTCACTGTATAGTTGCTAATCAGGCCAATACTCGGCGCCCTTCAAGTTCGTCTGACTCCATCGGAAAAAAAGTCAATTGCATTTAGTCTGTCATGCAGGATAGACCATCTCCTGACGATCGAAGCGGCGACCGAGTGGGTGTGGCTCACGCCCCGCAGAATCTCCGCATACTGATTTTTTCTGGGCTGCTCCACCGCTCTTGTATGGAAAGCCAGAACACCACGCTCATTTAATTGACATCGCTTAACTTATTGGGCAGTCGGAATGTCCGGCGGACCGCGCGACCCGCTTCAACCAAAAGGAAATAAGCGCTTGCGGTAGCTTTGTGGATTCATGAAACGCGAAGAGTTTGATATACCATTAACAGTTGAAAAAGCAAACCACACAATCGTTGTAAGTTCTGTTAACATGCCTGAAATCCCCACCTTTAATTTTTTTTACCGGGTTGAAAGCTTTGAATAGCGCAACCTCTCTTCAAATTACATCTAAATAAATCGATCAGGCGGATTTGTCTGTACTCATACCATTTCTGTGGCAATTGAATAATACTGGGTAGTGCAAACAGCTGATAATTTATATCTCTCGGACTCAATTCTTTCAGATTTGTGTGCGCCGACATCTTTGTGTTAGGGCTCACTCTGCGCCGGGAGTACGTGGGCAGAGATAAGCATTGCTCAAATGCTAGTAGGTGACTCTTTGTTGAAAGTTATGGCTCGCGATGGTACAGTGCATTTAATATTGTTGTTGGATCATCATGTTTTACACATACATCAGGCACCATGTATTTCGCATATGTATCCCTCCGAGTCGCGTTGCCAGCCAGTATTAATGGGACCATTCTGCCCCTTTCCAGCTCAACCTTTTATTTAGCTTGGTGAAGTACATACATCCCGGTCCTCGAAATCCCATACTTACTTCGAACTCTGATAATCTTCCTAGATCCTCCTTGCCAGAATTCTTCTAACTTGATTCACCAAGTCGTGAGCTCAGAATAATACATACCATCTGATTTCCGGTTCAATCCTTGATCTTCCGGCTGATAATTTGTCGCACGAAGCGGCACACATAAGGGGGAAATCACGAAGAAAGCTTCGAGTTGGGATCAATCAATGCACTTTGCAGAATCTCGGCGACCACAGGCTCATATGTAGAGTGGACCGAGCTGACGAACCCATTCTTCCCTGGCTTGAATGAAAATGTTGAGGCATCTGTCTACATTGAATACCTCGCTCCATACACTAGAAATTGCATCGCCCTTGCGCTGCAAATGAAATAAATCAATTCCTGGCAAGAAAAGTGCAACAGTTGAACTTTGAACAAATGCAATGATCGAACTTTCCAACTTTGCTGCCAATGTATTTGCAAAAAATTTAAAAAAGGCAGGATTGATATTTCACCTATGTCGCGGCCCATCGGTAGCACGGCGCTGCTCACCGACATCAACTGGGATACGGCGGCGTCGGATCTGCTCTACCTGAGTCACTCGACGCACGAATGAAGCTCGCACATGGACCGCGCGCGCTGCTTTGGGGAGCGAGCCAGCGAGCCTCGGGTGGAGATTCGAATTCTTGCTTCGAGCGGGTACCGTGCTGAGAACACCTGTTGCTTGGCCCTCGTTCCCTATGTTTGTCTTGGTCTTCCTGTCGCCACTCCGTCTCCGCCTCCAGCTTCGACTTCGACGTGTATACTCTGAGCTGCAGTCGCGGCCGCAACTACAATCTCTCCCAGTGTATGCACCGTCAAGAAAGGTGGAAGTCTGATATTCCCGTGTACGCCCGGTCCTTCATATTTGGTAGTTGAGTTGTGGTTCGTCCGCGCTACAGCAAAAGTGGAAGCCGTGTATTGTTTCGGGACAGTGTAGTACGGACAAGGACCAATTTCGAGAGCACAGAGGAGCCTTTGCCTCCATTTTCCTTGGGTAGTTCCAACAAGCCTATTGTACATTACACGCATTCAGCTTGTTTGCATCGAAGATGCTCCACATAATATCCCGCAAGCTCGAACGAGTTCTTCAAATATAACATCATTGGAACGTTTCTTCAGCTTTAATAAGCGCAGCAGATTCGTCAGTAGGGAAGGTACTAAATATGGGCTACAGCTCACCGAGACGAATATTTGATAGATCGATTTCCTTGGCCAACAGGCGCGCAAAGCTTGCAAGGTCCGCATCCGCGCGCTCGGAACACAAAGAACATGTGTCCATAATCACACAGTCGGTCGGGGCCACACTGAGCGCCTTCCTCTTCGCCGTGGCACCCGAGGGACATAAGCGGAGTTGCGCCGCAAGACGAGCAGTGTGTTCCTTGAACCATTGCACAGGCGCGTCTCGTACCGCGTCTTTGCACTGACCATTGTGGCCATGACTCCACCAAGCAAATATACTGCAGCTGTCGTCACTCCAGAACCAGATTGGGGGTGCTTTGTCGGACGACGACCATGGAAGTGCGGCCTTCTCCGCAAGTTCGCCCGCCTTCTGGCCGCACAATTGGTGAAACCGATACAAGATGTGGGCATCCTCCCAGGAAAGGAGCTTCATTTCAGGGAATACAGGAGTGTCGTGAGAGAGCGGGGATTGAAGCGTCAAGAGAGCCGCCTTTCGAGAAAGCTCGGGGAGGTCGCACAGCCGTGCGAAGGCAAAGAATCTGTGCGGGTGCTTATTGATAAGGGCTGAATGGTCCAACATCTGTTTCAGTATGCGCTGTACGCGCAAAAACTGATATTTCTGTGCTCCTCTGTAGACAGCAGCGAAGATGTCAAGATCCGGCTGTTCAAATGTGTAGGGGGCCAGTGTATCTGCAGGGTAGGCTAAACAAAGTAGTTGGAAGAGTACTGCCTCCGGCTCGGGAAGGACAAGCACGGGCTTGCCGTCCCGACGCAAACCATCGGGATCGCAATCGCCCCCCGGGATCGCGAACATGCCATCGAAGCAATCGGACGCAAATTTGAGGATATCACGGTGCACGTGGAAATCCACGCCATCGCTGGATCTGAGGACGAAATTCGAAGGAGGACTGCCGTCGTCTGCATCAAAAGCTCCGGAGAAGGGGATGGGGGCATCCCGAAGCGTAGGGTCCTCCGACATGGTACTCACAAGAAAGGCGTGTAGGCTTTGTGTAGGTCACGCGGACCGGCGGCTTCTGCGGCAGCATCTAAAAGTGTCTTATGGGCGGTTGTTTGGCGCTTGTTCAATCGTAACGATTGGCTTGAATCCTGCTGAGTTAATGAATTCAAGGAGCGATGTAATATAGCTAGAAGATTTTTAGAGTTGAGCTGGAATCAAGAAATGAGCGCGTTACATGTATATATGCTCGAAGGCATGATGCAATGCTGCTGGCCTGTTCAATATGCCTGAGCTGGAGGTATAATTCTAATGAGTAACCTGGTTTCTCAGAGAAACCCCTCCCAAATTGAACGTGTTATTGGGGAACCGGGTTTCTCAGGAAACCCCACCAGCCAATGCCTCCAGTGGGTTACTCGGATTATAGATTGTCGAGGTTTGGGGGGGGTATCTCCTCTGTGAATGTCCATGTAGACACAGTTTTTGGGTCGTAAATCTGTCGGTGTTGAAGTTCTGCAGCCGCCTGGAATGTGAGCACTGCAAAACAAGAGGCAGAATATTTGATTGTTGCCGTTGGATTGCAGTAGGCGAGATATTCAGAGTTCGAGTTGTCCATGTTGAGAAATGGGTCGACTTTGGGGCCAAGGGACAACAACAGCATCAGTGGGGTAGTGGTCAGTAAACGAGGAACGAGTTAGAACTACTGAAGTGTCTGTCAAGAGAGACTGGGGTAGTGGTAACCTGGGTCGTTGCCATGCCAGTGCCACCATCAAAGTATCGACCCGCCGGGAGTTCAATTCTCTCCTAATGCATGCTTTTTGCGCTTACACAAGTTACAGTAGAAATTACATCACCCTTGTACCGCAAATGAAATAGATAAATCAATTCCTGGCAAGGAGGATTAAATAAGTGCAACAGTTGAATTTTGAATGAGTATGTTGCAACGGTCGAACTTTCCAACTTTGCTGTCACATGAATTTACGAAAGAAAAAAAAGGTAGGATTGATTTGATATTTCACCTATTTATGTACTTCAATTTGGAAGATGTATTTCTAGAGAAAAAAATATTTCAGCCTGTTTATTTTATTTATTTGTATTACAGAGATATTGGCGAAAGATCCAATTATTTGTACTGGTTGCAGAGTAATTTCCAGACGTGCAGATTGTTAAGCTCCCACTATCGACTTGCTACTTGAGAACAGCATTAGTGGGGTAGTGGTAACCTGGGTCGTTGCCATCAGGTACCGCAATGCGGCTAGTTTCGACCCGCCGGGAGTTCGATTCTCTCCTAATGCATTCTTTTTTACTTTTTTATGTCTTTTCACATCCTTCATTCCTTCCCCATTTTCTCTAACAGCATTAGTGGGGTATGGGTCGTTGCCATAAGCAGTTCATATTGTTTCGACCCGCCGGGAGTTCGATTCTCTCCTAATGCAATTCCTTTTTGCATTTTTCTGCCGTATTTTGTATTTCTTCTCAAAAATATCCTCGCTGCGCACAATTCCAAGATATCCTTTGACGGAGCTCCAAAACGAACCCATGCCGTGAGTCAGGAAAATATGTAAAAAGCGCAAAAAGAATGCATTAGGAGAGAATCGAACTCCCGGCGGGTCGAGTTCAGACTCTTACGAAGAATGGCAACGACCCAGGTTACCACTACCCCACTAATGCTGTTGTAAGACGAAATGAAAGAGGTAGGAATATAGAAATAAAAATACACAAATAAAAGTAAAAAAGAATGCATTAGGAGAGAATCGAACTCCCGGCGGGTCGAATTTCAACGCAATGCTGCATGGCAACGACCCAGGTTACCACTACCCCACTAATGCTGTTCTTAACCTGCGGCATTACGGGGATAGGAGGGGTTATGTTAGTTGGGAAGTTAGGGTGGTTGGCAGGTGTACATAGGGCAGATCCAGAGTGGCGACATAATAAGAAAAGAATGTGAGTTCCGTTTGTTTTCCGTACATTTATTGATAACGAGATTGGATAAATTGCCTCCGTGTCGAGGAGGTGCTCGATTGGGAGTACCCGGCTGTACCCGGTTGGGCCTGAACACACGGATCCGGGAATCCTAACGTATTGGATCAGGATCTTCGATAATATGAATTGTGGACACACGGCGGCGACACACGGACGGCCGCCGGGGATAAATAGAAACCGGAATGGGATGTGCCATGCAATTTGTTCCCGGATGGCATCATGGATAAGTACCGCGGAAGGAGAGTGTATGTACCGTACCGGGTTTGGATTGTGTCGTCTCGTTCTGCTCCCCTCCCTTGCCTCCCTCCTGCGCAAAGGATTATGGGGTCGCCACGTGTTGCTGTGGGAGTCATTGTACAATGCTGAGTCATGATGCCTCTCTGTCGGGTGCTGCTTGCGCGTGCTTGGCACGCCCCCCGTCGCCTTCTCCCCGTTTGCGTCCCTTGTCATCCCTCCGCTGCACAAAGAAAGAAACACAACACAAACAAGGATAATAAGGCAGTGATTGCACACAGACACCGGGATGCCCAGCACGAGTGTGGGCACGACGACTACGACGACGGCGACGAGGAGCAGTCATCCCAAGACTATTACTAACACCACGAGTCAGCAACAGCAAACCCCGCGGCGCAGCGCCCGCTTCGCCCTTGTCGCATCGACGTCGCGCGTGCCGGTGTCCGTGAATCCAAATCATCATGCGGGCACCCCGCGCAGCCTGCGCGCGCTGCGAAGGCACTCGGGTGACGCGGACGGCGTGCTGGTACAGCTCGACAACCGCAATGCCGGTGGGAGCGGGCGCAAGCGCAAGTCGCCTGATCCTCAGGACGGCGGCGGCGTGGTGCGCAAGCGGCGCTGTGTAGCAGAGGTGTGTCTTTTCGTTATTTTATTTTATTCTCTACTTCGAATGCTAATTTTGCATCTACTTTAGCAGCCCCCGCCCCCGCGCAGGGGTAAAGCGCGTTCGTCTGCGCATGCAGCCCGGGTACAAGCGCCCGCACCACCACCGACACCGACACCGACACAAACAAAAAGACGTTCCCCGCGTGCGCGGCGCCAGCAGGAGCAGCAGACGAACCCGATCCTGCTGCGCGCGAGCCCGGGCGCCGGGCGGCTGGACGAGATCGACATGGGCGTCGTGCACACGGACATCATGGACGTCGACGCTTGCGAGCAGGTACACCCGGACCACCTGCGCGCGCTGCGTGCAAAGCGCGACGGCGAGGTGCGCGTGAAGTGCGAAGAGCCCGACGACGTCGAGATGCCCTCCTCGCCCTTGACGCCGTACGAGTCGCCGACGTCTCCTACGTTGCCTTTGCCCGCCTTTTTGTCGACTTCGCCCACCACCTCGCCTACGTTACCCACCCTACCGACACCACCCTCACCCAAACCCCCCTCGCCTACGCTCTCCCCCGCTCTCCCTCCGCTCACCCGGCGCAGCACGCGCACCCCTCCTCCCGGCCGACCTCGCCCCGTCACCCTTCGCCCCCGCCCCCGCGTCCCTCCCGCCGCCCGACGATGCGTCACCACTGGTGTCCTCAGGGACGACCAGTCCCCCACCCGACGATCCCACAGAGGACACCATCACAGAGTCTTCATTAGACGGTACGTACCCCCGCCCGCCCCCGAGCTGTGTCGCACGCTCATCGTTTTTCTGTCCAGCATCATCCCCTCCATCCTCACCCCCTTCCTCCCCTTCTTCTTCTCCGGCGCCCACCTCATCCGCATCCACACCCCCGAGTAGTACCGGCGCAGGAGGCCCAATCGCCCTCCCAGCCCTCCCACTAGCGCTCGCGCTCTCCCCCGCGCAGCTCGCCCTCGCCGCCGCCGCCCCGCGCGTATCGCCCGACTGGCCTCTGCCGCGCGCCGCCGGATCGGGGGCGTTCCGCGACCTGCGCCCCGCCACGGACCCCTCTGCAAACAAGGACCTCGACAGCCCTATGAGCCTGGACAGCGCTATGAAGAGCACCAACGAAATGGACGGGCTCGACCTGGGGGAGCTGGACCTGGACTTGGACGGCGTGGACATGACGGGCGGGACGAGCGGGGGGGTGGCGCTTGGGGTTGCTTCGAGTCCGAGTCAGAGTCCTACCACCCATTCCCTTCCTCTCCCCAATATCCATCCTGCTCCCCTCAACATACCCAGCATACCCACGCCCCTCTCCATACCCACAGGCACCGGTCCACAGACCCAGCACCAGCAGCCCCTCTCGCCCGACCGACACACGCGCGCGGTGGAGTGGACGGCGCTGCTCGAGCGGCGGAGGCGCGCCGGGGCGAGGGCGCTCGCTGAGGCGGGGCTTGGGCTTGCTGAGGCGGGCCCGTATGGGGTGTACTCTGCGTATGGGGCGGCGTCTCCATCAGCGTCTACTGTGGGTGTGGGGGGACAGGACCCGGATGGTTTGCCGGACGAGGTGGCGGAGGATTATGCGTCGTCTGCGGGTAGCGAATACGACAGCTCTGCGTCTGCGTCTGCATCAGCGTCTGAGGGCTACGCATCGTCTGGGGAGTACGACGCCCGCAACGGTGCTCCCGAGGGGTACGACGCCCGTGGGTACGACAACCGCACGGCGTACGGCGCGCGCGGCGGGGCGATGGGGCGGCGGCGCAGCCGGCTCGGGGAGGTGGTCGTTTGTTCGTGGGAGGTTGGTGTCGACGTGCCAGATGCCGATGAGCAACAGCAACGGAACGGCGGCGAGCAGCAGGAACAATCGCCGCTCTCCGACGCCAATGCACACCCCGGGAACGACACCGCCAACCCCAACACCCCGACGCTCATAAACATCACACATAACAGCAACAGCGTCGGCGGTGGCGACCTGGGCCCGAACCCGCACGAGCGGCTGAGCCAGGCGTGGGGCGTGTGGAAGATTGCGTGTCGGGTTAGGGTGTGGGATGTGTGAGTTTTTTTTCAATTCCTTTTTTTTTTCGCTTTGGGGGTTTTTTTCGTTTTTTTTTCGTTTTTTTTTTCGTTTTTTGGAAGGGGAAGGGTTCGCGCCGGCGCGAGGGCGGATTTGGTTTTCCTTTCCCCTCCTCGCCTCGTTCTTTTTGATTTTAGCCTGCGCCGGCGGGTGGGGAGCGATTCTCCTGGTTTGGAAACGCGGTCGTGACCTCCCCGTTTCCGCGGCCGGATCTCGTGCGACGTGCCTGCCGTGCCTGCGAAACGGAGACAGACGCCGCCGCCGTGCGACTCCTCCCCACTTCTTTCTCTTTCCCTCTTTTTGTTTACTTGGAATTAAAACCCACGCTAACGCCACCATCCCCCACAGACGCACGCGCTACACGCCCGCGCTCATCCGCTCGCTCGTCGCGCAGGAGGCGGACGACTACTTCTCCGCGCACGGGCTGCAGCACCCGGACGCACTGCTGTTCATGGAGGAGGAGTACTACGACTGGGAGCTCGAGGAGAGCGGGTCGGACGGGTCGGGGGACGGCTCGCCGGAGGAGGAATGGTCCGGGGACGTCTCGCCGGAAGAGTGGTCGGGGGACGTCTCCCCGGAGGGCGAGGGGGAGAGGGACGCGGATGGGGAGGCGGAGGTGGACGAGGAGTATAAGGGGTATGTGGACGACGACCACGCGCAGCAGCACGACGCGCAACCGCACGCACAACCGCACGCACAGATGGACGACGACCCGCGCGCGATGGGGGGCGTGCTGAGCGCGTTCTACGTCGGGGGGCAGCAGCAGCAGCTGCCGCCGCTCCCGCTGCCGCCGCCGCGCCTTGCGTCCGTGCGCGTGCCGGTGCTAAGGCACCTGTTCCAGGACATCGCGGTGCAGCCCGCGCACGGGGAGCGGCGCAAGGGGCGCGGGACGCCGGTGGACCCTGTGCGGCGCGCGGCGTGGGTCGAGGGCGGGGCGGCGATGGAGGAGTGGGAGTTTGCGGCGTATGAGGGGGGAGGGGCGGGGGCGAGGGGGACGTTGGAGAGGAGGCTGCCGCAGCCAAGGCCGCGGCCGCATCCGATGTATTTGGCGATGCAGCAGCGCGCGGCGGCGGAGGGGGGGGAGGCGGGGGGAGGTCGTGGAGGGGGTGGGGAGGGGGGAGGGCTTGCCGCCGTTACCCAGGCTGAGGGAGCAGGGGGAGCCGGAGATGCTGCCGATGCGGGGGCTGAAGGACCTCGTGAGGTCGTTGAGGGGCGGGGAGGAGGAAGAGGAGGGGACGGCGGAGGAGCGGCGCGCGCGCGAGCGGCGGGAGATGAGCGAGGCGTTTGAGCCGGACGAGGCGGTGTGGCAGGAGTTTCTGAAGAGCGTGGGGGTGGAGGGCGTGCCTGCTGTGGACGGCAGCGGCGACGCGATGGACGTGGACACGCAAGGTGGCCACGTGGATGCGGCAGGGCAGGGCGAGGGCAGCGTGGGGCTGGGGATGGGCGTGGAGATGGGGATAGGCATGTTTGGGATGGCGATGGGCGCGATGGGGCTCGGGTGGTTCGGCGGATCGTCGTCCGCGCCTGCGTCCCCGCCCCTGGCGCTCGACACCCCCGGGGAGCGCGAGCGAGAGAGCTCGCTCAGCTTTGCGCTTGGGGTATAGCCCTCCCTCCCTGGTGCCTTATTCTCGCCCGCTCGCTTCATCCTCGGTCTGTGCCCTTCGCTCGCTTCCTCCTGCGCTGCACACCAACCCCGTTTCGCGCTGGGCCGACGTATAACTCGGCTCCCGGGCGCCGGATGTACCAAACCAAACTACTACCTGTTAATATTTCCATTTCCTTCTCTCGTCTCCCTCATATCCATACAGTCCTGCTGCATACATCTCATCTCGCTATACACACTTACACCCATCTCATCTCACTTATACACATACACGTCTCCCACGGACTGGGTTACGGCGCATGCATACTCGGATTCCCACTCTCGTCTGTACACCTTATTTAGTTTTCCTTCTACTTAGTTAGTTATGTTACATAGTTTAGTTATCGTACGCCTGCTTTTTGTATATTTGTTGTACTG
This sequence comes from Mycena rebaudengoi, assembly GCA_029282285.1. NCBI lineage: Eukaryota > Fungi > Basidiomycota > Agaricomycetes > Agaricales > Mycenaceae > Mycena > Mycena rebaudengoi. The sequence goes on along the minus strand of JARJCX010000016.1, from coordinate 966,899 downwards.
TGTGGAAAAAAATAACTGTTTTTATTCGATGTCTGTCTGTTTTTGTTTTTGGAGCGAATCGCATTTGACAATCTTCTGCTTCTTACGGTCATGATCATGGTGCCACTTCTGAAACTTGCCTGCGCTTTCGTGGGTTCGTTCAAGGGTTCGTTCGTTGCAATTGGACCCATTCGGTGGCGCTCGTTTCGTTGCCACTCGCGGGGACTACTGTACTGTCAGTGGACTCGAATTGCGGATTCTATCTGGATCTCGACAACTTCATTTCGCTCAGGAATTGCAATCGAAGCCATGCCCATTTCGTTGCCACTCTCCGCGACGACTCGGAACTGCCATTGCACTCGAACTACAGACCTCTGTCCTTGGAGACCTCGCCGAATTGATACCAGCTATGATTGCGTTCGAGATCTGGGACTATGCCGTGTTCAAATGAACCGCGGGGACTTCAGTTCCGTTCCGGAGTCGCGATTGCTCAGTTTGATCATTTATCATGATATCTGGAAACCATGAGCGACTCGACAGCTTCATGGTTTCGCTCTTTGGAGCCATCCGGTGGCGCCCGTTTCGTTGCCACTCACAGAAACGACTCGGAATTGGAACTGCCAGTGGACTCGAATGACGGATTCTATCTGGGTCTCGACTCGACAGCTTGACTGGGATTTCGTTCAGGAATTGCAATTGAAGCCATACCCATTTCGTCGCCACTCTCCGAGACGATTCGGAACTGCCACTGGGCTTGAATTGCAGATTCTATCTGGATCTCGACAGCTTGGTTTCGCTTAGGAATTGCAATTGACGCTATGCCCATTTCGTTACTAACTCTCCGGCGAGACGACTCGGAACTGCCAGTGTCAGTGTACTAGAATTATGTACGGACCTCTGTCCATAGATTCAACAGGATCATCGCCTCGCTCAATGTCCGGAAAAGAACATGCCACCTAGTAAACCGATATTGGCGAGTTGCGTCTATAAATTTACACCCCTCGAGCATCTGCTCCGGAAGTGGAACGCCTTAATATTCTACATCGCGTCGGATGTGCTGTGGCGGGGCAATGAAGCCCTTAAAAACATTAAAGTTAATATCCGGTCTTCACTGCCGCATGGGTCACCAGAGCCAGCTGGAAGGCTATTTAACCATCCCTCGGCGTTCATTCATCCTCAGCCTTGTCTCATTTTCTCCTGCCCTCTAAAGCTTGCCACTGCTGCGCTCCGACCTCCCAGGCTTCGTGTGTCTTGCGCCCCCTGTTGCTTGCCATGTCTACTCGTCTTTGGCGGCTTCATGAATTCTGATTAGGATTATACCATCGAGTTAATCCAACCTGGCCCACTGTCTTGAATGTCGCTCTTGCTCCCTTAGTGCTCGGGATGTTTGATTCCGACATTCCTGCCCATTTCTTTTGGTGGCACCTATAGAATCGCTTTGACATTATTATTCACGTCAATTTGCTCGTGGGATGCCCTTCTGTGGATCACGGCCTCGTGTCTTCCTTGCCTTCGCCTTTCAATGCACAATCGGCGTTGTACCAGTTCGCCGGATCTATTCTCTCTTGCAGGCCCCCATCTTAGTTCTGGATTCCAGAAAGGTTCGCCTCTCGTGCACTGGCTGCTCTCGTAAGGCGCGGTGTCGTCGGGACTGTGCTACTTAGAGCTTGACTCTGGGGCCTTGATCCGATCGGAGGCTAATTGGCTCGCGGATAGCTCGTTTCGTCCTCACGACTTGGCCAGCCTACAGAATCTATAGCTGAACGCACGCCGTGCTAGAGGGTGTATACGCGTGGCGACTCTCCACGCCTTTCACACTCGCGGCCTCCACTATTTAATGGTTTCGCGACGTCTTCTACTACGTGTCCGTTTCGTGACGAAAAGGAAGTCTCTCCAACGAACGTAACAATGGGTAGTGTGTAAGCATCCACTAAAATAAAATCCGAGCGTCCGTGGCCTAAATTGTGGTGCGCCGTTACTCTGCTTGTTGCGTCTTCCTGCCCAAAAACTCGTCTGCTTTGTCTGCCCCGTTCTCTGGAATCGCCACATAACACAATGTATTCACTGTTTCTCGTTTTTCGCGCACGGTTTCTCAGTTTTTCCAGGCCAGAAGCTTTCCCAAGGGTCGGCGACTCCCCGAGCAGCAACAATGATTCGCACTCGCTCGCAAAATACGACGGCTACTCCTCGTACTCACTGGATGACACGGCCGACGCCACGTTTGACGTTGCGTCGTTTGGAACTGCGGGCTTCACGGATTTCAAGCTGGACTTGACGTGCCTCTCCACCACACCGTCGCCGCCTCCTTCTCCCCCTCCACAGTCAGACTACCCGTTTTCATCGTACCTTCCGTCGAGTCCACCGGCTTCGACTCGGCGTTCTGTCTCTTTCTCAACGGGTCCGCTACCATCTCTCGGACGAGCGTCTTCTCAGCCGCGGCTGAGCACGTCACCGCGTATATCACTAACGAGCGCCTCGAATGTCCCCGGGTCGTGGCCGTTATCCAAATACGTTGGACGGGGAACGCCCATCGACCGTGGTCGGCGATCGGAATGGGGAGGGAACGGTGCCAGCGAGGACGTCGCCGAGGACGGCGTATTATTCTCCACCGTCCGCTCCACCTCGATGGATTCGACTTTCCATCCAGATCAGCGCTCGATATCGCCCCTCACGGAATGGAACTATATATCCCCGCCACCTGCGGTGTACACGTCCCCTTCAGAGCGCCGGCGCTCCACCATCAGCCTCGGCCCGCTGCCGGAATTGGTACAAATACGTATCGACGACTTGAATACCGACTCGTCCGCAGAGTGGGCGTCGGCCATGCAGCAGGTCTTGTCTTCCCCGACGTCCGCCTCCGCCTCCACATCCACGCCCGAGTTGTCGTCCGAGACGCACTTCGAGTCTGCCGTAGAATCGGCCGACGAGCTCCGCACTCCAGGCGAGCAGCAGCAGGCGGAGGAGGCGGACGGGGACACCGAGGTGGATCTGGGCATGGAGTCGCTTAACGCCGCCGTTGATCAGGGACTCGGGCTCATCCCCGGCGGTATGACCTGGTTCGACGTCGGGATCCTGCCTGGCTCGGGCCGTGCGTCGCCCTCAGTGTATTCGTGCGACCAGCCATCCACGCCGTACATTTCCCGCCCGCAGTCCATCGGGCCGTCAGAGACGAAGACGGAGACGCGGTTTCCGCTGCGCAACAAGCTCAGATCGCAGCTGTGGTGGCAGAGGATCTTGGATAGGCTGCGGAGGATTCAGACTATATTGCGAGGGCGTCGGAGGGCAGTCTAGCTCATGTGGTTTTTTCTATCTTCTCATACGAACGTTCTTTTGGGAGTAGCATTTTCAAGACACTTTCGCGCTAACCATTGGAATGTTATTTTTGTACACACTTGTCAAATCACGGCATATTGGGACACTTTGCCGAGTTCATGCAGAAGCTGCTGTTATTTCTCGGAATCCAGTGTAGGTCTAGTCCTTTACCAACCCATGAATATTCATAGCATTAGTGGGGTAGTGGTAACCTGGGTCGTTGCCATTCTGTGGGATTACGTTTGTGTCGACCCGCCGGGAGTTCGATTCTCTCCTAATGCATTCTTTTTTACTTTCTTATATTTTTTGTATCTTTCCGCATCCTTCATTCCCGCTGCACATGTGATACCAGCATTAGTGGGGGTTGGGTCGTTGCCATACGGTAGTGAGCCAATTCTCGACCCGCCGGGAGTTTGATTCTCTCCTAATGCATCGTTTTTGCAATTTATTCTGGCTTAGCTTCTACTCCCGGCATGGCTTCGTTTTGCCGTGAAGGGATATCATGGAATTGTGCGCAGCGGGAATTTTTGAACTTTACCCAAAAAAAACAAAAGCAAGGAGGACAGAAAAGGTGCAAAGAAAAGCTGCGAAGGCTCCACGGGAGTGTCCAGCAAGATTTGAAAATGCAATGTTGATGAAGTGCAATTAGTGCAAATAGTGCTCGGAGAAAGGCGGCCGTGGTGGTATGTACGCGATGAACGGTTTTCCGAGTGGACAAATGAAAAAGGACAGATAACTTGATTCGAAGTGCTATCAAACACGCGTTGTGGTCACGCTACCCTGAGCTCGGTTCCTCCCGGGCGTACATCAGCCAAGGGCCCACCAGGATGCAAATTTTTCAATGGGGTCTCTATCTGGCTCAATTTTATGCTGGGATTCAGAATCTGCAAGTTTTAAGCGAATTAGAGCTGTGGTTGTGGAGTTAGAGACCAAAAGATTATTACTTGTTTAGGACGGGATGACAGGTACAGCCACTCCTGATAGAGTAAATCAGCACGTGTGTGATCACATCGGAGATGAAATGTTCCCTCATTATATTCCCTGCACATTTTGCAGCGCGTTTTAGCACTTGGAACATATGTGCCAAGGCCACCCAAACCTATCCGAACCCAAAAGACGCGCACATGGAGAAAAAAAATCGGAATTTGATTGGCGAATTTCCTAAGAAAAGAGATTTGATGCTTACATAAAGGGAGGGAGGGGTCCCTGAGGCCCTCGAAAAACAGAATGGAAGGTATGTTGAGATTTTCGCAGCTTGGTAGCCCCTTGACATCAGCAAACAAGGGTAGCAGAGTCTCGACCCGGTTCCAAGTCTTGCAGTCCTCAGCGTTGAAGCCCGGCTGCACGTCATAGGGATCACTAATGACCTTCACCAGGCTGGGGAAAATCCCCGAGAGGAAGCGCGCAACGCGCATCGGCTTGGATGAAATCGGCGAGTTGAGGACTTCGAGAGATGAGAGCGTTGTCTGGAAGATGTCGGGGGTGGCGGTAGGCGGGATAACCGTTGCATTGAATGCAATACGCATGCTGCCCAGGTGCGGGCAGTGAGTCGCGAATGCCCGGAGCCCGCCGAGTGTCACTCCAGGTGCGCAAGTAATTTCAGTAGAGGACCCCAACGTGAGCTGCCGCAGCTCGGGGAATGCCCCCGCTATGTCCCACACAGCGGCATCATCGAGTTTGAATCCTCCTGGGGCTTCCAAAACAAGCTTCTGGATGTTGCCGAAACAGAATAGCGGGGAGATCGTGTGAATGTCAAAAATATCTCGCACATCCGAGGTGTCGTTGTGGACAATTTTCATAACAACATCGACAAGCGCGCTGTGTGCGATGTGTGTGGAGAGTGTGAGGCAGAGAGCACGCATGGCGCTTTCGGTGGGTGAGTCGGTACCGAAATAGACGCGCGCAACTGGGCTGTTTGAGAGGCAGTGTATGAAGGTGCCTATGAACTCGAATGGCGCTTGATAGAAGTTGAGGTTCGTGAGCGAAGGGAATCCGGCCAGCCAAATGATTCCAGGAGATAAATCGCGGACGTCTCCGTTGGCTATCTGGAGGGATCTTAGGCTAGCAAGGCTTCCAAGATGTTCGAGCGCCGCTGAATCAAGCGTGGGCAGGGCCAGGTACGTTACTTGATCCAGTGCTTGTAAAAACGTCGAAATGAGGCTAAGCTCGCAGACAGCGCAAGACATTAACGAGCGTGCTTTGTTGCTCCCATAAACCATTGAGTGCGCTATGAGTGAAGGTGGTGGCCGTTTTCGCCAGCGCTAATAGCGAAGTTTCGCGGCGCCACCGTGACCAGTCGTCGACAACAGAGTTATATATAAGTTCCACAATTTTGGCAATTTCTAGGGCGGCGTGCATCTATACCGCCACTAACGTGCACGTCGGTAGTCTCTCCTAGACAGACGCTTTAACGGAGGAAGCTCATACCTCGCTTGTTAAGCAAGTCGTTGGATGGGCGGACCGTGAGACGAGCACAACACCACCAAACATCGCGTCCTTCTTCTCTCCCGCTCCCATCTTCAACCACCTCCCGTCGCGATGCAGAGCAAGCCCCGCGTGATTTTGCGCGACTACAGGTCCCGCGCCCGATGGGTGTTCTGTCATCGCACTCGCCACTATGCGACGGGAAAGCCTGCGCAGCGGCGTTACGCCGATCTTTCTCGGGGCTCGCAGTGCAGATGCTCGTTGAACATCTTTCCAGGGCACAGGATGCCCGCTTTCTCGGTGCTCGGATAACTACTCTGAACCCCCGCTTCATCTGTCCCAACGACTTCCTCGCCCTCTCGCACCGCAAGACCTTCTGCTTCTCCTTCACGCATTCGCGGGGCAAGGGTCCCGGCGCCGATATCGCATACCAGTACATTAACTTGGGAGTAGAGCCGTTCCCACCGCATGCCCGCGCTCGACAGCGCCGTGTCCTCTTTTCACCACGGCCACGACCTGCGCCTGCCTCGGGGATGTCGTGACAAATTGGCATCCCCCAGATTGCGACACGCACAAATTCGCCCGTCTCCACGAACAACTCCTTCACGAGCGCATGGTGTCCAACGCGCTCATGTCGCGTTGCCACGCCATTTTCGCTAATCGCCGCAACATCCACCCCGAGCTCACCATCTGGGGCCTGCAGCACCCCCTCCTAATCAACTTCGGGACGTCCCTGTGTCTGACCATGGTGGGGCCCGCCGCCGCGCACGAAACGGAGCTGCAACCCTTTATTGAATGGATGCCCGAGATACCCGGGACACGTCCCCGTCAGCTCAGCCGTCCGTTGACCGGTACGTAATTTCCGCGCCCCCGCGCCTCCCTCCGCTCATGTTTAAATTACTATTAGGCTCCGGCGTCGCCTGCCTCGAACGCTCCGCGCTCCCCGCGCGCGCGTCCTCCTCTTGCGCATCCTTGAGATTCTTGAGCCCGTTGCGTGCACGATCCAAGGCTATGCCGGCACGTCAGGTCAGGGAGCTCCTCATGGTGTCCTTCCGCGATGGGCCGCCGCAGCCGTGGGCGTACGGTGTCGACCGTAAGACCCAGACTGAGGCCGCTCTGAGGGGTTAGTTTGATATGTGGTGAGTCTGTCGTGACTTCCGGTGGGCTTGTGCTCATCGAATCACAGATCTATGTATGTATTATATAGATACCTCGTTAATCGACCAGTAAAAGGTTGAGCAAGGGGCAGAATGATCATAAAATGATGGTACATACATAGACCTTCAAAAGGTATCCAAGAAGAATGATTCTGTGAAATTGTCTCATTAATACTGGCTGGCGACGCGACTCGGAGGGACACATACGCGAAATACATGGTGCCTGATGCACATGTAAAACATGATGATCCAAGAAGAGTATTAAATGCACTGTACCATCGCGAGCCATAACTTTCAACAAGGAGTCACCTACTATCATTTGGGCAATGCTTATCTCTGCCCACGTACGCTCGGCGCAGAGTGAGCACTAACAAAGATGTCGGTGCACACATGTCTGAAAGAATTGAGTCCGAGAGATATCTTTAGGAAAGTGCTCACTGTCCAAGCCAAGTCGCACGAAGTCCTATATGCCATGAGCTTCGCCATGGTTCAAATCAAGTTGCTGTAAATAATCAACTTGCGGTTGAGAAGATATAGTAGATAGGCTGCACTCGACGACAGATTGGCTTACATTGATTTTGGAACGGCGGTATGGCATCCAGAATATCCTGGAGGGAACAACATGGTGGGATGCCCATATCCGACGGTACACCGGCCACGGTACCCGGACCATCAGAAGGGTCAACACCCTTAGGTTCAGACCACACATGGCCAAAACATGACGAGCAAGGGCAACTTGGAATTCGGTTCAGCGGTCAGCACTTGGTTGAGCATTCGTCTAGTTCACCGTCAACTTGGTAGGAATGCCTTCTTGAAGAAATGACACTTGGACAAATGGGTAAGTCAAAATTCCTTCATCTTATGAAGAAGAAAAAACTTGCCATATGCATCATTGGCACGCACGTGGTGCGGGCAAAAACAAATGTGAACGCAATAGCGGCACTTTCATGCAGAGAGTGCTGTGTGCTTCATCTCGCATTCGCTGCCCCTGCCACCCTGAGTCCACTCAATCAAACGACATAAGAGAGGTGTGCTTCGAGGAGCTGGATGCACAAAGATGTGACTTCCTTCGAAAACAAGGAATGGTGTTCTTAGTGTTGCTGCCTGAAACTTTGATAATTGGCTTTTCGTTAACTAAGCACAAATGTGTGAAGGGAAATCGCACAGAACTGCACGCCAACAACTGGGTTTGGAAACCAGGTACATCTGCGACTCACATTCACAAAGATTTCAACACCCGCTACTTTGGAGTCATTTAGGATTCCCGATTTGGGAATACTAGGGTTAGGAGTGGCCAGGGGAAACGACCCCGGGACGTTTTCTCATCTATCGGTCTTTGGCCGAGGGTTAGCTGAGCCCCACTCCCGCTCTTTTCGTTATTCCCCTAGCTGAGGCAAGGAGGGCGTGCACGCTGTCAACGGCGTGCAAGTTGTGGTGGATAGTTTGGAGAGGGCGTGGTCGTGGTGTGACGTGGCGTCGGCAAGCGAGAAAGCCGCCACACGCGCGCAAACAAACACGTCGCGCGGATGCAGAGGCGGGCTTGGGGCGTCATGGAGAACGGCATGCTGCGACGTTGGGGTCGGGAGAGATCGGGGAATGCGATGGGAGCCGGCTTAGAGTATGGCGGGCCGACGCGGCCGAGGAGCCGAGGAGGTGTGGGAAATGTCGGGTGGAGCCTTGGTAGAGCCGGTGGTTTCGGTGGTTGTTGAACGAGCGAAGCCGTCGCAGGAGGACATAGAGATAGGGGTGCGACGAAAGGAAAGGGAAGAGGATGGAGGATCGGAATACAGAAGCGGAGGTAATTACGAGGTAGCCAAGCAACTGCTTGACTAGTATGCCGAGGGCTTTGCCGTGCCGCGAACTACCAAGATTATGTCGGATATTGCTGAGCCTGCGTCCCTATTTGGTACCTGTCTCCGAGTCTAAGTTCACGGATACTGGCTCAAACATAAAGCAGGAATGACTCATAACAAAAGTGAACTTATAAACTTTATTTGCTTCCCCTCATGCTGGCTAAACGGACAAGGCTCACGTAATGTATATTTCCAATTTTTCCCTCCTACGTATACAACTTTTCATCGTTTTTTTGTGATGTATGAGTCCATGACCAATTTATGACTAAATCCTGTTTGTACTTGTAGCAAAGTTGCTGGAAATCGATCTTCTCCACCCACGTATGTAGCCAAACCTAAAGGTTCAGCAATTACTGGAAAAATATGGGTAGATGCCGAAGTGAGCAAAAAAGTTCGCCGTTCGAGATGTATCCCACTAAATCGTTCGCCGTGGTCGTCTACATTGCTCAAGCCATCTGCGGACCGGAACCAAAGACTGATACATCCGCTTGGATACGAGGACCCACTCGGATACTTATGATTAAGCCTGCTTATTAATCCCGGCCGGCGGCGACCAAGTCATCCCGGAATCTGCGATAGACCGAGCTCCAATGCTCGCTCAGCCACCCGGTATCTGCAAAACGCCGCTTGGAAGTCAGGCACGACGGCTTTAGTATCAGAGGCATTTACTTGATGCCCTGATGCTTATTTTGATAGGCCAAAATAGTGGTTCAAAATAGTTTCGTCGTCAGCGTCCGAGATGCGGCCATCAGCGCCGTTTGATCTCCTATAAGAGACCTTCAACGCATGCAGAAAGAGCTTTACAAGTGAAAAATACGAGCGAAAAAAAAGAAAATCCAAAGCTCCACGCAGTGGGTCCATAGCGTCAGGGGACTCCCCCGCTCCAGAATGATTTTTTGCACTGAGATTCAATTGAGATTAAGCAGAAGAAGATAAAGAGTCACTGCATAGAATTGCTCAGATGTGCCGTCAGGCGAAACAAGGGGTGGTCTGGGGGGAACACGGTCCCTCCCAGCTTCCTGCTAGCAATAAGCATGGCTCAACCCGCTCGGAATTGCTTGAGCACAGACCGAGCCGCGGCGGCATGTTCTGGCATGCCGAGAGATGCCGCTGGAAGGCGCGCCATCAAAATACTCATTCTACGTCAAACCCAAATGACAATGACACTGAAACTATTAGGCTTTCTCGGTTTGCGCCGTACCGATGCGAAACACGATGAACCAACATCTTACGGCCTACTTCCAGCACCATTCAAGAAGGGGATTCCGCGAAGCCTATAAAGACTGAGCTCACTCCAGCGCAGAGGTATCATTACAAGTATGTTCCGATTCCCACTCCGAACAACAGTGTCTGCCCTTTCGGTGCTCCTTCATCTCTCGAGCATCTCTCGAGCATCCGGTCAATCTTGCGGCTGTAAATCGATTGTTATCCCTGTTCACGTCGACGTCCTCGTTCCGAAGGATCCCGCGGATCCATTTGGTGGACTGAAAAGCAATGCAAGCAGTCTACGCCGTCTGGACGACACGTACGACGTCTTCGGGGTTTTCTGTCAGCCAAATACTGCCTCTCCAAAGAATGCCGGTAAATTAAAATCGGTTTTGGCCGTGTGGTGCCTGATTTCGCTTTAGATGCCATACAACTCTTGGTGCACGGATTCACGTATACCAACCAGTATTGGTCGCCTCCCACAGAGGAATTCCGCAACTACTCATACACGGAATTCGCCTGCGACCGTGGACAGTCTTCCCTTGCCATCGATTGGGTGGGCGTCGGGCTGAGTTCACGACCCGCGAATGCCTCTGACGTGCAGTACGCTACCGGCGCTGCTGTCCTTTCGCAATTGGCTCGTTACCTCAAGAACGCCTCCATTCTCCCCGGGATCCAGCCCTTCAAAAAAATTATTGGCATAGGGCACAGCGCGGGGTCAACCATGTTAAATTTTGGCGCCATCGTTGACGGAGCGCAATCCCCTTTCGACGGTTTCATCCTCACGGGCTCGCTGAACGTCGACCTCAGCACACTGGCCCCTCTTCTTGGGGTCACTAGCGCGCGGGATGATACCCCGCTCCGGTGGGGAGCCCTCGACCCCGATTATATCACAACGAGCAACCGCAGTATATTCTACCCCACCGACCCGACCTCATTCTCACCCCGCATGGTCATATTCGACAACTTCACGAAGGACGTTGGGTCCGTGTCCACGGTCTTACAGGGGGCTATAACGTCCGTGACGGCGCCCTATACCGGGCCCGTTGCGAAGGTTGTGGGTTCAGAAGACCGTTTTTTTTGCCCTGCTGGCCGGTGTGCAGATGTCGCGGCGTTGACTGCAGCGGAACGCATCTTGTGGCCAGAGGCACAGAGTTTTGAGGTTGTAGTGGCCCAGGGAAGTGGACATGATTTGAATCTCGACTTTTTTGCGAAGGGGCCGTTCAATACCTTTGCTGGCTTTGTGAACCAGTTTACAGGGCTTTGAGTCATTATTTACTGTAGTGCCAGCATCAATTGCTGTTGTTCAAGTTTTTCTCTGTACCTAATAGGGTCGTTCAAGGTTCTCTTTTCCGGCCGCTTTCCGTGCCCTTTTTCGTTCCCTGTTGGCCCACTTTTCATTCTCTCTCCAATCCAGACCCAATAATTATAGTGCTAGATTCCTGAGAAGTTGAAGACATGATACTCGCGGAATGCTCTATCACCTTCGACTACGTAGGATATTCTAAACAGGGAGCCAAAAGAGGAAAAAAAGGGAGGTTCACGCGGTCTCACAGTTCACTCTTTTTATGGATTTTTAAGAGAAGATCATCGATTACCCTGTGCCAATTTTCTCGCGTAGTCTTTCCCTTTGCCAGTAACCACCGTCCCGCCTGGCGCCTACTCCTTAGCGCTCACTGCATTTAGCCGGTTCCCAAACTCTGTCTGTCAAGGGATGTATAGGACCAGTCCAGGTCCCTCAATAGTGTCTGTTCAGGTAGCTACTAGCTAGCCAGAGGTGCTGCAAGGGTCCAGTCCAGGTGCCCTAAACTGACTTGGTCTAGATCTGTTTATGTGAATGTCGCGACCTAGCCTCTGCTCAAAGACTTGTTTCTAGTTCAAATGAGGTATATTGAGCTGTGTGTAGCGATCTATTCAGAACTACACAGATCTGTCTAGTTTATACTTATAGCCACAGTAGTCTGTAGCTGAGCCTAGTGACCCGGTTTTCTTCTGAGTTTAGGACCTGGCTGAATGCAGTGGTGTAAGGCAAACACTAATATCCTCAAATCTGGTGCCGCCATTATCCTTCAGACTGGATTGGCGGCGACATTGAGCGCAAACGATTTCATTTCATTCCGTGAATGGCCTAACAATTCTACATTTCCATAAGCACTAACACAGATAAATCTCTAGGAGCCTTCCTTACTTGCTAGGACTCTAGGGCAAGCAGTGATTAATCCAAATCTGTGTTTCCGGTCCATTGGCGGATCGGTTAATCAAAGCTCCTGGGGTTTCTGCAAAGATCGGGTAATCCAGCGCAAGTACCTTAGAATTCACCGTAGGGAAATCGTTGAAAGGAGGACGAGAAAAGAGAGGAAAGGATCTGGAGAGATTGCGCGGGCCCTCGAAGAGGATAAAAATGCAAGGCACTTAAGCGTGGAAATTCGGCGGGAGGGAGCTCCAATAGTGGAAGGTGACGCTGGAAATAGTGGTCAACTTCAAAGGATGCCCTGACCGTAGCATGTAGAAGACGAACCATCCATGTTGATCGGTGGACCATACCGCCAATCAGGCGCGGTGCAGGCCGAGGGAGCGACCAGGGTGTGAAAAACAAGCCGGATTTCAGAACGCAGGAGAAGGGCACGACAGAACAGCAATTTTGGGACAAGAACCAGTTGTGAGCAAGTGCCGAAAAGGATTTGAAGTCTTGAGAAATGAAATGAAATGAAAAGAAAGGGAGCCCCCAGCCCCTTAATCTGAGACCAAACCAGGTACTTCCCTAGCTGGAATTTCCCAATTCGCAAACAGGAAGCGCTGCTTGGAAAGCACTACAAAGACGACTCCGGAGTCGAATTGGTCTACATGTGCTCAGATATTCAATGGATGAGCAGCCCAAATGTCGAGTGAGATTGAGAGAGAAACAAGTTCAACCTTCGCAGCCAAAGTAGAAAGGATGACTGATAAGACGATTTCAGTGCGAATGATGGTTCAGGAAACTCACGCCGCTCCAAAATACATGTGAAACCGGAAGAAGCAAAATATAAAGAATGAATAGGAAAGCGAGAGTTAACATTTTGGCTTGCAAAGTGGCGTGCGCCCGCGCAGAATAGCTTGTTTCGGGCGTGGGCGTGGATTTTGGTCGCATCACACGCCCACGCCCGGCTTTTTGGCTTGCAAGCTATTTTATCGGCTTGGCAAGCCATTTTGCCGGCTTGGCATCAGCCAAAAAACTAAAGTCACTTGGCTTGCGCTCACAGCACATCATGTGGGGCCCTAGGATTGGATTTTGCGTGCTAGATACATTACTACATGTCCCCCGCAGGTACCTAGAGCATTAATTACCACATAATCTTGATGTTTGCAAAATACTCGTCGTGGCTATGAATAGTGATGAGGGCAACTCATACCTCACATGCAAGCCAGCGGGCTTGTGAGGCTTAGCTGATATACCAGGGTTCCGAGCATCCACCTGTATTGAAAATAATGGAAGAAGCGTCGCCCATGCAAAGATATTCACAAAAACAGTGTTCAGCTGACCCAACTTTAAACCAACTTTAAATCACACATGTATTTCAATGTTTCAAACTGAAAGTTGAACAGAACCCTTCACAAAAATGCTTTGGACACTCCAACAGACATGAAATCACCCCTCTGGACAGCAATTCTAGGTTGTGGTTCTCAGTAGTTGGCGTTGGTTGTAGTACCAGGGTCTTGGCTGCAACCACCGAATGAACATAAATACTCAATTTTTTGATGTAAGCTGCCCCAATGGACACATTTGAAGGTTCTTGGGCCCAGGATCTGCCCGGAATTCGGTCTTTTTCTTCAGCAATAGCGCAAGCCATTCTGTCTGATGCCATCAAAATGGGCGTGGGCACGGCTTGGGACGAAAACTCAAGGAATTCATGCCTGAACAAGGTCAATACCATCTCAGTTACATCTGATTTTCCTGCTCCTAGCACATTGCAGCGAGTTCAGGGTGAATTGACATCGAGCTGAACAAAGTTGAACATCTAAAATGCCATCACAAGCCAGAATGGCGACGAAATGGCTTGTGCCCGGCGTAGGTAGAGTTTTTTGATTCAAGCTTTTGAAATGATTCTGTTGCTGCTTACATGGTTATATGGAATCACTGAACCCCAAATAATAGTTGATTTCATTGCGAGTAAAATGGCTTGTGCAAGCCATTTTGTCTGATGCCATCAAACGGGCTTGCGATGAAAATTCCGGTGTGGGTGAAGTTTTTTTATTCAAGCTTTGGAGATCATTCTATTTCCATATACAAGAGTCACTGAACCCCAAATAATAGCTGATTTCATTTTATTTCGGCCTCTAGTAGCTGCGAGCAAAATAGGTTGTGCAAGCCATTTTGTCTGATGCCATCAAACGGGCGTGGGCGTGGCTTGAGATGAAAATAGTTAAATCAAGGGAAGGCAGGTGTAGAAAACTTTGGAAATGATGGATTTGTACACGTAATGTTATATAGCCTCAATGGACTATTTTTTTTTCATGCCCCTGCTCATCATTGCAAAAAAAACGGCGGGCGCAAGCCATTTTGTCTGATGCCATTAAATGGGCGGAGGCGTAGTTTATAACACTCCGATTCTGTGACTCCCACGGTGTGTTTTACCTAGAAAAATCCTAGAGTATTGTTTTCCGTAACTTCTTGGTAGAATACTTTGAACTAGTAACCGCGCTCACTAATTTGTTTGCAGATCCTGTCCTAAAATGGTCTGTCAATCATTGTTGCTCACTGCCGCCACCGATCGCTCCCCGATTTTTTCAATCTTTTTTTTTGCCCCCCATGTTTCAGTGCAGAAAACACTTCTTAGGTCTAGGAAATGCATCTCCAACGCCAAACCAATCAACCTACCCTCAAAACAATATATCTGGGCCACCCGTGGGACCCCCCTACTGTGCGTGCTGTATCATTCAGAAGCATCGCAGAGTCCGCTGAATAAATGGCTTACCCACGCAGTTCTTCCACCATATGGACTAGGTGCGCTGTGTCAAGCATGTTTCTGGCTTCAATTTGTGATGCAGAATAGTGCGCAATTCCAACCACCAGCACAAAGTTGGGTGTTCTAGTTCAACAAATGTTGACCTTCAAGCGCAATCACACCATTTTTGACAAAGAATTCCGACCACCAACCTTTCGGCGCGACCAGCCTTGCCGCTTCCCTCCAACAGATCCCATTCCCGTCGTGGTGAACCGTCATTCGATGCATCGAATCGAAAGGAGAACGGAGACATTGAGGCCGAGAAGCCTACCAAATGGGCAAAACTTGACCCAAAGAAGGAGAAGAGAGGTGGGCGGATCAACTCGTCGAAGCGCAAGGGAGATGACGAAACCAACAACGACAAACCGACAAAACACGCCAAAAAAAGCGTGAACAAACAACCTCGGCGCACTCGTGCAGGAAACAGGTAATAACAATAATCACGCAGCAGGGAGCAAAAACGACTCGGTGCTGTCGTTCATAACTTAGATTCAGAATGCAGGGTAGATCAGATTGCCGTCAACAAGGACCTGCTGTATGGTGAGAAATGCTATCTCGAACTTGCACAGCTGACCGCGATGCGAGGGGAAAAAAGATACACGACATAGTTCGAAATACCTCTGTAGAACATACATCCAGCATTAGCACTGTGATGGGAAGTTGGGGGAGAAAATCGCCAAAATATAATATTAAGGAGGCTACAAGAGTCACCACGCTCCGCCTACCGGATTGATGGGACTGGTGACACTCCGTTAACACAGCAGCCAAGTGGAGGGAAAGAAGTAAGATTGCAACTATCGGGCGAATCCCAAAATGAACACGGCATATGAACTCTTCACCAAGGTGTCCTCATGAACCCGCCCGAGATAACGAATGTCGTTGGCCCGTACTAACCGTTCAACTCAGCTTAAATTATAAAATTCGAAGCGGCCCACATTTGAAAATTCTTGAATTCCCTCTCACTTCCACCATTTCCGCTCAAAAAATTGCCTGTCACTTGGATCCCCACATTTACAACACCAAAATATAGTGTAGGGCTCTGAAACCGTGTATAAAATATCAGCTGTTTGCACTACCCAGTACTATTAAATTACCACGGAGATGGTGTGAGTACAGACAAATCCGCCTAATCGATTTATTTAAATGTAACTTGAAGAGAGGTTGCGCTATTCAAAGCTTTCAACCCGGCAAAAAAAATTAAAGGTGGAGATTTCACGCATGTTAACAGAACTTACAGGTTTGCTTTTTCAAGTGTTACATAATAGTGTAACAAACTCATCGCGTTTCATGGATCCACAAAGCTACCGCAAGCACCTATTTCCTTTTGGTTGAAGCGGGTCGCGCGGTCCGCCGGACATTCCGACTGCCCAATAAGTTAAGCGCTGTCAATTAAATGAGTGTGGCGTTCTCGCTTTCCTGGTCCATACAAGAGCGGTGTAGCGGACTAGAAAAAACCAGGATGCGGAGATTCTGCGGATAATTCTAATGAGCAGCTCGGTTTCTCAGAGATACCCCTCCAAAATTGGATGTGTTATTGGGGAATAGGGTTTCTCGGGAACCCCTGCCGGCCGATACCTCCAGTGGGTTAACCGTGACTCAAATTATACTCAGATTGCTGAGGTTTTGGACCCTATCTCGTCGGTGAATGCCCATGCACACACAGTTTTAGAGTCGTAAATCTGTGGGTATTGAAGTTCTGCAGCCGCCTGGAATGTGAGCGCTGCAAAATAAGAGGCAGAATATGTAATCGTCGCCGTTGGGGTGTAGTACTAGTAGATATTCGGAGCTGGAGTTGTCCATGTTGAGAAATTGGTCCCTGAGTTCATTCCGATTGCTATACGTGCTCAGAAAATTGATACAGTTAGACAATAGTATGAGGAGGAGGCCGGCTAGTAGTGGAACGGCCTGTGAACAAAAAAAAAAGGGTCAATGAGACGTCGGAAGGCGGCCCAGAAACGGTGTCGATGCATCACACTAAGAATATTTGAAAATAAAGCGGGCTTGGGCCTTCTTGTGTAGCGCTCCGGAGATCATGAAATAGTGCATATATCTTGTGCAATGCATATGGAAAATGAGAAAAGTGCAGAGCTTTTGGACCGTAGGCCCGTGACAAGTCATGACCCGCAGCGAAAATACAAGAGTGTCTCTTGAGTGGCTTTACGGAAGTCAATTGCAGACTGGAAGAGACCATACGCAGCTAGAATAAATTTTTCTCATCTTCATCGCGCTGCAGCAGGTTTCGCAGTGGTCCTAAGCGTCGGATATGGGGTGGGATACCCAGTTGGGAGAATGATCCGCAACTCCATCGGCCACCGACGCCAATCTGTCGGAGGGGTTGCCGATTAGAAATCTTGAAGATTTCTCTGATGTGCGGGGTTTCTCATAGAATTATACCATTCTGCGGAGCATGAGCCACACCCACTCGGCCACCGCTTCGATCGTGAGGAGATGGTCTATCCGGCATGACAGACTAAATGCAGTTGACTTTTTTTCTTCGATGGAGTCAGACGAACTTGAAGGGCGCCGAGTATTGGACTGATCAGTGACTATACAGTGAGAGTCTCGCAAGCAAATAAGTTGCCACCAAGGGCGTTAGGGAACTGATTGTCTCATACTTCTGGGCTGGCGCCGTAAGTGGAGCGAGGTAGCATGCCACCAGGCGCCCACAACTGTCAACATTCCTCATCAATCATCTCGAGCCCATTTATACCAAGTCAAGGGCAAAGTGCGCATCGCCCGTAGACTCACGCTCATTTGCATGCTGGAATGCTTGGACTTTGGCTTGCTTCAATATTTCACTGATCACTGACAACCTTAATAATAATATATAACTTACATGCCCACTGGGAAAGATAAGGTAAATAGTACAATAATTAGCTTCGTATTTTATCGTTTTGCATGGGGGGGGTTCTGTGTTTGTTCTAATGTTATAATGCAGACTCGTCATCTCGATCCACAGTACGAATCTGCGGTCGCCGATCTTGTACGAAATGAAGGGACTCGAGTTGTGCCGAGTCTCTGTTTTCGCGGATTTGGCTTGCTCCCTCTATATGAGCTGCTTCGTGCAAATTGAGCATCAGGCGGCATAACAAGGACGTTGATAGACTGTCGGATGTGCACGCGTAGTCAGAAGCCATGCAAAATAGCCAAAATTCGGCGTACGCTGTGGTGAACCAAAAAAGGACTTCGGAGAGCAGGATCTGGGAAGATAATCGAACTCAAGTAGGCGAAATAACAGGGTCGAGAAGTACATCACCAAGCTAAATAAAGTGAGCCAGGTGTATAGAAGCGCAGTTTTACGCACATAGATCGTCAAAACGTTTGCCAGATGAGCTAGAACGATGATTCTGTGCGGCCTCTTTAACAGCTATTTACGCGAGTGGGAACTGCATACCCGAAATACATGGCGCCTGAAGAGTGAAGTGTTCACCGTGTAGGTTCGGAACAACAAACGCAGCATTGAAAAACCTACCATCGCGCGCCATGACTGTGGCCAACGAGACACTCATCAGCTTGGCTATGTCCCGGTTCATATATGCCCGACGTAGAGTGAGAACCAACACGAAAAGGTCATACACAAGCCTGCGATTCATTCACGACGACTTCTGGAACAATGTCAGATCACTCACTTTCCAATCCAGGCCAACGCAAGTCCTAGAAAAGGATGAGTGTCGTTGATTGGATTAAGCAGAGATAAACTCGCGGTGCGAACTGGTAAAAAGATATATAATCCACAAGGATCTGCAAAGGGCTGACTTACGTAGATTTTTGAAGGACTGTATGGCAGCCAATAAACCCCGGAGTAGTCAGCATGACGGGACCCGGAGAGCGCCAAAATCCAACGATGGTCCACTACCAAGGAACATCTTTTGACTGATAATAGCTGGCAGAAATTACACATACTATACCGAGAGCACCAGTGGCGGTGGCCGGAACCGTAATAAGGGCCAGTACACGCAGATCGGAGCCATACATTGCGAACACGCGAAGACCAAGGGTAGCTTGAAACCCTTCAATAATCAGAACTTGGATGAACGGCACGTGTACTCACCTTCAACCAGGAGTTCTTGGATACTATGCAAGCATTCTACTGCTATCTCGATTTTGGAACAGCTGAGCATGGTGTAAGGAAACAAGGGAAAATGAGGTGGTTTGTGCATACGTCTGTGGAGAAATAAATCTCCCATTCACTGCCAGAAATAACAGACAAACCTCAGGAAGAAAATCGCCAAAGTAGATTGTTCCGTATGTCGCAGTAGCAACGATAGCCATATATCGTACTAGCAAGAACCAATATGTTGCAAGTCTGTGTCGCGGAAGCCACACCCATTTGACCTCCGATTCGAGGGTGAGGAGGTGATCATAGATTAGAATAACTGCGGAGGCGAAGGGAGACATTCGTTAAGGCAGAATATTAGGGAACTCCACCCACCGACTGCGGATATAAATATGGAGCGGTGAACTTGACTAAAAGCCAGAATATCAGTCAATAATGGTGGTTCAACGGTTACAAACTTACTGGTCCCAAGCGAATGTCGGAAGATCAAGGCCGCCTGTATTCAGAGTAAGAAGTGACCTGGGAGAGGTAGAAAGCATTGTGGGGAGGCACTAGCTTGGAGATGGCAAAGCGCGCGGGCTTATAACAATATCCCGCTGGGGAAATAATAATATCAAAATATTTCCGGGATGACAAACAAGGGTGGAAATGATGCCTTCAGGTAGGTAGGTAGGTAGGTAGGCAGTATTACCGGCTCGGTCCCATTAAGGAACAACCGGGGCCCGTACTACATACATCGCGTCAATATGCATGCTACGGACTCGGGAGCAATCAGTGGTTACCCAGGGAGCAAGATCCCGGCGACTATTCTCCTCCATTGAACGACAGAAATTTGTAGGAAGACACCTTATCTCGGGCCTGTGTTATATGGCTCACCGGTTGTGGATACTGCAGACAGGCTACGTTCTTGTACAAAGCCATACGCCGTCAGAGAAACGATTGTGATCGTGTAGCCATGCTTTCAAGCTCTCCGTCGGCGCCATACATGGAGCGAGGTGGTAGGCGCCCATAATCACCATTCTTTACTGGTGAACCAGTGCCGGTACCCGGAACAACCAGGAGAGAAGAGTAAGCGAGTGGAAGGTGAATCGGCTTCGGGATGATCGCATCACAAAATCATGATCACCGACGGCAAAACTGCTATTCATCTATTGGTGGGCTCATCACTTAGAATTCCAATAAGCTATATTTTGGCCTAAGTTCATACACTAGTACTAGCGGGTCTTTGTGCCATGCCAAGTCCGGGTACAGCTTGTCTGTCAAGTCACTTGAGTTGTGCTTGTGCTTCCACTTCCCATTCCAGATGTCAAGATGGTTGGAAGAGGGGTAGTTAACTGGTCAATGGGTTCCTGGGACCCACCCTCACCCTTGAGAAGCAAAATTTCGTTTCGTAATAGAAAGTCGCATTCCGTCTGTCTCTCCCGCGACGCCTAATATATTTCAATGTTCAGCGTTTGATTGGCGTACAATCTCCGCATGATCTCCTCACATTATTTAATATTCAGCATCTATGCGACATGATCCGTACGGAGTGTTGGTAATTTTATTTCCGGTCGAACATTGGTTGAATTCCCCCATTGGGAGGCGTTGGCTGAGAAAGAATTCATTGCTTAAGCTAACATCAGGCAGCCCGCGGAGCGCATGGTAATGGCGGTTTCGAGATCAGAGGCGGGAAGATGTCCCTCACGATATTTCGGAACAAAAGTGTATCTTACTTACATGCGAACCGATGCGCCGGGATTACCCGTTGATGTGTGTTAAACGTCGTTGATCGGCTCGTGGTTCGTTGTTCGGCGCGGGCATCACAGAGGAAATTTGATGGAATCCTTTGCGGCGAAACTGAGCTCAAAATAGTAAGCTTCAGCACACTCAATAATGATGCTGAAACCATTAGTTTAAGAAACAGTCTAGGCAATTATTCGAGCCTTAAATTAATAGTTTCGGAAACATTCAGCCGAAACGGTGCCCAAAATGTGCTGTTTCGGCTCGAGCAAATAGTTTCAGGGCTCCTGAAACTAAAGTTTTCAGCCTCACTTTATTTGCATCTAAACTTACTGTTTCATACCCAGTTTCCTCTCAGCTGATTCCATTTGATTTCCGATGTGTCTGTAGAAAGGCGCCATTCTTTCAGAGCGACTCAGTGTGAACAAACAAAATTGCCCATTGACACTGAGTTTATCCCGGTTTTTTATGTTTCCTGGAAGCTTGCCCATGCCATCCAACAACGCCCAGGTTACCTCTTGGTAGATCGGGTCCTTAGTGAACAACTGCATTCAACTGAGAGGCAACTGGTAATGTTGATGCAGTGCATTCGTGTGTTTGGAGAAAGGCGGCCGTTGTGGTATGTACGCGATGAACGGCCTTCCGAGTGGACAGAAGGGACTAGGATTTTATATAGATAATTGATTCGACAGAGCTATCAAACACGCGTTGTGGTCACGCTACCCTGAGCCGTTCCTCCCGGTGTACCTCAGCAAACAAGGGTAGCAGATCCTCGACCTGGTCCCAAGTTTCACAGTCTTCAGCGGTAAAGCACGGCTGCACGTTGTCGGGATCGCTAATAACCTTCACCAGGCTTGGGAAACTCCCCGAGAGGAAGCGCGCGACGTGCGCCGGCTCGGATGAAATCGGCGAGTTGAGGACTTCAAGGGATGAGAGCGTTGTCTGGAAGATGTCGGGGGCGGTGGAGGCAGGCGGGATAACCGTTGCGTTAAATGCAATACGGAGAGCTCCAAATCACTCTGCGTGACTGGGCGAAGCAAATGCTGGAAATAAATGTGTTGGCCAGGATAGCCTTGGCGAGCAGATTTACATGTACTCACAAAAGAGCCGCCGTCATCCGAAAGCAGATCTGCGGGCAGACAGCGCAAGACGTTAATGAGTGTTCTTTGTTGCTCCCATAAACCATTCAGCGCGCTGTGAGTGAAGGTGGTGGCCGTTTTCGCCAGCGCTAATAGCGAAGTTTTGCGGCGCCAGTCGTCGACAACAGAGTTGCATTATGTGCATATCAGTTCCACGATTTCGGGGATTTCTAGGATGCATCTATACCACCAGCAACGTGCAAGTTAGTAGTCTCTCCTAGACAGACACTTTAATGGAGGAAGCTCGTACCTCGCTTATTAAGCTGGTGGAGGATAGGACGAGCACAACACCACCAAACATCGCGTCGTTCCCGCTCTCATCTTCAACCACCTCCCGTCGCGATGCAGGGCACTCCCCCCGCGATCTTACGCGACTACAGGCCCCGCGCCCGGTGGGTGTTCTGTCCTCACGCTCACCCACTATGCGACGGCTACGCCTGCGCAGCGGCGGTATGCCCATCGGAGCTCGCAGTGCAGATGCTCGTTGAACATCTTTCCAGGGCACAGGATGACCGCTTTCTCGGTGTTAGGATATCTACTCTGAACCCCCGCCTCATCTTTCCCAGCGACTTCCTCGCCCTCTCTCACCGAAAGACCTTCAGCGTCTCCTTCACCCACTCGCGGGGCAAGGGTCCCGGCGCCGAAATCGCATACCAGTACGCCAACTCGGGAGTGGAGCCGCTCCCACCGCATTCCCACGGCTTCCTCTACTACCACTCCGACCTGACGCTCTCGCAGCAGGCCGGGGGCGTCTGCCTGCGCACCACCCACGACAGCGCCGTGTCCTCTTTCCACCACGGCCACGACCTGCGCCTGCCCTCGGGAATGCCGTGGCAAATCGGCATTCCCCAGGTTGCGATCATGCAGAAATTCGCCCGCCCTTGCGAACAACTACTCCGCGAGCGCATGGTGCCCAAAGCGCTCGTGTCGCGCCGTCGCGCCGTTTTCGCTAATCGTCGCAACATCCACCCCAAACTCACCGTCTGGGGCCTGCAGTACCCCTTCCTAGCCAACCTCGGCACGTCCCTGTGGCTGACCATGGTGGGGCCTGCCGCCGCGCACGAAACGGAGCTGTAGCCCTTCACTGAGTGGATACCCAAAATGGCTGGGACATGGCCCCATCAGCGCAGCCGTCCGTTCGCCGGCACGTAACTCTGCGCCCCGCGCTTCCCTCCGCTCATGTTTAAATTACTATTAGGCTCCGGCGTCGCCTGCCTCGAATGCTCCGCGCTCCCCACGCTCCTCGCGCACGCGGGCAGACGCGTCCTCCTCCTGCGCATCCTTGAGATTCTCACGATCTAGGGCTACGCCGGGCGCGTGGGTTGGCCGAAGGCCAGGGAGCTCCTCATAGTGTCCTTCCGACGTCGACCGGAACACCCAGACTGGGGCCGCGCTGAGGCCTTTAGTTTGATATGTGGTGAGTGTGGCCACTTCCAGTGGGCTTGCATTCATCGACTCACAGATCTATGTATGTATGTTGATACCTCGTTAATCGCTAATCGACCGGCGTGCGAGGGGCTGTAATGACGATCGAGCACAACCAAGTCAGCAAGACGCTAAACGTGAACACTTCTCAACCGTATCCCCGTCGGCGCATGTTGTCTTCCAGTGCGCGAATTTAATCCATTGCATGCTCAGTCCAGCAGCGATCCGTCGTTTTCTTAAAGACTGTCGGTCTAAGCTCAGGGAAGGAGAACTCGGCACAGTGTTCTTCCGAGGACAGACAGCCTACTTCCAGCATGGTTGCACGAAAGGCGTACATATAGGTAATCCGACTTTTGGCCCCGTTTCTCCACCTGCTGTGGGTGTTACTGGATTCCTTAGAACATCACGAAAAATCCATTCTATGTTCGTATCCAGCCTCTCTAGCTTCTCGGGATAATCGCCTCAGACTAAATGTGCCTGGAGCTCATTGACATAAGTCTGCAGTGAAGGGCCTCACAGTTTCGCCAATTGTGCGCCGCAAGTATATTTGAGCTTCACCCGAAAAAAAATAAAAGAAAGGAAGACTGGGTGCATTCCGACAATGGCAATGACCCAGGTTATCACTACCCCACTGGCAATGATGTTATAACCTTGCCACATTGGGAGGGTACTGTATAACCGCGGTGGTCCCATTGAGGAACATACGGGCACTGTACCTACACTGTATGCTACAGTCATCTACGTCTCAAGAATGCAAAGAAATCGTCGGCCCTCGAAAGCAAACGGAATAAATTAAAGACATCGGTCATACAACTATGTATGGTGACCAGCTGGGTTAAACCGCTGGAACCTATCGAACAACGCGAATACAACAGGGCATTGCTCTCGCAATGTCTCCTTGCGAGTTTTGAACACGCAGAATTAATTACCTTGAGGCATGTAATGGCTAAACTCTTGTGGTTACAGAGGCAGAACTGGGCCAGAAAAATATTGTGTCATTGACTCGTCGGTGTCAATGACCCATAATATACTGCAAGTGTATGGTGAGAGATCCACATCTATTCTTCTCTACACAAGTCCACCTCGATGCCTGTTCAGGATCTTTTGTCAAAGTCCACCGTCCATGTCTGTGGAAAATTGAAATGAATTTGATCCTGCCTATTATCCTTGCATGGTTCACAACATGAACAGCGAGTTTATGGAATACAAACATGTAGGGGTGGTTATCTGTCTAGAAGATCCGAGGGATAGAGCATATAAGACGCTGAATGTGTTCAAATGGACTGGTTCACTGTATGTATGAGCCTATTGTCGCTGAGATTCTACGATCTCAACTCAAAGCCTTCTTCGTGATTTCCCCCCTACGTGTGCCGCTTCGTGCCACAAATTCAGCATCAGCCGGCAGATCAAAGACTGTATTATTCTGAGATCACGACGTGGTGAATCAAGTTAGAAGAATTCCAGTAAGGAGGATTTGAGAGGATTATCAGACCAGAATTGAACCCATAGGAGGCTCAATATTTTTCGAAGGACTGTACAGTCATTTTCAGAGTGGGTCCAGCGTCAATTGTGAAGACATCTATTACTACTAGTCCATGAGTCTGGTCCAGGAGTAGCTTTAAAATGCGCGCAGCGTCGGAATAGTTCCTTGTCTACCATGCAGTTGCCATGGAAATGATTCTAAATTCCCCGGGAGGGGGGATTATATACACAAATGGATGAAATGTCTGCTTGTAGTTCGGATCATCCAGTGGGAGATCTCACAGAGCATGAGATGCATGAGACCCTTCAGAGTGAACTGAAGTTTGGGCCTATAGTTTTCTTTCAGATGAGATTGATTGATATCCGGTTTGGCCTGTTGAACCCACTCCCAGAAATTTATACTACAGTCTTTAACCGGGAAGCGAAACAAACTGTACCACGTGTTTGTATCTTCGGTACCTCCCACAGGGCCAAATCTTTTTGAGAGAATTGTATTGCATCTAAAACTCCTGTTCACAAGAGGAATTGAGAAGGGAGATCTTATAGAGCCCAGGAATGATATTTGGAACATTGTTTGGCCTAGTGTTCCCACCACTTGAGCAGTCACCGCTGTCACCCCGCCGGCCTCGCTCAAGCTGACGACGTTGCAGCAGGAAAATCTTAAGCTGGAGGCTAAGCCGAGCTGAGATTAATCTGTATTAAATATCATATATACACAGCTCAAAATCAGCTCAACGTTTCGCGTTGCCGAACCCAGCGCGTGGCACTCACTGTTTGAGATTGAGTCAATCTGCTCTTGCAACTGCTCTGCTGCTTTCGCATCTGTTCCGAGTCTCAGTGGGCATCTATTGGAAGTGACTAGTGATTGCTCGAGCTTGAGTCATCGATTTCCGCGTGTGGTGGCCTTGATTTGTCTTGATCGTTTAGAGTGATGTCGAACTTGAGTTTGCTTATGCTCCCCATGGGCAGGTATCGAGAACGGAG
Organism: Mycena rebaudengoi; assembly: GCA_029282285.1. Lineage (NCBI taxonomy): Eukaryota > Fungi > Basidiomycota > Agaricomycetes > Agaricales > Mycenaceae > Mycena > Mycena rebaudengoi. The sequence continues at coordinate 941,177 of JARJCX010000016.1, read as the reverse complement.
TCCTCTCTTGACCTAGCTTAAATTTACAGGCGCCGGCAGCGAGTATCAAGATAGAACAGAAGTTCAAGCTGGCTCAAACGCTGTCGCTTGAGCTGGCTGGATAATGGGTGGAGTTCAAACGCAGACGTGACGTGCAGCCGGCTTAATACTACGATGTATATATTCTTTTATACGGCTTAAGCCAGCTCAGCTTAGAATCCAGTTTAAGATTTCTCTGTTGACACACTCCCAGCTTAAGCCAAGACGGAGGGGATTCATGTCACCGCGTCCCAGCTCTTGACTGTAGATTTCACTGTCAAGGCATATATTAGGGGTTTTCAGGGTCACATATAGGCTACACCGAGTCGTCAAATTTATTTCTTAAGACACAATTCACGACTTTGTAGTGTTTCGCTTCCCAGTAGATGATCAAATTTGATGGTTCCATTAAATGAGCCCTGTTCTCCACCATTTCTGCGTCAAATAACCCAAACTTTTCAATAGGCATGTAGCCACAGAATGGATGCATCGACTAGAAAAAATAGTTGAACACAAATCAGTCTCCATCGCAGAGGAAATCGCTGTAGCGCCAAATCATTTCGCTTCGCGGTTAAAGACTGTATTCCTCTAGGTATAAAAGTAAGGAAAAAGTGGCAAAAGCAAATAGAAATAAGAGGGACCTCCGGAGCTTCGAAAGAATGGTTAAATTAAAACTTACTAAAGTGCAACGCCGCTTGCTGAATATTTGTAATGGGGGTACATATGGCATTCAACGCCGTGCGGGAACCAAAGGAGACACAGTCCATATAGAGATATTTGAAGCCTGGTATGTGATGCTGGCAGTGGGGAGAAGGATTTCGTTTCGGGCCCGAAAGCATGAACCTGCCAGTGGAGGGAAAGAAGCAAGATTGTAACTGTCGGGTGAATCCCAAATTGAACACGGCATATAAACTCTTCACCAAGGTGCGTCCTCATGAACCCGTTGGAGATAATGAATGCCGCTGGACCATGCTAACCGTTCAACCCAGCTTAAATTAAAAAATTTGAAGCGGCCGTATCTGAAAATCCTTGAATTCCCTCCCACTTCCACCATTTGCGCTTGAAAAATATTTCACAATTGTTCTGAAAAAATTATGTCTCATCATGGCCTGAGTAATCTCTCAATTGCCTGTCACTTAGATCTCCCACATTTACAACACCAAAATATATTGTAGGACCCTGCAACTGTGTATAAAATATCAGCTACCCAGTATTATTAAATTACCACAGAAATGGTGTGAGTACAGACAAATCCGCCTAATCAATTTATTTGGATGTAACTTGAAGAGAGGCTGCGCTATTCAAAGCTTTCAACCCAGGAAAAAAATTAAGGGACGAGATTCACGCATGTTAACAGAACCTACAACGATTGTGTGGTTTGCTTCCTCAGCTGTTACAGCTGTTTCCGAAAACCTTGAGTGATTTTTTTTTTTGTTCGCACGGAACTTGATCCAGTGCTAAAGATTTCCTCTTTGGGCTCGGCTCAACCGCCATTTTCGGATATCGCTTTCCCTCAATAATTTTCGTTACACCAAATAGAGCAGCTCACAGGCGTGAAAGTCACAGGGCTTGTCTGTGAGTCTGCCAGCTTCAAGTCCCCCAATCCAAAACTGTGATATAGTGCCTGTGTGAATTTCTTTTCAAAACTTGAGTGCGGACAGTTCGGTTTGGCGAGCCCCAAAACGGTAATCCTTAGCATTGTTTCAAATTTTGACGTGGGAAAAACTTTCTGATCAGTCTCAAAGTTTTCAGAAACAGAAGTAATGGTATAACAAACGCTCCGCGTTTCATGAGTCCACAAAGCTATCGCAAGCGCTTATTTCCTTTTGGTTGAAGCAGGTCCCGCGGTCCGCCGGACATTCCAACTGCCCAATAAGTTAAGCGATGTCAATTAAATGAGCGTGGTGTTCTCGCTTTCCATACAAGAGCGGTGTAGCGGACCAGGAACAACCAGTAAGTATGCGGAGATTCTGCGGGGCGTGAGCCACACCCACTCGGCCGCGGCTTCGATCGTGAGGAGATAGTCTATCCGGTATGACAGACTAAATGCAGTTGACTTTTGTTTCCAATGGAGTCAGACGAACTTGAAGGGCGCCGAGTATTGGACTGATCAGTGACTATACAGTGAGATTCTCACAAGCAAATAAGTTGCTACCAAGGGCATTAGGGAGCTGATTGTCTCATACTTCTGGGCTGGCGCCGTAAGTGGAGCGAGGGTGACATGCCAACAGGCCCACAACTGTCAACGTCAACGTTCCTCATCAATCATCTTGAGCCCATTTATACTAAGTCAAGGGCAAAGTGCGCACCGCCCGTAGACACACGCTCATTTGCACGCTAGTATGCTGGGTTTGCTTCAGTATTTCACTGATCATTGAAATTCATAACAATAATAACTCACATGCCCACTGGTAAAGATAAGGTAAATAGTACAATAATTAGCTTGTATTTTATTGCGTTGCGGGGGGGGGCTTCTGATGGTGTTCGTTCTAATATTATCAAACAGACTCGTCATCTCGATCCACAGTACGAATCTGCGGTCGCCGATCTTGTACGAAATGAAGGGACTCGAGCTGTGTCGAGTCGCTGTTTTCGCGGATTTGGCTTGCTCCCTCTATATGAGCTGCTTCGTGCAAATTGAGCATCAGGCGGCATAACAAGGACGTTGATAGACTGTCGGATGTGCGCGTGTAGTCAGAAGCCATACAAAATAGACAAAATTGGGCGCACGCTGTGGTGAACCAACAGAGGATTCCGGAAAGCAAGATCTGCGGAGATTATCAAATTCAAGTAGGCGAAATAACAGGGCCAATTTGTACATCACCAAGCTAAATAAAGTCAGCCAGGTGTAGAATGATAGAAGTGCAGTTTTACGCACATAGATCGTCAAAACGTTTGCTAGATTAGCTAGAACGATGATTCTGTGCGGCCTCTTTAACGGCTGTCGACGCGAGCGGAAAATGCATACCCGAAATACATGGCGCCTGAAGAGTGAAGTGTTCACCGTGTAGATCCGCAACCACAAACGCAGCATTGAATGCCCACCATCGCGCGCCATGACTATGGTCAATGAGTCACCCATTATCTGGGCTATATCCCGGTTCACATATGCCCGACGCAGAGTGAGACTCAACACGAAGAAGTCACACACAAGCCTGCGATTCATTCACGACGGCGTCTGGAATAATGTCAGATCACTCACCGTCCAAACCAGGCTAACGCAAGTCCTACGAGAGGATGAGCATCGTTGATTGGATTGAGTAGACATGAACTCGCGGTGGGAACTGGTAAAAAGAGATATATATAATCCACAAGGATCCGCAAAGGGCTGACTTACGTAGATTTTTGAACGACTGTATGGCAGCCAATAAACCCGGGAGCGGTCAACATGACGGGACCCGGAGAGTTCATTCCGACGATAGTCCACTACCAAGGAACATCTTCAACATTTTGATTGGGACTAGCTGGTAGAAATTACACATACTATACCGAGAGCACCAGAGGCGGTGCCCGGAACCGTCATAAGGGCCAATACACGCAGATCGGAACCATACATTGCGAACACGCGAAGACCAAGGGTAGCTTGAAACCTTTAATAATCAGAACTTGGATGAACGGCACGTGTACTCACCTTCAACCAGGACTTCCTGGATGCAAAGCAAACATTCTAATGCTATCACAATGTTGGAACAGCTGAACACGGTGTAAGTAAACAGGGGAAAATGAGGTGGTTTGCACATACGTCTGTGGAGAAATAAATCTTCCATCCACTACCAGAAATAACAGACAAACCTTAGGAAGAAAATTGCCAAAGTAGAAGGTTGCGTATGCCACGGTAGTAACGATAGCCATATATCGTACTAGAACAAACCAATATGTTGTAAGTCCGTGTCGCGGAAGCCACACCCATTTGACCTCCGACTCGAGGGTGAGGAGGTGATCGTAGATTAGAACAACTGCGGAGGCGAAGGGAGACATTCGTAAAGGCAGAATGGTAGGAAACTCCACCCACCGACTGCGGATATAAATATGGAGCGGCAAACTTGACTAAAAGCCAGAATATCAGTCAATAATGATGGTTCAACGGCTACAAACTTACTGGTCCCAAGCAAATGTCGGAAGATCGAGGCCGCCTGTATTCAGAGGTAGAAGTGACCTAGGAGAGGTAGAAAGCATTATGGGTAGGCGCTAGCTTGGGAATAGCAAGGCGCGCAGGCTTATAACAATATCCCGCTGGGGAAATAATAATATCATAATATTTCTGGAATGACAGACAAGATTCTCACCACGGGTGGAAATGATGCCTTCAGACTCCGCAGCAATCAGTGATTACCCAGAGAGCAAGATCCCGGCGACTATTCTCCTCCATTGAACGACAGAAATTTGTAGGAAGACACCTTATCTCAGGCCTGTGTTGTATGGCTCACCGGTTGTGGATACTGCAGACAGACTACGTTCTCGTACAAAGCCATACGCTGTCAGAGAGACGATTGTGATTGATTGTGATCGTGTAGGGGTGCTTTCAAGTTCTCCGTCGGCGCCATAAGTGGAGCGAGGTGAGTCCACAATTACCATTCCTCAATGGCGAACCAGTGCCAGCCACTCGGTACCCGAGAGAAGAGTGAGTGAGTGGAAGGTTAAATGTGGATCAACTTCCGGACGAGATCGCATCAGAAAATCATGATCAAAAACCGCTCTTCATTTATTGCTCATCGCTTAGCATTCTAATAAGCACTATTATGGCCTAAGTTCATACACTAGTACGGGCGAGTCTTTGTGCCATGTCAAGTCACTCTGGCCCGAGTACAGCTTGTCTGTCAAGTCACTCGAGTTGTGCTTGTGCTTGTGCTTCCCATTCCAGATGTCGAGATGGTTGGAAGAGGGGTAGTTAACCGGGCAATAGGTTCCTGGGGCCTGCCCGCACCCTTCAGAAGCAAAATCGCGTTTCGTGATAGAACGTCGCATTTCGCCGGTCTCTCCCACGACGCCTACTTACTATATTTCAATGCTCAACGTTTGATTGGCGTACAATCTCCGCATTATCTCCTCACATTATTGGGGTTGCAAGCTCCCCCATAGGACCGCTGATTATACCCATAAAGGCCTGTTTTTTTTTCTCACAAAATGTCAGGACAGATTTTTGGAAAAATGTCAGGATTTGCACAGGCCTAAAGGCCAAAATTTCCCCAAAATCGCATGTGTGGCAAAAATTTCGCCCCAATGTTGCCCCAATGAGGTGGTTTTGGAACAAAAATTCCGCTGACGCGATTTTGTCAGGACTTTGTCAGCATTTTGAACAGGCATTTTGGCTTCAAAAAGGCCAATGTCAGGATTTTCCCCAGGCCTGCGGCGCAAAAAAGTCAGATTTTGTCAGGATTTTGACCAGGCCTTCCCACCTACAATCAGCGGTCCTTCCCCCATCTATCCGAGTGAGACCGAAAAACGTAGTGGCTGTGCAATGCATTTGGGCTTTTTGTTTGATTGTGGCCACTTGTCTGACGGCATTATTAGGCACTGGCGTCGCCTGCTTCGAACGCTTCGCGCTCCCTGCGCACGCGGGCAGACGCGTCCTCCTGCGCATCCTTGAGATTCTCGAGCCCGAAGTTGCGTGCACGATCCAGGGCTACGCCGGGCGCGTGGGTTGGCCGAAGGCGGGGGGCTCTTCATGGTGTACTTCCGCGATGGGCCGCCGCGGCCGCGGCCGTGGGCGTACGCTGTCGACCGGAAAACCTGGTCTGGGGCCGCGCTGAGGGGTTTAGTTGAGATAGAGTGAGTCTGTGGCCACTTCCGGTGGGCTTGCGCTCCTCGAATCACATATCTATGTATAGTAGATACTTGGTTGATCGTTAATCGACCAGTGTGCGAGGGGCTGTAATGACGATCGAGCACAACCAAGTCAGCAAGACACTAAACGTGGACACTTCTCAAGCGCATCCCCGTCGGCGCATGTTGTCTTCCAGTGCGCGAATTTAATCCACCGCATTCTCAGTTCAACAGCGATCCGTCTTTTTCTTCTCCAGACGCGTTTTCTTAATGACTGTCGGTCGAAGCCCAGGGAAGGAGAACTCGGCACAGTGTCCTTCCGTAGACAGACAGCCTACTTCTGGCATGGTAGCAAGAAAGGCGAAATACATATATAAGTAATCCGACTTTTGGCCCCGTTTCTCCACTTGCTAGGGATGTTACTGGCCTCTCTGGCTTCTCGGAATAATCGCCTTAGACTAAATGTGCCTGGAGCTCATTGACATAAATCTGTAGTGAAGGACCTCACAGTTTCGCCAATTGTCCGCAGCAAGCGTTTGATTTTCTCCTAATGCATGCTTTTTGCAACTTTTTTCTTACTTGGCTTCTACTCCCGGCATGGCTTGGTTTTGCCGTGAAGGGATATCACGGAATTGTGCGCAGCGGGAATTTTTGAACTTCACCCGAAAAAAACCAAAGCATGGAGGACAGAAAAAGTGCAAAAAAAAGCTGCGAAGGCTCCATGGAGTGTCCAGCAAGATTTGAAAATGCAATGTTGATGAAGTGCAATTAGTGCAAATAGTGCTCGGAGAAAGGCGGCCGTGGTGGTATGTACGCGATGAACGGTTTTCCGAGTGGACAAATGAAAAGGGACTAGGATTTTACATAGATGACTTGATTCGACAGTGCTATCAAACACGCGTTGTGGTCACGCTACCCTGAGCCGTTCCTCCCGGGCGTACATCAGCAAACAAGGGTAGCAGAGCCTCGACCTGGTTTCAAGTTTCGCAGTCCTCAGCGGTGAAGCCCGGCTGCACATCATAGGGATCACTAATGACCTTCACCAGGCTGGGGAAAATCCCCGAGAGGAAGCACGCGACGCGCGTGGGCTCGGATGAAATCGGCGAGTTGAGAAACATCGCGTGCTTCTTCTCTCCCGCTCCTATCTTCAACCACCTCCCGTCGCGATGCAGGGCAACCCCCGCGGGATTTTGCGCGACTACAGGTCCCGCGCCCGATGGGCTGGCGCCGTAAGTGGAGCGAGGTGACATGCCAGCAGGCGCCCACAACTGTCAACATTCCTCATCAATCATCTCGAGCCCATTTATACTAAGTCAAGGGCAAAGTGCGCACCGCCCGTAGACGCACGCTCATTTGCACGTTGGAATGCTTGGTTTGCTTCAATATTTCACTGATCATCGAAGACCATAATAATAATAACTTACATGCCCACTGGTAAAGATAAGGTAAGTAGTACAATAATTAGCTTTGTATTTTATCGCTTGGCGGGGGCTTCTGATGGAACTGGGTTCGTTCTAATGTTATCAAACAGACTCGCCATCTCGATCCGCAGTACGAATCTGCGGTCGCCGATCTTGTACGAAATGAAGGGACTCGAGTTGTGTCGAGTCGCTGTTTTCGCGGATTTGGCTTGCTCCCACTATATGGGCTGCTTCGTGCAACTTGAGCATCAGGCGGCATAACAAGGACGTTGATAGACTGTCGGGTGTGCGCGTGTAGTCAGAACCATGCAAAATAGACAAAATTGGGCGCACGCTATGGTGAACCAAAAAAGGACTCCGGAGAGCAGGATCTGCGAAGATGATCAAACTCAAGTAGGCGAAATAACAGGGTCGAGAAGTACATCACCAAACTAAACAAAGTGAGCCAGGTGTATAGAAGTGCAGTTTTACGCACATGGATCGTCAAAATGTTTGCCAGATGAGCTAGAATGATGATTCTGTGCGGCCTCTTTAACAGCTGTTGACGCGAGCGGGAACTGCATACCCGAAATACATGGCGCCTGAAGAGTGAAGTGTTAACCGTATAGATCCGGAACTACAAATGCAGCATTGAAAAACCTACCATCGCGCGCCATGACTATGGCCAATGAGACACTCATCATCTGGGCTATGTCCCGGTTCACATATGCCCGACGTAGAGTGAGAACCAACACGAAGAAGTCATACACAAGCCTGCGATTCATTCACGACGGCTTCTGGAACAATGTCAGATCATTCACTTTCCAAACCAGGCCGACGCAAGTCCTAGGAGAGGATGAGCGTCGTGTATTGGATTGAGCAGACATAAACTCGCGATGGGAACTGGTAAAAAGATATATATATAATCCACAAGGATCTGCAAAGGGCTGGCTTACATAGATTTTTGAAGGACTGTATGGCAGCCAATAAACCCGGGAACAGTCAGCATGACGGGACCCGGAGAGTTCAATCCGACGATGGTCCACTACCAAGGAACATCTTCAATATCTTCATTAGGAATAGCGGGTAGAAATTACACATACGATAATGAGAGCAACAGTGGCGGTGCCTGGGACCGTCATAAGGGCCAATACACGCAGATCGGAGCCATACATTGCGAACACGCGAAGACCAAGGGTAACTTGAAAGTTGAAACCCTTCAATAATCAGAACTTGGATGAACGGCACGTGTATTCATCTTCAACCAGGACTCCCTGGATGCAAAGCAAACATTCTAATGCTATCACAATTTTGGAACAGCTGAACACGGCGTAAGTAAACGGGGGAAAATGAGATGGTTTGTACATACGTCTGTGGAGAAATAAATCTCCCATCCACTACGAGAAATAACAGACAAACCTCAGGAAGAAAATCGCCAAAGTAGAATGTTGCGTATGTCGCGGTAGCAACGATAGCCATATATCGTACTAGAAAGAACCAATATGTTGCAAGCCTGTGTCGCGGAAGCCACACCCATTTGACCTCCGATTCGAGGGTGAGGAGGTGATCGTAGATTAAAATAGCTGCGGAGGCGAAGGGAGACATTCGTAAAGGCAGAATGGTAGGGAACTCTACCCACCGCTTGCGGATATAAATATCCAGCGGTAAACTTGACTAAAATCCAGAATATCAGTCAATAATGATGCTTCAACGGTTGCAAACTTACTGATCCCAAGCGAATGTCGGAAGATCGAAGTCGCTTGTATTCAGAGTAAGAAGTGACCTGGGAGAGGTAGAAAGCATTGTGGGGAGGCACTAGCTTGGAAATGGCAACACGCGCGGGCTTATAATAATGTCCTGCTGGGGAGATGATGATATCGTAATATTTGATTTTGACCGCGGGTGGAAATGATGATTGATTACCCAGAGAGAAAGATCCTGACTATTCTACTCCATTGAACGACGGAAATTTGTGTAGAGGGACAGGGACTTCCCACACTTCTTCGGGCGTATGTTATATCGCTTATTAGTTGTGGATACCCTCTACGGCTAGGCTCAGACAGGTTATGTTCTCGTACAAAGCCATACGCTGTCACGGAGAGAGACGATTGTGATCATGTAGGGATGCTTTCAAGTTCTCCGTCGGCACCCTAAGTGGGGCGAGGCGAGCTCACAATCGCCATTCATCTATGGCGAACCAGTGCCAGCCACCTCCAGCCACTCGGTACCCGGAGCAACCAGGAGAGAAGTGTAACGGGTTGGTAACGGGCACGGAATCCCAGAATAGAAATGGAGCTCAATGAGCCGGAAGTATAAGAAGAGCGCAGAGGAATCCCGAGTAATAGCCAGGTACTGGCGTTGATTCGACAAGGATACAGGATACAAGGGGGCACCGGCATTCAAACCGGCGACCAAGGGCCGGTCGGTTGGTCCAGCCGTGAGGCTGAAAAAAAATATTTGAGACCACCGTTTTTTTGCCTCAGATTGGTCTGTGGAAGGCTTAACCGGTATTCTAGTGTTCTGATAGTGGCAGAATCAATGCTTAACCTGAGGTCCGACTAATCGGGAAGCTGTCATGTGTCAATCATTTCATCAGTGGTGGTCTGTTTGTCAAGAGCATCTGCTTCTTTTTTCTCGCAGCGTGCAAAAATATTTGCGCGTACCAATAAAAAATGTCAATCACGGTGCGTTAATGAACAAATTAATTTTTGCACCAACTAAATAATCATAGCCACTCCCTCCTCTTCCCTCCTCTCGGTTGTCCTCGATGCCGATGGCTGCGCTACATGTCCCGACTGCATGGACCTCATACCCTGCGGTTCGGCCGGCTTGGGGAACCTCCAGAATCGGCACCTTTGCGGTAATTCTATTTCTAGCTCCGACTCCAACGCTGTTAAGTGCAACAGAAATGGCTGCGAAACTGGCTGGGCAAGTGGTTATAATTTATTCAAGGAGTTTTGCATTGACACATATTTACAGTATTGCCTGCCATGCAGAGGGCTGCGTTTCGCAGTCCAGAACTGGACCTGCCTCGCATGCGAATCATCAGCAAGCACCTCCCGCCTTCCCAGAACGTCTAAGCGTGCGCGAAAAGATGATTGAAGGTTTTATACACCTGTTAAAACTATTCACAACACATACCTATTATGAACTGCATCTGTGGAACTTGCTTTTGGCCACCTCCGGCGAATAAAAATAGGGGGATTTCCATATATGGAAGGTTCCCACGCTGTCAACGGTTGGTTGGTTCACTGAAAAAATCGCAAAAAAGAAAAACGGCCCTATATCCGTTTTTTGAATGCCGGTGCCCGATGTGGCGCTAGCTGTATAAGTGAGAACGCACGGACCAAGTGAGGTAATATATCCTACGGGTTAGTAGAGTGACCATGGATAAACATATGTAAAGAGTCCATGAATATAGCATAGAACGGAGTCCATAGAATATAAGTAAAGTGTCCGTGAATTTAAATAGAATGCCCATGAAGTACGTACAGTGTTCCATGTAAGGGGAATGTTCCATGACCCTTACAAGAAGAGTGAGTGAGTGGAAGCTTCCGGATGATCGCATCAGAAAATCATGATCACCCCCGACAAAACTGCTATTCATTTATTGGTGGGCTCATCGCTTAGAATTCAAATAAGCACTATTGTGGTTTAAGTAGTACGAGTGGGTCTTTGTGCCATGCCACGTCACGAGTACACCTCGTCTGTCAAGTCACTCGAGTTGTGCTTGTGCCTCCGCTTCCCATTCCAGAAGATGGTTGGAAGAGGGGGTAGTTAACCAGGCAATGGGTTCCTGGGGCCTGCCCTAAGCCTTCAGAAGCGAAATTGCATTTCGTGATAGAAAGTCACTTTCCGTCTGTCTTTCTCACGACGCCTAATATATTTCAATGTCCAACGTTTGATCGGCGTACAATCTCCGTATCATCTCTTCACATTATTTAATATTCAGCGCCTATACGACATGATCAGTACAGAGTGCTGGTTGGTTGGTAGGTAGGTAGGTAGGTAGGTAGGTAGCATTCCACGGCACTGTCCGAATAACGAACACCGGTTTCCAGGGATTATCCCGTATACAAGCAGGCTACTTAGACACCAATAGACCACACCTTCGCCCATGGGCCCCCATGCACCATCTAGACACCATGACCGAGACCCCATGAGTTTTTCCCCATGCCCAACACAGGAATAAAAAATCTCAAACACCACTTACAATCTGGATCATAGGACTCATGGAGTAATCAACCACCCCATGCGCACATTAATTTCAAGGGCATACTAACCTGAGGACAGTTCCAATTTTTCTTTGCTGTTTCATAACTTACATAATGCAACAGACACCATTTGGTGTATCGTGTTAGACCTCGTTGATCGGCTCACGGTTCGTTGATCGGAGCGGGCATCACACAGGAAATTTGATGGAATCCTTTGCGGCGAAACTGAGCTCAAATAGTAAGTTTCAGCACAATCAATAATGACTCTGAAACCATTAGTTTAAGAACCAGTTTAGGCAATTATTCGAGCCTTAAATTAATAGTTTCGGGGACATTCAGCCGAAACGGTGCCCAAAATGTGCTGTTTCGGCCCGAAAAAATAGTTCCGGACTAAAGTTTTCAGCCTCACTTATATCTACATATACTTACTGTTTCACACTCAGTTTCCTCTCAGCAGCTGATTCCATCTGATTTCCAGTGTATCTGTGGAAAGGCGCCATTCTTTCAGAGCAACTCAGAGTGAACAAACAAAGTTGCCCACTGCCAGTTTTTGATGCCTTCTCGGAAGCTTGCCCATCCCATCGAACAACGTCCAGGTTACCACTGGTAGATCGGGTCCTTAGTGAACAACTACATTCAACTGACCGGCATCTGGTAATGTTGATGCAGTGCATTCGTGTGCAAATGGTACTTGGAGAAAAGCGGCCGTGGTGGTATGTACGCGATGAATGGTTTACCAAGTGGACAGATGAAAAGGGACTGAGATTTTACATAGATAACTTGATTCAACAGAGCTATTAAACACGCGTTGTGGTCACGCTACCCTGAGCCGTTCCTCCCGGGCGTACATCAGCAAACAAGGGTAGCAGAGCCTCGACCTGGCTCCAAGTTTCGCAGTCCTCGGCGGTGAAGCCCGGCTGCACTTCGTAGCGATTGCTAATGACATTCACCAGGCTGGGGAACATCCCCGAGAGGAAGCGCGCGGCGTGCGCCGGCTCGGGTGAAATCGGCGAGTTGAGGACTTCGAGGAATGAGAGTGCTGTCTGGAAGATGTCGGGGGCGGTGGAGGCAGGCGGGATAACCGTTGCGTTAAATGCAATACGCATGCTGCCCAAATGCGGGCAGTGCGTTGCGAATGCGCGGAGCCCGCCGAGTGTCACTCCAGGCACGCAAAATATCTCAGTAGATGATGTCAACGAGAGCAGCTGCAGCGCGGGGAATGCGCGCGCTATGTCCCACACCGCGGCATCATCGAGTTTGAATCCTCCTGGGGCTTCCAAATTAAGCGTCTGGATGCGGCCGAAACAGAATAGGGGGGAGATCGCGTGAATGTCAAAAATATGTCGCATGTCCGAGGTGTCGTCGATGACCAGTTGCTGCATAACAACCTCGACAAGCGCGCTGTGTGCGATGTGTGTGGAGATTGTGAGGCAGAGAGCACGCATGGTACTTTCGGTGGGTAGTTCGGTGCTGGAGAGATAGAGGCTCGCGACTGGGCTGTTTGATAGGCCGTCTATGAGGGCGGCAATGAACTCGAATGGCGCTCTATAAAAACAAAGCCTCGTGAGCGAAGGGAAACCGGCCGGCCGAATGAATCCAGGAAGTAAATCGTGGGCATCTGCATTTGCTATCTCGAGAGATTTGAGAGTAGGGAGGCTTCCAAGATGTTCGAGCGCCGCTGGATCAAGCGTGGGTAGGAACAGGTACGTTACTTGATCTAATGCCCGTAAAAACGTCGAAATGAGGCTACGTTCTACGTGGTTTGGACACCTGTCCATCCCGAGAGTCACTGATCTGAATGAGGAATTTAAGGGCCATATGAGGGGGAGGAGGGAACAAGTGCCGAATACTTCGAGGTCCAGGGAAAGCTCCCTGACACTGACGGGTAGAAACAGTCGAAGGTGCGGACCGAATAATTGCCTTTCCCGTTCTGTTGGTCCCCAAAAATGAATGCCTTGAAGATTAGGAAACAGGAAACCCTGGGGAAGAAAGGGCTGTATTTGCTTCCAGCAGACCGAATATCGCGGGAGTGACCGCGTCTGAGGCCAACTGCAGGATCTTAACGCGCGCAGAATGGACCAGGAGGCGCTCCAATCACTCTGCGTGACTGGGCGAAGCAAATGCTGGATACAAATATGTTGGCTAGGATGGCTTTGGCGAGCAGATTTACATGTACTCACAAAAGAGCCGCCGTTATCCGAAAGCAGATTTGCGGGCAGACAGCGCAAGACATTAACGAGCGTGCTTTGTTGCTCCCATAAACCATTGAGTGCGCTATGAGTGAAGGTAGTGGCCGTTTTCGCCAGCGCTAATAGCGAAGTTTCGCGGCGCCACCACTGGTCGTCGACAACAGTGTCACATATCAGTTCCACGATTTCGGGAATCTCTAGGGCGGGATGCATCTATACCACCAACAACGTGCGAGTCGGGAGTCTCTCCTAGACAGACGGTTTAATGGAGGGAGCTCGTACCTCGCTTGTTAAGCAAGTCGATGTGGTGGAGGATGGATCAAGAGACTGCTGTGAGACGAGCACAACACCACCAAACATCGCGTCGTTCTTCCCTCCCTCTCTCATCTTCAACCACCTCCCGTTGTGATGCTGGGCACCCCCCGCGTGATTTTGCGCGGCTACAGGTTCTGCGCCCGATGGGTGTTCCGGCCTCACACTCGCCACTATACGACGGCCAAGCCTGCACAGCAGCGGTAGGCGATCTTCCTCGGAGCTCGCAGGGCAGATGCTCGTTGAACATCTTTCCAGGGCACAGGATGGCCGCTTTCTCGGTGTCCGGATATCTACACTGAACCCCCACCTCATCTTTCCCAGCGACTTCCTCGCCCTCTCGCACCGAAAGACCTTCTGCGTCTCCTTCACGCACTCGCGCGGGGCAAGGGTCCCGGCGCCGAAATCGCATATCAGTACACCAACTCGGGTGTGGAGCCGTTCCCACCGCATTCCCGCGGCTTTCTCTACCTCAGACCCGGCGCTCTCGCCCCAGGCTGGGGGCATCCGTCTACGCCACCACAGACAACGCCATGTCCTCTTTCCACCACAGCCACGACATGCGCCTGCCCTCGGGAATGCCGTGGCAAATCGGCATCCCCCAGATCGCGACCACGTAGAAATTCCGCCGCCTCCGCGAACAACTCCTCCGCGAGGGCATGGCGCCCAAAGCGCTCATACCGCGCTGTCGCGCCATTTTCGCTAATCGTCGCAACATCCACCCCGAACTCACCGCCTGGGGCCTGCAGCACCCCTTCCTAGTCAACCTCGGCACGTCCCTGTGTCTGACCATAGTCGGGCCCGCCGCCGCGCACGAAACGGAGCTGCAGCCCCCCACTGAGTGGATACCCGAGATAGCCGAGACACGTCGCCGTGAGCTCAGTTGTCCGGTATGTTTTCGCGCCTCGCGCCCCTCCTGCTCATGTTCCTCAAGCATTATTAGGCACCAGCGTCGCCTGCTTCGAACGCTCCGCGCTCCCTGTGCATGCGGGAAGACACGTCTTCCTCCTGGCATCCTTGAGATTCTCGAGCCCGTTGCGTGCACGATCCAGGGCTACGCCGGGCGCATGGGTTAGCTGAAGGCTGGGGAGCTCCTCATGGCGTCCTTCCGTGATGGGCCGCCGCGACCGTGGGCGTACGACGTCGACCGGAAGACCCGGACTGGGAGGAGCTTAGTTGAGATATGGTGAGTCTGTGGCCACTTCTGGTGGGCTTGCGCTCATTGAATCACAGATCTATAGATCTATGTATGTATGTATGTAGATACCTCGTTAATCGTTAAGCAACCAACGGGCGAGGGACGACCGAGCACACCAAGTCAGCAAGACACCAAACGTAGACACTTCTCAAGTGCATCCCTGTCGGCGCATGTTGTCTTCCAGTGCGCGAATTTAATCCACTGCATTCTCAGTCCAGCAGTGATCTTCTCCTGACACGTTTTTTATAAAGACTCTCGGTCTAAGCTCAGGGAAGGAGAACTCGGCACAGTGTCCTTCCGTAGACAGACAGCCTACTTCTGGCATGGTGGCACGAAAGGCGTACATATATAAGTAATCCGACTTTTGGCCCCGTTGCTCCACCTGCTAGGGATGTTACTGGCCTCTCTGGCTTCTCGGGATAATCGCCTTAGACTGAATGTGCCTGGAGCTCATTGACATATATCTGCAGTGAATGACCTCGCAGTTTCGCCAATTGTGCCCAACAAGTAGACTTAAGTTTCACTCCACAAAAAAAAAACAAAAAAAGAAGACTGAAAAATCCAAAAAGGATGCATTAGGAGAGAATCGAACTCCCGCGGGTCGAGATCAGGACAAATCCTAGTGATGGCAACGACCCAGGTTACCACTACCCCACTAATGCCTTATCAATGTGAAAAATAAGTCAAACCTGGCTGTGATTGATGATTGATAGATTGAAGATTCACAAGATTGGTTCAACGCACGCCTCAAGAATTCTCACCCAAATCTACCTCGGACTCCCTGCGCCATGCATATGCAGATCTCGCGTACGGGATTCCCAATTTTCTTCTCTTCCCGTCGTCTGTTCAAGGCGCAAGCGCCGGGGTGGCTATTATATACCATCTAAGCAATTCCACATTCACGATTCAAATTCCCTAGTGAATGGGGGTTCTAGTGGGAATGCATTGCAGGCGGCTTCCTTCCGTGGGCACAAAGAAGTAATCCAGCCCCTCATAGAGAATAGTGCCAGCGTGAATGCTCAGGGTGGAGAATACGGAAGCGCAATCTAAGCTGCCGCAATTAATAATAATCACAACACCGAGGTTCAATGGCTGATTGGGCATGGTACCGATGCAAATTTGCTAGAAAAAACCCCAGGGAAGCAACGAGGTGGAACTGGACGCTGATTATTGTAGGCTGACCCCTTTGCTTGTGGCACAGAATTCTGTGTATTAACTAACACTTGCCTCGCAGGAATAGGTTGGAACATCAGAACACTAGACTTGGCAGTATATCTGCCAGAACAAATCTCACAGACCGAGAGTGAGCAACTGTCGTGGTGATATATGTATAATAAGATAAAATGTAACCATGATTCATTCAGAGTCCATCTAATAAATGATTCATCTATCCATTCAGCACGGTGTGATGGAGCTAAATCTATTCGGAAGCGATAAACAAAATAAATCAACAGCCAGCAAGACGGACGCACCACAGCTTGCTCTTCTTCGGATTGTGTATTTCAAGCTCCTTGACCCAGTCCCACTTCCGCTCGGGATGCACTTCGCGGCGGGGGACTAGAGGATGGACGTATCAATGAGTGTTAAACGCGATAAAGGACTAGTGAGCGGCAGCGGCGCGATTGGATCACAGCAGCGCGGAAATCACAACCACAGCAAGTCAGATCCAGAATTCTTGACTCACCCCACTCATGCGCATCGTCCATCGCAGACGCGCATATAATGACCAACGTCTTGTTCGTAGTCGGCGCGAGGAACAGCGAGGACCCGCACTCCGCGCAGAACGAGCGTGTTAGTGCGTTGCCGCTCGTGGTCGCGCTGTCGTTGTACTCGCGCACCAGATCGCTGCCTGCGGTGACGGTGACCTTCTAGAATACGTGCGTGTATGAGTATCAATTAAAGTCTATGAATCAATTGGTGGAGGATAAAACGTTCAGTTATACAATCACTATCTATGAGCACAAGGAACTGCGCCTGGGTTGAATCATACGGTGCGGCGGACTCACAGCAGAGTTAAAAAACGCATTGGACATAAACGCGGACCCGCTGAACTTCTTGCAGTTGGTGCAGTGACAGACTGTGTACGTGAAGGGCTCGCCAATGGTGGTGAAGCGGACCTTGCGGCAGAGGCACGAGCCAGAGCGCTCCATGCTACGTCCAAGCAGTATACGTTACGTGTGAGGGTGTTGGGAGAACGTCGGGAGAATGTCTGTACAACTTCAAGGTTCGGAGCAAGCTTCTTTCCGGACCGGCAAGATTGTTTGCCGGCAGGTGGTATGTTTGCCTTTGTTGTTGACCCGTCGCTTCTCTAGCTAAGTTTGCCTTTCTTTGACTTGGCACGTTGTTGCTGGTTTTGAAATCGCAAGCTACCGGTTGGCTGAGAACGCGGACGCGGATACCGCTTGATTCACCCGCCTCAGGCCTGCATTGACCAACATCGGCTGGGATTGGGCTGGGATAGTAAGCCCAAGATCAAGCTTCGATCAAGAGTCAAGAAACCATATAATTTTTGGCCTCCAGTTCTTGTATATCCCAGAAAATTCCTCCTGCGAATTTCCTGACGTCTTTTCATTGTGGCGCCGACGATTGGTGGTTTACGAGTCATAATTCAACTTCTGGATACCATCCACTGCGGCCAGCCCTCAAAATCTAAACTAGCCATCATGTACTCCCCCCCTTCTTCCGTCGTGCCCTTGAACCCAATCAACGTTTTCGATCCCGGCCCTTCTTCAACGTCCGTCACCGGGAACCTCACACTCAACGCGGGCCACTGTCCCGGTGGAGCGATAACCGCCGCTTTGTTAATCGGCACGATGAACACATGCATTATTTCCTGCGTCGATTGGCGCTTCATCTGCACCAGCGCGCAGACGGGGTCGGTGTACCACTTCGGGAATTGGATGGTGCTGTTATCGACCCTTAAAATGTCTACCGCCTCCGCTGCTCCCGTGCTTCGGGTCATGGCAATGGGGACGTGGAGACATTTCTTCCCCTCGAGCTGCGCCATCATGCAGAAGATGTCGAACCAGTCGTGTCTGGATCTTCGACGGAGTTTGGCCGCGGGGCTTGCATCTTGCTTGCCAATGATTCTGGGCTGGTCAATGATTCTGGGAAACCCGTCAGTGAGCACTGCGCATATGGGATGAATGAGATGATTGAAAACCCACTCTGTCGAGACAGGTGCAAGCATATTTGGTGGCGGGTAAATCCTGGAACTTCGGTAGGCCTTTATATATCTTGCAAGTCCTTGTTCAGTAGCCGGTTTCCATTGGCCATGTTTATTGTCGTCGAGGAAATACAACATCCAAAAGAGCATTTATTGTCTTCTTAGGGTATGCTGCACAATATTGCAGGTGTAACCTTGCCAATTGTGTCCTTGTCTTCAAGCATCTTGCCACCGTACCCGAACTTCAATAAGCTACTGCCCTCGCCAAATGCTACACACAGGAAATTTCAGGAATCTAGCACTACATTGCTGGCCGTGAAACCCTCATTTTCTGAAATGCTGGAGCCCGGACTCAGAATTTGAACGTTGGAACACTTTGATCTGAATGAGGGAGTAATCGGACCACTGCCAATCCTCCTCCGGTTTGATCCGCAATCCTTGAGATTTGCCCGGAGATGTGCGGCACAGTGGGCTACTCAAGGCCACTACAGAAATTGGAGTTGGTCGACGGCGCAAAACAACGAGGACTGAGCGACTGCAATCCCGTGCAGCAGCCTTCCATCCGCATCGACTCGGGGTCTGCATTCAAATCTGCTGCTCTTGGAAACATTCTCCCTCGAGTTGCCCTCGAGTCTGTTCGCATCTGCTGCCAATCTTCTGGAATGCCGTACATCCCCTTGACATCTGTGCTTGTCTGGGCCTCGTTCCTGTTACACAGCATTGGGCAGCCTGGCTTTACGTGATTCAGTGAAACCACAATCTTCCTTCCTTCTCCCACTCGTGAAGAACAAAGGAGCAATGAAACGCCAGCCGAATGCAGTTCTGGCCTGGGTCTCTAATCTAAAACTCGTGGCGACCACACTGCGCGTGACTAGTGCGGCTGTTCCGGTTCCGGGCCTCCAGGCCGTCTTCGAAGGCGCGGTGATGATTCTGGATCTGGTCGAGGTCAGCGCTCAAGCCTATTGCCACAGAACGAGATGTCTCATTCATTTCAAACAGAGAGTAGGCAAGAATGACACAGATCTCAAATACCTCGCAGAATCCGTCATCAATATCACCAGTTTGTTGAACGACGAGTTGAGATCCCGACCCAATGGCGCCGACAACCGCCTTGAGAAACTGTGCAAGGATTATATTCGGTGTGCTATCACACTATTTTTGATTTTTGATTTATTTCATCCTGGTCAGATATCTCGATAATGTCGCGGAGGAGCTTCATAAAGTTCTTGCTCCGAAACCGAAATTTTGGTTCAAGAAATATCTCAAAGAAAGGAGTATCCGTAATAACTTGGATGAATTTACCCGGAAGCTGACAGACCTTCGGGCTGATCTAACGGTGCGTTGACTAGGAGCCCACCATGCGACCGACAGATGTCACCGACAAAATTATATTTAGCTTGCCGCCGCAATTGGGTCGAACTTCCAGATAACGGATACACACCAAAGAGTCCGAGAACTGCACTCCGCCTTCTCTCGTGTCTCATCGGAAGAGGATGTTAGTTCGCTGTGCCCATGTTCGTTCAGTCTCACACCGCAGATCCAGATTCGTGTCTTCAAGCCGAGCGAGTTATGGCTGGATTTTGAAACAGTGAATGTAGGCGTTGTATCCCTTCGAGAAGACCCCCCCGGCTCTGCAAAGGCGGATCAAGTCTTAGTGCGCAGCTACCTTGCCAAAGTCGGGGAAGCCAAGGCTACGACGGTCAGAATATATGAGGGTGCGCGTGCGAGTCAGGTGTGTTGGTTTCCGCGGCTGCATTGCATGAAGAACTTACGAATCCATCTGCGGAGATGTGGAAGTGGGACCTTGACATGTTTTCAGCCAATTTACGGTATCTGGACTTCAATTTTGACTTTTGAAAAGTTTTTCTCACTTGAAAGAAAGTGTTCCGGGTGTCGCACAAATATATGGGATGTGCACTTCTCCCCGATTCAAAGCTCTAATCTTCCACGACGGTGCGTCCCTTATATACACTCTTGGCGAAATTGTTTGCAACCATGCGGCCCAGAACTCGTACCCATCGATGTTTATGCGACGAGCTTTATTTCCCCGATGATATCTGTAGACTTCGAGCTCAAGATCGTCTGTAACTCATTTCCAATTGTCATTCTGCTTATTTATTCCTCCTGTAGATCCAGAATTTTATGGCGTGTACTTGTTCTGTGTGCAGACCACGAGAATAACTGATACCGGGTTTTGCAGTCTGCATTTTCCCACATTTCAACATTGGTCGGAGTGGTGGACGTTGACTACAGAGAAGTAGTCGCGGATTTGGCCCTCATCAGACGATCAACGGGGACGCTCCTCATTTCTCACTTGCCATACAACACTGATGATACCGACGTCATTGTCACGGCAATCTTATTCATTTCTCGCTGCGTATTTTTCACTTACAGCGTCTTAGCAAGAAAAACATGACGGGGGTCCTGTTCACGCATGGTTCAGTTCCTGTGGATGCTTGGCCCGTCTACCTCATGAACGTCTCGATCTCTGCACATCAGGTCACTTGCGTATGCGAGTGAATGGTGCAGCCAATGTCCTTGCTGCCTGTTCAAAAATGGGTAATCTCTCAAGATACCGCGGACTCTCAGCGAGCAGCGATGACCAGCCGTTGAAGGTTGGATCAATTTATCTCCAACGGCCGGGGGATCTCGAAATCGTGCACACGATCGCAGATGTTTCAACTGCGGAGAGAGAAATATACATCGAAGATTGGACTGCCAGAGGAGGCGTCTTTGAAGAGTTCCCTGGATGGACTTCGTTCGTGTTCAAATTTCGGTCAATTTTGGTGCAATTCTCATTATCTATCTGCCAGCTTTGAAGTCGAGTTGAGGATGGGTGACCGTCCGGGATATTTCCTCTCCACATTCGGCAGTGTTTACATGCCAGTTGCGGAGATCGAAAACCAACGCACATCGTGGTTGCTTCATGCGGAATCTGTGATTCGCCAGTCCAATCTGTTAGAACTGGGTGGGATTTTCATGATATGCTGATTGGTATGCCTACATTTCCTTGAACGCAATGGTCCGTACTTATGCTCAACTCAGCCGAATTATTCTTCGTCAACCTCGACTGGGCATTAATTCTCGAGGAGGGAACATACGACGTGAAGAAACTTCCTCTGGCAATCTAAGTCTCTGTTGAAAACATTCCTGTGGATGCAGACGGTGTCATCTCAAGCCCAACTGCATTCTGGTCTGTTGAACCTCATCGAAAAGCTCCTTATATGGCTTCCGACTTCCGAATCGAGCAGAACTTCAGCGCACGTGGATCAGGTCGTGCATGGGAAAGGCACCATTACGACGCCGCTCGGAGTGTCCTACAACAAAATGATATCGACCCCACGACTCGTGTTGCTGCTGACTCTTTGGGACTCCCAAAATACGCAGTTTCCACAGTTCCCACTCCTCATAAATAGGTTACTTGGCTGCTACAGCGTTATACGAAGAGCTTGAGGTTTTTGTTCCTGCCAATACTTGATAAAAAAAATAAAGTTTGTTAAACGGAAGACACCGGACTACTTGTGTAGAACTAGAACCTTCCGCGCCCTTTCTTCGATATTGATAAATTATGAATACGGAATTCCATAAGAGAGGCATTCATATTCTTACTGAACAAGAAATTGAAGCTCCAGAATTTCCTGGCGCCAGCAGCTTGCCAGCAACGCTCCGCTGCACGGCTGCAGCACAGGGGAAAGGGGGCGTGGGAACTGCCCTGTCATTGATCATGAAGGGTCAAATAGCGTCAAATAGCGCCTTGTCTCTTCCTGTCTCGCGACATCCATGCTGCGGGTACAACCCCTCCTTGAAATTGGCTCATTTTTGGGAAATGTCCATGCCTTCCTACCCTGGCGCATTCCCCTCTGGAGTCACTGCTACGGGACTGCCAAGACTCGTCGCCGGTAAGCTCAGAGTCATCTTTGTGGGCTCAAGATGTACTTGTTGAAAATTGTGAACCAGAGAACAGGGGAGCAAACTCCGACGCGAAATTTCATCCCTGGATCCCGCTCTTTTACAGCCTGCTGACTTCGTCGACATGTCGCATCACTCGAGCTTCGCAGTTTCCTTCATTTACTCGGGCGCCGGTGATGGTTCTCCACTCACGTACGCCCAGCTAGAGGCCAAAAAAAAACCATTTCCGGTCGATAGCCGTGGCTTCCTCTACTATCACTCCGATCCGAATCATTCACCCCTGGCTGGAAGTGTCCGCTTACGCACTACCACGGACAATGCACCGTCCTCGTTTGATCATGGACAAGACTTGCTCACGCCAGCAGGAATGCCGTGGAAAATTACTGTTCCTCAGATCGCGGCACGGAAGATGTACGCGCGCCTCTGTGATCAATTGCTCCGCGAGGGGATGGTGACTGACGCCCTGCTGTCGCGTTCTCGCACGATTTTCGGAGATCGAAGCAACACTCATCCCGACCTGACGGTCTTTGGCCTTCATCATCCCTTTCTGGTCAATTTCCAGATGTCATTGTGTTTAGCTATTGTGGGACCCACTGCCGTTCATGCAGTACAACTCAAGGTCTTTGCTGAATGGGTAGTATCACGGACACGGCGCCAGAGACTGTTTCCCTTTACTGGTATACCTTCACGCCCGTCCTTGCCTTCTCCTCTTCATGATTCTTAGGTACTGGTGTCGCGTGCTTTGAACGTTCCACCTTACCTGAGCACGCGAACAAATATGTTCTCGTCTTGCGTATCCTCAAAATTCTCGAGCCGGTTACATGCACTATCCAAGACTATACAGGCCGAGTGGGTTGGCCGAAGGAGGGGGAACTCCTCATGGTGTCCAACCGCAATGGTCCGCAACGTCCGTGGTCGTACGATGTCGACCGCAATACCCTAACTGGGGCGGCACTTAGGAATCTGATTGATACCTGGCAAGTCCGTCGCCGCTACCGTTCACCTATGACTCATTGAACTACAGATCCACTATAGTACCTGGGGAGTGACTGCCCGAGCGCGATCGACTTTAATGATGATGACGATTGCATTTAGCGCAACAATTTGCGCAAAGTCGACCGAACGCTTACCGTGAACATTTTAAGCTCATATTTTGTGGCCTTAGACTCTTCCCAGCGCACTGCGAAATTTCTGATGTGTGCCACTTGGTCCCTCGCCCGTTTTTCTCAAAAAGGTTGCGCCGGTTACATTCGCTATCGGGTTATACGGGGCAGACCTCGCTACGCCGTCGGTCCCATGACTCACTGCGTTCAGAGTCCAGCTAGCCGCAAGGGTAGCCGAGCCTAGCCGAGCTATTTCTAGCCGCTGCTAGGCGTGGCGAGGTGACCGTGACCGGCAACTAGCCGAGCCTAGCCGAAGCTAGACGACGAATTTTGGCGCCTCGCCAGTGCCTCGCCTCGCCTAGCAGCGCCTAAAAATGGCTTCGGCTACCTGGAGCCTGAACGCAGTGACTATCTATGCTTCCCCATTCTGCGCGCGCTCACGAATGAAGGTTCGGAAAAAGCAGGCTGTAACTATGGTCGCCTGCCTGCATTGTCGACCTTTCGAGGTTGAATAGGTGCGGTGGTTTCTGCCAATTTTATGTGTATTGCGTGTTGGCTATGGTCGAATATTTGAGTACATGACAAAAAAAAAGTGTGTTGACTCCAGTTGGTTTGGACATCTACATGCAGATTGACTTGTATATATCTCGTTTGGAAATTCTACATGTGTATGTAGATGAACACGCAGACTGGCGTGTTTCGGAAGAACTGAAACGATGAAGAAAACAAAAAAATGAGAACAAAAAGTCTTTGAAATTATCAACATGCCTTAAGGGGGATTCGAACCTCCGTCTTCCCACGAACCACGACTCTTCTCATTTTACGCTAGGATAATATGCCAATTGATCCACAAAGGCTTATTCATTACATTTGGATGTTGGATAGGTGCAGTGATTTTTGTGCGCATGTCCGTTTTCAACCTTCTAAGCTACGCTTGAATATTTGAATATGAGCAAACCAAAACCTGAAGCAATGGGGACTTCAACTAGTTTGACAATTCTACATGTGTAGATGAATGCACAGGCTGGCATGTTCTGATTCTCGAATGAAACACGGGGAACATAAAGGCAAGATCGAAAATCGCCGAACATCTTGGTGTATGCCTTGGGGAGGATTCGAACCTCCGCCTTCCCACGGACTCCATAGAACAATTTGGAATATAAGATCTGCCAGTGTTCCACCAAGGCTTATTTGACATTTCTATGGAGGTTGGATAAATGCAGTCATTTTCGTGCTGGTGCAGGCCGATTTCAACCTTGCCGATCAACCAAATATCTGAGCAGAAAGCGAACGAATGTGGACTACAATTGGCTTGGCCATTCTACATCTGAGCTCGTAGAGCGGCACAGGAATTGAAACGATGCAAAAAAATCCAGGCAAGAACAACAAACCATTTCAAGAGTCGATCAATGCCTTGGAAGGATTCGAACCTCGTCATCCCACGTACGCCGGCACCACGATCACATTAGGTAGGGATGATCTGCCCATTGATTCACCAAGGTTTCGATACCTGATGGCCTGGGACTTGTGACGGTGGAAAGACGGAAATATTAGTCTCTCCTAGACAGACGATACAACCATTGAAACGTTAAAGCTCGCTCGTACCTCGATCCACTGAGTAGGGACGACCTGCCAATTTACCCGCCAAGGCTTTATTCTCTGTAAGTGGAGGTTGCATAGGTAGATGCGAGTTTGGATGATTTTCTGTCTAGCTAAAAATCACGCGGCCAGTATTTTCGATCCAGGAACAGTAAGGCGTTTTACAGCATTGCGTCAAGCTTGAAATTCGAGGCTCCGGAACCAGTAATAACCGCAAAGGAAGGAAGGATAGAGCCGCAATTGCAAAAAAAAACGGAAGTATTGATATTAAATGCCTTGAGGAGGATTCGAACCTCCGTCTTCCCGTATATTCGTGGAGGATTGTGGGCTAGCACTGATGAGGGATGATCTGCCAATTGATCCACCAAGGCTTATTTTCTGTTTTTCGAGGCTGAGTGGGTGCAGTGGATTCTGTGCGAGCTGTAGACCTGCCTTTGCTTGACGACTCAACCATCAGAATTAATGAATAAAATTATCGCGGACTCTTTCCTAGTGCTAGTTCATCACTCCTTCAATGGATAGAACCGCACGAAGTTAATGTAAAATTAATGCAGAAAAACTTACATAGGGTGAGGAAAAAGAGACAGTCTTATGCATGCCTCTGGTCTGCAACCGGGCTTTCTGAATAGAATTATCCTTCTCCCTAACCGCAACTTTTACCTACAAGTTGAAACCTGATCATGATCAAAATTAATACGGCTGCTGATGTGGGGGTTTCAGGGGTGAGCCGCCACATGGCAGCAAACACGCACGAAGGTGGCGGGTGAGTAAATAATTGGATGATTGGATCGATCGACAGTAAAAATGAGTAGATTATGAATGGAAAGATCGGCAGATAGCGCTGACAAGAGGGTCGATGTGAGCAGATGGTGGGTGGGTAGGCATTCGATACAGTGTGGGTAGTGGGCGACGGTACATCAACCTCCTTTTCCCGCCACATAATCTTTCCTTGGAAGATGTAATTCGGTTCGTTGCAAGAATCTGACAGAGAGCTGTGCCGATTCTTATCTTATACATACTGATTCTTACCCACTCCTCGTCTTTGCCTCGTCTTGTTCTCAACGTTTAGCGCAGTGATAGTAATCGGCTTCCATTACATAAAGTACCCTAAATCTCGGTTCGCATTAGCCCCTGGCTGTGGATCCGGATCGCATAAAAGGTCGTCCAAATAGCAGGACATCCATCCCCCCTAACCGCCGGAATGAAACTCGCTCTTTCTCTTCTCACCCTCACCGCGTCGGGGATCCTCGGTGTTCTTGGCTCGCCAGCCCTCCAAACCTCCGACGTAACCACCCATCCCGCCCCTCACGGCTTCACCGCATTCGACGTCCACGGGTCGATCGACGCCCCGCCTGCCTCCTCGCTCTCCGCCAACAAGGACGCCGCGGTCAAGGTCGCTGCAAGCACCCAGTATTGGGTCTGCATCGCAGTATCCAAATCGACTGGCCGCTACGGGTGGTACCGGGCCGGTTCAAAGTCCTCCTCCCTCACGAACGCAAAGAAGAAATGCGGGAAGAGCGATTGCTCGTCCTACTCGTGCATAGAGGAGGGCTGTGTCGGCATCGACTACGGCTCGACGTACGTGGCACTGTCGTACGCGCGCGGGTATGGGAAAAACGATGGCAGCAAGGCGGCCAGTTTAGCGTTGTCGACGTGCAAGAAGAAGAGTAAGGGGTGTGCGAAGCCGGGGTATTTCTGCGCTGCGCGGATATACTAGGTGAGTTCAGTCATTCCTCGTGAGGAAATTTACCGCGAACGCTAACTCTGTTTTGCCGACATGTAGAGAGCGTGGGGGTTGACTGGTCAGAGGGGAGGGGACCATTAAATTTAGTGGCTGCAAATTCAGCAAGGCTATAGATGCCTGGAATTAGTCTCTCGTAGACAGACGCTTTAATGATGGAGTTTGAAATCTTATCGCACAGTCGTACGCTCGAGGTTCTGCTATCCTGATGATATAATACCAAATCGCACACATATTATGAAATATATGGGATTTGATTGCTTTTTTTTTCCTACAGCTGGTCATCGATCAGTCAGTCACATCGATTCCTGTGATCTTATACTGAAAGCTAGGAAAGCAGGATGAAAAATCTAAAGCGGCAGATTCTCATATGCATATATAAATCTCTCGCCTGCGCAGGATTCAAATGAAAAGACGCGTTTTTCATTGAATATGGATCGCGACGAAATTCAAGCTCCGCGATTACGTACCAACTTTCTGACCCCCGTGATGGGACTAGCCTGGAATGGAGTGTAAAATTGACGTAAAAAAAACCTACTATCATGCCTCGGGAGGGACTCGAACCCTCGTCTTCCCATGATAGTCTTATTTTCGAAATACTTCCCAAACGGAGAAGGGATGATCTACCAACGATCCACCGAGGCGTTCCTACTCTTATTTGAGGTTGGGTATTGGCCGGATTGCAAGTGCGGCTTTTAATGAGTTAGACCGCCCGGAGTGATAATATCAATCAGTCCGTGGTTTGCATAAATTCAACGCATAAAGTTTATCCGGGTTGTGAGTGGGGAAATGCGTAGTGTAAATAAAGATAGTTATGAAAATAATGCCAGGTGTAAGCTACTAGTGAAAAAAGACTTCGCGTCCGCCTATGCCTTGGGAGGGATTCGAACAACCTTGTCGACCATTGACCAAATATATCATGGCTAAGGGAAGAAATGCACTCAATATCCCAGGTTCAAGTTTGCACAGTTCTACACATGTAGGAGCGCACAGACTGGCATGTTTTGCATGATGGAGAAAAAATACTTAGAGCAAAAACAAAAAGTCATCCACCGAATTAACGTCATGCCTCCGGGAGGATTCGAACCTCCGTCTTCCCACGTACGGCTTGCTCCGATTGTATTAGGTAAGGATGATCTGCCAATTGATCCACCAAGGTTTTATTCTCCGTTTTTCGAGGCTAGGTGGGTGCAGTGAATTCTGTGTGAGCTGTAGACCTGCCTTTGCTTCAGCGACTCGATCATCAGAATTACATAACGAATGAAATTACTGCAGGCTCTTCCCTAGTGATAGTTAATCACGCCCTTCAACGGATAGAACCGCACGAAATCAATGTAAAATTGATGCAGAAAAAATTACATCGACGACGACATTATCATGCCTCGGGAGGGATTTGAACCCTCATCTTCCCATGATCTCATATGTCGTCCGTCCTTCAACGGAGAAGAGATGATCAACCAACGGTCCACCGAGGCGTTCCTGCTCTTATTTGAGGATAGGCGTTGTAAGTGCGAAAGGGGGTTGTAAATAGACCGCCCCGAATAAAATATCGATCAGTCGGTGAGGTTGAGTTCAAGTGAAGTTTATCTGGGTCGCGCGCAAAACAATGTGTATTGTACAGAAAGGCGGTTACTTTACAGCGAGAAAATAATCCGCGTAATGTGTTGCATGAAAAAAAAGTGACATCATATTTTATATATGCCTCGAGAGGGATTCGAACCCCCATCTTCCCGTTGTAGAACTGTTTTACTAGCTCAAGTAACAGGGACGATCCACCATGATCCACCGAGGCTTTCCTGCACTATCTATGCCGCAGATATGTGTGGCGCTTAGTATACGTTAATACCTCACCATAATTTGAAAACCGAGCCGGCAACTCCCGGCTTTCCAACCAATCATGACCAAATCAAGCAACTCCTTTTCCGGCTGGTTCTTTCTCCCACTGAGACTGACGTCGTGCTCGTTCATCTGAGGCTTGAGCTTTCGACGACGGACGACGACACCAACGATGTCGACGATATCCAGCCCGGGCCCTGTACCACTCGCCTTTCCGCGCCCCGCCTCGCCCACAAAGTCGCCGACCACATCCCGGTTTCGGGATAATAGCACCAATAACAACAACACCACGAATGTGAATAGCTCGCCCACCCCGCGGTCGCGCACCAATTCACTCTTTGACTCCCCTGGTGGAGGTACATTCTTACTGCTGCGAGAGCTATCGCTTTAATTTATTGATTATGCCCATAGGCTCGCCGCACCGCAGTCTCAGCATCGACGACCTCAAGCCCAACGCACACCCCTACCCCATCCGCACAACATCCACTGCGCTCCTCACCCGGTCCAACTCCACCAGCTCGCAGCAGCAAAACGGGGGCCGGCACCACTACGTGCCGCCACCTTCGCCGCACCCCTCGCCGCACCGGGAGAGAACCAGCAACAACGCCAGCGCCAGCGGGGACAGGAATGGCGGGGGTAGCGGTGGGAAGGCGGCGGGCGAAAGGAAGGGCGAGTACCGCGGGCACCGCTACTCGCGCAGTCTCAGCTCAAGCGAGAGGATGGCGTATGGGGGTGTCGCCGCGGAGAGCCCAAGAGCCCTGCTGGTGCCGCCCGGGTTCGGTGTGTTCCCTCTGCTCATATTCTGCTCCCAATCCTGATTTAATAATTACAAACACCACTCCAGACAATAAAGGAATAACCACCACCATCTCGCCCAAGCGCTGGACGCCTGCACAGCTGGCCGCATATCTCGGCGGCGAGGCTGGCGCGTGGACCGCGCGCCGCGGCGTGGGCGGCCGTGCGTTCATGCGCATGGGCGAGGAGGAGCTGGGGAGGCTTGGGTGCGTGTTTTTTTATATTCCCATAAACTGTTTTCTTTCTTTATTTTTCCTCGATCTTCCCAATCTTCCTTTCATTCATTCATTCATTCATCCCCTCCACCTTGACCTCCCCCTTTTCCCTGCCTTTTCTTCGTTTCCTGCGTTTCCTATGCTTCTTTTTTTCTTTCCTCTGGCCTCCCGCACTCGCAATCGGAATCCATCGGTGGTTCGGAAGCCACGCGCTCTCGATCCGACTCGTTGCCCCGTGGTCGTCCATCCCTATGGCGTCGGGGGCACGTCATTCTGACTCCCTGCGGGGCGCCCCTTGTTTCGCTCCTCGACACCGCGCGGTGCGATTCGGATTCGGCTTGGTGCGGCGCATGCGAGCGCCCCTTTTGTCGAACATCGTCTCCCTCCCTTTTTCTTTCTTTCTTTCTTTCCATCTTGTGGCTCTTGCCTGCGCGCGCACCTTGATGGCGCAACCGCACGTCGTCCGACGTGAGGGGCGCAACGCATGCGTCCGACCTTGGGGACGCAACGCGCCGCTGCCTGCGGGATTGGTCCATCGTCGGGCGGGCGGGATCGGTCTCATCAACACCGTCTAGTTTCCTTTCCTCTTTCAATGTTGTTCTTCTCGCCTGTTCTTCTCGCTTATGCGCGCCTTGAGGACCCACGCACGTCGTCCGGCTTCAGGGACGCACGTCACCGCCCCCTCCCCTTCTGGCCGCAGCGGGCTCGGGAGGAGGTGGTGGTGTCGGTGTGCGCCCCAATGCGTCGTGTCGAAGTAGGACCCGTTGCGTTGCGACTGAAGCCCCTGCGCGGATGGTGCGCGTCGTCCTCCCTCATTGATCGCCCTGCGGGATCGGTCCCTCGTCGACCATGCAGGAGGTGGAGGTGGAGGTGTGCGGGTGATGCTACGGGGTCGAGACGTACTTAGGGACGTGCCTCGTCGCCCGACTTGAGGGGCACACGCAACCCCGCGCAGGCAGGTATCGGTCCCCCTCGTCGTGCAGGATCGGTCCCTCGTCGAGCGTGCAGTGGTGGGCCGGGGACGCACGGCGTCCTCCCCATTCCCACCCCCGCCTGCGAAATCGTAACCTCTCATCCATCGTGCAGAAGGTGGAGATGTGAGTGGCTGGCGGGGGCGTCGAGGTGGGACCCGCGGCGTCGACGTCGGTGTCGCTGCGCGGACGGTGTGCGCCGTGTCCTGTGCGCTCGCTGTGCGCTCGGCGTGCGCACTCGTGGTGCATGTCGATATGTGGGTGTACTTATCGTGGGGGACGCCGCGCCGCGCCATTGGCGGGGCCGGGAGGGTGTGCGGCGAGGTCGTGCAGGCGCGGGGTATGGCGGGCGCTCGTTGTGCCGTCGCGCATTGTGCGCTCGGGGGCTCGCGCGTCCTGCTCTGGATGGTGCGATGCGCGCTCGTGGAGGCGGCGGTGTACTGCTCGTGGGGTTGGTGGCCCATTGAGCGATCGAGAACGCGCTTCCATTGCGCGGCGGCGCGGTATTTCCGTGCCGCGCCTTGCCTTCGTCATCGTCGGTGTACGTGCGCGCGCCGGCTGAACAAGGCTCGGCATGCGTAGACGTGATAATGCCGCGGGGTGGTTTGGGAGACGTTGCGGCTCTCCTTCTGCATGTGTCTGAATGCCGCGCACGTAGGCACCTCTTGACTTTCGCGCTACTTTCTGATTGCCTCCTCCCCGGCTCGGCTCGCTTTCTTTCTTTCTCCTCTTCCTTTTCTCCTCCTGTTTCCGCTCGCCGTCCCATACGCGACCTTCATGTTCATCCTGGTCGTGTACGGTGGCAACGGACGGCGTGCGTGTGTGGCCTGATACGATGTCTGTCATCTTGCATGACAGGCAGGCAGGGAATACTGAAACTACGCCCCAGGCGGCTTTCGCGCGGGCTTTTCGAGTGGTGGGAGTTAGTAGTGGGCGATGTAGATTATATAGATGTGTTTCTATGGCTCCGACATGCTATAATGATTTACCTTTTTTTTCGCCTCCTTTAGACGCCCCGAATCGAATGCCGACAGCACATGCGTTCCTCGTTCTTGTTCTCGTCTTTCGCGACGCGGGCACCGACTTGCCTCTCCACACAGCTGCTGCTGGCACATCGATCAGTCTGGCTCTGGCCGTACAGCGTCACTCAGCAAAAACGGCGCATTCATGGGGGTCTGAGACTTGGCATCGATTCGCATGCAGCCAGGCGCAATAGTATAAACGGCTTGAGCGGTCGTTCCTTCCTTCCCTTGACCTTGCGGACTCCGGCCTCGCTTTCCTCCAGCCTTCCTCCCTGCTCGGAGGCTGCTGGCCATTGCTCCTATTCTTTTTTCATCAGTCACAATTAGTCATCGTGGTGTCACATTCACCTTTCGTCGTCCCGCTTCGTGCTTACAGCTACCACCGGTGCTGACGACGCAACATCCCACAGTATTCTCTTCGCGCGCATCGGCAAGAAAGTCCCTGCTGACAAGTTCCACTCCATCGGTGGCTCGTGTGTGGAGAATGACAGTAATATTCCGTACGGGAGGTCCGAAGCGCTCGTCCGGCAGTTCTGAGTTGGGCAGAGTCCTATTACGGTTTCTGTGGGCGATTGAGACAAAACTGAATATTTTGACAGGTATTTCGAGGTGAAATTTGGTAAGCAATGCGAGTGGAGCCCGCTCGCGGAACTCGACCAGGTAGTTGCGTACAACACAACATTCTTCCCGCGGAGATGTGCGGGTCTGTAAAACGTCGAAGCGCTCACCGCATTTTTTGGCAATTGTTTTACAAACTCTACCTTTTTTCTAACTAGCCGACGTGAACACAGACTCAAAATGAGGCAGTTCAGCTTCCCTGGTGCAACAATTTGGCCTGTATCCCAAATCTCAGTTAGTAATCTGAATTGCCCACCGCACGGATGGTTGCAAAAAATAGTGATTATTTCTCATGTACAAGATTAGATGCCCGTGTGAATGAATGGAACCCATCTCTCATACGGAACTCCTGTATCCCGCATTTTCCTAACCGCCAAATGGAGAGCCTTGGCCGCCTCAGTTACCCTTCGATCCTGATTGTCCTTGAATAAATAACTGTATACAGCCTCTGCAACCACTGGACCATCCGAATCCCTCATGGCCCACAGAGTTCCAATCGCTCCATCAAATCCTGCCGCAATGAATCCTCCGCACAAGTGAAATGACTCGTTCACCAGATCAACAGATCCCTTTGCTGTTTCACAGGCAGCAAGAAAGACAAACTCAGCAGTGGACAGAGGCATCCGAAGAATTGTTTCCAGCTTCAGAATCCCTTCGTAAAGTACCAAGTGACTTTTGGGCGGGTTGCACAGGTCCTGGGTTCCATGACAAGCAAGGTGAAGCCATGAACAATTTTCAAGTTGGAGTTTCACAGCTTCGACCGTTGCTTCTTCCCCTGTCAGACTCTGTACTTGGTACTTTTCTGCAAGAAGGGATTTGATCGTCTCGATTTCTTTCTCAACACCGGGCAGTGATTGGTATTGTCCGGGGCCACTGTGTGTGACTCCCACCAGGCCGATTGTT
This sequence comes from Mycena rebaudengoi, assembly GCA_029282285.1. NCBI lineage: Eukaryota > Fungi > Basidiomycota > Agaricomycetes > Agaricales > Mycenaceae > Mycena > Mycena rebaudengoi. Next base: position 908,205 of record JARJCX010000016.1, on the reverse strand, counting down.
GGTACTGTGACTCTGCGAGGAGAATTCGATCTTATTCTTCCTTTGGCTTCAATTAGAGCTGACAAACTCGAGGTATACGATTGAATATAACGATCGGACTTTGCTGCAGCATGCAGAGGGAAACCGGTGAATGCACCCGTTGGACACCACCACAGGCGATCCCCGCGATTTCCATCCTGTAGACTCGCATTAAGGATGGAGACGATAGCGAAAAAGAGCAGCTATGATACACACCGAATCTAAAGCATTGTATATAGGAGAAACAATATTGGTCCAGAGCCAACTCAAAAGATCCTCAAAACACTCCTGAACCGGTTTTGAAGTGAACCTTTCCTGAAAGCCAAATAGTCGAGTAAAATCCGGTACCCTGGATCTGACATTGCATTCGCCCAGGAGCTCGTGAAGGATAAGTCTCTGATGCTTCAGGGTCTTCACTGAAACATCTGGGAGTGGAACATGCAGAAGGTTGAAACTATATGCAGCATGTTGGACGACAATGGCATCACAGTGGTCTTCATGAGAATTGAGGATTATAACTGGCCCCTCCCGAGCTGCTTCTGTAAGTTCTGCGAAACGTTTTGGGCCGACGAATGGTTTAGGACCAAGACGATATTGGTGAGTAGCTCGCTCTTCAATAACTTTCAGCAAGCCACTCCATTCTTTCCCAATCTCCCGTGCATTCTCCGAGGTTCCACTGTAAAGTTCTGATGAGAGACTCTGGAGCTTTTCCGCATCTGCAGGCAGAAGATCCTCATCTGTTGCCTTCAGTTGGAGCATTTGTTGAAAAGAGGGGGTCGTCCCCATCTTCGTCACTTAGTTACTTCGCTTAGGAATGAGAAAGTCCGTCACTTTGGTGGAAATGCGTGAAAGTTAGTCACATTACCTACTTTCTGTGAAAGTTCGTCGTTTTGACTCAGCACGTTCAAGAACACGGAACCTCGGCCATCATTGTTCCTTCAGCGCAAGCCGGACGTGTTTTTTTCATATAGATACCTTACCCTAACATTAACCACTAACCTTAACCATCTAACCTGAACCCGAACCTCTGACCCGAACCACTAACCCAAACCGCTAACCTCTAACCGCTAATCACTAACCCTAACTAGCTAACCCGAACCTAACTGGCCGAGCTCGGCACACTGATGATTGTGTGATGTGTCGGCAAGCATGCGTTACGTTGATCCTTGGAAAGTGACGAACATTCGCAGAAATTTGCGTGAACTGACGAACTTTCGCAGAATTCCATCAAATTCACTAACTTTCACAGAACTAAGTGAAGTAACTAAGTGACGAAGATGGCGCAGACTCGAAAAGAGGTGGCCAACCCTTGGTCAAGGAACTCCACTGCTTGTTCAAGATTAGATAGATCAATGCAAGCACTTATGGCATTTGACGTTGCTGTCGCAATGTCTATCTCCATAAGAGTCTGCTGCCGGCCGCTCAAAGGTTGTCCAACCCAGAAGATTTCGGGCAAGAGTTTAAATCCACACAAATAGGCTCTCAGGCAGTCAGAGTCGGGTTTATGCAGTTTAGTAAGAGAGGCCCAACGCTGCGCAGCGGACCAGGCATGCGCTGGATCGGGTATTGCACCCTGAAAGGAGGTGTGATAGGCGAACAATGCAGTGTCCAATGCTCTTTGATCACCTTCACTTTCGTATTGCTCTGTGAGAGCCACTGCCAAGTTCTGGAGCCGGGAAATGAGGTCTGTTTGACCAGCTTCAGCATTGAGTGGAGAACTCTGTGCATTCCAATCTTTGGACGGTGGGTTATGCATAAACAATTCACCCAAGTTTCTGAGCTTCTCCAACAGATCTGCTCTCGGCTGCACAGCTGCTTCATTACTATGCAGGGCCTCCTCAAGATCCTTTCGGTCCTTGAATATCTCATACCGATATATATAAGAGATACCCAATGAACGCAGAATCTCGGGATGGCCCTCAGGTGGCAACTGGAGTGCTCTGTGATCATTTGCCAGTGCAGCCTCAAGGTCCTGGCAATGACAATAAACCACCATAGTAACTTTCCAATGCTCCGTCAAGGTCTTGCAAGGATCCCAATCTTCGGTAGCGTCGCTCAAAATTGGCCCCCAGATTCCTGAAAATAGCAGGACGAGACAGGTGGCCATCAGGCGTCAACTTGATTGCTTGGGCATCACTTTCAATTGCCGTCTGGATGTCTTTCAAGTCTCCAAATTTTGCATACCGTAGCCGCGGCATAGTAGCCATGGCAAATATGAAAAATGGCAGGATTCCGGTCAGGAGAGAGAGTTATTGCCCTTCGAACCTCCGTCTTCCCATGAGAAACTATCGGGAGAGTCGCTGAGTGCCAATTGATCTACCAAGGCTTATTCTCTATATTTCGAGGATAGATAAGCGCAACAATTTCTGTGCATTGGCCTGTCTCCTTCAACTTCGGGAAGTATGAGCTTCAAATTCAAATTTTTCTTCTGAGTACTCGGTTGACTGCACACAAATGGCTGGCACCCGGGGTACCTTTGTACAGGACTACAGGCAATACATGGCCTACATTTCACTCTGTCATAGTTAACTTTTTTCCTGATTTGAGGGGAGGCATGACATCCTAACGCATGGGAAAAGATGGGAGTGGAAGGACGAGCATAGCTGCCACATCTGGTGCATATGCACATACGAGAATGAATGTGAGGTTCTGCTGGATAGAATTTAGGTGTTTGGCGACACCCTCAACCACAAGCTATGGCAAGGTGGCACAGAGTCAGCCCTTTCCCAAATCCAGTTGGATTTCCTTCTTGGCCTACATCATGAGGTAGTACTATGGAACAAAGATCATGATGAAATGAAAATTTTTTCTTTGCCTAATGGGTGATAATCTCCATACTGAGTGACTTGTGCAGTGGGCCATTGCTTTGCATGGCAATACGAGTCTGTCTAGATAGTCCCTGATATACGGTCTTGATAAATAAAATAATATGAATTTAACAGATACACTGTCAACACATAATGGCAGCCTAAGGCCGCATCGGCGTTAGGCACTCGATTTCAGAAGGTTCGGCCTATTTAGTACGCTGAAATATGTTCAAGCCGCAGCACTTTGATATTATAATCGCACAATGTAAGATTATGCAACACCGCAGTGATGGGGTACTCGACAAACGCAGATGATTCTATTGAGGAACCCAGGTTGATGCTGGTGCATGTCGTAATTAAGATAGCACCTTGTATGTCTCGCTCTGCCCGCTCAGAATATTCTTGCATCAGTATGTGAGCAATATCCATTTTCTTCGAATGTATTGGCTTGCTGGGTGCCGGTTTTGAGTGAAAAATGAGGCATACCATCCTTTTGATGGGACCAGACGAAGTTGAACTAATCTCGGCAACGACCCTACACTCGCTTTAGGTCTTGGAAGAATGTGGGGACCACAACTGTACAGTTCTATGATTAAAATATTGCCTGGCCAATTTTCCACACTTGATTCTCACACAAAAAATCTGAAAATAAAGCATTTACTGCAATTTTCAAAATTAATGACCCTTTGGGGGGAAAAAAAAACTTTCAAAAGGCGGGGCACCCAGCAGAGCAGGTTCGAACCCCAATCATTTTTCGTTGATGCGCCGTCAAACAAGCCATCACATGCAAATTTCTTGTTTTCCTCGGACTCTCAAGACTTCTGGGGGTTCAAATTCCATACATAAAAAGCTTCTATGTACGTATACATGTCCTGAAAAAGCAGGTGACAATTTGCATGCATCAGTGGGTTTGTAATTGAAGAATTGAAGTATATACTTGATTTGGTTCCTTTCGTACCGGATTGAGGGCAAATTAATCCTCAGGCATACCCTAAATTTGTGGAAGATAATTTTCAGGTGTTGCGACTCGGAAAACCATTTTGTAAGTGCTGGGAATCCCTATATCACACAATATTCATAATAGTTCTTTTATAGAACAGTATGCTGTCGAGGAGTGCCGTGAATTTCCAAAACCATGATAGAGCACTTGCTTCAACATTGTAACATATTATGAGGGTCCCATAATGTGCTAGGTGTATTATTAGACAGTCTGAAAGGCATTCAGCTGAACTACAAAAGATTCTGATATGTGCGATGCCCTGCATGCTTGGCAAGTAAAAATACCAACTCTTGCAGTCTATAGGGTCGTATGGAGCATTTGTGGATACTTGATTGCTCTTAGAGGCCGCGGGAGGCTGAGGAATAAAAGAAATTTGTTTCTGATGGCTTTTGATGGGGTATCAATGATAAATGATTGTGCGTGGCGGGTCGAACCCACCTTGCTGGGCTCCCTGACCTCCAAATTTATTTATTTTTCTTTTCCAAAGTGTCATTAATTTTGAAAATTGCAATAATTCCAGCATTGCGGCCCGGTGAAAACTGGTACTTTTATTTTTTAAATAGCCTACAAAACTTATTGAGGTCTTGTGGACTGCCAATGAGCTTGTAATTTACTAGTAGAAGGAAGGATCAACATGATGTTTGGGCTGCATTTGTGTCTTAATCTTTAGATTATCCAAATCCCGGCGTTGAGGTTTATTCACAGTCAGTGCAAGTCTTTGAATGGGATATGGCTTCACCAATGTAAAGGTATGGTTCAGCGGGAGATGTGTTTGATTTAGATACCTGACACTGACAGAGCATGAACTTGAACCAGTGACATGCTGGCAAACTTGTACAGAAACGAAGCTAAGCCACCACCTGATTCAATACTTGGTCTGAACAAACCTTCATTAAATTTCATTTCATAAATCACGGGTAGAGACGGTATACCTCTATAGGGGACAGGTGGTTCCCGCCCAATCTTCCCAGCTCAGATTGGGTGGAACAAAAGCATGGCCTTTGGCCATGCCCACCAATATTTCATCTGTGGCAGCAGACCAGAAGAATACATGGACAAAATCCATATCTTGAAGAAAAGCCGAGGCAAGTTTGATTTAGTCTCCACGGAATTGTATGTGTCGACCCTGATCAATGACAACAAAATAATTGAGTTGATGTATTGGCCACTACATAGCTGCAGACATATTTGCCTACCCGGATACTTCCGGGCCCCAGCATTATTCCTGTACCTTGCAATAGGGGCAGCCACAGTAGCGATTCTTGGGTGATTCTGAGACGATTCTGATGTGGATTCTGATGGGGATTCTCGGTCGATTCTGGACAAATTTAATTTCAGAGAATCACAATTGCCTCAGAATCATCGCAGAAACGCCTCCAGAAGAGCTTCTACACAATTAAAAGTGATTCTCATGGCGGCGATTCTCTCACGCTTTTATCACCCGAGAATCGCTTTGAGAATCATCCAAGAATCGTCGATAAGAAGCTACCTACTTTATCGACGATACCTGGTGATTCAGCTTGAGGATTAGTGAGCACACTGAGAAACCTGGCTTATGCATCACTTTAATCAGCAAGGAATAACGTTGAGTAATATTCCATTTGCCTCGTTGCTTGTGAGTCGTAACCACGTGTTCGGACCAGCTACCGGCGGAAGAATAGTTGGAAGTTGCAACCTCGATGAATAGTAATATGGACCCATTCCAGAATGTCAGGCATAGTGCGGTATGTATCTTGTGGAGCAGTCTTAGTTTTCTAGAGTTCTCACAGCAGGTTGGAGGAGAAATGCAATACGCGGTACCGTGAAATCCTTGGCATCAACCCAATCAAATTCCCATCCCACGCAAAGTCAAAGTCATCAAATACTGACTTTTTTCCAAAAAGTGGCCTAGGAAAATGACTAAAAATGATTACCTAAACAAGTTTAGGACTCGTAACTGTCGTTCATGGGCTATCACCTCAGGAAGGTGTATGACCATACAGCTGCCAACCCTTTGGTGGTTTCAAATATTTGAGGCTCCATCAGCAACAACTTGCAGGGGATGTTAGTTACTTTGCCTTCACAATTCAGACCACACTTAATCACCATTGATGTGGATAAAATAAATAAATAGGGAGGCTACATATTAGACAAAAGGCTATAATCTGGACATGGCATGCTGTGCACACCAAGAACAGGTAGGTATGTATTTGTCCAAATATGGGTGGGGCCATGGAAAGATAAAGAACAATAAGATTGAAACACAAACCCTGACTATCCAATATCCAGAATACAATTCAAACCAACACTCCATGCCTCCCCTTGTCCCAAATGTCACTTCCTTGAGCCAACTTGTTCTCTTCCTCCTCCTCCTCCTCCTCCTCCTCCTCCTCAGTGATGTATGCCTCCTCCACTGCAATAACAGGTACATGCAATTCTGAAAGGTGTTGAAGTTGTTCCTCATATTTGGCCAGAATGGCAGAGCCAACCTCTGCTATTTTTGTATCAATCTTGATTACATCCTTCATCTGAGAGGACTTTTCAAACAAGGGCCTGGCTATCTTCCACAATTCAATTGCTTTAAAGACCTCTCCACGATTATTCAGTATATCACCAATTCGAACCATGCAGTCTGCCCGCCAGCGATGGACATCCATGAATGTGAATTCATCGAGAGCAACCATGAATAGGCTGAGTGCTGTTTCATCATCACCTTTGGCAGAAAAAAACTGGCCAAGGCAGCGGAATGCTTGCATTGTCTGGTGCTTGTCTTTGCACTTTAATGCCAGTCCAAGGAAAGTCCCGGTCCATTGCAGTGTAGTTTGGGTGTCATTCATCCCAGTTGAAGGATCTCCAAGCCTTTCAGCACATAAGAGTGCCAGGCCTGGGTCAATATCCAGAGACAATTTAAAACATTTTTCAAACAGTACATTCACAGTCCCAAGAGCCCCATCTCGAAGGCAGAGTTCAGCAGCTACATGATCAGCTATAAGACTTGTATGTTTGCCATGGTACCCATACAATGCCTTCAGATGAGACTGAATGATGTCTAGATTTTGGTGAATGCTTTTTGAGTCAGCACCAGTAGTAATATCAATGAAAGCATTGTTCAAGTTTGCCAGTATGGCACTGTATGAAGTTGCTTGGCAGCTGGATGCAATGGCTACTTGCAGCTTGCACGATTCCAAATACTCAGATTTCACAAGGTGTATCTCAGCCTGGAGATTTAGGATGAGAAGATCCAATCTACTTTGTTGGTGACCGAGAGTAGCCAGGATATGTCTGGATTTTTGCAGAAGATGTTGAGCATGCCGATAGTTTGCCAAATTTATGTGGCTCCTTCCTTGAAAGCGGAGAGATGAAGCTTGTCCATGGATGTCCCCTATGTGCTCAGCATATCTATACGCCTCCTTGGCATGTGTGAGTGCACTCAAGGGCTTTCCAGTGACAAGAAGATTGCCACTTATGCTGACCAAGGCATGGTAGCCAACAATGGTAGGGTATCCAGTACTTTCTGCCAGAGAATATGCTGTTTGAAAATACTGCAGGGCTCCTGCTAAATCTGACTTTGCAAACTGGAAATACACTCCCAGAGCACAGTACCATCTGCCTGGTGATAAATTAGTTAGGTGAACACAGGGACCATGATTGTGTCTTACTCTGTTCCAGTGGATCTTTTGATGTGAAATGCTGAGTGCCAAGGGTGATGTTGTGATTGAGATCCAGGTCAGGCAAATAATCCGAAGTTTCCAAAAGCTGGATGAGATATTCCCCAAAGATTTGATTGTCTTTCCAATGCAGCATGTTCCTAGAAAGCTGCAGCAAAAGGGGCGAATATGTGTTGTGGAACCGATTGTAAAAATCATTGAGAAACAGGATGCTCCTCAAATTCTGGACAATATCAGGCCCCTCTGGTTCAAGCCCATCGTGGAGAACAATGTTGAAGTTGCCCAAATTTCCTGAAATTTGAGGCTGTATATCTGCTACATTGAGATTCTTGAACTGGTTCCAAAGATCAAGAATTTGATGGAAGTGTTCCCGTAGTTTTAGCTTTAAGGAATTTGCTGGAGGATGAGTATGGAGGATATGTTCTCGTATTGGAACCAGAACCTTGAGATGTTGATCCTGGCCAACAAAGGCAAGGGCTGTTTGAATCAGAGTGGCCTTGCAGGCCAGAATGTCAAGGATTGGCAGTTTGGCCTGCACCAAATCGGCATCTGAAAGCCCATCTGGTAGCATGGACAGAATACTGAGCAGCTGCTGAGCACCTGGGGTCATCCGGGAGCTGGTGTATGACAACATGATGGATATATCCAAGCTCGATCTCTGGTCATACCCATCAGAAAGCATCTGAGTACTTTCCAATTTCCAACGTGAAAGTGCCTTGGCACATCCTTCAGAGCTTGCAACACTTGCAATGAGGCTGACTGCCAGTGGAAGATTCCCTGTCAATTCAAGGAGTTCTTTGATGCTGGCATCATCATGGCCTTCATCCGCAACCTCAATGAAAGTCTGCCAAGCAGCCATGTTGGAAAGGGGCTTGAGAGGGGCCAGGAAGGGGCGGGTCCATTTGACTTTACTTGGGTGCTCAGCACCTCTCAGGGTGATCTACAGGAAGTTCAAGGTATAATTTGATAAACTCACAAACATCACTCACCATGAGACCCAGGTGTGGGGCATCAGTCAGAAGAGATAGAAACTCTTCAACTTCAGAGCGAGCTGAAAGGGCTTCCCATGGGGTTTCCAGATTATCTAAGACCAGAAGGGAAGGGGGAGCATGGGCAAAATAATGTGCAACCTTCTTTGCCATGTTTGGGCCCTTCTCCAACCCAATATGATCTGCAATTGTTGCTGCCAGCTCAGTGCAAGTGGGGCTCGAGTGGCATGAAACAAAGTATTGATGTGAATACTTGGCTTCCACTTGTGGATTATGGAGGGCTGCTGTAGCGAGGCTCGTCTTTCCCATGCCTCCTGCACCAAGAATAGCAATGTGGGCGGAATCCTGTATGAGAATATTCACCACATCCTGGAGCTCTGATTCACGGCCATGGAAGATTTGTGGGCAGGGTGGAAGTAGACCAAAAGATCCTGAGCTGTTCAAGACCTTTAGTAAGATTAATGGTGTTTGCAGGTTTGGCTCACCTATTATTCCTCAAATTTGCCAGAGTTCCTGCTATCTAACAACCATGAGCTACAAATTTAAATGGTCATACTTTGCTACTCACTGAGGAGCGATCAGATCCGGTGAGGGCAGAGTCATTCTCCAATAGGGCAACAAGCTTTTCATGTTGTTCCTTGGCATCATTTTTCATTTGCCTCATTTGAGACAAGGTTGAACCTGTAACTTGAGCCTGCAAATGATTTGAATGTGCACTGAAACACATTTCATCTGATATACCTTGAACAATCCAACCATCCGATTGAGCTCTTGCTTGCATCTTTCCAATCTTTCTCCAGCCTCAGGCTGTCTGAAAAGTCCCTTTATTTTTCCTAGAGTGCCTTTTTTTTGCCCATTCAGAACTGTGAACAACTTTTCAAGTGCCCTGGTGTGAAATATAAAATGAATGCAATGTCAACAATGTCATCATTAAATGGGACTCACTTGGTGAATTTTGCAATGTCATATAGGAGTGCTGTTGGAAGGACACCCCTGATTTCTGAAGTTGAATCAAGCTGGACAATGATGCACAGGATTTCATGAATGTGCTCCATAATCTCAATGTATTCTTCCTTGTTTGATTTGGTCATCTTTGTTTTGTTAAATATGGTGCCAATGGGTGGAGGCATCAGCTTACCTCAATACACTTTGTGATTGACAAGCATAATACGGCAGTTGAGCCCAGGAAAGGCACTTTGGCTGTTTCTGCAATGTTCTTGGTAGTAGTTGCTGCCAGTATAATATATTGGAGAAGATTCTCGACATTCTTGGTAATAGGCATAGTGGGCATTGATGACAGGGAGGAGTTCCATTCGTCAGGGCTTATATATATGTCTTTGGCTGTGCAGTAAGGCCATTATGAGCATGATATGAGTCAAATGATATACACACGGTATCTGTGTTGACATTTCACACCGGAAACAGACCTATCTTTAAATCTTTCAAATGTGGTAAAGACAAGGGCTACTTGTGCTGGCCGAGAAAAGCTGCTATCCCCACGCACATATCTCTGGTCCAGCAATGTGGCGGCATCCAGAAAAAAAATCCGCCATGCCCCTCACCACCGTGAAAATAAATCTGCAACAAATGGAGTGAGCCAGTAGTGCTTGCTAATTAAAAAATGGCAGATGACATGAAGTGGCGACATTTGGATATATTGCATGTGAAAGGAGGAGATAAGGAGATAGCGCTAAAACCGTCGTACGCGTAGGAATCACACAGCTTCTGGGGACTCAGCGGCTTCGCACATAGGAGCACAGAGAACCCCGATGCGAGCCAACCATCAGAATTAATGAATGAAATTACCGCGGACTCTTTCCTAGTGCTAGTTAATCACGTCCTTGAATGGATAGAACCGCGCGAAGTTGATGCAGAAAAAGCTACATAGGGCGAGGAAAAAAGAGACATACGACATCATTATACCTCGGGAGGGATTTGAACCCTCATCTTCCCATGATCTCATAATCTTTGATTGCTGGAGTATGGAGAAGGAATGATCTACCAACGATCCACCGAGGCGTTCCTGCTCTTATTTGAGGATAGGGCTTGTAAGTGCGAAAGGAGGTTGTAAATAGACTGCCGCGAATAAAATGTCAATCAATCAGTCAGTGCCATGAGTTTGAGTTCAAGTGAAGTTTTATCTGGGTCGCGCACAGAAAAAAATGTGCATTGTACAGAAATGTGGTTACTGTACAGCAAGAAAATAATCCGCGTAATGTGTTGCTGTTAGAATACGGTAGTATATTTCAATCTCTTTCCTTTTCCGCGCCGATTACTGGCTTCCCCTTTTGTCTCGTAGTCACGCATGTCACACTCAGCGCTCGTTTCCTTACGCGTTCGCTGAGGAGTTCTCACTCTTTTAGTGGCATGGAAAAACTTCAAAAAATTGTTAGCATCTCCACTTATGCCTTGAGAGGGATTTGAACCCCCATCTTCCCACTGTAGAAGTGGTGTTGTCGGCTCAAGTAACAGGGACTGATCCACCGAGGCTTTCCTGTGATACCTATGCACCAGATAAGTGTACCCTTCGTTATGACCCTTCGAATTCACCTTGAACTAAGCCCGGCAACTCCCGGCCTTCCAACCAATCATGACCAAATCAAGTGTCTCCTTTTTCGGCTGGTTCTTTCTCCCACCCACTGAGACTCCTTGACGTCGTGCTCGTTCATCTGAGGCTTGAGGTTTCGACGACGACTACACAGACGATTTCCCTGCTCTTATTTGAGAATAGGTGTTGTAAGTGCGAAAGGAGGTTGTAAATAGACCGCCCCCAATAAAATATCAATCAGTCAGTGTGAGTTTGAGTTCAAGTGAAGTTTTTTCTGGGTCACGCGCAGAATAAAAAATGTATTGTACAGAAAGGTGGTCACTGCACAGCGAGAAATCAATCCGTATAATGTGTTGCATGGAAAAAAGTATCTGTCCCCGTTTATGCCTCGAGAGGGATTCGAACCCCCATCTTCCGCTGTAAAACTGTTACTGGCTCAAGTAACAGGGACGATCCACCGAGGCTTTCCTGCATCATCTATATAATAGATATGTGTGGCGCTTAGAATACGTTAACACCTTACCATTGAAACTTGAACCAAGCCCGGCAACTCCTGGCCTCCCAACCAATCATGAAATCAGGCATCTCCTTTTCCGGCTGGTCCTTTCTCCCACCCCCTGAGACTGACGTCGTGCTCGTTCATCTGAGGCTTGAGGTTTCAACGACGACTACACAGACGATTTCGACGATATCCAGCCCGGGCCCTGTGCCACTCGCCTTTCCGCGCCCCGCCTCGCCCATAAAGTCGCCGACCACGTCCCGTTTTCGGGAGAATAACACCAATAACAACACTACGAATACGAATAGCTCGCCCACGCCGCGGTCGCGCACCAACTCTCTCTTTGACTCCCCTGCTGGAGGTACATTCTGACTACTGCGAGAGCTATCAGTTTAATTTATTCATTATGCCCATAGGCTCGCCGCACCGCAGCACCCCAAGCATCGACGACCTCAAACCCAACGCGCACCCCATCCGCACAACATCCACCGCGCTCCTCACCCGGTCCAACTCCACCAGCTTGCAGCAGCAGAATGGAGGGCGGCACCACTACGTGCCGCCGGCGTCCCCGCACCCCTCGCCACACCGGGAGAGAACCAGTAGTAACGCCAGTGCTAGCGGGGACGGGAATGGTGGGGGCAGCACCGGGAAGGCGGGGGGCGAGAGGAGGGGCGAGTACCGCGGGCACCGATACTCGCGCAGTCTCAGCTCAAACGAGAGGATGGCGTATGGGGGTGTCGCTGCAGAGAGCCCGAGGGCGCTGCTGGTGCCGCCCGGGTTCGGTGCGTTCCCCCTCTACGCATATTCTGCTCCCAATCCTGATTTAATAATTACAGACACCACTCCAGACAATAAAGGAATAACCATCACCATCTCGCCCAAACGCTGGACGCTCGCACAGCTGGCCGCATGCCTCGGCGGCGAGGCCGGCGCGTGGACCGTACGCCGCGGCGCGGGTGGCCGTGCCTTCATGCGCATGGGCGAGGAGGAGCTGGGGAGGCATGGGTACGTGTTTTCATCTTCTTTCCCCGATGTCACCCTCTCCCCCTTGACCGTTTCACTCCTACGTCTTCTTCCCCGTTCCATGATCCGTTTTCTGCGCTCCACATGGGTTTCCTGCGTCGGTATCAGTCGGCCAGTGTGGGGGCGCCCGCACGCTCGAACGCGTGTCGCCATTCTCGCTCAAAGATATTAGTAGCGCCCCGACCGACTATTCTCCATCGGGGACGCCGCTCTGATCCTCTGCTGGGCGCCGTGCTTCGCTGCGAGCACGGCGCGACTCGACTCGCATACTGCTCCATAGACGCGCCTTTTTGTCATAGGTGCCGCGCGGCGCTGGGGGATGAGGCGCTGGCGGAGATGGGGAGGCCTCACGTACACGTCGAGCTCTCGATGCGCGCGAGGCTGTAAATGACCTTGAGCGAGGGGTGGTCTTGCCGGTGCGTGCAGTACGTCGTCCGCGATGGCGTTGCAACGATGCGCGCGATGTGCGGGAGGCTGCGGACGGCCGACGAGTGAGAGGCGGAGGAGGCGGGCGGCCCTGTGACGGGCGCAGGCCAGCACCAAGACGGCGCGACGATGTATGTCATGGGGAGGGTGCCGGTGAGCGCTGAGCGCTGAACGGAGGTCGTCGCCCGCGATGGTGTTGCGATGCGGAGGGCGGTGGGGCGATCGCCGGGAATCACCTGATGAGCGAGGGGCGGAGGAGGCGGGAAGGCCTTGCCCGGCCTCAGGCGCGCAGCAAGTCGTTCGCGATGGCGTGGCGATGATGCACGGTGGTTTTATGGCCTGCTGGAGGGGAGGTCGCGTCACCCTACTCTCTGCGACGGGCGTGGGGGGTTAATGATGTGGTAGAAGTGGGCGATATACGCGAGGTGGATGACTTGCCGTGCGCGTTGTGGATGGCGATATGGAGCAATATGGAGGGACGACATGTCGGCGAGGGCATGCCTCATATGTACGCGTCAGGATGGGCGGATGTGGTGCGCCGCCGACGGAGGACGACACAGCGCGGGAGGGGGCTACACGGGGGCGTGCACTTGGCGGATACATGCATGGCGGGTCGCGTTCATGGTCCACGGCTGCAGCCCGCGCGATGTGGAGCAGCTCTGCGTAGCACACGTCGGGCGCGGGTACATCAGTGTCACAGCGTGGCCGAAATGCGGAGCTCGGACGGCTGCGTGGGCTCGATATCGTCCATCGCTGCAATAGCACTGCGGTGGGCGGGACAGAAGTCAGATTGGTTCGCAATAAAGCTGAAAACGATTCGGATTCTGGTCAAAGGCACAGCTCACGTGTCGCATCGCGCTCGAGCCATCAACCAAGCAAGGACAAAGTGATGGCGCCGGATATTGAAATATAAAATAGGATCAGAGCGAGTACATCCACCAGCCTTATAACATGTACAAGATGTAGATTGGGCTGTGGAATTGACACCAAGTGACCATCCAAATCTGCCACATGCCCTGCAGAACTTAGGAACCTCTGGCGGATTTGTACTATACATAACTCGCAGAAGTTGAGATTCCTTGAGTCAGCACTGGACAGTTTCAAACAAAATTGATTTGCAGTTGAGCCCTGAAGGCCATCCAGACATCCCTGGATATCTTCGAAGCTTGGCTGTATCACACATAGATAATTATGAGGAACTCCACAATCTAACGGACTTTGAATCTTGGGTGAAAAATGATGAAATGGCTTGTTGATTGTCCTCAGACCGAGACTCAGAGCTACCGGACCGTCTCCATTCATTGGCGATCTCTCACAAAACCCGATATAAGAACTTGGGGAATTTAGCAGAGTTGGATGCCACCAGTCATCAATGGGCCATCAGGATGGCATCTGAAAGACACCCAGAGATGTCTGCCCGCCTTCACTCGTTGGCTGCCTCGTATGCAGAGAAGTTCAAAAGCAGTCCAGGAAGTATTGCGGACCTGCAATCTGCAATTCAGAATGATCAAATGGCTATAAGGTTGACAGATGAGGAGGATCCTAAACTGCCCGAGTATTTTAACTCCTTGCCTGCCCATTTGAGAGTCCACTATCACAGGACTGGAGGGACATTAGCAAATCTTGAGGGCCCTGGAATATAATCACAGAGGTATCAAATTAACTCCTGAAGGTGATCAAAATCTGCCCAAATATTTGCTCTCCTTAGCAGAATCGTATAAAACCAAATACAAGGTTTTGGGATACTTGGCAGACCTTCAATCTCGACTGGAAAATGAGAAGGCTGCCATCAGCTTGACATCAGAGGAGAATCCAGACCTTGCTGGACACCTCTGGTCCGTGGCTATATGTTATACGGACGGATACAAGCGCTAATTTGGCGGAGGCGCAGGGAATCGAAGAGGGGCGGTGTTTTGTACCAAATGAGGAAATCGCGATCCGAGCCTGAGAAGTAGCCTGAGAGGGGCTATACTATCGGAGGTGATATGTCTTAGAGGGGCTATTCGTGTGGAGAGTATGTCTAGGCTAAAGGGCAACCCGGATGAGCCGAAATTGAGGGAGGGCTAGAAAGGAACCTGGCCTAATAACAGAGCAAGAATGGGCGGAGGATGCAATTTTTTAATTGCAGGTGGTCATCCGTGATTGAAGTAACAGATGTGTAGAGTTTGGGAGCATTCGAAAGGGCCATCATGGCGGTGGAAGCAAATTGGCTGGAATGGGAAGGATACTCGCAGCATCATAGGAGGGCAGAGAGGGCGCGGGGACCAAAGGTAGGATGGGAAAGTGATTTGCTACATAGAAGCCTAGAGATATATGCATCAAACCCCAGGGCTTGGAGTAAGAAGCGGCGGGGGGAGCGATTTCGTGGATAAGCTAAGTTGAGTCTCGACACTGTGAGAGAGATGGGAGGTCGCGAAACCGGAGCTCGCTGATGCGATGATATCCGACAACGTGACACAACGAAACAATCCACTCAAGGTGAGTCCATGTTTCGTAGTGTGGGGGGAAGAGCCTTCGGCTCTTCCGCTCGGCTGCCTGCGGCGGGCTGCGAGACGCGACTAGAATGGTCGCGCTGCACGCCGCCGCAGGGGGAAAGGGCGCGAGCGGGGGCCGACGACTCTGGATGCGAGGAGAGCCCCGGAGGGGATGGCAAAGCGCGCTGCAGGTGCGTACAGGGAAGAGGAGGGCGGGCGGTGCCCTGACAGCGCCATCAAACTTGCGGGCAACGACGCCGCCATGAGGCCCAGTGTGGATACAGTCAAAATGGGTGATGACGTGAGCTGATACATTAGAGCGCACTTCTAATTAGCGGTCTTTATGTATCATGGACACATTGCTAGTTAGCAGTCCGTGATACATTAAATCACCATATATGACTGGTCTGACCACTTTGACTTCCCCTATTCTATACAGCATGAGGGCTTTCAGCCTGCCAGAGAGCAAGCACGGCTCGAACACGAGTTGATCTACAGCCCGGGAAGGCTGTGTGAGAGGCTGTGTACTGCACCTCAAAAAGGTCGTTTGATCCGGAACATAGCACTGTCACGAGGCCGGTGTTATGCCCAAATCGGGTGACCTCCAGGCACCGTTCATGAGCTGTTGAAATAGGTAATTAGTACCAATCTCTCCGATAATTATCCGGCCTTGATCTACTTGACAGCCGAAAGCCCACACGTGCGCCGCTTCTTCCTGGCAAATACATATAGTGGGTGACAACATCATACATGCTTCCCCCGACTGATCATCTTGCAGCACACAAACTGTAAGACAACCTCCACATAAAATGTGTGTCGCACTGACCTGCAGGATAGTGTTACTTTGATGCCCATTTCAGGATTTTCTTCCATTGATTTGGATCGTGTCCGGCCGACTGCAAGTGTGGGTTTACCAAAGCAATGAGCACCGGCACAAGCTAAAGTTTTCATATATAGAACACAGAATTGAGAGCTCAGACAGAAACTGGTATGGTAACTCTTTTTATGCGGGTTCTTCTGAAACATGAGTGCATGTCAGGGAATGGTTTTTTTCAGAAATATCGGGAATCGGGAAATGTCCAAGATCTTGAGGTTGCAGTGCGGCTCTTCCATAAGATTGTGGATCGGACTCCAGCAGATGCCCCCACAATGGCAGGGCATCTGCAAATGCTTGCTCTGTGTTTAACAGATCGGTATCGAAGGTCAGGGAATATGGAGGACCTGAAGGCCGCACTACAGAGGAACCAAGAAGCGGTCAATCTTACACCACTGGACCATCCTCGGAGGGCAGGAAGGTTACAAAGCCTTGCTACATCGTTCAGAGATCGATATCAGAGATTGGGAGACCTAGGGGATTTGGAAGCAGCGCTGCAGATAGATGGGGAAGCAGTAGATCTTACCCCAGTAGACCATCCTGAGAGATCAGGAATGGTCCAAAGTCTTGCTCTCTCTTTTAGAGATCGATATAAGAAGTTGGGAGACCTAGGGGATTTGGACATGGCATTGCAGAAAATGCAGGAAGCAGTTGATTTGACCTCCACAGACCACCCTGTGAGGGCAGAAAGACTGTCAAATCTTGCGGCATTGTTCAGAGATCGATATCAGAGGTTGAGGGACCTGGAGTATTTGGATGCAGCACTCCATAAAATGAAAGAAGCACTGGATCTGACCCCAGTGGAACATCCTGACAGGGCAGGAAGGCTGCAAAGTCTTGCTGTGGCTTTCGGAGATCGATATCAGAGGTCAGGAGACCTGGGTGATTTAGAAGCTGAACTGCAGAAAATGCAGGAAGCAGTTGATCTTACCCCAACAGACTATCCTGACAGGGCAAGAAGGCTGAGAAGTCTTGCTGTATCTCTCGGACTTCAATATCAGAGGTTGGGGGCCGAGACTTTTGTCAAAGCTGCACCACAGAGAATGCAGGAAGTAGTTAGTCCTACAACAACAGATCATCCTGAGAGGGCAGGAAGGCTGCAAACTCTTGCTGTTTCTTTCAGAGATCGATATCAGAGGTTGGAGGACTTGGATGATTTGGAAGCTGTACTAGAAAAAATGCAAGAAGCAGTGGATTTAACGCCGACAGACCATCCTGAAAGAGGAGGCAGGCTACAAAGTCTCGCTCTGGCCTTTCAACATCGGTACAACGAGTATCAAGAGCCACATGATCTAAAGCTCACCCACCAGTATTATAGTGATTCCTTCACAACACAGGGCCCTTCTGATCCGGAACCATCTTGGTGGGCGGCTTTGGCCTGGGCCAACTTTTCAAAGGAAACCCAGCCTTTCTATTGTTCCGCTGCATATTTAGCTGCCTTTAATTGCCTGCCCGAACTTCTCTGCATGGGCCATACGATTCCGGTTCGACAGGATGCTATCCGCAGACTAGATGTTGGACATACGGCTTCTGCTGCTACAAAAACATGCATTGGACTGTCTGATCTTGCTTCCGCTGTGCAATTAATTGAGCAAAGTCTTGCTACCACATTTCAGCAAATGCTTCAACTCAGGCCTGATTTGGATTCACTCCCTCCAGACCAGGCAAAGGCTTTGCAAAATCTTTCATATGCACTATATAGTGGGACCGCCACTAATCCAACCAAAGTTGCGCATGAAAGGACCCAGTTACTCCAAGAGATTCGCAAGCAACCGGGTCATGAATATTTTCTGCTCCCAAAGCCATACAAAGTTCTCTGTCATGCATCACGAGGAGGACCCATTGTGATTCTGAACAGTCATGCGGATGGCTGTGATGGCATCATAATTCCTAATCCCACTTCGGAGCCCCTCCATGTGGCATTTCCCGATGCAAGTCCTGATTTGCTCCAATCCAAAAAAGTTATTCTGAAACAGTTGCTGTTGTACTGTGGAGTCAAGACTCGAGGGGATTCAGAATCCACCAGACTTAATGACCACTCCACAGGATTTTCGGAGCGCAGAGTGGCTGAGGATTTCGACGATCTGTTGACATGGCTGTGGAAAAATATTGTCGATCTTGTATATCAAATTTTGGTAATGGTAAGTGCAGATGAGGGTTATTCACTTGAAACTCATGTTTGTATATATAGCATGGAATTGATCGTGGAAGAATCTGGTGGCTTCCCACTGGTTTGTTTACGGGGCTGCCTTTGCATGCAAGCACTCCAAAGAATGATCCATTTATCCATTCATACACAGCTACATTAGGAACTTTATTGGAGGGTCAGGCCCGAGGACCAGCCTGCAGCCCACTGACCATGGGGGTAGTTGGTGTAACACACACGGGTCCTGGTTACAAGTGGCACCTTCCATGTGTTCGGAAGGAAGTACAGAAAATGAAATCCATCATCCAAAATCCCAATGTAGAGTACGTTGTGGGGGGAGTAAAAGCAACTCCAGAAGCTGTCAAGCACCAGCTTCTGAACTGCTCTTGGATTCATCTGGCCTGCCATGGAACACAGGACTTGACTCAGCCAACAAAAAGTCGTCTGTTGCTCTATGATGGTGTGTTGGAACTTGAGACAATTCTTCGGATGCCACTCCCAAATGCAGAGTTTGTATTCCTTGCGGCATGCCAGACGGCGATGGGTGATGTGGATCTGGTTAACGAATCATTTCATCTTGGAGGTGGATTCATTGCAGCAGGGTTTAGGGGAGCCATCGGGACTCTGTGGTCGATGAATGACAAAGATGGACCGCTGGTTGCAGAGACTTTCTATTCCCACCTATTTCGGGATGACAGACAGCCTCAAGCTACTGATGCCGCAGAGGCATTACACCTGGCAGTGAAGGAATTGCGGGAGAAAAAGGTTCCATACGAGCGCTGGATTCCATTCATTCACATGGGGGTGTGAATGGATGTGCACATATGCACTTCATCTCTTTGTGATTTAGTATGCAGCTTTTCGTGAAGAGAATGGGGTGATATGAGTACAGTAGTCTTGTCCGAGTCCGAGGTTGTAGATCAAAGCATCATGAACAGTGTACAATTTCATTCATTTGTTTTTTTATGTACGTAATGTGTCAGTAGATCCCATTGCATTCTGAACTCGAACCTTGTACTCCTGATGCCGGACCCATTGTCCCTTGTAGTGGCAACAGAAATTTAGAACCATTACAGTCCTGTGTTGGATTTTCAATAGCCTTGATGTCTTTGGCCAAGACTGCATACATTGTATTCAATGTCTTGGACAATGTGTCCTCATACCGACACTTAGGACCACGTTCCCAAATAGTATGTTTTAACCGTGCCCCATCATCCGAAGTCGTACAACGACTGACTGATAATCGTTTTTCTGTCCGTGTAGCAGTTGATTCCCGAATTCCCTGGATCCTAGTGGCTGCTTAGCATCGATATTGCATCCGGACGATCAAGACGAATACCAAGAGCTGCTGCCAGTCTTCTACGTAACTCCCGCCACAAACTCGCGCGGTTGTACCGACTAATTAATCCCAGGGTTTAATTACGAGCGTTTACTCTGCTCGAGATGCTGAAACCGCTATGCCGTCGAACTGAGTCTCGCTGATGCAGGCACCTTTGCTGATTTGAATTCTTTTCACCCTACTCACATTTCTGGTTCCTCGTCGCACCTTACCCTTTTAGAGACCCTGCATCCACGACCGCAGCGCTGACCGAGAGATGAGGTTGAATCTTTTTCTGGGTACAGTACGTCTCAGCGCCTCTAAACATACTTAGTTGGTCGAGTAGCATGTAACCGGGAAGACGGAGGTTCGAATCCTCCCCAAGGCGTTGATCGACTCTTGAGATGGTTTTTTATTCTTGCCTGGATTTTTTCCCCATCGTTTCAATTCATGTGCCGCTCTACGACATCAGATGTAGAATGGCCAAGCCAATTGTAGTCCACATTCGTTCGCTTTTTGCTCAGATATTTGGTTGATCGGCAAGGATGAAAAATCGACCTGCACTAGTACGAAAATTATTGCATCTATCCAACCTCCATAGAAGTGTTAAATAAGCCTGGGTGGACCAATTGGCAGATCGTCCCAGTCTATATTCCAAGGTGTTCTATGGAGTCCGTGGGAAGGCGAAGGTTCGAATCCTCTCCAAGGCATACACAACGTGTTCGGCGACTTTTTGTTCTTGCCTTTATTTTCCCCGTGTTTCATTCGAAAATCAGAACATGCCAGCTTGCGAATCCGTCTAATAATACACATGTTGAACTGCCAAACCAGTTGAAGTCCCCATTGATTCAAGTTTTGTGGGCTCAGATATTCGGTCGACCGACGAGGTTGAAAGGAGACAGGCAGCTCGCACGGCAATCACAACATCTATCCAACCCCCAAATACAGAGAATAAGCTTTGGTAGATCAGTTGGTAGATCATACCCACTCAGTCGCTCAGGACTAACATACGATTTCATCCTTCGAACGGGAAGATGGGGGTTCGAATCCCTCTCGAGGTAAAATGGGGATGTTCCCACTTTTTTTCATCCAACACATTACGCGGATTATTTTCTCGCTTTAAAATACCCACCCCTCCGTACAATACACACCTTTTTCTGCGCGCGACTCGGATAAACTTCACCTGAACTCAAATTTACACTGGCTGATTGAATGATATTTTATTCGGGCGGTCTATTTACAACCTCCTTTCGCACTTACAACACCTATCTTCAAATAAGAGCACGAACGCCTCGGTGGATAGTTGGTAGATTATCCCTTCTCCGTCCTGAAAAGCCATGACATTATGGGAAAATGAGGGTTCGAGTCCCTCCCGAGGCATAATAAAGTGGTAAGCCTGTCTCTCTTTCCCTCGCCCTATGTAGGTTCTTCTGCATCAATTTTACATCAACTTCGTGCGGCTCTATCCATTGAAGGACGTGATTAACTAGTCTCTCCTAGACAGACGCTTCAACAGATATAACTCGTACCTCGTTTGTTGAAGTGATTAACTAGCACTAAGAAAGACTCCATGGTAATTTCATTCATTAATTCTGATGATTGAGTCGCTCAAGCAAAGGCATGCGCAGGTCTACAGCTCGCACAGAATTCACTGCACCCACCCAGCTTCGAAAAACAGAAAATAAGCCTTGGTGGATCAATTGGCAGATCATCCCTCATCAGTGTTAGTCCACGCTCAGAATATACGGGAAGCCGGAGGCTCGAATCCTCCCCAAGGCATGTGGATACCGTGCGAAGACTTTTTGTTGTCACTTTTTTTTTGTTTTCAGTTCATTCAAAACACACCAGTCTCTGTGTTCATCCACGCATATAGAATTTCCCAACCAGTTGGAGTCCACATTCATTCAATTTTTGTTTGCTCCGATATTCAATCGTAGCTTAGAAGGTTGAAAAGTGACCTGCCGCATTCAGAGACTTCTCGTATCTATCCAGCCTCAAAATACAGAGATTAAGCCTTGGTGGATCGTTGGTAGATCATCCATCCGTACCGCTTATTTGCAATCAATAAAACACTACCTCCTCTGTATATTGCTTGCACCTCGTAACATGTGGCTGGGTAGGAACCTGCGAAGATAGGGGAAACCCCATGAAACAGTGGGGCTGGAGGAGGACATGGAGAGAAACACGAAATTCAGACCAAATGTGCAAATTCAGACCATTTGGGCACGATAATACATGTTTTCAAGCCTAGATTACATTCCATGTCCTCCGTGGCTAGCCTTGAGTCTGATCCATGATCGGTCCGGACGCTTTGGATCCAAATCCACATTTGCTCCCAAACAGCACATCTTCACCCTCTGGATCGTGAGCAACAGGAGCTACCCATAAATCTATCTGCTTTTCGCTATTCGATTGCAGCAGGATTTGACTATGGGACTCGCACGAAGTAGCTAAAAAAAGTACGATACGTATCGAATCAGACCGACAGTGCCTGAAGCCAGCTGGAGACGCACCTCCCGGATTCTTGCCCACAATGAAGGATAGGATCGCAATCATTATGCCCCATGTGCTCAGGAACATGGACAGGGTCGCAGATAGGACGCTGACGGCGAAGCTTCCGATGGGCTTTCTTTGCATAATGTTGCATATGTAGGGTATCTGAACTACGGCGGGTGGTGTCGGCACGTCTGGTGGTGGGGTGTCTGTGGAATTAGCATAGGCCATGCCTTGGGTGGTGGCAACGGCCCGAAAGGCAGGGTTAGCTGAGCTTGTAATCCGGATCAATTGTCTGAAGGACGTGGTGTTGGTGAATGTATGGTCCAAAAGAGCGAAGTGGCTACCGGGCAGCAATGTCACGGCTGTTTTCTTATCTTCATTGGCAACCTGAAGATCATTCATTTCTCCTAGTTTTCTATATCGGTAGATTTGGGTCCTTGTCTGATGTCAGTTGGACACCTCTCCGAAGGTTGTCCAGAGCCAAGTTAAGGTCGGACAGATTGTCTGAGCGCTAGGGCTCCCCACCGTACAGTATACGGTTACGACCGCATACCTTACGGCTCTTTACGGTCGCCGACCGACCATAGCCGTAACCGTAAATTTAGTTCCAGGCCCCTCTACGGTACGGTACGGTCAAGTATACGGTATATTACGGTCATGACGGCCGTATTTTTGGAAATTAATTAATAAAGTATATATCTAAGCTTGTTGGAGGGATTGCAGGGCGTCTTCAAGGCCCTTACGCTTCAGACGAAGGTGGTGCTTTGGCACCAACATCAGTGTCCGGATTGTTCCTGGCTTTAAGCTTAAACACCGTAAGCAAATGGTGTCTCTTCCGCCTGAGAAGACGCGCTCAACGGCAACGGCAGAACCTTCCAGCGTAGCGTGAGTAAATTTGAATGCATCCGGGAAGCTATAGCCTACCGGGGATTGACATAATATCGCGCGCTAGCCGATAAAGTCGAGGAAACTCTGATTTCCAAGCGTACCACCATTGGACGGGATCGGTCTGTGCGGGGGCGCGAGGAGCATCAAAATAACGCTCTAGCTCCTCGGCTTCTCCCTCCTCATCCGATCCTTGGTCGTAGGCGGCAAAATTAATAATGCCGGGGCGAGAAGTCGTGGTATTTGTGGGTGCAGAGGCAGTAGCAGTCGAATGGGTGGTGGTTGAAGATAACACCGGATAATTGTTATCGAAATATGATTGAAACGCCACCTTCTGCACCTCAAGATAGGGTAAGAGCACATCATCGTTAGCGTAGTCTTTTCGGAGTTTCGAGGTTTTGTACTACTACGAGTTGACTGTACGCACAATATTAAACTAAAAGTAAAAGAATAAAGCAACATATGAGACAATGAAAAAACGGCTTGCTTGTTCAGACAGCGTCCCAGAGGGTGCGGGTGCAGACACGGTGCCACGACTGTTTGATCGGCGCGAGGTGCATCATGCCGCATGCTGGCGGAACGTGATGGGCGACTTGGCGCGTTAGCATTGGGCGGCACCGAGAGTGCCAGAGATGCACCATTTTCGGTCAATTTACGGTCCGTATGGTGCCGTGTACGGCCGTATGTGTACGGGTGCATACGGTGCTACTCACGGTCAGTACCCGTAACCGTACAAAGTACGCTGGAGGGCCATACGGCACGGCTACGGACCCGTATGAACCGTACCCGTATACCATATTATACGGTTACGGTGCCGAGCCCTACCGCCAATTTTAGCTTGCCAACCCTGTAGATTATGTTTAATTAACGCCTTCTCAGCGGTCTGCGCCTCTTTTGTAGCTTCTGTTGGCTCCCTGGGCTTTAACTTACACATTTGACATGAAATTGGAATCTGCTTCTTCCCGGCTGTTCTGCTTATGGTGGAATATTTGGTTGCACATTCGAAGTATTTCCGGACTCTTGGAGCAAGTTTCGGAGTCTCTGATGATCTTTGTTTGTGTTCTAGAGCCCCTGCACCCCCAGTTCTGTTTTACCTAAATCATACCGCTGGGCTTGTTCCACCCCTTGCACAGCGATAACGGCGATATAGAGACGTGTATATCACCCAAACTTTAAAATCTCTCGAATCGCGACATCGTATAGAGGATATTGAATTGTAAAAATATTATCTATGCCGTACCACATACCCAAACAAAACTATGAGTAATCATCGGGCGCTCCATTTCTTGGCCCTCATTGTATTTTTTATATCTTCAAAAACATCTGAAAGAGTGAATTATACGCATATTACAGCTCCCACAGTCACTGCACAGACACATCGCAAAATTTCCCGATGTGGTTGTTTATGCAATATGAGGATAATATTGCATCTTGCGCGGCTCTGGTGCTACTGTAACATACACAGTGGAGATCCAGGAACTTATTACAAGGTTCTTGGCTTGTTACCAACAAAGGAACAAATTTCTGCTCGAGTTCAGGGCTCGAGGCGACCACCATTCATGGGACTGTACTTGTCAATGCGCACCTTTGAACATTTTTTATCACAACCTTTTTCCACTGGAATTTGAGTATTTGGGAAGTCGGTTACAGTCCCTGATGATTTTTATTCTGTTAGGAATCCAACAGGAAGACTTGTTGGCCCCCGTTGTGGCAGTTTTCACCTTTCCTGATTTTTCAGAATCTCCAGTTTGTCCCAAAATCTATTCAAGCGAATTTGGTTGATGAATAGAACAGCTTCTGTCAACTCAGAATTTGTTCAAAGCGCTTGATTCCCCCATACGAGCACAAATGTTCATTTCCCGATTTATCCGAAAAGAAGCGTGATTTGTCATGACGTGACACTCTTTCTTCTTGCCAGCACGACCCACAACGCCGTGCTCAGTTCATACGTTCTGTCCGCCCCGAAAACAACCCGATAATCCCTCATTACTGTTTTCCCCTCTCCTGACCATGTGTTGCAATACAACCCCATTTTCTGGGCCTCTTAAGTGCTGGTTCCGCCATAGCAGCTTGATGGCAGCGAGGGAAGGATACCATACCGTTTTGAAGTGCGCTACGAAGCCCATCAAGCCTTGGTTTCTACTGATATATAGTTTCATCTTTCACTGTGATAACTGAACTCCAGAAGGCACCACTGATCTCAGTAACGGCCCTTGTCACCCTCGCTCCACGGCTCCGTTGTATAGGCTTCCCGCTCTCGCAGCGCTAGCAGCGACGCGCCCCGCGGGCGCATACTGCGAGGCTGCGTCCCGCGAGTACCCTCCGAGGCCATGGCATGCACGCACACCCAACACCAAGTCGGTTGAGGCTCGAGCTCGCACCGCCCGCGATTCCGTGAGTGCTGTGTTACATCGAAGCGGAGACGCCACGGGCTGCTCGCGAGGCCGGCGCTCTGCGCTCTCGGTCAAGCCCCTGTCGCGCCCACGCTGGCGCACGCTGTTTCTTGCTCGCGCTCCACGCACATACGAATTTCGCAGCGTTGTTCAGGTACTGGTGGCGAGTTCATCTCACTTCTGCGCTAAAAATCAAATTCAAGCCGTCCCGTACTAGGCATTAGCTTACTTGCAGCATACCATATATCCTATGAATGCGCCAGGTGGCTCAGATTTATTTCATATTTTTTGTGGCACATTTTGCGGTCACCGTCCCATTGATCGGTGTCTTCCAAATCTGGACAACTGGGATCATCGTGGTGCACAGTAGTGATACCACTTGATGGTTTCCACCCAGATTGAGACAGTCCTCTAGCCTGATGTATCAAAACACACTTCTAATTAGCGGTGTTTATACATCATGGACAGACTGCTAATTAGCAGTTGTTGATACATCACTCTGCTATACTGTGGTGAGACGGGAGGGGACGCGGCAGGGAGAGCGGAGAGTAGCAGGCGGACCCACACGGACAAGGCATAGAGGGTACCGGTGTTATTAATGTGCGAATCGCATCGGGACTTCCGGGCGCATTTTTCGGACCAGCCAGGTGAATCCATTGGTGTACGATTCGCCCTGATATATTCCTGCCGCCTTCGCCCTGCTTCCTCGATCTGCGCCCGCATTGCCCGGACATATGCTTCCACTTTCAATGACTCCGATGATGCTGTATTTGTTATGTCATCGTGGCGCCCTTCTCCCACCGCCCCCTATACGCTCTTTATTCATCTCTTGGTCCTCTAGAGTACAGTACCCTTCGTCTCTCGCCATATCGTTTGTAATCTGCTGGACTGGGAATTT
Source organism: Mycena rebaudengoi (assembly GCA_029282285.1). Lineage (NCBI taxonomy): Eukaryota > Fungi > Basidiomycota > Agaricomycetes > Agaricales > Mycenaceae > Mycena > Mycena rebaudengoi. The sequence goes on along the minus strand of JARJCX010000016.1, from coordinate 881,764 downwards.
CTGGAACGGGACTGTTGCGGCCGCCATCCATCGCGCGCGCTGGGCGCCGATCTTGCGGGATTTTGGCGCTTGAGCCCGCTCTTACGTGACAGTTGAGTCTCCAACACAACAGATTCTGATCCTACCTCATCATTCTACGATCCCGGAGTTTACTTTCCACCGCCTTCCATTCACCACTCGACCCGTTTGGGGGTAGCTGCTGTATACAGTCATGCCGTTCTACTAATCCACTAGTACTGCGTACTCCACAGCAGGTTCCGCTTCCTGGCACCAATCAAATGGCGGTGGGCGCAGGGCCCGAACCTCTCGACGTCGTGATGCTGAGGCCTGGTACCGTCCCGCTTTCCGCGCAATCCATCAAATGAATAATAGCGCTGAGGACGATCTGATCATTATGGACACGACCATTGTGCGTGTTAATCTAATTTGAGCGATAGCGTCGTGCACGCCTGACGTTCGTGTCACTCGGCCGGGAGGCGGCCGAGGACAAGAGAAGTTTGCAATATTTTTGGTGTCGATCGGGAATGCCTGTCCTGTGGACAACACAGCAGTAGTCGAGACGCTGGTGGTCGGAGCCGTCAAGCAACAGGCGAAATCTCCTCGCTTTTGAGTACGACCAGCCAGTTATAGGCTCACCCGCGGGGGCCACTCATGGAAGCACTCAGCGCAACGCCGCGCCCGAGCGGCTCACGAAAACCTGCCGGCCGCCGCATTCCCCGTCGGTCTTCGACGGCGTTACCCGGAGGGGAGTACGCCATCCCGTTTCTCACCAGATATGCATCGCGAGAAAGGCGTGTATCCGATGAGGCGCTGTACGATGGGAATCTGGTTAGGCTCGGATATTTCCGGACATTTTAACGTTATCAACGTTGTATCAACGTGTTGATTCATTTCGTCCGCAGTGCCGCAGACCGTTCACTATCTACGCGCCGGGAACAGTGTTTCTTTTAATGATGGTCCACGATGTATAATAGGCTTGAATATGTGTGCATGCTCGTCAATCACCATCTTTTTAAAATCACGGGTGTTCGAAGCCTTTTTAAACCCCGCAATCAACCCGCGCTCTCCGCTCATCGGATCTACGAGCCGAGACCTATGGTCCAACTTATTTATTCTTCACCAAGTATGGGTCAAATTATCGAGTATCCCTTCAAATTTATTTGAAAGAAAATCCCCATAGATTAGGTAGGGTTCAGCCATGCTCAATTTTATATAAAGGGTAGAAAAGAGGTAGATGTGTCTCCTGCGTGCCGGGTAGTCCGACGAGCCGCACGGCTTCCGTTCTAATTCAGGATACATGCCGCAATCTGCCGCTTCACACAATCACCGCTTCCATCACTTCTCTTTCAGATATACTCGCAAATTTCCGTGGATTCTCCGGTACTTGAGGTCTGCTCTGGAAAGGCCATCCCAATAGCCATGCAAGTTGATCTGATAAGCACGTAGCTAATGTCGCAAATTTGATTTTTGTCTTCAAATAAGAAAAAAAGAGCTTAAATGACATTTGAAGGGCTTAACAGGGATCTTTCCTCTCAGAAGGTTCTTATAAGCTTAAAAAATTCTTAGAACCTCTTGGAATTGCCTTGGAAGCTTCTTTTAATTGAGGTATAAGCTTGTATAAGCCGCTTATAAGTCCAAAAGCCGTAAGACGTTTTTCAAATTTGGGACATTTTAAAGAGGATTTGGGCCCCTTCGCCAGCATGTTTAAAAAGTGGATGGCGGCCCGCGAAGTCAGCCGCTTGTATTAATTAAAATTGATGGTTCCTCCATCGCGCCGGCTTCAAGGAGTCCACTGTTCTTGCGAACTCGATGCGAATTGTTGAAAGGCTCCGATAGAAGCGATCGGACTGCCGCTCTTCACAGCCTGAGCTGTTTCTGACACCGTGCTTCCCGTTACTACGGACTACCAGCTATCATTCACACCGCAGTCACCCATTCCCTAGTCTCCCTAGTCAGACCATGTGCGAGCTTTTTTCTTTTCGGTATGAGGAGAAAAGAAAACTGTCTTCGTCGGGACGACTGCCACGACAACCTTCAACGTAGCTCCCACAGACCCGAATTGAGGCCGACTTGACGCCCGTCATGCCATGGGCATGCGGACTATATCCCCGATACCACAGCTGTGCCACAGCATTTGCTGAATGACTTCTACCGCCTGGGACCTGTCGATTTTCAACAAGGTGGTACGCTGCTTTATAAGGGCCCTTTATAATCGCCCTTCATCCTAGTCGTATTTGTTTTCAGATATAGGTCGAAACACATCCCAGGACGTTGTGCGGCATCCATGCATCACACCCAATCCTCAGGAGGCACCGAAGCCCCAACATTCGCCCTCATAATTGGCATCGACAAGGTGATGCCCTCCCATTTGCGGCAGCACTTCCGCTTACTGGTTGGATTCTAGTATAAAGCGGGATCATCCCAGTTTAGCAGGCTCAAGGGTGCCGTTAATGATGCGAAATTGTTCCAGAAATTTCTCACAGACCCTCGCAATGACGACGGTCTTGAAGTTCCACCGTCTCATATCGTCTTTCTCGCCAACGAAAAGGCCACTTATAGTGCCATCCTCTCAAACTTCCGATCCCACCTCCTAAACAACCCAAACATCCCCAGGGGAGCCGCGATGATTTTTTTTTTCGCAGGACATGGAAGTCGAGTCCACTATGACGGAAACCGGATGGCTAAGGACGGAAAAGTCGAGGTCATATGCCCTGTTGACGAACGAACAAATGTCGGCGGTAACAAAGTGCCAACAATCCCCGACTACGTTCTCGCACATCTCTTCAAACAGCTTTCTGACAAGCTAGGGGATAACATTGTACGTGACTTGCTTTGGGTGAAGATATTCCTTCTCACCGCGGTGAACAGACAGTGATACTGGATACTTGCCATTCGGGTGGAATGGCGAGGGATTTTGAGAACCTGAGGGTTCGAAGCCCGCCCACACCATCTGCCAACATCGTGGATAAGGAATTGAACACCGCACTGGAAAAGGAAAACTCCGTCTGTGATTACAGTGTTTGGTCCCCATTGTCTACCTCCCATACCCTGCTTGCTGCGTGTGGCCCACAGAGCATGGCGTTCGAAACTTCTTCCCAGCCCCATAATGGTCTTTTTACCACCGCACTTGTCAAAGCCCTCCGACACGCTGTGCGACAACGGACAACAACATACAACGATTTGATAGAACGTTTACCAGCGTTTACCGTGGCCCAAACTCCACTCTGCGTCGGCATCCACAAAGATCGGCTACTGTTCACCACGAATCATCCAGTCCCCGGAATCCGAACGTTGCCCTTGACAGAAAAAGAGGTCTTGATCCTCGAGATTGGTAGCGACGACGATATTGATGAGGGAAACACATTCATCGTAACATCTTCCACTGGCAGAGAGTCCACCTTCACTGCGCCAATGGTCACCCCAGACCGCACCATCCTCGCCTCCCCGACTCCGGGTCCGTTCGATGTTCTGAAGGAGTCATATGCGGTCATCGAAGAGGACACAAATATGCCCGTAGAGCCAGTGCGTCTCATACAGAAGTCGACGTCCCAGGCATTCCTCATTCCGACCGGGAGCTTCGAGGGTATCGGAGAAGGAATTATCTTCCCCATCCGTGCACCGAACGGCGGAGACACCGGACTCAAGCTCAAGGCAAAAATCGTAGGGATCAATCAGACCTTACTTGTGTCGCAGGACGGCGAACGGGTCCACATACCCGAAGGCTCTCGTGCGGAGGTCGCGAACTGGAAAGAAAAAGTCAATGTGTACATGCCGTCGGTCCTTGCATGTCAGGTATTCCCGCTTCGTGACCACGACGGGGCAAAGCGATTCGATCAAGCGGAGTCTTACCACAAGGCCGACATCGTCCTGATGAAGGATTGCGACGATAACATCATCATAAAGCGGATGGTGGGAAAGACCATTGAATACGACAAAAAGTTGAACGCGAGGTTCCCGCTGGAGACGGTGCGCAAGGTCGATCTGTCGTCCGTCGTCAGCGGCATCGCACACTTCCACTTCTTCCTCGAACGGCAGAGTCCATTAACCCCGGGAATTCAACTGAAGATGTACCGACTGGAGGGAGAATGGCCCTATCGCAAGCCTTTCCGCACTCATAATGGTGATGGTAACATCATCGAGCTCATGCCCAGCGGGCTGTACAAGGCCGAGATCCCTTCCGACAGAAAAATAGAATACGGGTTCGAAATATGCAACGACACCGACCAAGAGTGGTTCCCATATCTCTTTTACTTCAACCCCGTGGACTACCTCATCAAAGTGAGTTATACATCGTGCACCCAACATTGCATGTGGACTCATTTAAACATCAAGCTGTGGTTCACTCCAAGTGCTCATGATGGAGGGCCCTTGAAGGGCCGCGGGACAATGCCTCTGGGCATGGGGGGAGACTCGGCTTACACTTTTTCGCTATCTCCTGGCCTAGCCGAGAGCTGCGGGTTTATCAAACTTTTCATATCCGCACGGTACATTGACCTTGATTGGATAGTACAAAAGACATCTCCGTGGAGCAACAATTTCCAAGGGATGGTTAGGCTCAACGACTATAAAGAAACTCTTCGAAAGCATGATTGGGGCACAATGGAAGTCGTTTTGAGAATGGAGGAACTCAAGTAGGGGACAAGTATGCAGACACAGAGCACTGCCTTACGAGTGGGTTGGTCGGATTGCCACGCACGATTTGGGCTGATCAATTTCAGAAGCTGTTTCTCTCCAGTTCAGACGTCAGACGGGAGCTAAGTAATCGTAGTTGAACCCTGTATTTTGAGAGCACTAGCAGGAACCGTGTTCCGCACGCAATCATATTTTATCATTACATTCAACAATGTCAATTCAATTTAACAGCGAGACATCTACCATATATCTAAATTCGAATGGATTGAGGTGACTAAGTAAGCAAATTTACATCAGCAGAATATTTGAGTTACATTTTACAATAGCGGGGGAGGCATACATAAAATAAGCCAAAATTCATCTGTATTCACCTATACAGGTGGATTTTTTTAATTTTTAGTTTGGAAACAGTGAGCTAAGACGGCGTGAACGACTAAAACACCACTTTCACGCTCATTGGAGCTGGCACAGCCACTTGCTATTTCTGGAATATCACTGGTTGAACAATTCAAGTTTTTCAGTGAAAATTTTGGTGAAAGACTTGAATTTTTTTTCACTTATTTTTTCAGTGAGAAAACAGGTGAAAAATGTAAAACATTTGCACATTTTTTTGACTTGAAACAAGAATGAGGTGAAAAATGTGAAAATACTTTTACATTTTTCACCTGTTTTTTTGCTGAAAAACTTGAAATGTTCAACCAGTGTATAGCATGAACCCATGCTACGCAATGGTAAACTTAAGTCAGATAATAATAAAAAGTAAATGTATTCGACGTGCCAAAAATTGTGTATGAATGTAAAGTAAAAATAAAAGCTGCAGTAGTACTACGTGTAGTATGCATTTTTTTTCCAAGCCATCCTACGTAGCAGGCGACGAAGATGGTGCACCTGATCCAGTCTTCTTACGCTTGCTCATGACCCAGGAAGGGGTCCCATCGAAGACGTGGCTCTTTTTTGTGGAGGTAGAAGATGCTACACAGTATGTGAGATTGAGGAGAAGCAGGAAGCAGAAAACACTCACCGGGAGTGGACGGAGTTCCTGAAGCCGAAGGGCCGCTGCCGAGGTAGATGACATTGTCTACGTGCACTTTGAAGCATCGCTTGTAGGATGTACCCTTCACCTCAGGATCATCCTCCAATCCGACCAACTTTCCAGAGGCAGAGATGTACCTCCCCACATACGGCATGGGCTTGTTGTCAGGCTTCCAGCGCGGTGAGTCGATAACCCAGCAGGACATCGGGAGGATTGTGATCGGGCTACCCTTCGCAATTTGCGTGTACTGTTCAGCATCCAGGTTGAATGTGCCTGCAGGCTTGTTGAGGTTGAAAGGAAGACCTGCAATGTGGATGTATGGCTGATATTGCGTGTTGATCTTCGGCATGCGGAACGGAAGGGGCTCGTCCTGGGATGCAGGGTCTCCATTCCCATCAGAGCTCTGGATCATATCGCTGCTGGCCGAGATGTCGATCTCTTCATGAAACGGAAACATCTATGAAGAATGAGCCACAATTTCAGGCAATTGTCAGAGAGCCCACCAATTGGATATCACCCACAAAGTCGTAATCAGTGTCGGCTCCAGGGCTCAAGTGATACGCAGCATTCATTTCACCAATCTGGAAAAAAAATTGAACGCACAGGAAACAGTATGCTCATCAAGTACTTGCCCATGCAACAATGAAAAATAGTCCGCCAGAACGAATATTGATACTATCAACGACTGGGTACTGAGCCAGTCGGGGTAGTGGGCCACTTGGATAATACAGGGATCAACGTTACAGAAGTTCGTGGTTTGGTGCTTGTGGGATGAAGTACAATGTATAACGATGTTGTACATCAAATTTTGAGGCGGAGTGATGCGTTGATCAAAAGCTGTGCCCCGTTTGGTAGGTGGGAATTGATCATTTCTTATCTCCGAACGGATGCCGCGCCCTTCCTTTGCCCATTCCTCAGCCAGTTCTCGGCCGATTCACAAGTTTGAGGGCTCGTTTTGTTACCTCTGCCTCAAATAATGTCCTCAACGGACATTTGACGCCAGAATGAACCGAAATCCCCCGTTATCCCATTCAAGAATGGCGAAACCTTCTCTCAGTTGGTGCAAGACAGACCACTCTATGGTGACCCACCTGACATTGCTGTGACCGTAGCATGTGGTAGGTGCACTCAGTACATACACATCAATGACCTCCCGGCTCCATTTCCTCCTCTACCCTTCAGCTTCACGTTCGCTGTGGGTCATTTCACCAGACCACCCGATTTCAGGGTCGGAAATAAATGGATTTTGTTTGGAGAGTCATTGGTATGGAGGAACCATCCAATGTGCCTAAGTATGTACCAATTCTTCCTATTTAGCCTTCTGAAACTCAGTTTCGACCAAGATTGCTCTCTGTGCTTGGTAATGTGCGCGATTTTGTCAATGTCCCGATTTCACCCATTTTTAGTGTGGACATTGAAAATTATTATTACCCTTGTACGCCTTTAATCCATGTTTTCAGTGTATAGAATCATGTACTTGGACCCTCTGAACAATTTCGAACACGCGGGGCCGCACAGTATGAGTGCGACCAACCGATTTAGCCTGGTGGCCCATTACCCTGTTTATTGCCATTTTGGGGTACCGCCGAAAATATATTCGCCGCAGGCTCAAAACACCACCTAAAATTGGCCCAAAATATCTCATCTCACTCTTAGTATGTTGTTCCTTACACAAGGGTCGAAATCTGGGTATCTATTGCATTCTACGAGCTGGCAAGTGGACAAAAGCGCTAAGGTGGCTCAGTAGCCGGTCACTGATAGTATCGCTGGCATTGAAGAAGTGCAGGCAAGAGTAAAAAACCTTGCTCTCTTCACCTTCACCATCCATATACATGGTGGAATCAAGTAACCAAGATTTGGAATTCTTCACCTGGCGGGCATTGGTGACAATAGCCATCCCGAGAAGGGAGACCCAGAAGGCATGTTCAAAAGGAATGCTGGTGGTGGTCAGGATGAAAGAGCGAAAGACCCTGGCGCACAAAATTTTATACTGGCAGATATGATCGGAGCCACCAAGCGAGTTTGAAATTCGTATCCGAGAGCCACCAGGATAATCATCATAATATCTCCACGAAGTAATCAAGGGTAGCAAGCAGCATGAGAGACTTCCAGAGAATCGAGATTAATTAATGACCGGAGATCAGAGCCAGCGCAGAAAACAGACAGATCTTGAAGTCGAGGGAGCGGCGAAGGAATTTATATAGCTAGTCTATTAGTACCTCTGGATAGACTACATTTTTTGTGCATGGAGTTAAAACTGTATCTGCAAGTAATACCTTAATGCGATGCTCAGAAGTTGCTCTTGAGAGTGCGACATAAAGCTGCCCGTGCGAGAAAACAGGAACCCGAAGGTCAAGGCCCACGAACTTGACAGACTGCCCTTGTGCTTTGTTAATGGTTAAGGCAAATGCGAGTCGAACAGGAAATTGACGACAGCTGAAACGAAATGAGAAGTCGGTGGTGTTTGTTGGCGTGAGAGTGATTCGGGGAATTAAAGATGTCTTGCCGTCGTGATCACCGCCAACCAACTTGACCTCTAGAACACGGTCGGACATTCGGAGGAGGACCATCCTTGTCCCGTTACAAAGACCATGTGCTGGAGCAAGGTTGCGAAGAAGGATTAGAGGGCAGCCAACCTTGAGAGCAAGCTCCCCAGGTGGAAGGGATGCATTATTGATAGAGCGTAGGAACTCCACAGGCAGCGGTGGGTCATCGCCATCAGGTTCTCCATCTGCCCCAACCTCTTGGACCATTTTGTCGGCACTGTAGTATATGCGCTGGTCGCCAGCCATCTTCCCAAGGACATCTTCATTCATTTCAGAGACGTCCGAGTTCCGAGGTGCAAGACACTGCGTTTAGGCCCGGGGTAGACCGACTCTGCGCAGCTGATCCGACCCCTGCCGACCCTAGGCGGCAGGGTGCGTGGCCGTGACGTCAACACAGATAGGCCCAGGTGTGCCGCGCTGGGCTGATCCTTTGCCGCCCCCACGCCAACAAACCTCTGTCTACCCACCCAAGCGCAACCTATCTCACCTTTTCTTGCGACAACTGTGGCCTGTGGGGAGCAGCCATGTAACTGCATGTAACCTAGGTTATTTTAAGGCTTGATCCAAATCATTTTGTGATCTCCTTGCCGATGACCAAGCAACGGCACTGCTGAGGCTTTGCCTTGGCAACGACATCGCAAACAAAGCCTAAGTTGACCAAACACTTGCCAAACACTTCTCCAACACATCTCGAACCACTTGTACACCACCAAATGTTTATATCGCCATGCCCTGCTACTCCCCTTGGGTGCCACGGGTGTCTACTCGGCATTTGTGCGGACGTCTGCCTACCAACGTCGGCAGAGCCCTTTGCCTACGGGCAACCTGAACGCAGTGAGAACCATGCGGTTCAGGAAATACTCCGCTGGCGGTGGTGGAGTGCTCGAGATCCCCGGGTACACAAAGTCCACCAATGCTTGGGGGCTGTTAATCTGCATCTGCGGACGAAGCTCAATGTTCCCCTCGGCATCCAAATTCCGGCATTGACCCACATCCAGCAGCCACAACGCAAACTCTCGTTCCGCCTGGCCCTCAGATTCCAGGTGCATGTTCCAGTGAAGCAGTAAGAGCTCAACATGGTCCCATAAGGAAGAGCGCCGGATAGATGCGTTGATGACCTGCTCTCGAGAGCCTTTGGGAAACAACCAGCAGAATCTGCTGAAAATCACCGCCAAAGACAACAGTGATTCCGCCAAACGGGCGATTATCATTTAGAAGATCTCGAAGGGTTCGGTCAACAGCCTCGATTGCCATCCGATCCTGCATCCCCACCTCATCCCAGAAAATGAGCTTGGTCTTGTGAATGAGGTCGGCACGCTGGCTATTTTTAGGGATGCTGCAGAACGACTGGTCATTAAGACCGTCTATTGGAATCTTGAATGTAGAATGGGATGTCCGTCCGCCAGGCATTAAGTGGTAGTAGCCATCTTCGTCACTTCGTCACTTCGTTACTTCGCTTATTTCGCCTATTTTTACGAAACCTCGTCACTTTGATAGCATTTAGGGAAAGTTCGTTACTTCCGACGATTTTCTGTGTAAGTTCGTCATTTTAACTCGGCATGTTCAAGAACCCGGAACATCGGCCATCATTGTTCCTTCAGCACAAGGCGGACGGGTTTTTTCATCTAGATACCTTACCCTAACATTAACCACCAACCCTAACCACTAGCCCAAACCAGAACCACTAACCCAAGCCACTAACCGCTAACCTCTAGCCTCTAACCACTAGCCCTAACAAGCCGAGCTCGGCACACCGCCGATTCTGTGATGTGCCGACAGGCACGCGGTACGTTGATCCAAGGAAAGTGACGAACCTTCGTCGAAATTCCTTGAACTCACGAACTTTCATAGAATGCCATCAACTTTTGATGAATTTAAGCGAAGTAACGAAGTGACGAAGATGGCGCGGACTCGGCATTAAGAGCGCTGCGATTCCGGACGATGCGCTGCAGAGGGTGATGATCTCTTGACTGCGAGCTTGATGACACGCAGTTTTGTAAACGAAAGTCTTGCCCGTGCCTCCCGGCCCGTTCAGAAAGAAAGTCTTGCCCAGATTCTCGTTGAGCGACTGCATGATTTTGTCGAATGCTGTCTTCTGCTCGTCGTTGAGCAGAGCGATGTTGTGCTCAGCCCGAGTACGCTCCAAGTCCTTGTCGTAGTCCAGCTGCTCGGCGATCAGAGGGTTGTCGACATGTGCATCCCAATCGATTTGAAACATTGGCATTGAAGGGAAGTCACGGAGGCTCCGGCTCTGCTCGTTCAGGATCTTGTTGAGTAAGAAAAGGCCGTAGTCATAGGTATCGTCCTCGGTTGGACGTCGTCCCATGGTCTCCAAGCGGCGACGCAGGTCATCGCATATATTTGCGCGGAATTCCAGCCACAGTTGACCTGGGCGTGTGGGCTCACAAAAAAGCAGAAGCGTCGCAAAAAGATTGCGAAGCCTTGTCCCAGTTTGCATCTCAGCTGCCTCCTGCAGACATTGGCGCCAGGGGCCGATGTTCGATAAGCGCCCGGGCGCTTGAGCTGTGTTTCGGGAAAGTCTGATGCCGAGCGCAGATTAGCCTGTATTTGTGTGACCCACGACAACTCAAATCAAAAGGTAAATAGGCCAAGTTACTGAAAAATATGAACGCAAACATCGGCTATTAGCGCTTTCGAGCTTTCTTACCAGGGTCCAGAAGGGGACGAACTCCAACAGAAGACAGTGCGTGGCGGCTTAAACCCCAAATGGGGACGGACAGGAGTCTATCGGCCACGATGCTAGCCGTTGGATGGCTAGCGTCGTGGCTTTACAGTACAATTCCGCCGGCTATGACAGGATAAGTGTCAGGATAATATATTACCCTACTTGGTCTCATTTCGGAACATGCAGGGTTGTAGCGTTTAGTACATCGGCCTAAATGCCCTACCCGCTACACTACAGCCCACTTATCTTCGACGAGCTCACCGCTTTTAAGGTTGCAGATCTAAATTTGCGAGCTGTAGCTAGAAACTGACTGTTCCTCCGAATACTGTAAACTAGGGGTACTTTCCTTGGAGCAGACAGATGATTCCCAGAATCAGCAAGGTGCTCACCACACCTAATTTCAAAAATATTTGAGTTTCAAGACACATTGCAAGCTTTCCGGCCGGCCTTCATTGGTGTGGCAGCACTGATGGTTAAAACCGCATGGGGCCTGTCCAGAGTTCTCTCTCTTCAGGCATAAATCCCCACCGTCCACCAGAATAGGCTTTCATTGTCTTCTGTAGAGATGAGATACCTTGACTGAAAGCGGGCCAACCGCCACAGTCCTTGGTCTCGACTCGATAGTTCACATCGGCAGTCCCAGTTCAGCAAATGATACGCTTCCTGAATGAAAACATCATTTGGGCCTTAAATCTGAGCACTTTGCCACCAGAGACAGGACTTATCCCATCCCAGCTGACACTATTGCTGTTGTCTGCGCCCGTGCGATGCTCCACACCACAGTGTTCATGCAGATAAACAATTATATATTGCTAAATTCTCCGTGCCCGTGCGATGTATTCGACACCACATCGTTCACCCGAAGATTCCCATCCAAGGGGTACGGGTTGGCCGCTGCAATTTCCCCGTGACCATTCGGCGCGTGCACTTGGAATGCTTGTTTGCTGCCCATCCCAGCTGACATTGCTGTTGTCTGCGCCCATGCGATGTTCTACACCACAGCGTTCATACAGATAAACAATTATATATACTTCTCTGCCCTCGATTCCCGGATAGCTTGACGCTTGAAGAAGTCCCTGCCGTGTCCCGAGGCGGAGGAACAGCCTTGGAGGGTAACAGTTACTGCCATCCAGGTCAAATCCCAATGGGCTGCGCCACGCGAGTTGTTCAGCCTGGAATGCCTGGGCGAAATAATATGATCCATTGAGCTTCCCATCGGGTGCGTCCTCGTCAACGTGGACCTCGAGAAGAGTTCGCGATGGATGTGTTGCGGTGGTGAGTACGACCCAAGTACGACCTCATTTCCGTCTTCCGCTGGCTCATCGATGAAACGTTGCCACTCAGCACACGTCAGATGTCTTTCCCGTCACCCACTATCATCCCTTCGTACAATTTCCTTCGTTGACGTGTTATTCGACATGGAGAGCCAGAATTTCGAGTTTGTGCATGTCCAGCCTGCCCCCAGCCCCGCCGCCCACCGGAAAAGGCCAGAAAAAATGAAATAGATGGAATATTCACCCCATTTGGCATCCAGAACGACCAAGCCCTCCCTGAATTCACGAGGCGTTGTGTCCGACATCCTATTGGGCAAATTGAAAACGATTCGATTCATCGTCTCTGTAAGGAAAATTCACTCCCCTCCGTACCTTCTGCCATCGTAGCTTCCTCTTTTTCTGTCACCCCCTCTGCTCCAATAACTAGTGTGCAGAGGAAGCGCAAGTCCCACTTACTGGGAGAAGGCTTCGAAACGGCACACATATTCGCACCACACTACATAGATTTTTATTTTGTGATTGAATAGAATTATTACTGACATTTATTCTGCAAATCTAATGACTCAGTTCACCTTACTAGTACTTGCGCCCACAATTATGGCGGTGTTTACTGGACAAAAATGTTGTGCAGCTCTGTGCAACTCTGTGTACCTCTGTGCAACCTTGTGCAACCTTGTGCAACTGCTGTGCAACCTCAATGCAGCTCCGTGCAGCTCCATTACAAGCCCTATGTGCCCTCAACCACATCAATTACATTACATCATGGGCTGCACAAGGCTGCACAACTGGCACGATATTGCACAATGTAATGCACAACATCACATCAAACTTAGCAGCCTCCTAGGCTTCTGGGATACCCGATCCTGGGGATGCTGGGTCTGAGCCTGCAGACGACGGCGAATATGTTGATGTCAGTAGAAAGAGAAAGAGAAAGGGAGAGTGAATGGACATGGCTTTTCATTTCTTCTCAATTACTGAAGCTGATACTGCAGTTGCGGGGATTTTGTAGTGGCAAAGAGGCCAAGGAAATCTTTAGCCCAGGGAGGGCAGCTCCTAGCCTACCTAGCAGCCATGCACATGGAGGAAGGTCAGGCCAGTGTAGACCTGCTGGTTGCGCAACTGTGCAACCCAACAGGAGCCCCATCCCCTGAGGCGGAGGCGTCTTCTGTTGACATCGGCAAGAACTTTTGTGTCACCATGGCTAAAAACTGCCACCGTCTCCATGTAAAACATGCCAGGAATGAGTTCGACCCAATCATGGCTTTGGTTCAATTGCACCTGGCATTGCAAAGGTTGTTTTTGGTAGAAGATGAGGTTCTTGGCTAACACTACCTTAGATCGACCAAACCAGATGTTTCTATCGCAAAAGTGGTGGGAATTGCGGCTTCCAGTCAGGCTACTTACAAGCAGTAGGGAACGAGCTGCTGGCTTTTGCCGGCGGAGGTGAGTTTCAGTTCCTATTGTTTCCCGTTGCGTTGGCCAACTGGGTCTTCAGGCACTTTTTACGTCCTGAACCAGTTGCCTACGACCTCCTCAAATGCAATCTTGCCGACATCGTGTCATTCTTGGCGGAAAATGCGCGTTTTTTTTTGTCATTATCTCCACTCATATCCGATGGTTGAGTTCAGATCTCTGTCTATTGTCCAGACTTGGTAGAAAGCTTGAGTGCCCATATCCGATTTCTCCCTGGTAACGAGAAGTGCCTGTTTGCACCATTCAGTGGGGTTGTTGTCAACATGGGTGGCTGCTCTGAAACCCACGTGGACGAGCTGGATGATGAGGACCATTGTGTGGTCATACCCTTCACCAAGAACTGTGTGGGGGGTGCTCTGGTTCTCCATGAGGCGGGAATGGTGATGGATCTCCACACTGGAGATATGGTGCTCTTATCCGTGCAGTTGACCCACTTCAACCTCCATTTCCAGGGAATTCGTGCTTCACTGGTTTTTCACACTGACAAGTCTCTCAAGTTGTGGGATAGGTTCAATGGATGGGATGGGCAGTATGGTGTACAGAAGGAAGGGGCAGGTGCTGGGCAGTAAACTACTATTAGGGTCTTTCAGAGTAGCCACTTTCGAATTTATTTCGGCCTCATTTCGATTTTATTTCGTTGGCCAGTTGTGCGTTACCAGATGTGACCAATTAGGGCTAGGGTTCGCTTAGCGCTTGTGCTTCGCATCATTGTCGCGCATGCTCCCGCCCCCAGTCCCGCCGCCTCAAAGTCGGTGTTAGCATGTATTATTTCAGATTATTTCAGTGGGCCTAACTACAATGAGTGCTGCACATGATGCTCGACAAAGATTGTACGGTTCCCAGACGGCCCATACCCGAGGTATGGGAGCTCATTGTGATGGCCTATGGGCGGGAGGTGATGAGCGCTGAGTGTGATGATGTGGACTCTGTACAACTTTTGAATTTTCATTTCAACTCTGATCATGATCCAATTTCGTCAATTTCGCTCAATTTCGGTCTTCTCCGGTCACACTTCCAGCGAACTAGAATCTGAAATGAGGCCGAAATAAATTTGAAAGTGGCTACTCTGAAAGACCCTATTATTACCTGTTTTGGCCTAGAATCAGGAGAATTTCATCCTAATTTGCCATATTGGGAATATCTTTGTGCAACTCTGTGCAGCTTTGTGCAGCTCTGTGCAGCTTTGTGCAACTCTGTGCACGTACTTGTGTGAAGTAATGCAAATGCCTGTGCAGTCTTGTGCAATTATATACTGTGATGTTCTGTGCTGGCTTGTGCAGTCTTATGCACTTTTCAAAGCAACTGTAATATTTGAACAGCAATGGAGTTGCATTGAATTGCACAACAACTGCATTGAGTTGCACAGCAACTGCATTGAGTTGCACAGCGACTGCATTGAGTTGCACAGCGACTGCATTGAGTTGCACGACCTGGCACAGAGTTGCACAGAGTTGCATAGAGTTGCATAGCCAAAAACAGAGTTGCACAGAGCTGCACAACATTTTTGTGCAGTAAACAGTCATACACAATGCACGTGTTCGAGCTCGGAGAACAATGGCGTTGAACAACAGGATGTCTGGATCATTTCCCGGTTGACTTGTGTAATAGCCGGGCGTTCCCAAATAGGAAGGTCCGTGAGTGGGCCGTGTTTCACCGCGTCTTCCGCTGGGCCGGCCGCTCCCTCCTTACCGCCACCTTCGCCTTCCTCCGCGGCATCGGCGACGCAGTCCTCATCGTCCCCCAGCAACCACATGGGACCCGCGCCTGTCTTACCGGCCAATGCCGACAGCGTGGCCGGGATAGTTATCATTTAAGGCGACTGTGTCCTGAACGTGTCCGCGGCCGCGGCTACGCACGTGTCACTGATGCGCGCGTGCCCCACCGGCTAACTGACATCGGGTCCGCGCTTCTTACAGTCCCCGGCGGCCCCACGCCTCACCCGCCGCCACCTCCGTCATGGGAAGCGAGAGATAGACGTATGACAACGCGGGTGCGCGGCGCGTCCTACATAACTGTGCTCCTCCCATACCGCCGGCCAGCATTCCACGACGCAGCTATTGTCGATTACACACGGGCGCTCGGGATACGAATCTTCCGCCATCGGCCCCCGGCGCTTGGATCCGCCCTTGACTCGACAGCGTCTGACCTTGATTCAATACCGCTATTTCAACCTCATCTAATAACGTCTGATGCACCCACTTCGATTTCCATTTTCACTTCAAAGTTGCCGCTCAGTTGACTTGTTTGGGACAACTGCTGTGTACCCTTACGATCTCCTTTCATCTCGTCAATCCACCACGTCCATGCTCTCGTTTTCCTTCACAGCAGACTGAATCGCCTGACATCGCATGGCCACGGCTCGATTACTGCATGCACAATCGCACTGTCCGCGCGATCCACTCTTTTGCGCGTTTTTGGCGCCTTGCGTGATTCATCTGATGATTTCGCTGATGAAAAATGGGCACACTGCGGGCGCCAACGACCATCCCAATGCTACAATGCGGAAATAGCCTGAAAGCCTGCGCGATCACACGACAAGCTCAACGGATGAGCTGGCGCTTGTTCCGAATTAGCAAGTCCGCAAAATCGGGAGACAAAACAAATGCTTCGAGATGCATCGAGCCCTCGCCTGTGGCGTGATTCCTCCGACAGATTTGCACCGTGGACCGAGACCGCATCTCGATTGACTTTCCACCGAGATCGATCCATCCGAAGTTCTAGGTTACGGCCGCGTGCATTCGGCATCTTTGGCCAGCATCGAGGCTAGCATGGTGTAAACTCTGCAGTGGGCATGGCAGTACGCAAGGTCCGAAATAACGATCATCCTCCATGTCATTGGGGACCGTATATATTCAACTGGTATTTAGCGCCTTTTGACATCAACGCCCTATGCATTCCTCCGACTTTCCAAAAGGTACCCACGCTATATTCGCGATTGTCGTTGGGATCGACGAGGTGTGTATGCTCGCACAACCTACTGGATTTGATCCTGATGTCGACTAGTACAAGGCCCAGGACGAACTTCCGACTCTTAGAGGCGCTGTCAACGATGCGGAAGCCTTCAAGAAATTTCTGACCGACTCTCGTCAATTGGGTGGCCTACAAGTTCCATGCGCTCACATCCGATTTCTCGCCAACGAGGACGCTACGCGGTACGCAATTCTGTCGGCCCTCGAATCTCATTTCCTCCACAATCCATCTATTCCGGACCATGGAAACACAGCGATGATATTGTTCTTCGCTGGGCACGGGAGCCGGGTCTTGTCTCTGAAAAACCTCCTGCCCTCTGATTCCAAGGTAGAGGTCATATGTCCCGTTGACGAACGGACGCTGGACTCCGACGGAAAATACGTGCACGCGATCCCCGACTATATACTCGCACAGCTCTTACAGCGTCTTGCAGATCAGAAAGGCGACAACATTGTATGTTCTTCTGCTTCAGTCCTCCCAGTTGGCACTCATTCGATGTGCACCAGACGTGTATAATGGACTCCTGTCACTCGGGCGGGATGGGACGGGACGAAGAGCGGGCCCGCAATGCGCGTACCAGATCTTGTCCGATCCCGCCAGAACTTGACAGCCACCTTTGGGACAACGCAACGCAGACGACGCGTCCGCACAGCATCTGGGCGCCCTGTGCATCCTCGCACGTCCTACTGGCCGCGTGCACCAGAGATGGCATTGCGTACGAAATGCCGTCGGCCCCATTCCATGGCCGGTTCACAGCCAGTCTCATAACAGCTCTACGTCAAGCCGCACTCGAAAGCATCACGTATGAAGAGCTCATTGATGGTTTGTCACCCCTCGGTATGCAGACCCCGCAATGCTTCGGCATCAACAAACGAAGAGCGGTTTTCCGGACGAACCATGTCGGCACCGGGCGACGGTCATGGGCCCTCACGGAGAAGACTTCAGTCGATCCCGAAGATGAAAGTCAAAATTTGCAGTATTTTCTGATTTCGACCGGGAGTGTCGAGGGCATTCGCCCTGGGACGGAGTTTTCCGTCTACACTGCAGACAACATAGAGGTCGGGACGAGGCTCGTGGCCATTACCGTGAAGATCAATCAAACTCTCCTGGCTTTTGACGACGACGAGTCCATTGTCGTCCCAAAGGGCTCGCGGGCGACGGTGGTAGATTGGAGGAATGACAGCATGATCCTCTACACGTACATCCCTCCCGATTTTCCGCAAACGTCGGACCTGTTCCCTCTGAACCAAATTACAAATCTCCATAATTATGTGGAAGCAGGCTCACGCGAAACGGCCCAGATCTCGTTGCGAAGACATGGCGGAGACATCGCGCTCGAATGGTTAAAGGGTCTGCTCCGCGCCCGCGAGACCCTCTTTGCGCCGGTCAAGAACTGCCGGCCGTTGCATCTCCCGTCTGTCCTCGACGGCATTGCCCATTTCCATTATTTCTTGGAGTGCGACAATGGGAGTGCGCTACCCGGCTTTTCACTGGAGATGCATCGCCTGAAAGGGGGATATCCGACTCGCGAGCCCGATCGGAGCTTTGGGAACGATGGCAATCTGGTTGCATTCAACGAGGTTCACCTACGGCAGGAGAAGGGCGCTAGATATGGATTCACGATGCGCAATACGTCGCCCTATGACTTGTTTCCGTACCTCTTTTATTTCAACCCCCACAACTACACAGTCAAGGTGAGAGCCAGCGCACGTATTGCATAGTGATCGACGCGTTGACTTGCTCGGCCCGGCCTGTTCTCTAGTGTTGGTACATGCCGCAGAGCGCACACGATCAACCACCTCTACACTCGTCTGGGACGGCGACCGTTGGTATGGGTGGTGAGGGTGCCTTCTCTTTCATGCTACCGGTGGGAAAGACCTCAAGTGCTGGTTTCATCAAGATGTTTGTGTCCACTGTGTACATCGACCTTACGTGGATCGAACAGAAAATATCACCATTTGATCCCAGATTTTGCGGGACTGGACGACTCGTGATGTTTCGTGAACTACTACATTACTCCGACTGGAATGCCCTCTGTGTAGTTTTAACGATGGGCTAGTAGCACCAACATGTCCCCATGTCAGTCTAGCATATCCGCCCCTCCATTGCCTCCCGTCCCCGGCCTCTCATTCATTTTCGTCCTCTTCCCCTGCCTTTTCGTTCTGCACGCTCTGCCAATTTGTGTCGACGCCATCCTGTCGATATGTCGAAGCGCGGACGTTGAGCAACGGCGCGCGGACGTTGTGGATCGTGGGCGCGGTGGGCGTCAGCCACTTTTGTGCGCCGAGCGCGTCAGCCTCATGCCGCCATTCCCTCCTGTCCTCCTTTTCCCCTCCCCTCCCTTTCCTTCGTCTTCCTGCACTACGGCACAAGGCTTCGATATATATTAGAGAGTTTGCGCAGAAGCCACTGGAGCCACGTGGTGGCTTTTTGGCTGTGCGCAACTGGGTGGCTCCACAGCCAAAATATGATGTCAGTGGCTCCGTGGAGCCACCCGCCTGCTATTTTTGCGCACGGCCCGAAAGCCACTGGGTGGCTCCAGTGGCTCCTGCGCAAACACGCTATTATACGTACGAACAGTGGGCCGTGGACATCTCGCGTTTCCAGCAATTTGGCGTGCGTGCGGGTGATGCATTGGCGCTGCTCGTGGTCCGTAGAGTCGGAGAGTCGGTTTCTACGTACGTAGCAGTGCTAGTCAGCCACTTTCCATTTTCATCCCCGCGCGCACATTCCATTCTTTATACTGCTGTACCAGCATGCAATATATTGGTTTAGATACTCTATTTTTGTAGACTCGAGGCAGACGCTTTTCGTGCCAACTTAAGATTGATGACAGTCGATCAATACGCGTGGAGCAATCTAACCGGTAGTACGGCCGGAAGTTGCCGCGGGTCGGTTGTTTTGACTTAGAAAATTTTTGCGAAATTGAAAATTCAAACAGCTGCAATGAGAATTTTAAAGAGGCAATTTTTTGCGGAATTCCTGCGCCAGAATACTCTATTAATCTTTATGCGAATGCCTCCAAAACTGACGGCACTGAAGGGAAAATAAAACCCACCGAAGAAAGCCGTTCCACATCGGGACTGCCTGACAATATCGGCATCTATCACTTACCACGCATCCTTTTTGTCGAAATAGCACTTTCATTTATTCATTTTTAGTGAAGAAAATAGCTTGTTCAGGTGCATAGAGTGATTTAGAACATAACTGGGTGACTTTCCATAACGACAAAATATTCCACTGCAATATCTGAGCTTACTTGAGAGTGCCAGTGATTGCATCAATCTGGCTAGTTATGGCTTTCTTATGGGAAACGCGACAAAGACATTTTATTTATTCCATCCACATTCCCGTTCTTGTTCCGTTTGGTCCTCATTTGTTTGTGTTGATCAGTTGTTTGGAGCGCGTGGCTGTGCCAAATAACGCATCCATGATCCCTCCACCGCGTCAAATTATGGATCTTGACACGTTGATGCTGCTTCAACACGAGGAGGATATGGATATAAAACAGGATGTGATGGATGATGCAGAGAGGCTCACAGAGACTGCAACAGCTCTCATTGCACTCGGGGCAGCCGCAGTAGAGGCACAAACAAAGCAGGCTGTACCTTTGCCGCGTGCAGCTCATTAAGCGGAACAGCCCCGTGGCAAGTTCTCTATGCGAGCCAGAGTGATCGTGCCTACATCGTACATTCGCACCTGAATAGCGGGGAAGTGTCAAAGTCAAGGCGATTCGAAGGGGGGGGGGGGGGATATATTATACTCGCGTGGTCCACAACATGAACAACGAGTTTACAGAAGACATACAAGTAGTACTATCAGGGTGGTTATCCGTCTAGAATTCTGCAAGATGTCAACTGAGCACAACACCATTCCAGGCGATCGATCACACAAGACGCTGGCCAAGCTGCGACTGGCTGGCCATTCGGCGGGACCTCCGGTTGTAACCTCATGGGACCTGACCACAAGCCAAAGGCGCAAGTGTACAGGAGGAGGGTCCCTCCTCCCAGGCAAAATTCCCTGGTATCCACCAGTCAACAGAAGGCTGTCGCATGTCTTCCCTTTGCAGAGTGCATGCGAGACCACAGATCAGCATGTTCAACTTCCGAGGAAGGATCACAGCTGACAATAAAACCAGTCTCGTGGCCTGAGAAAGGAGTGAACGGAGCAGGCAAGGTAGCGAAAGAATAAATGCGAAAATGTAGGCTTGACGAAGCGCTCCGAATGGGCTAAGCGCGGAAGCTTGCGTGGATGGATGCTTCAAAGGTCGCATTGACCATTTTAACCGAAGTAACTCTCCCATGCGACAATTGTGACAAGAGGCCCAATTGGGGAGGATTGCCGGAGCGTCAACCCGATTCGTTATATTCAAGCAAAAGTTGAGTTATTAAAATCTGTTCGGGGGGTCGGTACCTCCTGGACAGATTTCTACAGATTCAAAAGATTCAGAATAAAAGTGATGGGGTCCTGACAGCTGCCCCGGCATCGCGGCGGAAATTGCTCAAATACTCCTCAAGAAATTTTTATCGTTATGGAAAGTCACCCACTATCTCTTCAGAATTTTGATTCAAAGTGTTTAAATTTTCACTTTCGCGAAATTTTTCCAAGTCAAACTTACAACTGACCCACGGCAACTTCTGGTCATACTAGCTGCAAGTTAGAATGATCCAGCCGCTTCTCTCGAGCTTCTCGGGGTTCAACTCCACGAGCGGCTGAAACGGCATGACAGGAGATAGGAGGCCTAAAATGGTTGCTCGGTGCGCGTAAATCGCGTTTAGTGGAGGCGTCTCGGGCGCTGTAGTTGTATCACGAACAAGAGCGGGAGGTGCGGGAGCGGTTATGCGAATGGGCTGCTCAGGCGTTTCAACGGGTTCTCCAGCGGCAGCGGCTTTGCGAGCCTGTGAGCGAGTACGGAGAGCGAATATTTCGTGTTCCAAACTCTTGATGCGTTCTTCCTCAGACAAGGTGAAGGTAGTAGTGCTGGTGGTCGTGGAAGGGGACAAGAGATGTTTGGTTGCAAGCTCAAGCATGAGTTGCGCAGCAGCAATTTGGCCGGGGTTCTGGCGGTGCCATTCCTCGATGCGAACACGCAAATTTCGACCTTCAACATGGTGTGGAACAAAAGCACCACTGGGCAGAGTTACACGACCTTCAGTGTCGCGCTTGCACTTCCCAACCTGTATATCTTCATCGACGTGGGGGCACTTGATAATAAAATGCCCAGGCTCACTGCAATAACTGCAGTTTAAATCAGTGCGTGGGCTCGATGACTGAGACTGTGGTGGGCGCTGAAGCTGCTGCTGCTGTGCAGTCAGGACTTTAATTAGTCCGTTCATGGATTCAAGAAGAGCGGAGATCCCAGGCTCTTGTTTAATTTCTGGGGCACTGGACGACGCTGGAGGGCTATTGGAAGGATCTGTGGCCACACGGCCACTGGAAGTATCGGACAAAACGAACTGAACGGCCTCATGGAGGTCTGCCAATTCATATGGATCGTCGGGATGTACATCAGGCTTTTTAATTTGAAGCCGCTGATGAACACGGGCCCACAGGTGGGCAGGAGCGATAGCACGTCGAAAAGAACGGCATTGTTCTGCAATGGAAAGACGTTGGCGGCTAATGAGGAACTGGGTGATGACGAGGAACTGCCGATAAAATTCGCTGTAATCACCGCGAGAGAAAATCCCGAGGCGGGCGTATTCACCAACGAGTGCGTCGAGGTCGGCGAGTGTATATTTCCGATTCGCATCGGTGCCAGGTTACAGCTTCAAAACCGCAGCTTTAAATTGCTCGTAGGTGCTGGTTGGCTTGAATTCATCAAGCGACTCCCAAATATCCTGCTCCTCAACGCTGAGGAAGCGGGTCGAATGGCCCTTCTTCTCAGTGGCATCGGTAATGCCGACGCGAGTGAAATGAAATTCGAGGTCGCTGAAATAGCGGGGGAGTTCTCGGGGTTTAGAGGAGTCGAATTGTGGCGTATTACGATCGCCACGGGCTGGCATTTGAGCGGGAGGTACGGCGGCCATAGTAGAAGACGAGATGGGGCTGGGTAGACGGGATTCGGGAGGTGGTGTGGACTGGAAGAGAGGTGCAAGTGCTGAGGGAGAAAGATTATTATGGTGCGCAAGATGGTCTGGGACCTGGACAAAGAAGTCGTCGGTATCAAGGAGATTGTCGGGATTCTGGTGGACTTCGAGTAATTCGAGCCGAAGGGCACGAAGAAGGGTAGAGCGCAGACTGCGGGGCGAGCCTGAAGCAATGTTGTAAATGTCCGACTCTTAATCTGAAGGCTGTGGGTAAAGGAATCCCTCGCTGTGGGCTCCAAATATGATATGCCTGCGGTGCGGCTAAGAGCGGAGCTAAAACAAAATAAAGGCGATAGGTGGGTGCGTCAGGGCTGCTCGGAGGACCGCAGGACAATGTAGTGATGTGCGAAGGATCCTAACAAGGTCAGTGCTCGCCAATGCAGAGGGGACAGGACGTAGGCTGATTTTATAGCAACTTTAAAGGCTGCTCGGACGGACGACGGAGGACGACGAAATGCGACAAGAGAGAGACGGGGGGCTATTGCAGAATCGAAAAAAACTTGAACTGGAGGGGAAAACCTTCATTGGTATTGTGAAATATCTAGCTAGCTTTTATACAGAGCCCAAGAAAAGATGAGTAAAATAAAAATACTAAAGAAAGTGTCCAAATGGTTGAAACTGTAGTTGAACCGGGTAATCAGTAACCGGTAGTCCGTGTATAACAAAGCAAAAACAGGTAAATTAAATTTGACCAGTCAACGAACTCGTGCTAATGTCAAGAAATGAACGGGAAATTACAAATGTACCCGGTGTGTGAACATGCGGCGGGCTTGGGGACTATATTGGGGGGAGTGTCGACGTTGTTGGGAGTCGGCAGAATAAGTCGGCGAGGCTGTGGCGACAGATTGAACGAAGTTGAACCATGGCATAGCCACCAGTTCGGATCAGTAACCAAATTTAGTATGGTTTCGCGATCAGCGTGGAGCGTGCGCATCACCGTTCCGTTTCGTATTTTGCAGGCACACTCTTATTCCTGGTACCGATGTAGGTTACCAGGTCTGAAATCAAAAAGTCGAAATTGGTGATGAACTGCAACCTGTGGCTACCGTATCAAAACGGCCGATTTTGCGGACCTAATCGGGTTGTCATCGTATGGGTCTTGCCGTGATGGCACTGATTCGTCGTCGTAATCGTACACCATCCTCATCTGCACTTCCTGCGTCTACCCTTCCTGTGCCCCTAAGAAATATGCCTCATCCCCGTTCCACCGTCGAGACCTTCCTCGATCCCGACCCTGAGCGCTGAATCTGCTGCCCGACGATTCTGCGTCCTTGCTGATGGACGACGCAGACTTTCACGTCACTTACCACGTTTCCGCCTCAGCCCCAATCGGCTGGGTTCATACCACGCCCACCACAATTGCGCCGGCCGCAGTTGTATCGCACTCGCTCACTGTCGATCCCGCCCCCGCCGCCGCGCACCCTATTTCGAATGGCAGCACGCCTGTTCCAGGGGCGTCAGTGCCTTCAGCAAGCCAGATCACCCATCCCGTAACAACCACAACTGTCGCGGAGGATGGTCCTTTTTCATCCATCCTCCGCCGTCCTTGGAAAGAGGCGGTTGACAGACACCCGGTTCGACCATGACCGCAACACCGCCACAGCTTCCTGTAAGTTACACGCCTTCACTACTGCACTGTAGCTCACTATCTGCAGCCTCTATCTCACAGCATCCAGTCAACAATAGTTATCCTGTACACCGTCCAAGTAGCCACGAGCCCATCCAATGTTCAATGTCTGTGAAAGCCTGTGTGTTGTCCAATGTCCAAGTCCCGTCTTCTCTTGAGTCCAATTTGATAATTACCTCCACCTTGAACTTGTGGTACACCCTGTCTGCTGTTAGTTCAGAAGTACCGGTCCAAACAGCGGGGGATTCTATTTCTCATATAGCCGTATCCTGCACTGATATTCGAAAGTTCTGTGAGTTGTATCAGTTTCTAGAATTGCCTCACCTGGCTGCCTTCGTTGAGTTGCACCGCATACCAGATACCCAAAATACCAGAACCTTGAAGGTGCAGCGTCCGCTCGTTCGGAGTGAACCTGAGCGGGGAAATCAGATGCCGCTCCCCATCAAGCTGTATACTCATTGTAATGCATAAAGTTGGATGGAGTTTTCGTGGGTAATACTGGTTCAAAAAGGTTCAAAAATATTTAATTGAACTCTGTCGTCTGGATCTATATGAATTTTGCACAAAGCCTGAACGCAGAGTGCAATTTCAAGTTAGCCTCATTGGCCGATATAAATATCCAAGTTTCAAGGCAACTCCGACGGATCAGGCTGCGCCGCAAATCCCGGCGGCTTTACTGCAACTTATTCTGCGGATCAAACCGAACGAAATTCCTGACTCTTACCATGCCCGCCGCAGCATCTCGCCACGGAATGCTACTCCGCGTCTCATGGGTTCTTGTTCATCTTGCCATGGGCTATGGAGCCATTCTAGCACTGATATTCGTGCCCTACATACAGACGCTGTGAGTGTCGATTCTCGAGGCAAGCAGTTGCATTGCTTATTGGCTTCCTGGTAGGGCTGTCTACGGGCACCACCGTGGATTTTCTGCGACGCCGAATTTCTCTTGGCCTGAAAACTATGGATTGGCCCGTGAGTCACTGTCTGTCTTCTCTAACGGCGCTGATTTGGCGGAGGGTAGCTGGTAAAGCTGTCAACTTGTACATCAATAGCGCCGATAATACGACACTCGGGGCGTGGTTTGTGACCTCTGAAAGGTACTACCGCAGCATGCCCTTCCCCGTGCAGACGATCGACATTCCTGTGGCTCTAAAGCAGCGACCTACCATCCTGTTTTTGCACGGAAAATCTGGCCATCGAGCGATTCCGCAGCGCATCGCTGTATACTCCGCCCTTTCGTCCCGCTTAAACGCGAACATTCTGGCAGTTGACTATCGCGGATTCGGAGACAGCGAAGGTAGCCCGACAATCGCTGGGGTCGCCTCAGATGCGCGTGCGGCCTGGGATTTCCTCTTTGCCCACGGCGCAAGACCACAGGATGTCCTCATCGTGGGCCATAGCCTCGGCACTGCCATCGCTGCGCTGCTTGCCGCCGAACTCTGTCAAGACAGCATCAATCCTCTTGGCCTCGTCCTGCTTGCCCCTTTTGCTTCACTTCGCACTGTGCTACACGAGTACTATATTTTAGGACTCTTCCCACTATTCAAACCATTGGCCATGGCCCCCGCATTGGCCCGTAAGTTTCGATGATTGGTTAGATTTCTAATTGTCATTACGAACCAGGATTCCTGCTCGGGCTCGCCACCCATGCTTTCGATACATTAGGCTTGCTTCCGGTGCGTGGAATGTGTCTGCTTGAGTCTCACTGTGACCCAACCTTCGCTGCCAGAATATCACCTCCTCCGTCCTCATCGCGCACGCCGGTAACATAAACAATAGCCTTTTTCCTGCTCTTTAATTTCTCATTCATCATCACAAATTCACAGAGGATGACGAAGCTTTTCCGCATGCGCACGCAGACATGCTTTTCGATGCCTTCTTGGAACTCATACCTGCCACTAGTCCCATACCCTCCTTCAATATGGACTCAGTCGCTCGGCAGGCAGAGCTGCGGAGAGGACTGGTTACTGTGCAGGAAATTCCCACATTTGGGAAGTTGGAGGAGGCCCAGAGCGGTGGACGGAAGTTTGCGCTGTTGAAAACTGTGGAGGGCACACACGATATTTTGAGAGCGGAGGGCGTCCAAGATGTTGTGGGAAGGATGTTCAATCTCATCTGATTGTAAGCCCTCTGTCCCTTGCATTTATCGTCCGCTTACGGTCTGAAAGTATCATTAAAGGTTGGGGAATGATATAAAGCTGACAGCTATTTGGGGTATGCGAATTGATAGACGTGTTTTATGGCTCTCCGCCCTTCGTCCCACTATTTCAGCGCCGGTCTTCTTGCTTTGGAATTCATCCTTCGCTGTGTTTGCAATACTCTCATTTCGGACAGAATTTTGAGTCCGGGTGACGAACTCGGCCGCTAAGTATTACTATGATAAGGCAGGTGTCAAACTCGAATGGCAACCAACATCCAGATCTCTACCAATGCTACTCCCGCAGGTCCTACAAACAAAAGAGGGGTGTGCGGATTAGCTCTGATTCCATTCCTACCCCACTCAACTGGATGTCGAGCCCTAAACATTCATCTGTAAAGAACCTGCACACCGAGTCAACTACTCCGAGAACTGTATGGAGCTTGGCCACTGTGGCCCGAAGAACAAATATAGCGCTGGGAGAAATGACTGTGAAAATCTCTGGAGCTTTATCGACCCAGAAGGGTACGTGAATCAGCGTCGACTGGAGATAATCCGACGGACTGCACTTCAGTATATCTGACATCGGTAGACCTTTCTCGGTAAGAGTTTTGGAACGCAGGAGGCCTGCTGATAACTTACAATTGCCGCCATCAGCCCAGGAGTATTCCTGGTACTGATGTAGGTTACCAGGTCTGAATCCGTAATTCCAGTTCCAAAATCTGGTCTCGATCATATCACTTTTGATGGCAACCACATCTGGCAACCGTATCAATTCGGGTCCTGCTTCCTCCTGTTCCGCTATGGCAACTTCCTTGATGGAACTGATTTCAGTTGGTGTTCTATGATTGGTTTCACCCCAGAATAGCTCCACTACTAGAGCATATTTGCACAGGCCAAAACACCTGTTTGATGCTAAAAATGATGCCTGATTCCAGAAATGTTGGGGCGGCCTAAAGGGGAAGGAGTGACATGAAAAAAGAAAAATAATGGTGCCATTGTCGCTCGCTTTACGTCAATTAAATTACAGTACCGTCATTACATCCACTTCTCTTCACCCTGAAAATTTCATCAGTAAATTCAGTGCGGGAGTTCTCGCCAGGTCGACTGCACACTCAGAAGTCACACTGAAATGTCATCAAATTTCTGACGTCGCCTAAAAACTCGAAGTGATCTCAGAAATAAAAATGGTCGTGCAAATATGCTCTACTGTTGCCTTACTCCCTCATCTTGCCCAGTTAACACCCACCCTCGCACTTACACCCTTCGCCTCAACTTCATCATGTCTCATTGCTGGTCGCTGTCCTTGGAGGAAGTTCTTGAACCGGAAACACCTTGTTCCAATCTTTTACCTGAAGGCTATGGTGGCATTGTTATGGCTGCCGCAGAGTTTCACACCACATTCAACCTGTGCTTCTGCACCTCCTGGATACGTTGCTACAGAAGCTCCTAGTAGCACCGAACCGGACATGCCTGCCCTGGTGCCTGCTGTTCTTGAAACCCCTCTTGAAACCGGTGGGTTCCTATTTGTATTTGTCTCATCTTTCTTCAGGAGTGCACCTCTTGCCCAACTCTAAAGGGAAGGCCCGTCTTGTGGACGTCACCTTCGACGCCGACAATACGATTCCTGATTCATTGTGCACGTTACTCCATCTAGTTTAGTCAGTTTCGCACTTACACCTTCACAGTTCCCAGCCTGGCATAAATAATTTTGATACTTTATTTAATATACCTACCACATCCAATGTTCAAAGTCCAATGCCAATTAAGACCTGTGTTTTGTCCAATGTTCAAGATCCAAGTTTTCTTGAGGATACAGCGGTGAAAACATCTACATTGAACCTGTGGTACAAACTCATTGGTGTGTCGTCCGTGATACCTATGCAGGACGACTCGTCCCACAATGACTGGTTGGCGGTCTCTTGCTCTGACATTCGATTATTTTGTGAGCTGTTCCATTATTTAGAACTGCCACAACTATCTGGCTTAGTAGACAACTATCTGGCTTAGTAGCAACTATCTGGCTTAGTAGTGCTACATGGAATATGTAACACCTTCAATAAAAGGCCATCAAAAGTTTTGGCTCTCTCTCAACATACCTGTTCCCCCACTTGTCCCCAATACAGCGGCGTCCTGCTCTTTAACTGACTCCAGCGTAAGCGCAGATCGGTCCATGCCTTAGATCCTTCGTCGGGATCGCATCCCATAACAATACCAAACCGTCCACAGTGGCTGGTGAAGTAAATGCCTACACACATAATAGTTGTTATGAATTCCATGGTCTATCGACAAACGACGGGACTGAAGCCAAAGAGGTCGCACTGAGTTGTTGGACTGACAGCATCTCCCAGTTCGTTTCGCACTATGCAGTCTTGACCTTGCCCCAGCTCAGAGCTATCTCTGTTGTCCACCATCTGGGGGGCCTTCCACGAAAGCCAGCAATGCTCCAAGAACTGATTTGCCACCGCTGCTCGGATGAGTGTCCTGGCCAGTCCCGCTACTTGTTATTCTCCAAGCGAACCCATAGGAGAAACCGCCCTTTTAAGATTATCGAAGAGGTGGCTCAGCCTGCAGCACTCGATGATGATGTTCCAACCATCGGGTCCATGGACAACCTGGGAATCATGCCGTTGGTGTTCATGAACGAAATATTAGTGGACATGGAAGACGGCACTCAGTTCTGCAGCACCTACCTGCTTAACAAAGAGTTCAAGTTTGCAGAAACAGTCACTACATTGACACTGTCTCATATCTATCTTGTCAACATGGATGTCAAGTATGTGGCAGTTCACACCATCAAGCTAGCAGCTTTGGTCACTTTTTTTATTTTTCGGTCCAACATCTTACTGTGTTCATGACTCTCCACTGTGTAGTTGTCCCAAGAAGTTAACCCTTATTAGAAGAATACATTTTAGAACACAGCTGTACACCTTTGTGCCCAGGTCACAGCAAAGTAATGCTTTTCAAACGGTTTGAAAAAGGTGCATCAAGGGCTTTTTGTGCCTCGCACCATTCAGATTATTCGTGACAACGAGTGCGCATGTAAATTAAGGTACAAAGCACTTGCATCCAGAAGAAAAAACAAAGCCGCTCCGGTGGGTCAAACCGTCAAACAAGCAGCCCGGATCACTCTGACTGAGGCTGAACTCCACTTCCTGTACATGGCTACCCCTTCCGACCAATATGGCATGGCAGTTGAATGGGAAGAAAAAATGCATCCACCTAGGTGGCTGCCTGTCCCATGCACCGTATGCTCGCCCATTTATTGATCCATGAAAATCCACTCGACTATGATTTGACTTTGCTTCGAAATCCGGCACTGCTGGCTGAAACCCTTCCCACAACGTACAATTTAGAGGCCTACAATGGAGCTATTTTGTGTCCTGAAGGGCTAACAGACAGAACTAGAAAGAGTGTCATTAAAATGTGTGGTTCATGTAGAAAACCTTTCAGGGATTCACGTCAACCATTAAACACCATGGCCAACTTCCAATACTATGCACACAACGAGCTTCCTCCTAAGGTGAAGGCCGTATTTGATGGAGCGTCTATGTACGATATTATGATGGCGGCTTGGTGTCGAGCAACCCGCATTACCATTACGCACCTGTTCAAAAGGCCGGAAGAAATAGCAATCCTGGGGAGTCACAGGGCTATTCCCAGGGAAATGTTGCAATTTTTGCTCAAGATGTGGCAACTGTAAGAACAGTGCTTCCTCCTCCTCAGTCCGAAATTCAAGAGGCGATGTGTGCCTTGTTTTGCGGAGCGTCGACTGTTCCTATGAAAGACAACATTCGTAAATTAGCTCCGATCCTTATTTCCAAAAGTGCCGTTGAGACAATGATCAATTTTTATTAACGAAAAATGCAGCTTATTGCGCTGCAGATGTCCAGTACAGTCAAGAGAACATGGATGGCCCTTTGAGGATCTCGTCCAGGGCATAGGGGTTCCTAGCGCAATATCTGGACGGCGACTTCGGGAGTCTGGTGGAGGTGAAAGGCTCCCTGCGCCGTTTCAATCGGAGTGAGGGTGGGGTCTGTCTTTCGGATTACAGTATTCTTGCGCAGGATATCCGCTTCCTTTAATTTATATGGTTTATTATGATTCCAATTGTGCGCTACGAGCTAGTAGCGGATAATATACTCAATCATGGACCAAATCATGAATTAGACTTGAATGAAAGTTTACTGGAAAATATACTGGAACAATGTAGAACTTGAAGTCTTGAGTATGGTGTCTGGTTCCAGGTACCAGGGATGCCCAGAGGGCCCTAAGAATGGCTTAAACAACGATATTGCCACAAAGACCGGAGCGAAAGCTTGTGCGGGACATCTAGGAGACGGTACTTTCACCGGAAGCATGACCTTTTATGGCAGGTGTGACCATGCGTGACTCAAGCGCTTCTGAGCATATATACCACCTTCCGGACGCCCCGCGCGAGTTATCGCCCCATTTTGGGGAGTAACATCGTTTTTTAAGCCACTAAAGTGTTCCTGTGAAAGTTGAAGTGAAACGGTTTAGCGGACAGTACTGAACACGAAGATTTGAATCGGTGAATCAGGCCTAATTTGCCCGCAATCTCTTTCTTTTTTTTTTTTAGTCTCATGTAGAATGTGTATCGGAGTACGTCCCGCGAAAAATTAGTGGAATCAGAGATAAACTGAGATGAAGCGAGTGCATTTTCAAACTCTAGTCCATTTTCAATCCCGGCGTAACTCCTAATATGGGTTGGTGCGACAGCTTTAAACTGGCGACCTGTTCCTTCAGCAAATGGGAGAGCAAATGATGGATCATATAATGTATTTTGGCATTGGCTGTGAGTACTGCGCCATTGATTTGACCTCCTCCTGATTTTTTTTTTTTTGGGTGTTTATTTCAGTTGATGAGTGTATAAATATCATGTCCAAAGGAACTACGTATGTCATGCCGTTTTGTAATTGACTACCACACATCACTTGAATGCATGATTTTTCCCTATTTACAATCAGCTACATTAGTGTCTGAATTAATCATATTTATGGCTGTCCATTTACACTCATAAGCACTCGTACCTACCGGGCGTCGCAACGGTCCTTTATCCCAAGTAAAGAAGCAATGGATCGCATTGAGTCCCAAAATGAAGAGGACAGAAACATTGCCAAAAGAATTCTTATCTGGATTGCAAATGCCAAGAGGCCACTCTCTGTTGCGGAACTCCGGGAAGCTATTGCTATTGAGCCAAGCACAAAAACACAAAAGCACTTGATCGAGATGGTCTTCTTACCCAGATATCTTCCTTTCTGTCTGTACTGGGTTGGTTGTTATCAACCATGCAGATGGTAGTGTTCAATTCATCCACTATACCACTCAAGATTATATGGATTGTGTGCAAACCAGTAAATTCCCATATGCGCAGACAGAAATCACTTGTGGATGTCTCACATACCTCTTGTATGATGACTTCCTGCAGCTACCAGATTCATTTGATGAGCTGGATGCATTGGTGCAAGAACATCCGCTACTGGATTACTCATTGTGCTATTGTCTTGTTCATTCTGTGGGGCAGCCTGAGCTCATAGTCCAGAATATGATCCTGAAATTCTTGGCCCATGCCTCCAAATGGCTCTCCAGATTCTGGCCACTGGTTAGACTCAAGCAGTACACTCATTCCTCCTGGGACATATACAACAATAATCTCAATGCCTCCACAGACCTTTTCTTTTCTGTGCTGTTCAACTTGCAGGAAACAGCAAAATATCTTTTGGCCCATGATACATCCATCCAGGACCAACACAAGGAGCAGTCACTCATTGGTGCTGCACAGTCTGATAGCTTGGGAATGGTCCAGCTCCTCATCAATCAAGGTGTCAATGTGAATGCAGAGGATGGGACACATGAGAATGCACTGCAGGCAGCATCTTTTAATGGACATGAAGCAGTTGTCCGGTTGCTCATTGGTCGGGGTGCCAACATGAATACACAGGGTGGGGAATATGGGACTGCATTGCAGGCAGCATCAATTGAAGGACACTAGCAGAAACCCGTGCTTCGCCACGGCAGTTGAGGCAATGGATGTACACCCAAAACCTTCAAGTACAGCACCGAAATAAGCCATCCATTGTGTGAATGAAATATAGGGATGTCCCGATGCCGGAATCATAATTATTGATGTACCAGTCGTCGCCAACCTTCGGTTGGCTCCTCCTGGCACCTATGTTACGAGTCCTAAATTTATTTAGGTAATCGTTCTTTATAAGCACTTCCAGGGCAGTTTTTTGTACATCGTTCAGACTCAAAACTTTGACTAGCCGTGGGAATACCATTGCCCTGGTCTGATGGCGGCGGGTCGCTGCGCTCTATTATACTTCATGATGCCAAGTTTTTTTTACGTGTGTTGGATGACATTCGAAAGTTCTTACAAATTTGTTTGACTCATTATTTTGCTTGGCTTTCGCTTGGCTTAGCTTCCTTTTGGTCATATAGGTGGTGTGGATTTAGGTTCATTGGCCATGGCTTTAGTGCGACTTGATACAATTGCGAGGCGAGTGCACGGTGTCGCTGATGTCTAATTCTTGATTATTTTTTTTCGGCCTCGATATCGTCGGCTCCGCTTTCTGAGCATAGGTTTTGTATGACTCCTTGCGTCGATTTGCGATCCATTAATATCAGCAGAAGCGATGATGGCAGGTAGGTGTCTGCGTCGTTTTATTGATTGGTCTTTTACAATTTTACAGAGGGGTCACGATCCATTGTCTACATGATATCGTGCTTCTTATCGTTCATTTCATGTTGATGCAGAGCGGCGAAGTCGAGTGGACTTTTTTTTTGGATCGCCATCGGCTCAGCCAAGTGTGTTTTACAGGGAGGACCATTGAATTGAGCAATGTCGACTTGGCGGAAATTTACAGGTCCATGCGGCTGTTCCTCTGGCCTTCTCTAAGACATGTTCTCCTCCTTCTGTACTGACTTCGGGGCGTTGGTCTTCTCCCAGTCAGGCTGTTTTGACGCCACAGATCAGCTTCAATCATCCTTCGAAGCCATTTGAGCTTTGAAGAGTCGCTCCGTAATACCTCTAGCTTCAATGATTCTTCCTCTGCCAGATTTTTTTCAACTGCAATAATCGCCCGCTGGTCGAATTTTTGAATAAGAAGCAGCTGTTACTCAAGGTATGCGGTTAATTTCATGGTCTACTAAAATTTAAATGGTCTTTAGATCCTTATAATAGATTTCTATGCAGCTCACCTCAAGCAAAGACCGCGCGCAGTGTGTGGAAATTTCCTTTGAACGACTACTTCCTGCGCGTACTTTTCCTATTTAGCACGGGACATACATATATTCATCGATTAACGCGCCGTGAAAGTTCTGACTGTGAAATGGGGTGTTAATGGGGTGTTAAAAAATCCCTTATTTAGTGGCACCCCCCGCCCTCGTCCTAAAATTCTGCTCATACGCCGCCGTAGTCATCAAAATTCTCCTCAATGTTCTCGCCTCAATTTCATGGTATGCAACTTCCTACTACTTGTACAATCCTAAAGTCATTCTATTTCTCTAGCCTTTTCCGTTGACCCAAATTCAGTTGGAATCCTGATCCGTATAATCTCCATTGTATCCGCACACTGCAACATATCATCAGATAAAATGCATTGACAGTGCAGTTGCCTGTTCAAACAAACAGGTGTATGTAAACCTACCCCATACACGCCATCCTGATCAAATCCTGATGAGAATTCATTTTCAGCTCACTTTGCCCCACAGCTGTGTTACACCGTGTGGATTGACTGGCCTCGAAACTAGGTAAGTATTAACCTTCCAGCTCTGAAAGTCGTCCTAATACAACTTCATTTCCAGCCGCGATGCAACTGAGTTCTAGCTGTCGTTTAAACCAGGTAAGCATGAAGCCTTCGACCCTTGCCCGCCTTACTAATGTGATTTTTTGACCAACCTACCTGTTTCATCAACTGACTCATTCATTTTCAGCTCACTTTGCCCCACAACTGTGTTACACCGCGCGGATTGACTGGCTTTGAAACTAGGTAAGTATCCATCTTCCAGTTCTGAAAGCTGTCCTAATACAACTTCATTCTCAGCCGCGATGCAACTGAGTTCTAGCTGTTGTTTAAACCAGGCAAGCATGAAACCTCTGACCCTTTCCCGCCTTACTAATGTGATTTTTTGACCAGCCTACCTTGTTTCATCAGCTGGCTCAGCACACTGCGGAGTCACTGATTACACCAGATAAGCAATATCCCAGCAGGTCAATAATATTTCTATTCAAGTGAACCAATTATAATGCAGGATTCTGCGTCGAAAATTGCCTCGGTGTTGCGGTCCGGGGTGAAACAATGCCCAAACAGTCAGCCGCCCACCCTCCGCTTTGTCTCCTGCCCTCATTGTCGCAGTCCCACACCCTGGAATCGGCACTGCAAGCGCCGGAGCCACCCTTCAGGCTCCCTCAAGCCTCGCTGCGTCGCGATCTGCACTCGCCACCATTACGCGCCAATTTCACATAGCATAGCCGTCCAAGGCCGTACCCCGCCACCCGAGACCCTACTACGCCGCGTAATCCCTCCGTTTTTCAACGCCCTGCCATGCGGACTCACGGCGTACTCATCCGATCACCTGTGAGCAATTTTCATATTATTCTCACATATGCCTCTTGAATCAGAATCCTTCATTTGATAGCGCGGGACTGGCGGTTGGCCATTTAAATTGAGTGAATGACCTGTGAGCAACATCTCTTATATGCGCCATACTAATAATGAAACTCTACTGTAGCCACCATTTGCCTCCGCCCAAATGAAATCAGGTATTCGTTTAAAAATAATCATCCCATACGCGGTGACCGGTCCTGATGCAATTTTCTTCCCAGATTAGTTCCAAGTGCCCAACAGCCGGCCGTCAGCTCACTAAGTTGATGCCTCATTTTGCACACCATCCTCATGCAATTTCTTGAAGCCCTTGTTCAAGTCCTTCAACGCTCAAAATGAACCTCTGATGCAACATTATTTTTCTAGACCACAACATCGACTAACCGGCGAGGTAAGGGCTATTTAAATTCCAATCGATGCGCGCCGTTCGCCTAATGCAACTTCTTTCTAGTCTCTTGTATTGACTCTCAACCGCGAACCTAATCGCACCTCCAGGTGTGTGTGTGGAAACTTCCTTTTTCACCCCTGCACACCGTATTAATGAAATCATATGGCATCCAGTTAAGGCATTTAACACTCGGCGCAAGTCCGTGACTTTTTTTGCTTTCAGGTCTTCAGCACCTCATGTGATTTCCTGCCTTTCAGGATGCACTCTCTGGCTTCGACGTCGTTGTATTTGCGGAAGGTCTACTCGTATGCATTCATTTTCCTTCGTGTTAGTGACTGATTCATTTTTCTGCTTTGGATTTTATGATTCAAGCGGCCGTTAATTTGCACGCCTTCAAATCTCGAACCTATGATCTAACTTGCAAGGTATGTATTCTTATTCATCGTCCTAACTTTTATTTAGTGGCTGACTTCGTTTTTCATCATTAGATTCAACAATTCAAGTGGCCGCTAGTTTTCCCGCCTCGAAACTATGATCTTGCATGCATGGTATGTATTCTTATTCATTCTTTGAAGTTTTATCCAATGACTGACCTTATTTTTACATTTTCACGCCTTCAAATATGGAACTCTGATCTCACATGCAAGGCTTGTATTCCATTGTCTGAATTTCGATCCAGTGACTGACTTTATTTTATTTTTCCTCCAGGCTGTTACTTTGCCTGCCTTCAAAATATCGAGCCTGTGAGCTTGCATCCAAGTATGTGGAGGGAGGGGGGGCGGGCTATATTATACTTACGTGGTCCACAACATGAACAACAAGTTTACAGCAAGTGTGTATTCTGATTCACCGTTCTGATTCATATCTACTGAGTCACGTCAACTCAGATGTCAAAAATCCTCTGCCACGCGCAAATCACGTTGCAGATAGTCGTAACTCGGTGACTGACTGACTGGTGGTTGAAACGGGTAAGCATTCATCTAATCTATACGCGCTGTCCTAATATGATTATATCTTCAGGATATCTTGTCCTTCAAACCAAGATACATCACGGACGGACTAGCCGTTTAACCCAGTAAGCAATATCTCTGAAATATATCAGCCGCTCCTCATGAGATTTTACTTTCAGTGTGACTACACATCTCTAGTCGCACAATTCAAGGTATATTGACTTTCTATTCTATCCTCACTGCCTATTTCTCGTAGATTCAAATGGGACCGAATGGCTCCCATTTGGAATGTTTTCTGTGTTCATCTCTCATAATTTGCCTTCACTGACGCGTTAGGATTCCGGGCTTCAAGGTGTCGAAATCATGCCAAGGCAGGCTTTTGACGTTCTATCAGTACCTCGCTTTCATTCTCGGCTTCCACAGCTATCGTCTCATCCCCGCACTACAATGGCGGGGAAAATCGATGGGTGGATAAAGCTGAATGGCCCTAATAGTTTGTACATTATGGACGATACTATTTCCTTGGCGGACGTCTGGATGGTGTCGTATCTAAAATTCCCTCAAGTAATTGAAGGGGAATTGAATATATAACAGAGTCAATCATTCATTTTTCACTCGGCCACTTCCAGTCTGTTGATACGATGTGATTAGACAGAACAATAGCGAGCACATGCTATGTAGAATATGTATCCCTCAAACAAGTGAGACTGGTCTAGACCTCGCCTAGATTCGTAGCTCTGCAATCAATAGCAACTTGAAGCCCCATCCCGAAGGTGTGGTGGAGCATATGTGATCCTCCCAACAGAGTAAGGTTTCCTTTCTCTTCCGATGCTGCGTTTTTGACATAGGTAGGTAGGTAGGTAGGTAGGTAGGTAGGTAGTATTACACGGCACGGTCCCGCTTAGGAACACCGGTTCCCAGCGATTATCTAAGTGCACATGCGCCCAAATACACTATTGCCCCTGGACTCCTCCATAACACCAAAGACGAGCTCACAGACGCGCTAACTCGCCGCAGTAGATCCAAGGAACTATAAAGAAGCAAAAACACAAATCACAGAATAAGTGAGACCAATTATTTATATCAGGAGTTGTTCGTGCATTCATTTGGGAATCTGAAGGGAGCGAGGATTTCTCTGTATGAGAGGATTGACGGACAGTGAATTCGTGCGCGGAAGTCTTTACTTGTGGGAAGAACAACTGATCTGAGTTGATGGCCAAGAGATTAATACGATAGCTGTACGGCGCAATAAAGGCTTTGCTCTTAATTGTATACCTGGAACTGGACTCGTATTGCCATGCGAAGCAATGGCCCACATGCCAAGTCAGGTTTCAAGACATCAGCTGGAGGGTCCTCACTACTGTGTCGCCGAATGACAATACATTGGGTCAATGAAATATCAAGATGTCCTTACACAGAAGTCATGATTACTACGCCACTCGTCGCTAACCTTCGGTTGGCTCCTCCTGGCTCCCATGTCAGGTTTCAAAGAGTTAATTGGAAGAGGCTGCGAGGCTGTATGCACTTAGATGTAGAATTCAAGATATTTTTAATAGAGTCAACAGGTAAAATTAAAAGACTCATTAGTAGCGGACCCTGTTGGATCTGCGTAAGTGATATTCGGAGATGCAGTTTATAGATATTGGCTCACCTACATTAGCCTGTGGAAGGATTGAGCTTCTCGTGCCGTGGGCAATCAGTGGTCCGCATAAATTTGAATTCCTGGGGCTGGTTGTGCGTTATTCTGGCCCAGAGGTGGTTGCACAGGTTGTGGCCGTGAAACAGCAGGGCAGCGGCAGCTGCTGCAGCCGCACACCTTCCCAGCTCCTCTACAGCCCCAGATTTCTGAGGTGCAGGAAAGCCGAGGTCATTGACAGTTGGCTATATTGACGCTGAGGACAAAGAGTAAGTAAAAATTGTCGACAACATACTGGGGCAGCTGTATTGCGGGAGCGTCATAGTGGGTAAAACGGGATGAGTTACTGTCGATGGCATCTTAGTAGAGAATGTTCGAGTCGTGATTGGGGAAGCACCGCACAATATCCTGGATCGTACCCTCGAATATATCCTGAGTGCCCGGCCCGGGCTGATGATGATCTAGAGACAAAGACGGCATGGGGAAAGGAGTGGGCCTATGGAGAAGAATCAGGACCATTTTGTTCCTGATTTTGGGTGACTCGCATCTGAGTTATTATTGTTGAATGGATGAGGCAGTAGTACAGAGTTGGGATGACGGCCTGGAGCTCACGGTATGATGTCACACACCAGCAAAAGTGGCCAGAGAAGTTTCATTAGTGAGTATGGACATACATAGTGCTTACTTCCAATCCCATGGAACACATTCTACTGTACTGTAATGTAGGAAAGGTCTTGAGAGGTTGCGGAGAAGTAGGGCTGATGCATGGTCTAAGTATGTGGCGAAGTCCGATGATCAAGATGGTCGGTCAGGTGCAATGAGAGAGTCATGAGAAAGTCTGTAGCGGAGGTCCGTGAGATTTCTGTTGATGAAGAAGTGAACGGAGTCGAGAGAGTGAAGCAGGACACGTTGTTTGTCTCAATGTTTGTGGTAGTGCTTTGTCTCAATGTTTGTCTCAATGTTTGTCTTTTCATTGTCTTTTGTATAATAGATGAAACAGTGGTGCAGCTGCTCCTCAATCAGGGTGCCAATGTGAATGCACAGGGTGGGCAATATGGAACTGCATTGCAGGCAGCATCAATGGAAGGACATGAAGCAGTTGTCCAGCTGTTCCTCAATCAGGGTGCCAATGTAAATGCACAGGGTGGGCATTATGGGACTGCATTGCTAGTGGTGGCAAGGTTCAGTTCGGAAATCGGTTCGAACCTGAACCGAACCTGAACCGGACGCGCGTTCGGCGTTCAGGTTCAGTAAATGCTTGAACCTGGACCGAAGGTTCGGTTCAGCGTTCGGGGGAAAGCAGGCGTGTTCGAACGCCGAACCTGAAATTGGTAAGGTAAGTGCTTTCTACATGAGTTTCTCCTTTTTTCGCGCTCGATTTACCTCAGACTCCATAGCCTGAGCATTTAACCACTGCAGAACATACCTGATCCTTCCCTTCGAGGCAAATTCAAGGCAGTTTCGATGTTATGGGATGACGGTTTGTTGTCACGTAATCTTCTAATAAACTTGCGCGAGGATAGTTGATCATAATCAGGCGTCTCGACACTAGCCAAGGCATGTGAGATACCTTTTCCAACTACCAGAGCACTGAAAAATCCTGGTGTGTGATATTTTCAATGAAATTTCAGCCG
The DNA here is from genome assembly GCA_029282285.1 of Mycena rebaudengoi. Taxonomy (NCBI): domain Eukaryota; kingdom Fungi; phylum Basidiomycota; class Agaricomycetes; order Agaricales; family Mycenaceae; genus Mycena; species Mycena rebaudengoi. The sequence continues at coordinate 842,065 of JARJCX010000016.1, read as the reverse complement.
CCCGAGATGGCCGAACTGCCTCAGGTTCAAACGCGTTCGAACGCCGAACTGAACCTGAACGCGTGTTCAGGTTCAAGGTTCGGGAGTTGCCCGAACCGAACGCCGCGTTCAGGTTCGGCGTTCAGGCGTTCAGGGTGAAAGGCTCTGAACCTGAACCGAACCGAACCTTGCCAGCACTATGCATTGCAGGCAGTATCAGTGGAAGGACATGAAGCAGTTGTCCAGCTGCTCCTCAATCAGAGTGCCAATGTGAATGCACAGGGTGGACAATTTGGGATTGCATTTCAGGCAGCATCAAGGAGTGGAAATGAAGCAGTTGTTAAGCTGCTTATTGATTAAGGGGCAGATGTGAATGTACAGGGTGGGTATTATGGGAATACATTGCAGGCGGCATCATACCGAGGACATGAAGCAGTTGTCTAGCTGCTCCTCAATAGAGGTGTTGATGTGAATGCACAGGGTGGGTATTATGGGCATGCATTGCAGGCAGCATCATATGAAGGACATGAAGCAGTTGTCCAGCTGCTTCTGAACAGGGGTGCTGATGTGAATGCACAGGGTGGGCAATTTGGGACTGCAGTGCAGGCAGCATCAACAAATGGACATGAAGAAGTCATCCAGCTGCTGCTTGAAAATGGTGCTTTGCTCAATGAAGACTTTGAAAGTGATGAAGAGGAAAAAGATGGAAGACTGTCAGCCAGACAGACAACACTAAAAGCCGAATCACACCAGATCAACAAGACCACGGTATCATTCAACGACGAGCGAGTGGGAGCAAGCTACGACAAGAGGACAGTGATACAACAAGGTAGGCGACAAGGTAAGACTGAGTATGTAAGCAGCGTGATCGGTACAGTAAACCGGACCGGGTTTACAAAAGAAGAGTAGTCTACCATCCATATGTAGTTTGAAATATTTTACTGCTCCGAGCCTGGAATTTTGATAAACCATGGATACTGACAGGAGATATATAGGATACATTTTTTTCAACTTTGGCCTGGAGCCACCGAGACAGACATGAGCCGAGAGTTTGAGCCGTTTTCTCTACAGCCTCGAACCTCAAGTCATTAACTAGCCATTTTCCTCCAATTTCACCGCACTTTCATTGTGAAGATCTGAGCACATGCAATACCCATCTTGTTTAAACTTTTCAGGGCTGTATGCAGTGGGAATCAGAAATATTGTGGCGACAAGACTCTTTGTTTCCCTCCTTTCTCTCTACCTCCACCATCTCTCATTCTATTCAGTCAATCTCTGCGCGTGGAGGTGGTAGTCTTGAACTCCTCCACGCGCAACAATGCCCTTGAGAGCGCCACGATCACGGACACTTCCAGGTGGCGCACTCGAGACCACTTTTCAAATTCAGTGTAAGTTTTTCTTCGATTTGCATGTATGAACTTGAGAATAACTCCTGAATAAGTACAGTGAATCCATGGTCCTTGCAAAATCACCGCACCTTGCAAAATATTTTTTTTCTGAGGCAACCACAGCATGTTTTGCTTGAACATTGATGGTAGACTTGTAGGTACGGTACTGGCGGATATTCCTGTAGTTTTCTTCGCAACTATTCTGACATTCCCGTGGGAAAACTGCCCATTTTTGGTGGGGATTTGATTGTGCGGAACTACATGCATGCAGTTCTTGCTTTTTTGATGAACTAAAATGACATAGGCATTCTCCCAGGTGCCTGGTGTGTGGCACAAAAATTTTGAATGGATCACATCTGTGGTTGTTGAGCAATGGGGCGATTAAAATGGCATGCATTGTCACATTCACGTGAGAGTGACATCTGCCCAAACAACACCTCACACGCCATCTCTATTCACTCTGGCATGCCGCGCATCGCCAAATACAAACTACATAACACCGGAGAAACGAGTCGCAAGAGGAATTGTCAAATGACTTCGAATGTGGCTTGGGTGCCGATTCAGAGATGGAATTTGAGTCAGAGGAGGACATGGGGGACTTGGAAGCGTAGTTTGGTGACCCACAGGCAGTATCCGACGTAGTAAAGTCCACATCCATCGAGGTTTTGCGCTAGAAACAAATTACAAGATTGTTTGTGCAAATTTGCAAGGACCGGTGATGGCAGAAAAAATGGTCCGCAATGATCGCTGCAGAACTCGCAAATCTCGACCGATTTCAGGGAAACTTTTTGCAGGACCATACTCCAGCTGTCCATATACCCCAATTCTATGACTTCTTTGGTACCAAAACACCCAATTCTCACCAAGAAGCCAAGGCTTTCAAACACGTTGCAAGGACCATGGATTGACTGTAGTTGATCAAGACTCAAATGACATTCAGCACAGCCCTCCAGTATCACGACGGCGAACACGGGCACGCCAGCCTCATGGTGACGATAACACCGGTGCGGAACCGAGTCCCATGCGAACCCGGCACTGGCGGTATCAGGAGCCTCCGACTCCGGTTCAGCCGACTGTGCAAGCTGCTGTAGCATCAGAAGCAGGGTCATACCAGCGTGCAGGTGGTCGTTTTTTTATATCTACTAATCTAATATGATAACTGAATACACCATTCAGATCAATCTACGAACACATCCAATCCCACCCCTATACAACAAAAGGGAATTGCCGGGCTGCACCACGACAACCAGTCGCATCCAGCTCGTGGATTTCTCCTCAGGTGAATGAAACAAGTACGTGTATTGTAGCGATGCTACGTAATATTTTACTGACACCCCATCGTCTGTAGGACATCCTCAAGAGCGTATTCGTGACTTATTTTGATCCTGATTCCGATGGAGAACGGCCTGTGAGGCACCCGAATGTTCGCTTTCAAATGGACAATGAAGAATCATTTGGCCCATCACGCCCACGACACCGAGCCCAAATCCCTCTCCTTCTCCGACTCCGGCTCTGCCTGCGTCTAGCCACCATCGTTCTCATGGCACTCCTCAAGCAGGCCCCAGCAGTGCTACCCACAAGCGCACCTCTCGTTCCCACCACGCACCAGCTGGCACTCGGAAATCATCAGCAGTCGACATTTGGACTTTCTACAGCGAAATGCAGCAGAAGAACCACTGCATCTTTTGCCGGTAAGTATTATTGGTTTGCTGTTTCAAGCAAAATAGCTAATTTGCGAAAGCCAACAACACACTACTCATCCGCATATCCAAGAAACTCAGTTTAGCCTGAAAACCAGCACGGGCATACTTCGAAAACATCTCTATGATCACCATACTGACGCTTGGGTCACCATTTGTAACCAGCTGAACATTAAAATTACAGCAAAGGAAGCTCAGCCCGCAGTCGACGACTACTGGCGACGTCAAGGTCAGCAACCCAGCGGCTCAGGTACCTCTCAGCAGAAGAAAGGCCAGCGTTCTTTCTTACATGAAGCATTTGTCAATGCACTTGTCGAGTTCATTGTCGGCGATCATCAGGTATGTATTATGAAGTCTAAATACACCTACTCATAACGGAGTACAGTCTATCAACGTCATAGAGAATGAAAATCTCCGAGAAATATTCCTGATGCTACGCGAAGATCTCAAGGACTCTGATATCCCTCATCGAACGACCATTCGGACTCGAATTCTCCAACTTTTCGATGAGTATTTGGATCGCCTCCAAGAAGAACTAAATGTGCATAGCCATTTCTATTTCAGTTCATTCCATAATCTCTTCCCAGGCTACGCTTGAGAAAATCTCCGTAACAATGGATATGTGGACCGATAAACGGCTCAGACCGTACATGGCCGTCACTGCTCATTGGATCGAAGCCAAGACTGTCCAAACACCGTCTGGCCCACGATGTGCTCTCCAGCTGCGCGCTTCTTTAATAGGATTCATATGTGTTCCTGGTCACCATAATAGGGAGCACCTTACGCACGCTTTTCTGCATGTGCTCGATCATATCCATATTACAAATAAAGTAAGTCCTCACAATGTGGGACAGTTCTATTCCTTTATCATTCTTCAGCTCGGCTGGCCTACTTTTGATAATGCTTTCAATAATGATGCATTCATGCGATGGCTCGAAATTGAATTGAGACGACGCGGTATACCTTTTTCTAAAATAGAACGGCGTATTCGGTTGACAAGTTTTTTTAAAACTTTGTTACGGACTCAACTGACATGTCTTTTACCTGTTCTAGTTGCTTTCCGCACATTGTCCACCTCGCATGCAAGGCCATCTTGAAAGCCATCACGGATACCGACTTCGCAGACAACAACATAGACAACTACGAACCTCGCGGTGCCCTGCGGCCACGTTCATGGATGCTATAGACCGCGATCCGATTACGACGCTTCACACAATCATTCGGCAGGTATTGTTATCTCACTGTTCCGTAATGCAAGCCGTAACCTGACCTTTCTGAATCTTCCAGATTCGTTCATCTTCCCTGCGGCGACAATTCTTTGCAGATATTCTCAAGACCCTGAAGCTCAAAGACCTTGAGCTCCTTCAAGATGTGATTACTCACTGGTCATCAACACTACTAATGATAGAACGCGGGCTCCTTCTTTGGTAAGGTAACAATTCATATATAGGCTGTGGATCAATTTCTATCCAGCAACCAATTCGAAGATCTCCAAAAATATGAGTTAGGTGACTACGAATGGGACGCACTGGGAGCCTTCACAAAAATTCTGGAAGTGTGCTTAAATCCTCTACTTCACTCGGACTTTTACTTACAGAGTGGGAGCAGATGCAACGTGAGAACCCAGAGATCGCCGACATTATCCAGAAGGGGCTTGATAAATTGGGTTCATATCAAGAACACGTTGAGCATGTTCCTGCGTATGTTCTTGCAATGAGTACGTGGATGGATCATATTCGTGTTTATGAGACTCATGTTTCGCTTCTCCAAGTCCTTAACCCTGCGATAAAACTTCGGTGGTTCAGCAGGTATAAACCGGATTGGATTGAATGGGCCAAACAACTGTTCAAAGACGCGGTATGTTGTTCGAAGTTTTGAAGATACAGCTTAATAAAATCTAACCCACAGCTTCGAGAGTATGATGACGACCCTCTCAGATCACCCACACACCCGTTGAATGATAACTGGGCTGACGATTTACTCGGTCTTAATGATAGCAATCAGACATCACACAGTCCCGAAGGAAGTATTGATGATGAAATTGATGCCTACCTCACTGATCCACGAACTGGTCTCGGCTCTGTGAACTATTGGGAGGTGAGCTTGAAACCTGTTTTGATATTACACCCTAAATATGTAATATTTCGTCAGGAAAATCAGCTCCGTTATCCAGGAATATTCCCACTGGCACTAGACATCCTCCCAATCCAGGGATCAGCTGTGCCCTGCGAGCGAGTTTTCTCTTCAAGCGCAGAGACTGACACACTTAGACGCAATCGGACGACTGCTGAGCTAATGAAGGCATTACAAATGCTAAAATTTATCGTCAAGCAGGGCTACGGGCTTGATTTCACTGCTGGCATGAGCAAAGACGACGAAATAAATTGGCTGGAGGGCCTTATGAATGATCAGAGCGCTATTCCAGAGGATATTACTTCATTTGTAGCTTCTTTACTTGCGAACACATAGTACGATTCATCTCTTCCCTTTTTGGCATGCAAGTCATGACTTACACTGCCAACCGTTTCGCCAGTGGAATTCCACAGGAAACGAGATCAGTGGATTTCCACCAACCGAATCTGTGGAAAGCCAAAAATTTCCAGTGGATATCCACAGGTCGGCAAGGTGGTGGATATCCAGTGGCGTGTTCTGTGGGTTGATTGGTCACGAGTGATATCAACTTGATACCATCAATATCCGCTGCTCTGGCCTTGAGATTCAATGAGAGGCCAAATCTCTTCAAAATGCAAGTGCCTGTGCAGTTTGGGACCATACAGTATTCAGAACAAAATAAGATAACACAATGAGAGCCCCAGAAAGATATTCCGTCATTCTCTTGATTAATTTTGGGGCAGGAATTGGCAGGGAATGCTGGTGGCCGATAATTTGACCACATGTGTCTCTTTCAATTAAATGTATGTCAATAGCACTATGTTGCAGTCGGTTATGACACTTTCGTTAGGTTTGTTGTTTTGGCGCGGGTTCGAACCGCTTTTGTGTCATTTTTCGCCCTTTATTGGCGCTTCGGAAATGTCCGAACCTTGACGGTGGAAATCCACTGTCTTGCCGACCTGTGGAAAACAGCTGATTCCACCAGTTTCATCCATCGACGGGCCTTCCTGTGGAACTCCACTGGCGAAACGGTTGGCAGTGTAAGCCGAGCCGAGCCGAAGCCGCCAGAAGCCGGCGGCTTGGCAACGGCTCGGCAGTATTTGGAAACGGCTTGCAAGCCATCAAAAGCCGAGTCAAGCGAGCCGTAGCCGAGCCGTGGCAACACTAAATTTGAACTTGAACCAAGCCCGGCAACTCCCGGCCTCCCAACCAATCATGACCAAATCAAGCGTCTCCTTTTTCGGCTGGTTCTTTCTCCCACCCACTGAGACTCTTGACGTCGTGCTCGTTCATCTGAGGTTTGGCTTGCGACGACGGACGACAACGCCAACGATGTCGATGATATCCAGCCCCTGCCCTGTGCCACTCGCCCACAAAGTCGCCGACCACGTCCCGTTTTCGGGATAATACTACCAATAACAGCAACACCACGAATACGAAGAGCTCGCCCACGCCGCGGTCGCGCACCAACTCGCTCTTTGACTCCCCTGCTGGAGGTACATTCTTACTACTGCGAGTCTTACCAATTTAATTCATTCATTATGCATAGGCTCGCCGCACCGCAGCACTCCAAGCATCGACGACCTCAAGCCCAACGCACACCCGTACCCCATCCGCACAACATCCACTGCCCTCCTCACGCGCTCCAACTCCACCAGCTCGCAGCAGCAAAACGGGGGCCGGCACCACTACGTGCCGCCGCCATCGCCGCACCCCTCGCCGCACCGGGAGAGAAACAGTAGTAACGCCAGTGCTAGCGGTGACGGAAATAATAGGGGTAGCGGCGGGAAGGCGGCGGGCGAGAGGAGGGGCGAGTACCGCGGGCACCGATACTCGCGCAGTTTGAGCTCGAGCGAGGGGATGATGGCGTACGGAGGTGTCGCTGCGGAGAGCCCAAGAGCCCAAGAGCCCTGCCGGTGCCGCCCGGGTTTGGTGTATTCCCTCTCTGCTCATATTCTGCTCCCAATTCTGAATAAATATTGACGCTACAGACACCACGCCAGACAATAGAGGAATAACCACCACCATCTCGCCCAAGCGCTGGACGCCCGCACAGCTGGCCGAATGCCTCGGCGGCGAGGCCGGCGCGTGGACCGCGCGCCGCAGCGCGGGTGGCCGTGCCTTCATGTGCATGGGCAAAGAGGAGCTGGGGAGGCTTGGGTACGTGTTTTCATCTTCCTTCCCCGACGTCACCCTCTCCCCCTTGACCGTTTCACTCCTACGTCTTCTTCCCCGTTCCATGATCCGTTTTCTGCGCTCCACTTGGGTTTCCTGCGTCGGTATCAGTCGGCCGGTGTGGGGGCGCCCGCGCGCTCGAACGCGTGCCGCCATTTTCGCTCAAAGATATTAGTAGCGCCCCGACCGACTCGTTGCCCGTGCATCCTCGTACGCCCCTGGTCATTCTCCATCGGGGACGCCGCTCTGATCCTCTGCTGGGCGCCGTGCTTCGCTGCTAGCACGGCGCGACTCGACTCGCATACTGCTCCATAGACGCGCCTTTTTGTCGTAGGTGCCGCGCGGCGCTGGGGGATGAGGCGCTGGCGGAGGTGGGGAGGCGTCACGTACACGTCGCGCTCTCGATGCGCGCGAGGCTGTAAATGACCTTGAGCGAGGGGTGGTCTTGCCGGTGCGTGCAGTACGTTGTCCGCGATGGCGTTGCAACGATGCGCGCGATGTGCGGGAGGCTGCGGACGGCCGACGAGTGAGAGGCGGGCGGCCCTGTGACGGGCGCAGGCCAGCACCAAGACGGCGTTGCGACGATGTATGTCATGGGGAGTGGGTCACGCGTGGATTGCCGGTGAGCGCTGAGCGCTGAACGGAGGTCGTCGCCCGCGATGGTGTTGCGATGCGGAGGGCGGTGCGGCGATCGCCGGGAATCACCTGATGAGCGAGGGGCGGAGGAGGCGGGAAGGCCTTGCCCGGCCTCAGGCGCGCAGTGGCGATGATGCACGGTGGTTTTATGGCCTGCTGGAGGGGAGGTCGTGTCACCCTACTCTCTGCGACGGGCGCGGGGGGTTAATGATGTGGTGGAAGCGGGCGATATACGCGAGGTGGATGACTTGCCGTGCGCGGATATGGAGGGACGACACGTCGGCGAGGGCATGCCTCATATGTGCGCGTCAGGATGGGCGGATGTGGTGCGCCGCCGACGGAGGACGACACAGAGCGCGGGAGGGGGCTACTCGGGGACATGCAGTGGGCGGATACATGCACGGCGGGTCGCGTTCATGGTCCACAGCTGCAGCCCGCGCGATGTGGAGCAGCTCTGCGCAGCGCTGGGTACATCAGTTGGCTGAAGTCTCTGCCACAGTGCGGCCGAGATGCGGAGCTCGGACGGCTGCGTGGGCTCGATGTCGTCCATCGCTGGAATAGCACTGCGGTGGGCGGGACAGGAGTCAGATTGGTTCGCAATAAAGTTGAAAACGATTCGGGTCTCTGGTCAAAGACGCAGCTCACGTGTCGCATCGCGCTCGAACCATCAACCAAGCAGGGACAAAGTGATGGCGCCGGATATTGAAAAGTACATCCTCACTGCTCACTGTCTCCACCAGTCTTATAACATGTACAAGATGTAGATTGGGCTGTGGAATTGAGACCATCCAAACCTGCGACATACCCTGCAGAACTTAGGAACCTCTGGCGGATTTGTACCATAACTCGCAGAAGTTGAGATTCCTTGAGTCAGCACTGGACAGATCCCAACAAAATTGCTTTGCAGTTGAGCCCTGAAGGCCATCCAGACATCCCTGGATATCTTCGAAGTTTGGCTGTATCACACATGGATCATTATGAGGAATTCCACAATCTAACGGACCTTGAATCTTGGGTGAAAAATGATGAAATGGCTTGTCGACTGTCCTCAGACCGAGACCCAGAGCTACCGGACCGTCTCCATTCATTGGCGATCTCTCACAAAACCCGATATAAGAACTTGGGGAATTTAGCAGAGTTGGATGCCACCAGTCATCAATGGGCCATCAGGATGGCATCTGAAGACACCCAGAGATGTCTGCCCGCCTTCACTCGTTGGCTGCCTCGTATGCAGAGAAGTTCAAAAGCAGTCCAGGAAGTACTGCGGACCAGCAATCTGCAATTCAGAATGATCAAATGGCTATAAGGTTGACGGATGAGGAAGATCCTAATCTGCCCGAGTATTTTAACTCCTTGCCTGCCCATTTGAGAGTCCGCTACCACAGGACTGGAGGGACATTAGCAAATCTTGAGGGCCCTGGAATATAATCACAGAGGTATCAAGTTAACTCCTGAAGGTGATCAAAATCTGCCCAAATATTGCGCTCCTTAGCAGAGTCCTATAAAACCAAATACAAGGTTTTGGGATGCTTGGCAGACCTTCAATCTCGACTGGAAAATGAGAAGGCTGCCATCAGCTTGACATCAGAGGAGAATCCAGACCTTGCTGGACACCTCTGGTCCGTGGCTATATGTTATACGGACGGATACAAGCGCTCAGACAATCTGTCCGACCTTAACTTGGCTCTGGACAACCTTCAGAGAGGTGTCCAACTGACATCAGACAAGGACCCAAATCTACCGATATAGAAAACTAGGAGAAATGAATGATCTTCAGGTTGCCAATGAACATGAGAAAGGAGCCGTGACATTGCTGCCCGGTAGCCACTTCGCTCTTTTGGACCATACATTCACCAACACCACGTCCTTCAGACAATTGATCCGGATTACAAGCTCAGCTAACCCTGCCTTTCGGGCCGTTGCCACCACCCAAGGCATGGCCTATGCTAATTCCACAGACCCCCCACCACCAGACGTGCTGACACCACCCGCCGTAGTTCAGATACCCTACATATGCAACATTATACAAAGAAAGCCCATCGGGAGCTCCGCCGTCAGCGTCCTATCTGCGACCCTGTCCATGTTCCTGAGCACATGGGGCATAATGATTGCGATCCTATCCTTCATTGTGGGCAAGAATCCGGGAGGTGCGTCTCCAGCTGGCTTCAGGCACTGTCGGTCTGATTCGATACGTATCGTACTTTTTTTAGCTACTTCGTGCGAGTCCCATAGTCAAATCCTGCTGCCATCGAATAGCGAAAAGCAGATAGATTTATGGGTAGCTCCCGTCGCTCACGATCCAAAGGGTGAAGATGTGCTGTTTGGGAGCAAATGTGGATTTGGGTCCAAAGCGTCCGGGCCGATCATGGATCAGACTCAGGCCTAGCCATGGAGGACATGGAATGTAATCTAGGCTTGAAAACATGTACTATCATGCCCAAATGGTCTGAATTTCGTGTTTCTCTCCCTGTCCTCCTCCAGCCCCACTGTTTCGTGCGGTTTCCCCTATCCTCGCAGGTTCCTACCCAGCCACACGTTACGAGGTTCAATATACAGAGGAGGTAGTGTTTCATTGACTGCAAATAAGCGGTAATGAATGGATGGTTTACCAACGATCCACCAAGGCTTAATCTCTGTATTTTGAGGCTGGATAGGTACGAGACGTCTCTGAATGCGGCAGGTCACTTTTCAACCTTCTAAGCTATGATTGAATATCGGAGCAAACAAAATTGAATGAATGTGGACTCCAACTGGTTGGGAATTTCTATATGCATGGATGAACACAGACTGGTGTGTTTTGAATGAACTGAAAACGAAAAAAGCGAGAACAAAAAGTCTTCGCACGGGATCCACATGCCTTGGGGAGGATTTGAGCCTCCGGCTTCCCGTATATTCTGAGTGTGGACTAACACTGATGAGGGATGATCTGCCAATTGGTCCACCAGTGCTTTATTCTCTGTATTTGGAGGCTGGGTGGGTGCAGTGAATTCTGTGTGAGCTGTAGACCTGAGCGACTCAACCATCAGAATTAAGGAATGAAATTACCGCGGACTCTTTCCTAGTGCTAGCTAATCACGTCCTTCAATGTATAGAACCGCACGAAATCAATGTAAATTGATACAGAAAAAATTACATAGGGTGAGGTAAAAAGAGACAGTCTTCTCACTTATCATGCCTCGGGAGGGATTCGAACCCTCGTTTTCCCATGATCTCATAGTCTTAGCATGGCTCGAGCACGGAGAAGGGATGATCAACCAACGAGCCACTGAGGCGTTCCTGCTCTTATTTGAGACTAGGTGTTGTAAGTGCGAAAGGAGGTTGTAAATAGACCGCCCGGAATAAAATATCAATCAGTCATTGTGAGTTTGAGTTCAAGTGAAGTTTATCTGGGTCGTGCGCAAAACAAATGTGTATTGTACAGAAAGTTGATTATTGTACGGGGAGAAAATGATCCGCGTAATGTGTTGCATGGAAAAAAGTGTTAGCATCCCCGCTTATGCCTCGAGAGGGATTCGAACCCCCATCTTCCCGTTGTAGACTCATCGGAATTAGTCAAAGTAACAGGGACGATCCACCATGATCTACCGAGGCTTTCCTGTGATACATGTGCACCAGAGAAATGCACCCTTCGAACTCAGCTAGAATTAAATTTGGATTTGAACCAAGCCCGGCAACTCCCGGCCTCCTGACCAATCATGACCAATCAAGCATCTCCTTTTCCGGCTGGTTCTTTCTCCCACCCACTGAGACTGACGTCGTGCTCGTTCATCTGAGGCTTGAGCTTTCGACGACGACGACCGCAGTCATGTCGACGGTATCCAGCCCGGGCCCTGTGCCACTCGCCTTTCCGCGCCCCGCCTCGCCCACAAAGTCGGGATGCCCACTTCCCAGTATTTATGACTTTGACGGGTGCCATCAACACGGAATTCGGCTACGGGACACCCGTCCCGTTGAAGTGCAGCCATGAACAGGCTGAACAGCGGATTTCACCCCTGCTCTCAGAATGAGTTAAATTCTTCCAGTGAATTGCCATATTATGCCATGTATGTTGGTTGACATGCGCCTCAAGTCCGGTCCCGAGATTTATCTTCGGTCGTGAATAAATGCAGTTATTCCGCTACAAGCGAAATACTTATGAAAGGCAACCATATGAAGGGCTTGTGGAGGGTGTCCGGTAATGATATGTGAGTGTTGAAATACTGTGGTCTTGCCTTTTTTTTCTTTTTGGATTTCAATTATCACTCTAATGTTTCAAGGGTCATAAAGTTGTCATGAATCAGACACAATTTACACCGGCTTTATTGAATGTCTGAGTGAAGTGGAGTTTAACCGACTTCGCCGGAAAATGGTCAGCAAGCAAAATTCATTTGATTAAGGAAGTCAGCAGCATTCTGGGTCGATTCAATATATACCAAGCTGGTTTGAATACTAGTACAATGACTCTCCAGTGAGCGAAATATTGTCCGCATCACCCACATTTAAGCCTCTTGAACTTCAACCGCATCAACCTCCACGATCTGCTGACACTTGATCAGAATTTTTCACTGAATGGCAAGAAAGAGTAAACTTACCGCATCACAGTAAATAAGATTAATCAGCCTATCGACATCCACCAGGGGATATCCAAGTTTGATCGCAACATCTCGGCTGGTAGGGTCAAAGCCTTTTGCACAATGAAACTTGGTGATTGACTCATAGACCTCCTTGCTCCACTGGCTTCCAGTTACTTGGGCCCGAAAATTCACTTGCGGAAGGGCGAGTTCCTCCAAGGCTTCTTGAGGCAATCGTTCAATCCCGTCGGGATCGAAAGACCAGTAGTATGTGTCGCTCGCTGGAGGCAGGTGAACAGCCAAGTCACCACCAGAGTTGTCTATGTTGGGGGGGAACAAGAAGAGGTAGATGTCATCCCTTGGGACATCGGCCATGAATGTTCCTTGCAATGTAAATGGGTCGAGATCAAATGATATCGAGAATCGCAAAACAAGATTGATGATAATAACTGCAAAATGTGTCAGACTCATGTGAATTGTATGAGTATCACGTACAATATTCATCTAAGAGATTATCATTGAGGTAAGGATTGGAATTAAGTTTGAAGGGAACTTACCTGCATCCATACCCGATGTATCCATGACATGGTTTGCCTGTGAGAGCCAATATTTAAAAATATTGAGGAGCGCTTCCCCAACATATTTGGTTTGGCGGAAGTGACATTCCTCAAGGATGGATAAATCTTCTAAGCCAACACTAGGTCTGTCGTCAGTCAAAGTCGTGGATTAAATAATAGAGAGCACTTACCGTGTCCACCCATTCGGTAATATGACAAAGTCATTCAGGAATGAAGAACCCGCCTGGGTATGTACATATTCCCAACCTTCTGCATTAACATCCTGCAATCTCAGACTGTCCGATAGAGAAATTTCGGAAAATGGATTGAATAATGCATGGCTAGACGTGAGCCAGGAAAGAGATCCAAGCAGAACAGTGCCTGCATCAGCAATATCAACTTGATATACCCGACCAGCGGCCGAAAATATGGAGTGGATATCATCAAGAGGCATGTGGGAAAGAAGTTTTTCCTCCAAATTGGTGTCGGATGTGAGATGAACTCTGGATAAGATGGTGGCACCTGAGTATCCCTGAGGAATATCTGTGGGATCCTGTTCCTTGTTGTCATTGACCTCAATACACAGCTGCCCAGTGGAGAGGCAGATCCACAACACTGTGCCCATCGCCAGCTGCTTCCAGAGACCATATGAATCCTGGACAACTAGCCATTCTCCAGTGATTCCCCTCCAGTGAGTGAGTGCGGCCTTGAACCCGTCAGTTTAATACATGTATCCCTGTGTTGAGCTCACATGGAATTGCTTGGTCTTTAGTCAAGTTCACGGTCAGGTGCATCTTTACACCAAACAAGGTGAAGACACACCACTTCATTCTCGACAAACCCCTTCACCAGCAGAGATTGCTGATGCATTTTTCGAAATTCATCCAGTGGCAACAATCCTGCAATAGGATGAAATTCCGAGTGGCAGGGGACAGCGTCATACTTGCCGTCATGGTAGATCAAAGCTTTGAAGTTGTTGCCGGAAGTCATACCGAATAACTGAACCAAAAAGGGATGTCTGGGTCGGAATGTGAGAGGAGGGCGAAGTCTATAGATTTTTGTGGAAAAAATGTTCACCGCAATTCTTCACGCCGTTCCGCATGAGCCCGGTGCTGCCCGAATTCTATTAGGATGACAGATCAACACCAGAATATAGCTTGCCTTTTCGAAGTCAGATCCTTGATACACGACTGCGGTGAATTGCTCCTGGCTCCCATGGACACGCGCTTGATAAATTTCCCGCAAGCCTACTACTCTGGGAATCCGGCGGGTCACAACCCCTATCCTCTTGTGGCGAACTTCTTGATATTCAATAATATTTTGCTTGGCCACTTCTTTCACGAGGCGCAAATCCCCCACTCTCACACACCGAAAATCTAGTCCGGGAAGTAAGAGTAGTTGCGCAAATTGAAGCTCGCAGGGAATCTCACTGCTTCCATCCGAGTCGCTGCCATTCGCCTGAATAGTGAAAGTACTATTGCTGATGGTGAAATTCTGGCAATTGTTGAGTATAGCTCGACTAGCACGCATCATCAGCACCGCCGAATGCAGAAACAGATAGCTCGATACCTAGCTCCTTGGGGCATACTTTCGTTTGTCGGGGACCTCAGTGGCTTTCGATGGGCTTGATTCTGCATGTAGGGGGCGGGTAGGTCGTGGTGGTGGAACAAGAGAGGCCTATAGAAGGCCGTACACGATGTATTTATTTTTCAACTTGGTGGGTTTTAATCCGCAGAGTGTTGAGGCTGTATAACACACCGAGGCTGTATAATGGCCCCGGCGCTGTGCGCAAAAAGAAAGCGGTTTGTGCTGCTGTATTTTGTGTTTAGTGTCTCACAGGTCATTCATTTGAACATGGGATTCCTAGGAAGCACCTAAACAGATTTAAGATGAATTGATCAGAATAACACACGAAAACAGGAAAAGCAACCGAGCAAGGCCTTAATTAAATTGCAGTGAACCGGGCGGATAGGTAAATTGAACGTTGCCTGTGTACCGAAAATTTTCGTTGCATTTCCTTTTGTTGTATCGTGAGCGAAGACGCAGAAAGTAATATTATCAGGAGCCATGACACCCTAGAATTCGTGCGTTAAAGTCACTGTTGCATATACATATGTTCTTTTATTGTCTTATTTCATTCCTTTACTTTTTTTTTCGCCAGCCCCACGGATGCGAAGCCTCGAACATTAATATTGGTTATTTAAATTAGGGCTGACATCGGTTCAATTTGATCAGGGGAACCCAGGCCTATTACTTAGCAGCACTGCTTGGTATGCCTATACACATCGTTTGCTTTCACCATAGCCGGCGAACGGCGCTTTCCAATCGGGACTGAGTCCGACTCACAGTGCTGTATTATTCTATATTCTCATATTTCAACACCACTTCAACCCAAATGTTCATAGGGGCTGTTACAATTAACACTGGCGGAGACGCACACCAATCCCTTTCCACAGCAGATTAATATATGTGGGCTCAGCTGCACAGCAGAAGAGGCTTGACTCCCGCATCTGATTTCGCCAGGACACATGTGTGCGATACTAGCGTGTTTGCGCAGGAGCCATTGGAGCCATCCAAGGGCTTCCGGGCCGTGCGCAAAAATAGCCGGCGGATGCACAGAGCCATTGACGTCATATTTTGGCTGTGGAGCGGCCAAAAGTGATCATATGGGCTCCAATGGCTTCTGTGCAAGCTCTATATTCATATTAGCCTTCAGCACCATTGAGCTCTGTCCCAAGTCTTTGTGACTGCTTTCCTTATTTCCTGCGCTATCATTCGTGCCAGCTCGCAATTGAGAAAAATATCCAGACCACGAAGGATATAGCAGCAGATAAAAAAAGAGAACAGAAGTATTGATATTGCATAAATGCCTTAGTCTCTCCTAGACAGACGCTACAACCGCTGAAGCTCGTACCTCACATGTTGTAATAAATGCTTTAGGGAGGATTCGAACCTCCATCTTCCCGTGTATTCGTGGAGGACCCAGGGCTGACTATCACTGATGAGGGATGATCTGCCAATTGATCCACGAAGGCTTCTTTTTATGAGGCTGGGTGGGTGCGGTGATTTTTATTCAGGTGGCCTACCTCTGCTTCAGCCATCACCATCCGAATTAATGAAATAAAGTACCGCGGATTCGCCTTTGTTCTCCTAGTTCTACTTAGTCAACTACAGAACCGCATGACTTTGATGTTGAACCATTGCAGACAAATCTGCCCCAGGTGAGGAAAAAAGAGACAGGTTTATTACCAACACTTCATGCCTCAGGAGGGACTCGAACCCTCGTCTTCCCATGATCTCATAGTCCAAATCCCTCAAGAGAACGGAGAAGAAATGATCAACCAGCGATCCACCGAGGTGTTCCTGCTCTTATTTGAGGATAGGTGTTGTAAATGCCAAAGGAGGTTGTAAATAGACCGCCCCGAATAAAATATCAATCAGTCATTGTGAGTTTGAGTTCAAGTGGAGTTTATCTGGGTCGCGCGCAGAAAAAGATGTGTATTGTACAGAAAGGTGGTTACTGCACAGCGAGAAATCAATCCGTGTAATGTGTTGCATGGAAAAAAGTGTCTGTCCCCGTTTATGCCTCGAGAGGGATTCGAACCCCCGCCTTCCCCTTGTCTACGCAGTACTGGCAGTATTCTACCCGACGTAACAGCGACGATTCACCATGATCCACCGCGGCTTTCCTGCGATACCTGTGCACCAGATAAGTGTACCCTTCAAATTCACCTAGAATTAAATTTGAACTTGAAGCAAGCCCGGCAACTCCCGGCCTCCCAACCAATCATGACCAAATCAAGCGTCTCCTTTTCTGGCTGGTTCTTTCTTCCACCCACTGAGACTGACGTCGTGCTCGTTCATCTGGGGCTTGAGGTTTCGACGACGACTACACAGACGATCTCGACGATATCCAGCCCGAGCCCTGTGCCACTCGCCTTGCCGCGCCCCGCCTCGCTCACAAAGTCGCCGACCACGTCCCGTTGTCGGGAGAATAGCACCAATAACAACAATACCACGAATGTGAATGACTCGCCTACGCCCCGGTCGCGAACCAACTCGCTCTTTGACTCCCTGCTGGAGGTACATACCTACTACTGCGAGAGCCATCGGTTTAATTTATTGATTATGCTCATAGGCTCGCCGCACCGCAGCACCCTAAGCATCGACAACCTCAAGCCCAACGCACACTCCCACCCCATCCGCCCAACATCCACCGCCCTCCTCATGCCCTCCAACTCCACTAGCTCGCAGCAGCAGAATAGAGGGCGGCACCACTGCCTGCCGCTGCCGCCGCACCCCTCGCCGCATCGCGAGCGCACGAGCAGCAACGCCACCGCTACTGGAGACGGGAATTGAGGGGGCAGCGGTGGGAAGGTGGCGGGTGAACGGAGGGGTGAGTACCGCGGGCACCGCTACTCGCGCACGAAGGGATGGCGTATGGGGGGGCGGGGGGAGAGAGCCCGAGGGCGCCGCCGATGCGCGCCTGAGTTGGGTGTGTTTCTTCTCTATCCTTATATTCCCTGTTCCTCATTGCATTTGACGCGACAGGTACCACACCGGACGATAAAGCAATAAACAACGTCACCTCGCTCAAGCGCTGGACGTCCGCGCCGCTCACCGCGTCCCTCGGCGGCGGTTCATATGTACGCATAGGTGAGGAGAAGCTGGGAAGGCTTGGGTGAGTTGTTCTTCCTCCGTTGCTTGCTTTTATTTTCCCCTCCTTTCATCTCTCCTCGCCCTTTGATCCCCCCATTTAACCCTTCACCCTGCCTCGTTCTCCCCGTTTCCTTGCGCTTCCTTCTTTCCGCTGCCCTTCGGTATCGATATCCATTGGGCCTGCGTTTCAGGCACTCTTGTTCGTCCACACGCGAGCTCCAGCGCTGCCCCAGGCCGAGTTCGTCGTGCGTCGCGGCGTCTTTTTTTCCCTGGACGTGCCTCGCGGCGTCTTTAATGCGCTGCCCCCGCGCTCGCTACCGGCGATACGGGGGGGCTCCCGCGCACTCTCGATAGTCCCCTGTGCCCCAGTCGAGCTCCGTGCTGCCCCAGACACCTTCGCCAACATGTGTCCCAATACATTTATTTGTGGGTTGGACAAATGGAATGAATCATTGCGCGCAATAATTCCTTTGCTTCCTCTGAAAAATAATGCGGGCAGCCAGCACTGACTGGAGGTAAATTTTAATTTCGATCTCTACAAAGCAACAAAATATGTCGCCCGTCCATTATATAACTTTCAGGGTGAGCCGCGGGGAAAAAAATGTTCGGCGATCACCGTCATGCCTTGGGGAGGACTCGAACCTCCGTCTTCCCATGAGAAACTATCGGGAGAGTCACTGAGTGCTAATTGATCTACCAAGGCTTATTCTCTATATTTCGAGGATAGATAGGCGCAACAATTTCTGTGCAGTGGCCTGTCTCTTGCAACCTTGTCACCAACCGTACAGGTATGGGGGAAGTATGAGCTTCAGATTCGAATTTCTTGCTGAGTATTCGGTTGACTGCACACAAACGGCTGGCACCCTGAACGTGTATAGTGCATATACCAGAAGGAAGAAAGCAAAAAAAAAAAGATCAGATCTTCGGCAAATCACTGCATTCCAAGGCCCCCTAGACTCAGTGAGCCTAACTTTGTCTAGGGCCAGTCTAGGTGTGTTTGGTCCCTAGGCAGACCCTGTGTAGGGTCCTAGACGGATATTTTGCCTAGGAGTCTCCAACTCTGTGTAGCCTCTGTGTAGGTGTGTTCGGGTGTCTCTGTCTAGCCAAGTGTAAGTCAGTCTAGGTTAGTTTGGGTGAGTGTAGGTGCCTAGTCAGAGCAAAACAGACATACTTTTATGCCTTTCGCTCCAAAATCCTTGTAGGGGGTTCCGTTGATCATCAGCGCATCAACGTTGATCCTGCCGTCGGCGCATCGCACGTGAGACGACAAAGATGCCACAACAACGCCAGCCACAACATTCACTTGCGGCTTGTCGCTCGGAGTTCATTTAGGTCCTCCTTTGGGCTCAAGCACGTGGTTCCTCCTTCGTTCCTCCTCTTCCACCTGCCCAGTACATGTACCGGGTGTTTCCACAACTGTCAACTAGTCCATGACTCATGATGCAAGTGTCTGCTAGGTGGCAAGGGAGTTGCTAATGTCATATAGCCAATTAGAACTCGTCTGTATTGAATTTGAACAGGTGTGGAAACATCGGTGTAACTTCATTTAAGTCGGACGGAAGCCGGATGGACGATACCATTAATCATTCATTTTAAATTTGTGATTAGATCTTGCTTCCAGATTCGAGTTTATGTGCTACTTCCGATGACTCAAAATACTTCTATACATTGTGGGAGGATGTTTAGCAACTTATTTTGACGCAACAAGTAGATGGTGAGTCTGTCTAGGTACTATACTGACCTAGACTGACCCGAACTGAGTTCGGCAGACCGAGTCTGACCTAGACAGAGCTACAAAGAGCCTAAACAGACCTACACAGACTCTGTCTAATTACCTAGGCACAGATCTGTGCATAGGTATGTCTAGAACACCTAGACTCAGCTGAGTCTAGGGGGCCTTGGAATGCAGTGAATGCCTTGGGGAGGATTCGAAGCTCCGTCTTCCCAAATGTAACACAATAGAGGGGCCTATTACTGAGTGGGGGTGATCTGCTTGATCTACCAAGGCTTAATCTCTGTATTTTGAGGCTGGATAGGTACGAGAAGTCTCTGAATGTGGCAAGTCCCTTTCAACCTTCCAAGCTACGATTGAATATCGGAGCAAACAAAAATTGAATGAATGTGGACTCCAACTGGTTGGGAAATTCTATATGTGTATGTAGATGAACTGGTGTGTTTGAAATGACACAATGAAACACGGGGAAAATAAAGGCAAGAAAAAAAAAAAGTCGCCGAACCTCTTTGTGTATGCCTTGAGGAGGAATCGAACCTCCGCCTTCCCACGGACTCCATAGAACAACTTGGAATATAGACTGGGACGATCTGCCAATTGTTCCACCAAGGCTTATTTGACACTTCTAGGGAGGTTGGATAGATGCGGTAATTTTCGTACTAGTGCAGGTCGATTTTTCATCCTTGCCGATCAACCAAATATCTGAGCAAGAAGCGACCGAATGTGGACTACAATTGGCTTGGCCATTCTACATCTGACGTCGTAGAACGCCACATGAATTGAAACGATGGAAAAAATCCAGGCAAGAACAAAAAACCATTTCACCAGTTCATCAATGCCTTGGGGAGGATTCGAACCTCCGTCTTCCCGGTTATGCAACTCGAAGTCGAATAACTAAATAGATCTGCTGATCGATCTACCAAGGCTTATTCTCCGTATTTCGAGGCTGTCAGATAGGTGTTATGACTTTTGTGCGAGTTGCATCTTGTCAGCTATTGATGACCCGAGAAAACAAAAATTCAATGAATGTGGATTCCAATTCGTTTGGAGATGAACACACAGACTGGCGTGTTTTGTCAATGAAAGAACTGAAACGATGAAGAAAACAAAAAAAGTGAGAGCAAAAAGTCTTTATGGGACTATTGCCATGCATGCCTTGGGGAGGATTCGAACCTCCGTCTTCCCAAGTGTAACACAATATTTGGGGCATATATTACTGAGTGGGGGTGATCTGCTTGATCTACCAAGGCTTAATATCTGTATTTTGAGGCTGGATAGGTACGAGAAGCCTCCGAATGTGGCAAGTCACTTTTCAACCTTCTAAGCTACGATTGAATATCGGAGCAAACAAAAATTGAATGAATGTGGACTCCAGTTGGTTCGGCAGTTAACTACATGTGTATGAATGAATGCACAGGCTGGCATGTTCTGATTCTCGAATGAAGAAAAAGGGGTAAAATAACTAAGGCAAGAACAAAAGTCACCTAACATATTCAGGGCATATTCCCTGCCTAGGATTCGAATCTCCGTCTTCCCGTATATTCTGAATAATGCGCTGGGATGATTTGCCAATTGATCCACCAAGGCTTCGATACCCTGATATATTTGTATCCTGCGTGTCTCTTATCCCACTGCTACATACTAACTTGATGGCCTGGGACTTGTGAGTGAATAAGACGGTGGAAGACGGAAATACTAGTCTCTCCTAGACAGACGCTACAACTTGAGGTTCGTCGAATCGTACCTCGAACTACGGCCGAATAAAAAAATGTACACCAGGGATTCGAAGCCTCATCTGCACATTGTCTGCTTGATATTATCTGGGCCACTGAGTAGGGATGATCTGCCAATTGACCCGCCAAGGCTTTATTCTCTGTAAGTGGAGGTTGCATAGGTAGGTGCGAGTTTGTCTAGCTAAAAATCATGCGGCCAGCATTAGAAATGTAAATTGACCCTCCAAGGCTTTATTCTCTGTAAGTAGGTGCGAGTTTGGATTTTTGTCTAGCTAAAAATCACGCGGCCAGCATTATATCGAAATATATTTTCAATCCAGGAACAGTAAGTTTAAGGCGTTTTACAGCATTGCGTCAAGCTTTTGAAATTCGAGGCTCTGGAGCCAGTAATAACCAAAGAGGAAGGATAGAGCCGCAGATGAAAAAAAAAAACGGAAGTATTGATATTACATAAATGCTTTGGGGAGGATTCGAACCTCCGTCTTCCCGTATATTCGGGGACCACGACTTATACAGCTGGGATGATCTGCCAATTGATCCACCAAGGCTTTATTCTCTGTTTTTCGAGGCTGGTGGGTGCAGTGAATTCTGTGCGAGCTGTAGACCTGAGCGACTCAACGATCAGAATTGATGAATGAAATTACGGCGGACTCGTTCCTAGTGCTAATTGATCACGTCCTTCAATGGATAGAACTGCACAAAGTCGATGTAAAAGTGATGCAGAAAAAACTACATAGGGCGAGGAAAACTTCTCACCCATGATCTCAGAGTCTAAGATCCGTCAAGAGCACGGCGAAGGGCATGATGTGATCTACCGAGGTGTTCCTACTCTTATTTGAGGATAGATGTTGTAAGTGCGAAGTGAGGTTGTAAATATTTAATAGACCGCCCCGAATATAATATCAATCAGTCAGTGGTTCAAGTGAAGTTTATCTGGATCGTGCGCAGAAAAAAATGTTTGTTGTACAGAAAGGTGGTTACTGTACAGCGAGAAAATAATACGTGTAAGCTATGAAAAAAGACCTGCCTCCGCGCTACTAGTATGCCTTAGGAAGGACTCGAACCCCCATCTTCCCGCTGTAGACTCGGTGCTACTGGCTCAAGAAACAGGGACGATCCACCATGATCCACCGAAGCTTTCCTGCGATACCTATGCAACCAGATAAGTGTACCATTCGAATTCACCTAGAATTAAATTTGAACTTGAACCAAGCCCGGCAATTCCCGAACCAATCAATTAATCATGACCAAATCAAATGTCTCCTTTTTCGGCTGGTTTCTTCGTCGACATCGTCTGCTTAGTCGTCGTCGAAAGCCAAGCCTCAGATGAACGAGCACGACGTCAGTCTCAGTCGGTGGGGAGAAAGAGTAATGACCTCACAAAGGGAGAGTCAAAAGGGTGGCCACACCCTTATCTCTCGGTTGAAGTAGTGATGTAGGACCCACAGTTTGTCCTCCAATCGGCACCCGAAAACCAAGAAACTTCACGACGAACAATCTATTGACAAAGAGAGTATCAAAAGAGGCGAGGCCAGTCTGGTCGGAAATGGAGACTAATTTAATCCAGATCGATCAATTCATTCCTTCTGCGCTATTCTCTCGCTATTTAGGGCGATGTTCTTCTGTCCATCTGGGAGGGACCCACAAGTCCATGATTCAGTCGGACTGAGTTCACGGCGCCCGAAGAACAAGCGACGTTGCGACGAACACAAAAGAAATCTGTGTCGGTAATTGAGGGAATGGACGCTGTTGTTTCCTCAGCATTTTAAACATGTCTATTAGGGGAAGTCAAAGCGGTCAGACGGACCGATTCTGGAGCCGATTCTGAACCGATTCTGATGTCGATTCTCGAGCCGATTTTGGACATGAATCGACATCAGAATCGGTCTGATCCAGAATCGGCCCAGAATCGTGTTCCTCCTCTGGAGGAGGAACACGCTAGAATCGGTTCTGAATTGACTTCAGAATCGGCCTCTGTGATCGCCGTAGCATACATTCGCGTCTGATGCTGTCTGATGTATGTAGTACGGGCCCCGGCCGTTTCAATTTGGGACCGCGTGCCGGCACTCCTCCTCCTCCTCCTCCTCACAACTCCACATCCAGAAATAATAACAATAATTTAATTACTTAATATTAAATTATCACGGTCCCACCGATCTCCTCTGCATCTTTGCCCATGGCCAGAACCAAAAACAGACGCGACTACAGCCATTGGAGGGAGGAAAAAGACTCTGTCCATGAAGGCTAAAGCTATCCTAGACGACAAGAAGAAACCCGCCAAAAAGGGGAAGAAAAAAAAGGCTGCGGACAGTAGTAGCGAGGATATTGAGTTGGATGAAGAGGCTAACTTTGGGTCCGTAGAATCACTCACGAATCGAGCTCAGAATCGGGTCGGTCAAAGTTGATGTCGATTCTTGATCAATTCTGGACAGCCACACAAATCAAAATCGGTCATGAATGTGAAGTTCTGAGACGCTGCCAGCGAGAGTAGCGAGGATTCTAATGAGAAGTGAAAGTCTCAGAAATGCGCAAAGGCAAAACTCATGTATTCAAGTACCTAATGAGAAGTGAAACTAAACTACAGTGAGTATAGAACGAATGTAATGTATACGAACACTCACGTCTCAGAAATGCGCAAAGGCAAAACTGAGACACAAATATTTGGCCAACGGTAAATATTAGTACGCCGTAAACTTCAAGAATAAATATGTACAACAAGCGCGTTCACCTGACCGTGTGGATCTCAACACTCCCCCTCACGCCGAAGCGGGGTATTCGACAACGCCGAGTAGTTCGCGGAAATGCGTGAATTTTGGACGCGCAAGTGATTTCGTGAAGATGTCGGCAATCATGTCATTGGTCTTGCAATAGGGAATCGTCGCGTGGCCATTGGCTACAGTCTGGCGGATAAAATGGAAACGATTGTCGATGTGTTTTGTGTGAGCATGAAAAGCACCGTCTTTGGTTAGAATGATGGCAGATTGATTGTCACAGAAAAGAGCTGTTGGGCCCGAAAGTGGAACAGAAATCTCGATGAGAAGTTTCCTGAGCCACAAGAGGTTCTTGGATGCGTGAGTGAGCGCAACATATTCTGATTCTGTGGTGGATAGAGTGATCAGGGGCTGCTTTTTCGAGCTCCAATCGACAAGACTGTTTCCTAGAAAGAACGCGTAACCAGAAATCGAGTGACGGTGTAATTGAGAAGACCAATCAGCATCGGAATACCCAGTTAGCGTTAAATCCGAGCCGCCAAGGACGAGTCTGTGATGGCGCGTACCCGAGAGATATTTTAGAATACGTCGAAGGACCTTCATGTGCGTAGAACGTGGTGCATGCATGAATTGGGAAAGGGTCGAGACGTGAAATGTAATCTCTGGGTGAGTGATGGTCGCGTACATCTGGAAACCTACGCCCTTGCAGTATTCAGCCGTCTCCGAGCTCGTGAGAACTTGCGACGAAACCGCGGGTGAATCGAGATTGAGATCTACTCCGGGTTCCATCGGCACCAAGTTTGGTGCTGCGTCGGACATGCCCATATGAGCTAGGATCTGCTCAATGTATGCAGTCTGGCTCAGGGTAATGGTTTTAGCAATTCTATCACGTTGGATGTGAATTCCAAGTAACCAATTAATTTCCCCTAAGTCGACGGTCTCAAAATGTTCGTTGAGCTGTTTCTTGATTAGGCTGACGTCTGCGACTGTTTTACCAATGATGGTGAAATCATCGGTAGCGGCTGCGACGATAGTGGACTTGTCCCGGCTGATAAATACGGCTTGGTCGGCTTGAAGTACGGTATAACCAAGTGAAATGAATGTGTCTCGCATTTTGGTGTACCATGTTCTGCCGCCTTGTTTAGTGCCGTATAAGCCCTTTTTGAGCTTACAGACGAGTCGTCGTCCTGGAGAAACGGAGGGAAGAGGTTTAGAGCTGAATTTCTCGTAGAATTCTGGGATTGCCATATATATTGTCTCGGTAAGCGGCGCGTTGAGATACGCGTTTTTGACATCCGCTTGATGGATTTCCCAGTCGTTGGTAGCAGCGAGCGTGAGTAGGACGCGTAGAGTCGCATGGCGCACAACGGGTGCATAGGTATCAGTGTAATTGATGCCGTATACTTGGGTTTGCCCGTTGGCGACCAGTCGGACCTTGTATTTTTGGATGGCATTGAACGCGTCGCGCTTGAGGGTAAGGACATAATGACACCGAATAATGCTGGCACCAGGAGGGGCTTCGACGATATCCCAGGTATCGAGCTTCTCAAGTTGAGTGAACTCGGCCTGAGCCGCCGGTTCCCAGTGTTTGGCATCAGGGCCTTTGATAGCCTCGCGCAAACTCATTGGCACGCTCTCTGTCACCATCGCAAACTCGACGACCTGGCTGCAAAACGCCGTCACATCGACGTCCAGCTGTAGGTCGGAGTCGTCATCTGGCTCCTCCTCCAGGATCTCAAATAGTGCCGCCACATCCTCCGTGCCAAGTTCCGCAGCACCGGCTCTTCCTTCATTGAGCTTATGGTAGAAGCCGGGCGGTTTTCTTGCACGGTGGCCACGTCCCGTATTCGGCTCGGGCTCGATGAGGCCGTCGCTTCGTGGTTTACGGGCGTGTGGAGGCTCTGGTGCTGGCGTGACAGGTGCAGGAGGTTGTTCCGCTGGCGCGGGGTTAGGTGAGGACCGACGAGATGGCACTCACACATAAATTTGATGTGAGGCACATTCGGCTGAGAAGGCGCACATGATGGCAACATGATGCTAATTTAGGAAGATGAGGCACATTCTCACGCGTTGAATATCTCTTTATTAGCTTTAAAATACCCCTTTTGAGCAGTTAGGGCAAGCGCAGCGCGCCCTAACTGCGGGTATCCACTGGTTAGAGGTTCGGGTTAGAGGTTAGTGGTTCGGGTTAGAGGTTCGGGTTCGGGTTCGGGTTAGGCAAATATCTGTCCCTTTCGGGACAGATATTTACGCGGAACGAGGCTTTAGTGTACCAGCCTGAAATGCCCCGGCTTGGGGGACCCCCCGAGCGCAGCGAGGGAGGGGAGGGGCATTGAATGGCTGGTCCCCTTCCGCAAATGAGGAAACAAGGGTGCAAATTTCTCTGGGTTTCATAAGCAAGTGAGGCACATTGCTATAAATGTGCCTCGCATTGGCCTCGCATCACATGTGTGTGTGTGTGCCATCTTGTATATCCTCGGGTTAGGTTCGGGTGGTGGCGATTGACGGAGATTTTCAGGGATTGGAGGCTCGACAGTATCGGTGATTCCCTCTGGTGCTTTATCCCCTACGTCTCCTGCATCTGCGGGCGGTGTTTTCGAAGCCGTTTTGGCGGGTGGAGCCTCGGGAGTCGCGAGAATATCGTCATCATCCCACTCCCCCTCAATCGAGGTAGTACCGGGCTCCAGTGCTGCTTGCTGGCTGAAATACACGTCCCGTTCCACCGTTACCTTTCGCTTACCCGGCCAGTAGACCCGGAAACCCTTCGCTTGCACATCATAGCCAACGAATCGGACCTCGATCGCGTGTCGTTCCAAATCCTTCGCACCCTTGACTTTCAGCCATATTGTCGTTCCCCACGCCAGTAGCTTCGACAAGTTGGGCTTTTTCTTGGTCGCTGCTTCCATGGGGGTTTTAAAATTGGGTAGCGCGGACGTCGGCGATCGATTGCGTAACCAAATGGAGTGTCGCCAGCCTTCGGCCCACAAGAATTTTGGCAGTCCAGATTCAATTAACATTGCACGGGTTTGTTTCGCATGCGTCCGCTGCGCACGTTCTGCGATTCCGTTCGAGCTGGGCGTGTCATGCACGGTAAGATTGCGGATTGTTCCGGCTTTCTCCAAGTGGTCCGTAAATGTGTTAGAGGTAAATTCTCCCCCTCCATCTGATCCCAGTATTTTAATGACAGCTCCCCCTCGTTGCGTTTTTACCCAGGCCTCGTATTTCTTGTAGTTCTCGAACGCGTCGGATTTGGCTTTGATAAAATAGCCGCGCTCCTCGTGCGTCGATAGGTCCATGGGAGTCATCGCGTAACTTGCGCCACCGAGGGATTTCACTGACATGGGACCTTTTAGGTCGACCACCACCTTTCCGCCGTACTCTGTCGGCCGTTCGCTTGTGGCTACTTTCGGGATTGGCTGCCGGGTCGCTTTAGCTTGTACACAGATTTCGCAAAATTGCGGTTTGGAGTCCATGTCGAGGTTGATACCCGTTATGGTGCCCTCCTTGATTGCCCGCATTAACGCGTTCTGATCTGCGTGTCCCATCAGCTTGTGAGCTTGGTAGATGGTTATTTGGTATGATGCAATGTAAGCGGCTTCAGTTAGCTGTGCAGCGTTTATTGATCCCGGTGCACGGTACAGTCCGCGAATCATTGGAAAGATCGCTATGGTCTTGCGCATTGGTCTAGGGTTCAAGATTGAGCAAGCGGCGTCTTCGATGTGTACGGAATAACCGGCGCGGTCAAGTGTGCTGACGGATATAAGGGTGTAGGCCATATGGGGTGAATAGTAAGTGTTTAAAAGCTTCGCGCGTGTCGGCTTTTGGTTAACGCCCATTGGGAAGTAGGTGTTATAGTCTCCTTTACCGGTCGCGCTAAAACTTCGGCCGTCTGCTGCTCGAATGGGTACAGGTGGGATTTCTTTATAGTTTGAGAAATTTTCCCTATCTGGCGAGAAGTGGCGAGTGGCGCCGCCGTCGACGATCATGTCACGGGCGGTAGATGATGATGCGGCGTGAGCTTCGGAGTCATTGTCAAAGGATGAAACGTTTAGCGCGACATTTTCGTGGTCGTCATTGGCGAACCCGATTATAAGCGCTACGTCGTCCGAATTGTCCGCTGCCGCCGCCGTTTTTTCTTTCTTCTTCGCCGCCGCTTCTTTGTGCCTCAGGAACCACTGAGGTGGATTGCTCGCCTTTCCACCACCCTTCTCGAAGCAGTTTGGCTTGGTATGACCCTTTTTGTCGCAATTCGTACAGTGCTGATCGCTGTCGCTGTTTTTAGCCCGTTTCGATTTCCCCTTCTTTGCCGCTGACATCGCCGCATTCTCGTTGTCGACTTGTCGATCGACCGTTCGGCTCAGGTACTCATTGGTGAGCTCCTGGATCATGACCGCGGAGGTGACAGGCCGTGGCGGTACGGAGAATCGTGCAGCAGTTGAGATGGTGGTGAGGAGAGAACGGTAATGGTCAGGGACAGAAGCACGTATGTATGCACCAAATTGTAGGTCGCTAAGAGGGTTACCTCCTTTCGCGAGTGTATCTTTCAATGTCATCATTTCCGTTAAGTGTTTCTGCAAGTCGCCGTCGTCATCGCATCGCATCTGCTGCAGTTGGGTGAGAGTATTCATCTGCACCATGTCGCCCTGGTTCTCGTTAAGCTGAACGAGTCGGTTCCAGACGTTGCAAGCAGTAGCTTCATCTTTGATTTGTGCGAAGCGTGTGGCGCTGACAGTTTGGTAGATGATGTCTCGAAGTTTAGATTCCTTCGTCTCGTAGTCGTCCTGCTTTTTCTCGTGTGCCTCTAGCTCGTCGTCGTCTAATGGATTTTGTTGGCCATCAATGAACCAATCCCCGACGGCGTCCTGCGTGAGGTTTGCTGGTTTACGTGCAGTACCGGCGAGATGTCGCCCCAACCCCTTTGACTTTGCATGAGTCATTATGCGCTCCGAGTAATGGATCCAGTTGGCTGAATCGTCTTGGAGAACGGGGAGAGTGGGTTTGCGTTCATCTTCGTCCCTAGTAGCTTGGCCCATAACCTGTGAAGTTCTGAGACGCTGCCAGCGAGAGTAGCGAGGATTCTAATGAGAAGTGAAAGTCTCAGAAATGCGCAAAGGCAAAACTCATGTATTCAAGTACCTAATGAGAAGTGAAACTAAACTACAGTGAGTATAGAACGAATGTAATGTATACGAACACTCACGTCTCAGAAATGCGCAAAGGCAAAACTGAGACACAAATATTTGGCCAACGGTAAATATTAGTACGCCGTAAACTTCAAGAATAAATATGTACAACAAGCGCGTTCACCTGACCGTGTGGATCTCAACAATGAATCGGTGTCAGAATCGGCTCCAGAATCGGTCTGTCTGACCGCTTTGACTTCCCCTATTGTTCTGATTTTGTCGAGTTGTGGGTCCATACGTTACAACATTCCCGTGACATGTCACATCACAGTGCTAATGCTCTTCCGCAACCTCCATCGTCGCCCCGTTCATCTGACGACTCGCACACTCAGACTAATACATTCTTCCATGAACCACTACGGGTATGCATCCCGCTGGATGGGGTGCCGAATAGTCTGCTAATCCGGTGATCAGCTCTATTAATG
Organism: Mycena rebaudengoi; assembly: GCA_029282285.1. Lineage (NCBI taxonomy): Eukaryota > Fungi > Basidiomycota > Agaricomycetes > Agaricales > Mycenaceae > Mycena > Mycena rebaudengoi. The sequence continues at coordinate 812,525 of JARJCX010000016.1, read as the reverse complement.
ACCCGTACCAGGCGAGCAGCACCCTCGACATTTTCTTCAGGCCAGAGATCTCTCCTGCTCAAATCAAGAGCCTATTTTCATTGCAACAGACAGGAATTCAAAGCGAGCTTGTCAACCAGCTGGCATGACAGCTTTACCCCTCTGACAATCAGGATCCTCCGAGCTTTCACTCCCTTCACCTCGGCGGTGGTGCTTTTGGCCGAAGCTCTCGACTGTCCGGCGCATCTGAAACTACTCCCCAAACAGTTCGTTCTCAAGCTCAGTGATCGTCGTTTCGGTTGCCGGGATCCTGTCCAGCCACAGCTACTCTGGAGACCCGAAATCGAGTTTCCACTCCGCCGAGGAATGCAGCGAATGGTCGGAACGGATCGTTCTCGCCCGATTCTACAGATGTACTACCGCAGAAAGTATTTGCGGCCGGAAGAGGATCCCGAAGGTCCGCTTCCGGAGTGGGACGGCTGGGAACTTGAGTTGTACATTTGGACGGTCAAGCAGCGCTCATATTTGGCGGAAACCCTGGCGTACCGCCATCTGCAGGCCCTCCAGGGAAGCTGTATACCCACTCTCCACGGCACCATCCGTGTCCCCATATCTCCATCCACCGCCTTCGTCCATCCCATTGTGGACTTCATCCCTGGGCTCGCCCTCGAGTACATTGCCAGTCCGCACATGGGGGAGTTGGAAGTCGGAGTCGATATCACCAAGGGCGTCGGGGAGCTTATTTCTCAGCGCCTCATAGACTCCGTGACCCAGATTCGCAACTCTTACTGTCGGCACAATGACATTCACCTCGCGAATGTAGTCCTGGGGAATTGGCCGGAGAGCCCCCAGCCCGTTATCATCGACTTCGGCCTGTCCTCGGTCATCCCCCCCGGAACACCCACGGCGAAGTGGGTCAGCAATGTGGACGAAGTGTTGGAAGTGCGCCAGATGCTTACCGACCCGGAAAATGGCGACTGGCATATCGGCTCTCCCTATCAGCAACGTGTCTATGAAAAACTTGCGCAGCATCGTGGGTATGCGTATGTGAATAACCGCATTGAGGCCATCCCGGAGGACGTCCGAAATATCCAATTTGAACGTGTTCCGGGCTCCGAGGCATTTGAAGCGAGGGAAAGGATGCTGTTGTGGCGGGTGAGGCCGGGAGTGAGGACGCAAGATGATTATCTGGCTCGTGAAGGCAAACGATATTGATTGTCGAGGAGCGTTATCGTAGAATATCATTCAATTCAATTCAAATTCCATTTGAGCGCGCGATACTAGTGAATACCCAACGTAGCTTCGATTTCAAGAGAACACCGTGCGTCCTGAGTGCATAAATGAATACATGGAGAGAAGGACGGAGGAGAAAGTACCTAACAACCTTGGTTGAATTGTAAATGTCGATATTTGCCTCTGCATCGAGTAGGGATGATCAGCCCGTTGATCCGCCAAGGCTTATTCCCCCATTTCCGGCGGTTGGATATGCGCGGCAAATCCTTGTACGGGCTGCCTGTTTTTTCTTTTCAACCTTGTCGATCGACTGAAATCTCAGGAACAACAAAATTGAATGCATGGGGACTCCAATTGGCTTGGAAATTCTATGTGTGTATGTAGATGCCGACACAGACTAGCGTGTTTTGAAAGAACTGAAATGGTCAAGAAAACAAAAAAGTGAGAACAAAAAGTGTTTGAAAGTATCAAGATGCCTTGGGGAGGATTCGAGCCTCCGTCTTCCCACGAACTACGGCTGAGATGATATGCCAATTTGATCTACCAAGGCTTATTAATTATTCTCAGTATTTCAGAGGTTGAATAGGTGCCGTGATTTTTGTGCGCATGTCTATTTCCAACCTTCTAAGCTACGCTTGAATATTTGAAATACTGTATGAGCAAACCAAAATTGAATGAATGTGGAATTTTCTAGCTGGTTCAACAATTCTACATGTGTAGATGAATGCACAGGCTGGCATATTCTGATTTTCGAATGAAACACGGGGAAAATAAAGGCAAGAACAAAAAGTCGCCGAACACGTTGTGTATGCCTTAGGGAGGAGTCGAACCTCCGCCTTCGCACGGATTACGCGGAACAACTTGAAATATAAGACTAGGACGATCTGCCAGTTGTTCCACCAAGGCATTTAACATTTCCATGGAGGTTGGATAGATGCAGTAATTTTCGTGCTACTGCAGGTCGATTTTTCAACCTTGCCAATCAACCAAATATCTGAGCAAAAAGCGAACGAATGTGGACTACAATTGGGTTGGCCATTCTACATCTGAGTTCGTAGAGCGACACATGAATTGAAACGATGAAAAAAAAATCCACGCAAGAACAGATCAATGCCTTGAGGAGGATTCGAACCTCCGTCTTCCCGGTTATGCAACTCGAAGTCAAATAACTAAGTAGATCTGCTGATCGATCTACCAAGGCTTATTTTTCGTATTTCGAGGCTGGACAGGTGTTGTGACTTTTGTGCGAGTTGCATCCTGTCAGCTATTGATTATCTGAGCAAACAAAATTGAATGAATGTGGACTCCAATCGGTTTGGAAATTCTACGTGTGTATGTAGGTGAACACACAGACTAGCGGGGTTTGAAAGAACTGAAACGATGAGGAAAACAAAAAAGTGAGAACAAAAAGGCTTTAAAGGTATCGTTGCCATGCCTTGGGGAGGATTCGAACCTCCGTCTTCCCAAGTGTAAAATATAGTGGCCGATCATTGAGTGGGGGTGATCTGCTTGATCTACCAAGGCTTAATATCTGTATTTTGAGGCTGGATAGGTACGAGAAGTCTCTGCATGCGGCGAGTCCCTTTTCAGCATTGTAAGCTACGATTGGATATCGGAGCAAACAAAAATGGAATGACTGTGGACTTCAATTGGTCGGGAAATTCTATATATGTGGATGAACACAGAGACTGGTGTGTTTGAAATGACACAATGAAACAAGGGGAACATGCAAGGCAAGAACGAAAAAGTCACACTTCATAAGTGAAAACCCATGCCTCTGGGAGGATTCGAACCTTCGGCTTCCCCTAGTACACCCGCAAGTAAACAGTAGGAATGATCTTCCCATTGATCTACCAAGGCTTATTCTCTACAGTTGGAGGCTGAGTAGGTGCTGTGATTTCTCTGTTTTCATCCTTGCGGCCGCTTATTACTTAAACGCAAGTACACAAGAAGTATAGTGAACATCAAATTCGTTTTTGTTCTTCTGAGTACTCAGTCGACTGCATATAACGGCTGGCACCCCGAGCATGTATAGTGTATGCCAGAAGGAAGAAGAAAAGAAAAGAAAAATAGAGGAATATGATCCCTGAATGCCTTAGGGAGGATCCGAACCTCCGTCTTCCTACTACGTATAATTTGCGCCATGACCACCTAATTGAGTAGGCATGATCTGCCAATTGATCCACCAAGGCTTATTCTCCGTATTTTGGAGGTTGAATAGGTGCAGTGATTTTTATGCAGGTCGCCCACCTCTGCTTCAGCCATCACCATCCGAATTAATGAAATAAAATACCGCGGATTCGTCTTTGTTCTCCTAGTTCTACTTAGTCAACTATAGAACTGTACGAATTTGATGTTGAACTATTGCAGAAAAACCTGCACCAGGTGAGGAAAAAAGAGATATTACCACGATTACACGTCATGCTTCGGAAGGGAATCGAACCCCCATCTTCCCATGATCTCATAGTCCAAATCGCTCAAAAGAACGGAGAAGGGATGATCGACCAGCGATCCACCGAGGCGTTCCTGCTCTTATTTGAGGATGGGTGTTGTAAGTGCGAAAGGAGGTTGTAAATAGACCGCCCCGAATAAAATATCAATCAGTCAATGTGAGTTTGAGTTCAAGTGAAGTTTATCTGGGTCGCGCGCAAAACAAATGTGTATTGTACAGAAAGTTGATTATTGTACGGGGAGAAAATGATCCGCGTAATGTGTTGCATGGAAAAAACTGTTAGCATCCCCGCTTATGCCTCGAGAGGGATTCGAACCCTCATCTTCCCGCTGTAGAACTGGTGGTACATATACCGACTCAAGTAACAGGGACGATCCACCATGATCCACCGAGGCTTTCCTGCACTATCTATGCCGCAGATATGTGTGGCGGTTCATATACGTTAATACCTCACCATAATTTGAACTTGAACCAAGCCCGGCAATTCCTGGCCTCCCGACTAATCATGACCAAATCAAGCGTCTCCTTTTCCGGCTGGTTCTTTCTCCCACCCACTGAGACTGACGTCGTGCTCGTTCATCTGAGGCTTGAGCTCCTGGCGACAGACGACAACGACCACGGCTATGTCGACGATATCCAGCCCCGGCCCTGTACCACTCGCCTTTCCGCGCCCCGCCTCGCCCACAAAGTCGCCGACCACATCCCGTTTTCGGGATAATACCACCAATTACAACACCACGAATGTGAATAGCTCGCCCACGCCCCGCTCGCGCACCAACTCGCTCTTTGACTCCCCTGCCGGAGGTACATACCTACTACTGCGAGAGCCATCAGTTTAATTTATTGATTATGCTCATAGGCTCGCCGCACCGCAGCACCCTAAGCATCGACAACCTCAAGCCCAACGCACACCCCCACCCCATCCGCACAACATCCACCGCCCTCCTCATACCCTCCAACTCCACTAGTTCGCAGCAGCAGAATAGAGGGCGGCACCACTGCCTGCCGCCGCCGTCGCACCCCTCGCCGCACCGGGAGAGAACCAGTAGTAGCGCCAGTGCTAACGGTGACGGGAATGGCGGGGGCAGCGGTGGGAAGGCGGCAGGCGAGAGGAGGGGTGAGTACCGCGGGCACCGCTACTCGCGCAGTTTGAGCTCGAGCGAGGGGATGGCGTACGGGGGTGTCGCTGCGGAGAGCCCAAGAGCCCTGCCGGTGCCGCCTGGGTTCGGTGCGTTTCCTCTCTTCCTTATATCCCAATCCTGAATTAATATTGACGCTACAGACACCACGCCAGACAATAAAGGAATAACCATCACTATCTCGCCCAAGCGCTGGATGCCCGCACAGCTGGCCGCATGCCTCGGCAGCGAGGCCGGCGCGTAGACCGCGCGCCGCGGCGCGGGTGGCCGTGCCTTCATGTGCATGGGTAAGGAGGAGCTGGGGAGGCTTGGGTACGTGTTTTCATCTTCTTTCCCCGATGTCACCCTCTCCCCCTTGACCGTTTCACTCCTACGTCTTCTTGCCCGTTCCATGATCCGTTTTCTGCGCTCCACATGGGTTTCCTACGTCGGTATCAGTCGGCCGGTGTGGGGGTGCCCGCGCGCTCGAACGCGTGTCGCCATTCTCGCTCAAAGATATTAGTAGCGCCCCGGCCGACTCGTTGCCCGTGCATCCTCGTGCGCCCCTGGTCATTCTCCATCGGGGACGTCGCTCTGATCCTCTGCTGGGCGCCGTGCTTCGCTCCTGGCACGGCGCGACTCGACTCGCATACTGCTCCATAGACGCGCCTTGTTGTCGTAGGTGCCGCGCGGCGCTGGGGGATGAGGCTCTGGCGGAGGTGGGGAGGCCTCACGTACACGTCGCGCTCTCGATGCGCGCGAGGCTGTAAATGACCTTGAGCGAGGGGTGGTCTTGCCGGTGCGTGCAGTACGTTGTCCGCGATGGCGTTGCAACGATGCGCGCGATGTGCGGGAGGCTGCGGACGGCCGACGAGTGAGAGGCGGAGGAGGCGGGCGGCCCTGTGACGGGCGCAGGCAAGCGCCAAGACGGCGTTGCGACGATGTATGTCATGGGGAGGGTGCCGGTGAGCGCTGAGCGCTGAACGGAGGTCGACGCCCCCGATGGTGTTGCGATGCGGAGGGCGGTGGGGCGATCGCCGGGAATCACCCGATGAGCGAGGGGCGGAGGAGGCGGGAAGGCCTTGCCCGGCCTCAGGCGCGCAGGCGATGGCGTGGCGATGATGCACGGTGGTTTTATGGCCTGCTGGAGGGGAGGTCGCGTCACCCTACTCTCTGCGACGGGCGTGGGGGGTTAATGATGTGGTGGAAGCGGGCGATATACGCGAGGTGGATGACTTGGCGTGCGCGTTGTGGATGGCGATATGGAGGGACGACATGTCGGCGAGGGCATGCCTCATATGTACGCGTCAGGATGGGCGGATGTGGTGCGCCGCCGACGGAGGACGACACAGAGCGCGGGAGAGGGCTACTCGGGGGCATGCAGTGGGCGGATACATGCATGGCGGGTCGCGTTCATGGTCCACGCGTACGGCTGTAGCCCGCGCGATGTGGAGCAGCTCTGCGCAGCGCTGGGTACATCAGCTGGCTGAAGTCCCTGCCCCAGTGCGGCCGAGATGCGGAGCTCGGACGGCTGTGTGGGCTCGATGTCGTCCATCGCTGCAATAGCACTGCGGTGGGCGGGACAGGAGTCAGATTGGTTCGCAATAAAGCTGAAAACGATTCGGATTCTGGTCAAAGACACAGCTCACGTGTCGCATCGCGCTCGAGCCATCAACCAAGCAGGGACAAAGTGATGGCGTCAGATATTGAAATATAAGATAGGATCAGAGCGAGTCCATCCAGTTGCCCCACCAGCACATCCTCACTGTCTCCACCAGCCTTATAACATGTCCAAGATGTAGATTGGGCTTTGGAATTGACACCAAGTGACCATCCAAATCTGCCACATGCCCTGAGGAACCTCTGGCAGATTTGTACTATAACTCGCAGAAGTTGAGATTCCTTGAGTCAGCACTGGACAGGTCCAAACAAAATTGCTTTGCAGTTGAGCCCTGAAGGTCATCCAGACGTCCCTGGATATCTTCGAAGCTTGGACATGGATCATTATGAGGAGTTCCACAATCTAATGGACCTTGAATCTTGGGTGAAAAATGATGAAATGGCTTGTCGATTGTCCTCAGACCGAGACCCAGAGCTACCGGACCGTCTCCATTCATTGGCGATCTCTCACAAAACCCGATATAAGAACTTGGGGAATTTAGCAGAGTTGGAGGCCGCCAGTCATCAATGGGCCATCAGAATGGCATCTGAAAGACACCCAGAGATGTCTGCCCACCTTCACTCGTTGGCTGCCTCGTATGCAGAGAAGTTCAAAAGGAGTCCAGGAAGCATTGCGGACCTGCAATCTGCAATTCAGAATGATCAAATGGCTATATAAGGTTGACGGATGAGGATCCTAATCTGTCCGAGTATTTTAACTCCTTGCCTGCCCATTTGAGAGTCCGCTACCACAGGACTGGAGGGACATTAGCAAATCTTGAGGGCCCTGGAATATAATCACAGAGGTATCAAGTTAACTCCTGAAGGTGATCAAAATCTGCCCAAATATTTGCGCTCCTTAGCAGAGTCCTATAAAACCAAATACAAGGTTTTGGGATATTTGGCAGACCTTCAATCTCGACTGGAAAATGAGAAGGCTGCCATCAGCTTGACATCAGAGGAGAATCCAGACCTTGCTGGACACCTCTGGTCCGTGGCTATATGTTATACGGATGGATACAAGCGCTCAGACAATCTGTCCGACCTTAACTTGGCTCTGGACAACCTTCAGAGAGGTGTCCAACTGACATCAGACAAGGACTCAAATCTACCGATATAGAAAACTAGGAGAAATGAATGATCTTCAGGTTGCCAATGAACATAAGAAAAGAGGCGTGACATTGCTGCCCGGTAGCCACTTCGCTCTTTTGGACCATACATTAACAATAGACACGTCTTTCCATCTCAGAGTCCCAGCCTGGGAGCAGATCAGTGATCTTGAGGTTGCACTGGAGAATGGCCCTCAGAGTCGGAGCAAAAAGATGGTGCAGATCTTGAGAAAGGTATTGGTCGAAGAACCATGAGAGATGCTGAAGATTGGAGAAATTTTCATGAGCCAGAACCAAGGCGGCGGGCGCACATCTCCGTGAAAATGGAAGCCGCGCAGGACGCACTGCATCGGTGCTCTGGAGTCAATCGAAGATATCATCAAGAGGGTTGGCGTAATCACGAGTCATATCAGTTCCAGAAGCGCTAATCTGTCAGACCACTGCACATCGACGTCGAAGCCTTCTTAAAATGGTTGAGCGTACATATAACAGTTTCCCAACTTACTCGAGCTCCAGCGCTCGCTACTTCGAACCACCATCACACTATGAAGTTCCTATTTGTGCGTCGAAATTTGTCGTGGCTTGAAGAAACTGATGGTCAGTCAACATTTAACACAGTCATACCCAATAAGCAAACCATTCCCGCGGAAATATTGCCACTTTATACTGGGGTTCGGCATAGTTAGTACGGCTGTTTTTGCGACCACCAACGCATTTCTCGTCGGTAGGCCCCCTATTCGGTCTTACCAGTGCTCTCCTGCATATCTCAATTCAAATCCAAAACAGGGTACGACGTGATCACCATTACCAGTACCCATTTCAGCTCCACACCTGTATCAGACCTGGCTATGTGGTACACTGGAAGCAGGACGTTCGGTTGCTTTCCACATCAGTTCCAGCTGGGAGACACGTTCCGCACCAATATATCCGCGTTTTCCTACAGCATCTTCGATGTGGGATCCTCTCAATCCTCTCAATCCGAGGCTGGCGGGCTCCCTGCCGGAGCGGGCTTTTTATATGCCAACCAGGATCTCACTGCTTGCGATGTTGACGAGTTTGAGATCATAGTTAAACCCGGAGACCGCCTCATCATGGCCACGGTCAATTCGTTAAAATGCCCTTGGCAATTCCAGACAGCTCACGAATCGCGCAGGTTACCATAGTATGCCCGCCACCTCTTACCTTTCGGGCTGTTACTTCATGGAGGTAAGCGAAGTGCCTCTTTCTCTCGGCACATCTTTTCCCTCGCATATATTCAACGCAGTTATTCGAATCACGCCATGATCGGGAGCCGAGCCGTGTCCGCGTTCCCACTCAACAGCCTCGCTCGAGCGATAACCGACGGAATGAGGAATATCATGGGTACTTTCCCGTCGTTGGCACCGCTGTGCGGCATGCCTGTTGACTCCGACTTGCCTAGGTGAAGCCTATGGGGATATCTCCAACAGACTATACACTTCAAATGGGACAACTCACACCTCCCAACAAATTTACAAAGTTATAGCCCAAGGGGAACCCAGTTGCGATCCGTCTCCGCCGTTCCAGTGTGTCATCCGGCCGTTCACGAGCTACAGCGCAATTAGCAACATAGATCTCAACATTCTGGGTGCCTCGGACATCGCAGCAGACGAGGCGAATTTGTACAACGTAATAAATGTATTCTACGCCGGCGTGAGATTGGATTTAGGACACTGGACCGTGGACAATGTATGTTACATCATTTCTTCCTACATCTATATGGATTTCTGTCTCACCCACCTTCAAGCTGTTCACCAACACCACGTCCTTCAGACAATTGGTCCGGATTACAAGCTCAGCTAACCCTGCCTTTCGGGCCGTTGCCACCACCCAAGGCATGGCCTATGCTAATTCCACAGACCCCCCACCACCAGACGTGCCGACACCACCCGCCGTAGTTCAGATACCCTACATATGCAACATTATGCAAAGAAAGCCCATCGGAAGCTTCGCCGTCAGCGTCCTATCTGCGACCCTGTCCATGTTCCTGAGCACATGGGGCTTAATGATTGCGATCCTATCCTTCATTGTGGGCAAGAATCCGGGAGGTGTGTCTCCAGCTGGCTTCAGGCACTGTCGGTCTGATTCGATACGTATCGTACTTTTTTTAGCTACTTCGTGCGAGTCCCATAGTCAAATCCTGCTGCCATCGAATAGCGAAAAGCAGATAGATTTATGGGTTGCTCCCGTCGCTCACGATCCAGAAGGTGAAGATGTGCTGTTTGGGAGCAAATGTGGATTTGGGTCCAAAGCGTCCGGGCCGATCATGGATCAGACTCAGGCCTAGCCATGGAGGACATGGAATGTAATCTAGGGTTGAAAACATGTACTATCGTGCCCAAATGGTCTGAATTTGCACATTTGGTCTGAATTTCGTGTTTCTTCCCTTGTCCTCCTCCAGCTCCACTATTTCGCGCGGTTTCCCCTATCTTCGCAGGTTCCTACCCAGCCACACGTTACGAGGTTCAATATACAGAGGAGGTAGTGTTTTATTGATTGCAAATAAGCGGCAATGGATGGATGATCTACCAACGATCCATCAAGGCTTAATCTCTGCATTTTGAGGCTGGATAGGTACGAGAAGTCTCTGAATGCGGCAGGTCACTTTTCAACCTTCTAAGCTACAATTGAATATCGGAGCAAACAAAAATTGAATGAATGTGGACTCCAATTGGCTTGGAAATTCTACGTGTGTATGTAGATAAAGACACAGACTGGCGTGTTTTGAAAGAACTGAAACGATCAAGAAAACAAAAAAATGAGAACAAAAAGTCTTTGAGGGTATAATTATGCCTTAGGGAGGATTCGAACCTCCGTCTTCCCATGAACTACGACTCTTCGAATATAAAGCTGGGATGATATGTCAATCTGATCCACTAAGGCTTATTCTCAGTATTTCGGAGGTTGAATAGGTGCGGTGATTTTTGTGCGCATGTCCGTTTTCAACCTTCTAAACTACGCTTGAATCCCGAATATTTGAAATATGAACAAACCCAAACTTGAATCAATGTGAACTCCAATTGGTTTGGCAATTTTACATAGGTCAATGGATGCACAAGCTGGCATGTTCTCATTCTCGAATGAAACACGGGGAACATAAAGGCAAGAACAAAAAGTCGTCGAACATTTGGTGCGTGCCTCACTGCGTTCAGGCCCGGGGTAGACCGAGTCTGCGCAGCTGAGCCGACCTCTGCCGACCCTAGGCGGCAGGGTGCGTGGCCGTGACGTCAACGCAGATAGGCCCAGGTGTGTCGCGTTGGGCCGATCCTCTGCCGCCCCCGCACCGACAAACCTCTGTCTACCCACCCTCGCACACCAAGCGCAACCTCTCTGGCCTTTTTTCTCGTGACAACTGTCGCCTCCATGGAACCTAGGTAACCAGGTTATTTTTAGGCTTGATCCAAATCATTTTGTGATCCCCTTGCCGATGACCAAGCAACGGCACTGCTGAGGCTGTGCCTTGACAACGACATGGCAAACAAGCCTAAATGTTAACCAAACATGACTGGTGGGATGGCCGGCAGGCGGCGAGGCACAAACCAAAAATTTTAACAGTGTACGCGCAGCGCGCTCGGTCCGCGCTTCGCGCGGGCCCTCGCACGCTGCCATTTTACGCACAGAAAGGATCGATCGGAGGTTGCCGGAGTCTTGGAGATGGATGTGGTGTCTTTGACCAACGGATGAGGAGTAACGAAGTGAATGGGATCTGAGCCCAAAGAGTCGACGTGGGTAAGCGAAGCTTGGCAAAGGGGAGGGACGGAAAGCGAGATTGGGTTTTGAGACGCGTCCAATTTGATTGATGTGGGCTCACGTGGGTATTATATAATCCGTTTCTTGGACAATCCTGAGCACGGTAAGACACAAAGCTTTCAAAACAAGTTTTGGTTTGTGAACTTGCCAAACACACCTCCAACACATCTCGAACCACTTATATACCACTAAATGTTTATATCGCCACGTCCTGCTACTCCCCTTGGGTGCCACAGGTGCCACACTCTGTCTACTTGGCATTTGTGCGGACATCTGCCTACCAACGTCGGCAGAGCCCTTTGCCTACGGGCATCCTGAACGCAGTGCCTTGGGAGGATTCGAACCTCCGCCTTCCCACGGACTACGCAGACGACTTGTACTATAAGACTGGGACGACCTGCTAGTTGTTCCACCAAGGCTTATTTAACATTTCTATGGAGGTTGGATAGATGCAGTAATTTTCGTACTAGTGCAGGTCGATTTTTCATCCTTGCCGATCAACCAAATATCTGAGCAAAAAGCAAGCGAATGTGGACTACAATTGGCTTGGCCATTCTACATCTGAGCTGGTGGAGCAGCACATGAATTGAAACAATGGAAAAAAATCCAGGCAAGAACAAAAAGACGTCTCAAGACTCGATCAATGCCTTGGGAGGATTCGAACCTCCGTCTTCCCGGTTATGCAACTCGAAGTCAAATAACTAAATAGGGATGATCTGCTGATTGATCTACCGAGGCTCATTCCCCACAATTCGAACTTGGTTAAGTGTTGTCATTTCTTTCCCAATTGAGTCTCCCCGTGCAACCTGTCGGCTACTATTGAAAATCGGAGCAAACAAAATTGAATCGAGACTTCAATTGGTGTAGCAATTCTACATGTGTAGATGAATGCACAGGCTGGCATGTTGTGACTCTCGAATGAAAAAAGGGGGTAAAATAACTAAGGCAAGAACAAAAGTCCACATCTTCAGGTCATATGCCATGGGGAGGATTCGAACCTCCGTCTTCCCGTATATTCTGAATGATGCACTGGGATGATCTGCCAATTGATCCACCAAGGCTTATTCTTCATATTTTGGGAGGTTGAATGGGTGCAGTGATTTTTATGCAGGTCGCCTACCTCTGCTTCAGCCGTCACCATCCGAAATAATGGAATAAAATACCGCGGACTCTTTCCTAGTGCTAGTTAATCACGTTCTTCAATGGATAGAACCGCACGAAATTAATGTAAAATTGATGCAGAAAAACCTGCACCAGGTGAGGAAAAAAGAGACAGTCGTTCTTACCGGCTGTCATACCTCGGGAGGGACTCGAACCCTCGTCTTCCCATGATCTCATAGACATGGACCCTCCGAGCACGGAGAAGGGATGATCAACCAACAATCCACCAAGGCGTTCCTGCTCTTATTTGAGGATAGGTATTGTAATACGAAATTTAAAGGATGTTGTAAATAGACCGCCCCAAATAAAAATATCAATCAGTCAGTGTGAGTTTGAGTTCAGGTGAAGTCTATTTAGGTTTCGAGCGGGGAGAAATTGCACAGCGAGAAAACGTGTTGCATGATAAAACACTTGTGCCTCAAGAAGGATTCGAACCCTCGCCTTCCCCTTGTCTACGCAGTACTCTACCTGACGTAACAGGGACGATTCACCATGATCCACCGAGGCTTTCCTACACTATCTATGCCGCAGATATGTTAATACCTCACCATAATTTGAACTTGAAACTTGAACCGAGCCCGGCAACTCCCGGCCTCCCAACCAATCATGACCAAATCAAGCATCTCCTTTCCGGCTGGTTCTTTCTCCCACCCAGTGAGACTGACGTCGTGCTCGTTCATCTGAGGCTTGAGCTTTCGACGACGGACGACAACGCCAACGATGTCGGCGATATCCAGCCCAGGCCCTGTGCCACTCGCTTTCCGCGCCCCGCCTCGCCCACAAAGTCGCCGACCACACCCCGTTTTCGGGACAATACCACCAATAACAACAACACCACGAATGTGAATAGCTCGCCCACGCCCCGGTCGCGCACCAACTCGCTCTTTGACTCCTCTGCCGGAGGTACATTCTTACTACTGCGAATCTTACCAATTTCATTTATTCATCATGTATAGGCTCGCCGCACCGCAGCACTCCAAGCATCGAGGACCTCCAACGCACACCCCTACCCCATCCGCACAACATCCACCGCGCTTCTCACGCGCTCAAACTCCACTAGCTCGCAGCAACAGAATAGAGGGCGGCACCACTGCCTGCCGCCGCCGCACCCCACGAGCAGCAACGCCACCGCTAACGGGGACGGGAATGGAGGGTGCAGCGGTGGGAAGGTGGCGGGTAAACGGCGGGGCGAGTACCGCGGGCACCGCTACTCGCGCACCCCGAGCTCGAGCGAAGGGATGGCGTATGGGGGTGCGGGGGCGGAGAGCCCGAGGGCGCCGCCGCCTGGGTTGGGTGCGTTTCTTCTCTATCCTTATATTCCCTGTTCCTAATTGCATTTGACCCGACAGACACCACACCGGACAATAAAGCAATAAACAATGTCACCTCACTCTGCGCTGGATGTCCGCGTCCCTCGGCGGCGAGGCCGGCGCGTGGGCGGCCGCTCATATGTACGCATAGGCAAGGAGAAGCTGGGAAGGCTTGGATGAGTTCTTCCTCCGTTGACCCCTCCTTCCATCTATCCTCGCCCTTCGATCCCCCCATTTAACCCTTCACCCTGCCTCGTCCTCCCGTTTCCTTGCGTTTCGTTCTTTCCGGTGCCCTTCGGTATCGGTATCCGTCGGGCCTACCTCCCGTGCGCTCTTGTTCGTCCACACGCGAGTTCCAACGCTGCCCCAAGCGAGTTCGGCGTGCGTCGCGGCGTCTTTTTTCCCTCGATGTGCCTCGCGGCGTCTTTAATGCGCTGCCCCCACGCTCGCTGTCGGTGATGCGGGGGGGGGGGGGGGCACCCGCACACTCTCGATGGTCCCCTGTGTCCCAGTCGAGTTCCGTGCTGCCCCAGACACCTTTGCCGACACGTGTCCCAAGACTTATACATTCATTTGTGGGTTGGACAAATGGAACAATTTTTTTTGCACGCAATAATTCCTTTGCTTCTTCTGAAAGATAATGCGGGGAGCCAGCACTGATTGGAGGTAAATTTTATTTTCGACCTCTACGAAGCAACAAAATATGTCGCCGGTCCGTTATATAAATTTCAGGGTAAAAAAAATGTTCGACGATCACCGTCATGCCTTGGGGAGGACTCGAACCTCCGTCTTCCCGGGAGAAACTATCGGGAGAGTCACTGAGTGCCAATTGATTATTCTCTATATTTCGAGGATAGATAAGCGCAACAATTTCTGTGCATCGGCCTGTCTCCGAGTCCGCGCCATCTTCGTCACTTCGTTACTTCGCTTAAATTCATCAGTTTGATGGCATTCTATGAAAGTTCGTGAGTTCAAGGAATTTCGACGAAGGTTCGTCACTTTCCTTGGATCAACGTACCGCGTGCCTGTCGGCACATCACAGAATCGGCGGTGTGCCGAGCTCGGCTGGTTAGGGCTAGTGGTTAGAGGTTAGAGGTTAGCGGTTAGCGGTTAGTGGCTTGGGTTAGTGGTTCTGGTTTGGGCTAGCGGTTAGGGTTAGTGGTTAATGTTAGGGTAAGGTATCTAGATGAAAAAACCCGTCCGCCTTGTGCTGAAGGAACAATGATGGCCGATGTTCCGGGTTCTTGAACGTGCCGAGTTAAAATGACGAACTTACACAGAAAATCGTCGGAAGTAACGAACTTTCCCTAAATGCGATCAAATTGACGAGGTTTCGTGAAAATAGGCGAAATAAGCGAAGTAACGAAGTGACGAAGTGACGAAGATGGCTACTACCCCCTGTCTCCTTCAACCTCAGGAAGCTTTAGATTCAATTTTTTTCCTAAGTACTCTGTCGACTGCTCACAAACGGCTGGCAGTATAGTACAGGCCAGGAGGAAGAAAGCAAAAAAAAAACCCAGATTTTCCGCAGATGCTTTAGGGGGGTTTCGAACCTCCGTCTTCCTAAGTGTAACACAATATAGTGGCCTATTGTTGAGTGGGGGTGATTTGCTTGATCTACCAAGGCTTAATCTCTGTATTGTGAGGCTGGCTAGGTACGAGAAGTCTCTGAATGTGGCAAGTCACTTTTCAACCTTCTAAGCTACGATTGAATATCGGAGCAAACAAACAAAAATTGAATGAATGTGGACTCCAATTGGTTTGGAAATTCTACGTGTGTATGTAGGTGAACACACAGACTGGCGGGGTTTGAAAGAACTGAAACGATGGAGAAAACAAAAAAGTGAGAATAAAAAGGCTTTAAAGGTGTCATTGCCATGCCTTGGGGAGGATTCGAACCTTCGTTTTCCCAAGTGTAACACAATATTTGGGGCCTATTATTGAGTGGGGGCGATCTACTTGATCTACCAAGACTTAATCTCTGTATTTAGAGGCTGGATGGGTACGAGAAGTCTCTGAATGCGGCGAGTCCCTTTTCAACATGGTAAGCTACGATTGGATATCGGAGCAAACAAAAATGGAATGACTGTGGATTTCAATTGGTTGGGAAATTCTATATGCGTGGATGAACACAGAGACTGGTGTGTTTGAAATGACACAATGAAACAAGGGGAACATGCAAGGCAAGAACGAAAAAGTCACGCTTCATAAGTGAAAACCCATGCCTCTGGGAGGATTCGAACCTTCGGCTTCCCCTAGTACACCCGCAAGTAAACAGTAGGAATGATCTGCCCATTGATCTACCAAGGCTTATTGTCTACAGTTGGAGGCTGAGTAGGTGCTGTGATTTCTCTGTTTTCATCCTTGTGGCCGCTTATTACTTAAACGCAAGTACACAAGAAGTACAGTGAACATCAAATTCGTTTTTGTTCTTCCGAGTGCTCAGTCGACTGCACATAACGGCTGGCATCCCGAGCATGTATAGAGAGTATGCCAGAAGGAAGAAGAAAAGAAAAGAAAAGAAAAAATAGAGCAGCATGATCCCTGAATGCCTTGGGGAGGATTCGAACCTCCGTCTTCCCGTATATTCCCGTATGACCACGACTTGTAAAGCTAGGATGATCTGCCAATGATCCACCAAGGCTTATTCTCTGTTTTTCGAAGCTTGGTGGGTGCAGTGAATTCTGTAGACCTGAGCGACTAAATCATCAGAATCAATGAATGAAATTACCGTGGACTCTTTCCTAGTGCTAGCGAATCACAGTCTTTCAATGGATAGAACCGGACGAAGTCAATGTAAAATTGATGCAGACAAAAATTCATAGGACGAGGAAAAAAGAGACAGTCCTCTTGCCTGCATTCTCATGCCTCGGGAGGGATTCGAACCCTCGTCTTCCCATGATCTCATAGTCTTAGCATGGCTCGAACACGGAGAAGGGATGATCAACCAACGATCCACCGAGGTGTTGCTGTTCTTATTTGAGAATAGGTGTTGTAAGTGCGAAAGGAGGTTGTAAATAGACCGCCCCCAATAAAATATCAATCAGTCAGTGTGAGTTTGAGTTCAAGTGAAGTTTATCTGAGTCGCACGGAGAAAAAGATGTGTATTATACAGAAAGTTAGTTATTGCACAGCGAGAAAATAATCCGCGGAATATGTTGCATGAAAAAAAGTTAGGAACATCCCCATTATGCCTCGAGAGGGATTCGGACCCCCCCCATCTTCCCGCTGTAAAACTGCTATTGGCTTAAGTAACAGAGACGATCCACCATGATCCACCGAGGCTTTCCTGCACTATCTATGCCGCAGATATGTGTGGCGGTTCATATACGTTAATACCTCACCATAATTTGACCCTGACGCTTGAACAAAGCCCGGCTGGTTCTTTCTCCCACCCACTGAGACTGACGTCGTGCTCGTTCATCTGAGGCTTGAGCTTTCGATGACGGACGACTACACAGACGATGTCGACGATATCCAGCCCGGGCCCTGTGTCACTCGCCTTCGCCCCGCCTCGCCCACAAAGTCGCCGACCACGTCCCGGTTTCGGGAGAATAGTACCAATAACAACAACACTACGAATGTGAATAGCTCGCCCACGCCCCGGTCGCGGACCAATTCGCTCTTTGACTCCCCTGCTGGAAGTACATTCCTACTACTGCGAATCTTACCAATTTCATTTATTCATCATGTATAGGCTCGCCGCACCGCAGCACCCCAAGCATCGAGGACCTCAAGCCCAACGCACACCCCTACCCCATCCGCACAACATCCACCGCGCTCCTCACGCGCTCAAACTCCACTAGCTCGCAGCAGCAGAATAAAGGGAGGCACCACTGCCTGCCGCCGCCGCACCCCTCGCCGCCTCGCGAGCGCACGCGCAGCAACGCCACCGCCAACGGGGACGGGAATGGAGGGGGCAGCGGCGGGAAGGTGGCGACTGTCATGACAGAATTTGCTATAATTACCTGATTTTCGAAGCGGAGAAAGTGATTCAGAGTGTTGTATGGCGCTTTTCAATACTTAGCCCTCGTCCAGTCCCAAAAAACGCGTGTTATATAAGGTAATTGAGTCGCATCGAGTCTATTTACAGTGGCCATCATGTCATGACTTCCCGTGATTTCGTCAGTCCTGACTCCTGTAAATGGACGCGACGTGGCCCAATTACCTCGTATACCACGCGTTGTTTGGGACTGGACAAGGTCTAAGCATTGAAGAGTGCCATACAACATTCTGAATCACTTTCTCCGCTTCGAAAATCAGGTAATTACAGCAAATTCTGTCATGCCAGTACAGAACACCATTGAACAGGTAAGGACAAGGCAGGTGGGAATAACGGTCCTTTTGATTCTATCACATTGCTTCTTACATGTCGAAGTACCTAGTATTAAGAAATCAGCTCGTTTCAACAAGAACTGAACCAACTAGCACCAATTTACGCCAACGTGCTCAAGTGCCAGGAAATACAAAATATGATATTTTTAAATTCCGTTTCTATCACTAATTGCGTATGAATTAGTACAAATTATCTAGCTAGGTTTCAGCTCGATCCATGCAAAACTCAGAGAGTTATGGGCAAATCGGTCGCGAGGATCGAAATCTACCCAAAACAGTAATTTTCTGTTCACGCCTTCAGCACTGCAATTAGCTGTAAGGCCCAAATGTGCTGCAAAAAATTCTAGACAGTTCATAAGTTGTTTTGAATGCAATTCGGGTCATTTATGTGTCGATAGACTGTAGTGCACAGTGGAAAGACTCATCCCGATTCAGCCCATGGGAGAGTTCACGTGTGATCACAATTAATTTGATCATGGTAATCGGTCCGGTAAGCCCGGTGCCAGAATCAGACTCCATATTGAAGTTTATCGACTATCATAAACTTTTGTGGAGCCCCGAGAGACTAGGAACTAAAGGCAATAACAAAAAGTCGCCGAGCACCAGTCTCCTACCTAGCCGCATGTTACGGGGTTGGGAATGTACAGAGCAGTGGGATGCAAAATGAGATCTGTAAGTCACTGCGTTGCGGCCCCTCGTAGTCACAGGTGAGACTACATTGGGCTACGTGGTTGTACCTTGGTCGAACCCCATAGACCAGGGTGTTGTACACGGGGTACACCCATTCTGTGACTATGTTGGGCTATGTGATCCGAGCTGCCGTAGTCACAGGCTTGTCACGCTTCGGCTACATTGGGCTACTCGGGCCGACGTTGGTCTACATGACGTAGCCACGTGTAGACATACCTAGCTTTCGCCTTCATGCTCAAGCCAGTTGAGTTTTTGCTTTAATTTCACTCCTAACACCTTCCCAAGACCCATTTTACTTCCCAAATTCACCGGCCCGGACCGACGGTTCTCGCAAGCGAGCAAGTAAATATGTCACAACACGACCACACTTTGATCGCGGAAATCTCAACTTCAACTCATTTTGCGGTGGCAATGCTCAACACTCATCTACAAGCTGTGTCTACCTTGTTCTCCAACTATTCTACATTGGTCTACCCTGGGTACACGTGGTTACACAAACGTAGACCAAGCTCGACCAACGTAGACCACCATGGTCTACCCAGCATTGACATGGGTAGTCACAGGTAGTCACACACCTGTGTCTACCAGGGTGGTCTACCCATGTAGTCATACCCTGTGACTACGAGGGGCCGCAACGCAGTGAGTAGGATAATTATAGAATTTTGATGTCCCATGATTATGTCAAAATTTAAACTCTGACCTTCACTTAACCCAACCCCTCCACAGCAGCTGGAGTCCGTAGTGCGATGCTAGAACTCCAAAGATCTCAGAAAGGTAGAATGGTGACTGTTAGACACTGCCACAGCTCCTTTGAGCGGTGAGACGGCTGAAATGAAAACACGCTTACAATTTGGCGAAACTCAGTCTAAACCGATCCTCTTACTGCTCGGTGGTACACAATTAGAGTCAGAGTAAGCTCCGAGCTGCTGATTGAGTCTCAAAGATGTGATGGAATACAAGCGATTGACCATACTGCGACTGTATACGATACTCTAAACAATGTGGGGTCAGTACAGTGTTCAGCGAGTTAGTCGTGAGTAGTCGTCTGATAGTGGCCATAACTCATATGTGAAGGCGGTATCATGCAGGATCACTAGAAACCATACCAAGGAGAATGTATGAATATCCAAATTTATTTAAACACTGCTACACAAAGATCATAGACCTCTAGTGGGGATTTTGGGCAAATATAGTCTTGTCATGACTAAAGATAATAGCACTGGTTGAGCATTTCAATTTTTTCACTCCAAGTTTCAGTGCAAAACTTCCTTTATTTTTCACCCAAGAAGTGTATCTGAAAATGTCTGAAATTTTTAAACTTTTACAGTACTTTTGTGACTTTACTGAAAATTGTTTGAATTTTTCATAAAAATACTGGAAAATTTATGAATTTACCAGCTACATTTTCAGTGAAAAATGTATGAAAAATAAAGGAAGTTTTTCACCAAAAATATAGGTGAAATTTTTGAAATGCTCACCCAGTGTAGTCATGACTCCAAGTCGTATGAGAAATAGTAATTCTCAGGCACAGATAAACAGTCGTGAATAATGGAAGAGTCGCGACTACCAAAATAGACCTTTGGGCGAGCTCCAAGAGTGTGATCACATGTCAGATAGTGAACCAGTTGACTAAGCGAGTCAATCCGAGGATTCCCGATGAAGTCCAAGAGGATCCAAAGACTTGATCAAACATTCACATGAAAGATGTGGTTGTCATGATTAGGTTGAAAGCACGCAATATGGCGTCAAGGCGGTCTAGATCGCTCCGGATCTTGCATTGACTAAAGATAGATGATGCTGAAGGCTCTCCGGAACTTTCGGAACTAGTCTAGACTGTTGGGATTGAATCCTATAGGCTACAGGCTGCAGATCTCCGATCAAACATGGTTGATAGACGGATAAAAGGACCATATACCTCATTTCTATTACTCATTTCCCTTATCTGGCATGTACTAAAATAGATTGTAAATTAGTATAAAGTCTCAGTAGAATAATGCGATTCTGGACTGTATTTTCCTCCCAGCTACTATAGCCGTGACTATTGTCGTCATTGGTTGTGGGTCACGGGGTAAGTGCATGTCTGGGTTTTACGCGGAGATTTGTTTAAACACATTTCGAAGTTGTACTACTTTAGCAGAAATATATATAGAACCAGAACATAGTTGTTTGATAACCAAAGTCCCAGCAAAGTAAGCTGAATAAGAAAGTCATAAGAAACAGTCAAATCTGTACCGAAGTGGTCCTTTAAGAGTCGCGACTAAGTGTCAAGACGGAGCATAGCTGTTGATATTGTTCCTTTGAGTTCGGTTGCAGTCTAAGTACCAAAGAAGTAAAGTCTAAGACGGTCTCAAGTGACCTAAAGTTCAGTCCAAGTGTGGCTTAAGTTGTCGGAGTTGTTCAAGTACACTTGCGACTGTGTTTCATTCCATCCAAACACCCCAAAGATAGTGTTTCTCTTGTGAGAGACTTTAGTCAAGGTTCTCGAGTAATTCTCACGATCATTCCCAAGGGCACAGTTAGATCTATAGTCATTCATTGCAACTGTCTACGGTTCATCTTACTCAATTCTGATTGAGAGGACCCTAGTTATAGAAGCACCAATATAGTTAAGTAGTAGTAGTGTGTGTGTGTGTTGGGTGTAGTTCATTTTGTGTGCGTCTTGCACATATCTTGAGATTATACTTTTCACGACTATACTTGGGTGCACCATTTCAGTGGTGGAGGCCGATGAATGCATGGGCAAACTTGATTTAAAATGGATATTCAGGACAGTGAACCCCAGAAGAAAATATAAACAGACTAAGATCATATATATATATATTCTTTTTCAATGAAAGAATGTGAAATAATGTTGTACTTCACCTTACTTTCCCCACAAATCCCACAACTTGAAGGCGACTCTTTTGAATTCGAAGGAGATTTCCCTTTACAGTACCATGTAGCGCAAGAGGTGAGATTATAACTTGGCAAGGGGCATTAAGGAAAAATTACTTGGAATATATTTAGATGAGTAAAAAAAAATATGCCGAGTCACAAGTCTACAACAAACATAGGTGTCCCTCTCTTTTAATTTTATTCTGTGTCCCAAAAAAGACTGACTATATATTCAAACATCGATATATTTCTCTGAACACATCTGCCAGCTCAAAACGGCTTTTTCTTTCTTTCTGTTACAAATTTATTTTCTAACTCCCGGATTCAGGTCTCAATGGTTTTGTTGTAAGATTGGCCTGGATTACACTTTTGTACAACAGGTTTGTCCCATCAAAACAAATGTCTTTTTAACATTATT
Source organism: Mycena rebaudengoi (assembly GCA_029282285.1). Classification (NCBI taxonomy): domain Eukaryota; kingdom Fungi; phylum Basidiomycota; class Agaricomycetes; order Agaricales; family Mycenaceae; genus Mycena; species Mycena rebaudengoi. The sequence goes on along the minus strand of JARJCX010000016.1, from coordinate 790,419 downwards.
TACATGTAAGTTGCAAAATATTGGTGCAGGGGAAAAACATACGGACTGAGGTTTTCCGAGAGAGAAAAAAGCATATGGTAGATTTTACCGAAATGGGGCATTCTTGGAGAGCCACTTCACTTATTTGACGAGGTTTTCAACCACCTGTGGATGTGTGTATTGTTTAGGAGGTGGGCCTGTCACCGAATCCAAATGGGGCTAGATCTGATGGGAGTTCTAGCAATCGACTCAGCACTCCGGCAGCTGGCATTTAACACACGTAAACAACATAGCCACCCCCTGATCACTGCAATCAGCAGACAATCCTTTTGTCAACAAAACCTCATTGTGTCCCACTCTGTCCTTGCTCAAGAGGAATTAATGGCCGCTGAACTCATTCTCACACTCCTGGAAAGGTCCTCTTTGCAAAGACAATCCGTCTACTACGAGTCTTAGCCCTATTGATGCCTTCTAGCAGAATTCGATGTCCTAGGCATCTACCTTTGTGTGGGCACAAAAAGTCATCCAAAAGAAAACCATCAAAGTTTTGTATGGCTCTACACCATTGAGAGTGGTGAGCGGGACACAACGAGGTTTTGTTGACGAAAGGATTGTCTGCAGATGGCAGTGATCAGGGGGTGGCTATGTTGTTTACATGTGTTAAATGCCAGCCGGGTTGGGTTAAGCGAAGGTCGGAGTTTAAAATTTGACATAATCATGTGACATCAAAATTCTATTATGAGTACTTATGTAATAAGGATCGTCTCTTTCATATCTCGGGGGACCTTAATTAGGGTCAGTGACAAAAAACTGTGAGGTACTTTTTAGTGGCTGTGTGAAGTCATTTATATCGCTTTATTAGAAAAAAACCTAGTGTATTTAGTGGCTGAGCATTGTACATGTGTACGTACTCGGGGAAAAATACCCCCTACTCGGTGAAAAATACCAACATGCACAAACACTGTAATTTTTTTTTTTTGCCATCACATTTGGAATGATCCGACACATCTTTGCATCACGTTTCTGCAGGCATGAGTTTATGGCCGCTCAACGCCTAGAAATACATTGGCCATGGTGAAAAATCTACAAGATGTCTGGAATATGTCCCCAAGTTCGGCTGTTCCAGCCAACAGGGACCATGGCAGGATGTGGTCGTCATCGAATGCTAGTTCCACTTCTACGCCCACTTGCATAACTTTCTGCATGGCTTGCGTGAATTTTTCGGTACCCAGGCCAGCGATAGTTGCGTGTTGGCGAAAGAATGGTATGTTGCAAGTGTTCAATCTGCTCGTTGTATCAGTCTGGTGCATATGTCCGAGTTAAATATATTCTCACTTGCCACGCTTCACAGGCGGAAGCTCCATATCGAGCAGCATTCCCACCACTGTGAACGTTATCTCGCGTGCATCGCCAGTGTGGTCCTTCATGACAGCTTTGTGGAACTTGGGGAATCCAACCTCTTTGGCAGTGACGTTATTGATCTGTAGACGGTTCAGTATCATGTAAAAAATTGAATGTTACTTAAACATTCACATCTACCATGTGTGCAGGACCGATGCAGTAATCCTTCTTGAGTGCCAATTGTTCGGTCGCCATGTATGCGGCAAGTCAGTCAATCAATTTCTCTGTTCAAAATTTGTCAGAGTTAATAATAATAATAAAAGTTGAGAGTCCGCTACTCACTGGCTGCATTTATGTCGTAGAATGAGTTCATGTTGCAAGATGATTTCCTTTCGTCCGATATTCACCCTTCTTATACGCCTAGATATGTAGTTTGGGGAAGGTTTTTCATTTGATCGGTGCGATAACGGTGCATGATGTGTGTTGATCGCACTGCTTTCCCTCTCTAACTTCACCCCATTCTCACATTTCCTCTCCCTTTTTTCCATTCATTCTCGGATAGATCTTCCACTCACATGAGGGTACAACTGGATATTTACAAACCCATCCGATCGCAGGCCCTTTGACTCCTATATGAACTTTGGCAATTTCGATTCCTTCAGTCTCTTGCCATGGTCGATCGAGGAACACTTGGATATCGATCCCGATTATCATTGCATGATTTGTTTGATAGGTTTGCCAAGAATCTTGGGGCCATCCGGTTATAGCTCGATCTCTTCTGATCAGCCGGAAAGAAAGATTACGAGTACTTATGTAATAAGTCACGTTTCTTTAAAATCTCCAGGACCCTAATTTGCTGTCGAAAATCCCAGTAACGCTCAAAATGTTGAGGGACTTTTTAGGGGCTATGCTAATAAATCTTGTGGCTGTCCTTAGAAACAGTTCATTTTTTTGAAATCTTTCTAGCGGCTGTGTCAGTTATTTCTGGATTGATGGGTTGAGCACCGAGTAACCCATATCATAAAAATGTTTTGTCCTCAACCTAGCTCGCTACCTAATTATGGTGGTCGGCAACCCTGCCGGAAATCAGTGATGCAAGAGATGGTATTGCTGCATTTGGTAATTCAGCCCCTATTACTGTTCTTCCAACGCTCAAAAAGTGGCTGGAAGGAGACCACAACATACTAGATGTTGACATAGGGCCAAGAACATTAATAACTACACTCCTGTAACATAAAGTGCAAAAAGAAGCCGAGATAAGCCAAAGTTTGGCCGCTTTTTTGAGACTGTCTGCCATATTTCCACTGGTACTTTTGAGCTCAGTCTTCACCTATAAATCCCTCTAATATTTTCATATACTTGGAACAGCTATATAAACAACGCCTAAATTCTGCTTTTGTAATCTCTGTCTTCTTTCGGGTACTGTGGGCCAATATTGCCTCAAAAATGATGTTATTTCACAGTTGGGTTCATATTTTAAAATTTGGGAATCTAGACACTATTCAGGTCGATTTCCCATCTACTTTTCACCATACAAACTATACCCCAAAATCAATGTACACAGAGAATTTTCCCATGACCATCATTTGGGCCGTTGTCGGAGTTTGAATTTGGCACCGCATTGCCGACCACCACTAATTAAGATTCCACGTTGCTTGCGTCCCAAACAGGACAACGGCTACATCCGGTCGGCTTCCATTGGCATGCCTCATTATGGAAAAACTGGCTAACCTTATACTTCTCATCTTCAACATGGATCTCTTAAGGTTGATGGCGAATCTACCTGGTACGCGGACATGATGATGGCTTGAAGCAAGAGAAGATCACACATCTGTCAATCATGTGGGACCGAAATGGATTTGATGCCAGGAAGCCAACCGGAATATACTGGAATGACGTGTACTATAGTAAAAGGAATAAGTATGAGTTTTGCCGGGCAACGCCATGGCCTTACTACCCAAGTTGCTGTGCGTCGATCGGCCAGCTCCACCATGACCCAGACGTGGCTGTGGATTGATCGAAAATGATGCGGAGCGGATATAATCAGTTCGCTCCAACTTTCTTGCGTATTTTTGCTTTTGTTCATCGGCCTGTGATAACGTCCCCCTCCCCTTATGTCGACTTAGGCCGCTGTTCTGTTCGTTTCCTCCCCGTTTATAACCAACGCTCGTTTGAACGTTGTGGGCGTCCCGCTTTCCAATGCCCCCTCGTCATGCTCTCGGAGATTCTGCTGGGTATCTCCCTCTTTTTATGACATTATTCTTGTCGACTCATGCTTCTTCAGGAAAGCCGTTTGTCGCACTGCCTGTATCACCACCAGCGGCAAAACCCCAAAGTATGTATGGTCCCTCCCAGTTTCGTGCTTCATCATTCATTTTATCTTGTTTTCATTCAGGAAACTCACTTCAACTACTGAAGACACTTCTTCTCCTGGTGCAGACACCGACACTGTATCTGAAACTCAGTATGTTATCCTTGCATTTTGCGTTTATACATTTAATTATTGATTGTGTATCTTTTTTCCGTCTGCTGTTCAGAATCGAATGGGAAGCCACTCCGCCTCCTGAGTCTGTTAAAAGGCCTCTCGAATCTCCGTCAAGCTCAGACACTTTAGACGACAAGGACGGCTCTAACCAGTATGTCGTGATTTGATTATTCTTATTATCCCATTCATTTCCGTTAACAGTTGTACTGTGTAGAGTTTCGTCGAAGCGCATATGTCTTGACGTCGAGTCCGCCAACGGCTATCGCCAGCTGGTTACGGATGGATATAAAGGGTCAATTATTCCACTATATGCTATTTGTTTGACTGACTCTAATGCTTTTAACCAGTGCCATAACGGACAACGTTCCTGGAGCCCCTTTGCCTTCCGTCATTGTTACTGGAGACCATACAATGTCTGCTGCACGCTATGGACCTGCCCCGACCACTCAGCGCACTCTAGATACTCGCTACACTCACCCTGCTTCCACCACACGAGTTCCCGACGAACCTGACTTCAGGCCGATTCCAGCCATTACAAACGAACAGTACAGGTCTGTATTGTTTTCTTTATTTTATTCATTAGTCGCTGATAGGGCTGCCGAACTAACACACTATAAATGTATATATAGGAAAGCGTATAAGAAACCGCTATAACCAGCAGAATCTATATCACAACCCAACTAACACACCAACAATGCTTTTCGATAGCTGTTTTTATTGTAGGAGTCAGACGGCCAAGTATTAGGCGCGAAAGATATTTTATAGGATGAAAATGTATGTATAGGAATGCGAACAGGAAGTCAAACAAAGTCACCCAAGGGTTTCCAAGTCTTTGTAGGGTTTTCTCTTTTAACGGGAGGACCGTGTAGTGTGGACACTGTAATGTCTCAACTGATAGCTTCGCTTATATAGGCCTTCTTAATCCAACGTTCTCAAAAGCAATCAATGTTCTGACTGCACAAAACCCTTATAGCTTATATTCTTATAGCTTATATAGGTCCCTGAGATCACTGCAATTGTAACTTCAAAAGCTTTATAGATTCTTTGTAGCAAAACCTCTAACTGAGTGTCTTTTTATGTATCCGAGACTCTGCAATTGGCCCTATAGGGAGACAACTACTACTGTAGCGGTCACCGAAGTGGGGGGTTGCGTGAGTTACTGTAATCTAACGAAAACTCCTACCTATATACTATTTGGAAAGCTATAAGTAAACAAATGATCGAGAACTAGGGTTTAGGGTATGTAAGATTTATAAGTAACAGTCATTATAGGCTTGGCAAAGAGGGCTTGGCGACTCCGTTATTCGCACGTGTTCTGTGTTTTCCTGTCCGGATAATCGTATAGGACGCTCAAACTGAGCTCGGAGCTTCGTTCCGGGTCCTATAGGCTTGGATGCCGCTGGGTTGCGGAGTCTAGACCATCGCGAGAGATTCGCTATTGGCCCTTCCTATACCATGTGTTTAACTCGGCTCTACAGCAATTCGGATGCAGGTTTTCCCTATAGTTCCCTTTATGGGTTCCGTAGTTCAAAGTGAACGGGTGCAATTCGGTAACCGCCGGACTTCGGAAGTCCACCCTATATGTTCTGTGTCGGATCTACTCGGTCGGCCGATCCCTATAATGTCATGACCTCATTGCATGTGCTCCTATAGCCGGTTCGGGCCGTAATAGGAGACTTGTTGTATGTCTTTTGTGAATATAGGACATGTTTCTGCTTCAAATGCTTCGCTCCTTGATTATAGGACTACGTTCATGTCTCCTATAGATGCTACTCTGTGTTGTGTAGTCCATCTTGGATGTTGCGGAGGGTAAGATAATGATTATAGAGGCCCTCATTTGTAAAGGTACCATCTATAGGACAATGTCTAGGTACTCTTTGACCATAACCGAGTTTCCTATAGCCTATATGTCGGAGTCATACAGACTGTTAGGGATCCTGCCGTCTATAATACTCTTATAGGAATCGCAAAATAGTGTGTTTCAAGGCTGCTATTATAGATGGCGTATCATTGCTGTTTAATGTTCCGCTTACAGAGAATTTCTTCTGTTCCTTCAATCGAAGAACATGGGTTCTGTCACGCCTACCATGTTGGGTCAGTCCTCCGGATCCGTGGCTTCCGACTCTGCTTCTGGGGGCGATCTTGCCCCGGCTGTCGTTGGTTCGGTTATATCCTCTGCCTCTGGGATCGATAAGCCTGGTGCGCCTACGGGCACTGTTGCGCGAAAGGGTTAGGTGGCAAACGCAAGTCTAACAAGTCGTACTGCAGGAGAACAACATTATTTGCGTCGGGTGAGCGTCACATTTTCAGTGCATTACCTATAAATGTTTCTTACCTTAATCCCAGTGCACTTCCAGATATTGACGAGACTTTCGATCTAGCTCTCCAGGACCCTATGCTTGTTGACCACTATCCTGATTTGCCGAATCTGTGGTGAGCTTTTGTCATCCGCTATTTTATTGATCTTGCCCTTACCAACGGTTATTTAGGTCTGAAACCGTATTGTCCTGGAGCAGCAAAGTCGGACCTGGGTACATGCTGCTCAGCAATTGGCTCCAGGTCATTGATTACCTCCCTGAGGAGTGAGTTCTGTCGCATAAATTTGCTTCTTCCACTAACCTCATTTATCAGTGAAGTTTTCATGCTTTTTGATTTCGTTCAACGAGGGCGCTACGTCAATCCCGCTAGAATCAATCCCAAGTTGCTACAGGCTGTCATGCCTATCTACATCAAGAATAAATTTCGCTACACAGTTTGCGTTGGGGAGACTCCTGCCATTCTCATTTCCACTGGGATGTGCGTTCAATCCTCTGTCACTCAGCACTGTCAGCAGCCGTCCGTCGCCGGATACTCCTTCTCTCCGATTTGTTACCATGCGACCCCATGTGCAGGAAGGAGAGCGCACAGTTGGTTGTATTGCGATGGTCTTTAACGAGCGGAAATTCCACCTCCAAATTGACGCGGACGTAATCATATTTGGATCCTTGTTGTACAAGCCCGTTTCTCGTGGTGAACTCTTCCTCTTATTTTTTGGCCCAATGTTCGCTTACTTATTTATTCAGAACAGTCCAATTCGAAGGCACTCGCTATTTCTGGGGTGCCTAGCCCTTCTTCCCAATTGGGTACCTCTCGCAGGACTGACGACACCGGTTTCAAGACTGTTCTTGGATGTGACGATGACAGTGAGTCCAATCTATCCATTTGCATCTATCGCATTCTGATTCCATATTAGTTCCCGTCTACGATGGCCGTCATACTCCCTTCGATCTTAACAAGGACGTCGAAAATTTGGCGGCTGTTTTGCCCAAATACGAAGGGACGGAAGATGGGGAGGTTATTCCCGGGTCCTTCATAGCTGTCGCCTACACTGCGACCTCGTACAACAACAAGGATCACTCGGTCGCTGTGAGTTTCAACATTCAGTGGGTTATTGTTATGGGCCAACCCAACGACGAGTAGATGGGTTTTATTTTCCCTTCAGTTCTCTTATCTTGCCTTTTTCCCCTCCATACGCACGCAAACCATATACAACACCGTAAAATTAGTCTGTAAATTCCCAAAAACATGTCATTATATATCAAATATTAGTGCTTTTGTCTTTTTTTATTCGGCTTTGCGATCTTGATACCTTACGTTCCTGTGAGCACTCTTGTCGGCTTTGCTATTTTGAAAGTTTCCGCGGATCAATATGTCGATCAATATTTGATCGCATCGGATTAGCATCTCACCATTTGCCTCCATCTCTGACCACTTTGGCGATTTTGAGCCGGTCACCCACTGTTTATTGGACTAGGCCATATCTTGCTCAACAAGTTCTTTTCATCGCTTGACAATGACTCTACTGCCTTCATTTACGCTGTCTATGACGATCATTCGACTGAATAGGGTTAGTGTTAGCAGATTAGCGGGCAGGACGTATGGTGCAAATAGGAAATACATAAATGTTCGAATTAATTGGCATCCTCATGGCGGCACGCACCTGTGGTCGGCCGGTCCCAAATAAACCGGATAATTGTGTTTAATTGATCATTTCCATCCGTCAGCAGCTCCCAAATGAAGTGCAAATAAAATACCGGGAAAAAAATTAAGTACGAGTTCATGCCGGGCGCAGCCACGGCCCTTTACCCCAAGTAATTATCCTACTTACAGATCTCATTTTGCGTCCCACTGCTCTGTATATTCCCAACCCCGTAACATGCGGCTGGGTAGGAGACTGGCCGAGCACTTGGTATATGCCTTGGGGAGGATTCGAACCTCCGTCTTCCCGGTTATATGCAACTCAAAGTCAAATAACTAAGTAGGGATGATCTACTGATTGATCTACCGAGGCTTATTGCCTACCTTCCGAGGTTGGATATGCGCGGCAAATCTTTGTTGTTTTCTTTTCAGCCTTGTTGATCGACTGAAATCTCAGGGAAAACGAAATTCAATGAATGGGGCTCCAATTGCTTTGGAAATTCTGCATGATGTAGATGAGACTCGGACTGGTGTATTTCGCATGAAAGATGGAGAAAAGATAAGGCAACAACAAAAAGTCATCCACGATGACTCGGGGAGGATTCGAACCTCCGCCTTCCTGTATATTCTCTGAAGAACGAGCTATAAAGCTGGGATGATCTGCCAATTGATCCACCAAGGCTTTATTCTCTGTTTTTCGAGGCTGGGTGTGTGCAGTGAATTCTGTGCGAGCTGTAGACCTGAGTGACTCAACCATCGGAATTAATGAATGAAGTTATCGCGGACTCTTTCCTAGTTCTAGTCACTCACGTCCTTCAGTGGATAGAACCGCACGAAGTTGATATAAAATTGATGCAGAAAAAACTACATAAGGTGAGGGAAAAAGAGGCATACGACATAATTATGCCTCGGGAGGGATTCGAACCCTCATCTTCCTATGATCTCATATGTCTTCTTTGGTTTTTCATATATGGAGAAGAGATGATCAACCAGCGATCCACCGAGGCATTCCTGCTCCTATTTGAGGACAGGTGTTGTAAGTGCGAAAAGAGGTTGCAAATAGACCGCCCCGAATAAAATATCAATCAGTCAGTGTGAGTTTGAGTTCAAGTGAAGTTTATCTGGGTTGCGCAGAAAAGAATGAGTATTGTACAGGAAGGTGGTTACTTTACAGCGAGAAAATAATCCGCGTAATGTGTTGCATGAAAAAAAGTGGGAATATCCCCATTTTGCCTCGAGAGGGATTCGAAGGGCCCCATCTTCCCGCTGTAGAACTCTCACTGCGTTGAGGCCCACAGGGCATGACTACATGGGTAGACCACCCTGGTAGACACAGGTGTATGACTACCTGTGACTACCCGTGTCAATCCGACTCGATGCTGGGTAGTCTACCCAGGGTAGACCATGGTGGTCTACGTTGGTCAAGCTTGGTCTACGTTCGTGTAGCCGCGTGTACTCAGGGTAGACCAATGTAGAATAGTTGGAGAATGGGGTAGACACAGCTTGCAGACGAGTGTTGAGCATTGCCACCGCAAAATGAGTTGAAATTGAGGCTTCTGCAAGGGGCCGTCGGAATTCTAAATATGGATATAGGGTAGGGGGAGGGGGGGGGGGTCCCGGTTGAGCCCAAAACCTTTTTCACCATATTTCTACTCAGTCAACTACGAATTTAATGTTGAACCATTGCAGAAAAAACTACATAGGGCGAACAAAAATCGGGGAGCGAAACTTCCTGGTGCCTCGGGAGGGATCGTCGTCCCATGATAGTCTTAACTGAAAAATACCTCCAAAATGGAGAAGGGATGATCTACCAACGATCCACTGAGGCGTTCCTGCCCTCATTTGAGGATAAGTGTTGTAAGTGCGAAAGGAGGTTGTAAATAGACCGCCCTACTCTTATTTCAGGTCGGGTATTGGCTGTATTGTAAGTGCGGCTTTTAATGAGTTAGACCGCCCGGAATAATAATATCAATCAGTCCGTGGTTTGCATAAATTCAATGTATAAATTTTATCTGGGTTGTGAGTGGGGAAATGTGTAGTGTGTAAATAGAGATGGTTATTTTAAAGCGAGAAAATCATGTCAGGTGTAAGCTATGAAAAAAAGACTTCGCGTCCGCCTATGCCTTGGGAGGGATTCGAACAACCTTGTCGACCACTGACCAAATATATTGTGGTGAAGGGAAGAAATGCACTCAATCTTCCATATTCAAGTTTGCACAGTTCTACACATGTAGGGACGCACAGACTGGCATGTTTTGCACGATGGAGAAAAAAAACTTGAAGCAAGAACAAAAAGTCATCCACCGAATTGATGCATGCCTTGGGGAGGATTCGAACCTCCTTTTTCCCACGTACGGCCCTCTCCGATTGTATTAGGTAGGGATGATATACCAATTGATCCACCAAGGCTTATTCTCCATATTTTGGAGGCTCAATAGGTGCAGTCATTTTTATGCGGGTCCCCTACCTTTGCTTCAGCCATCACCATGCGAATAATGAAATAAATTACCGCGGATTCGCCTTTGTTCTCCTAGTTCTACTGAGTCAACTACAGAACCGTACGAATTTAACGTTGAACCATTGCAGAAAAACCTGCACCAGGTGAGGAAAAAAGAGACAGGCTTATTACCACGTCATGCCTTGGGAAGGACTGGAACCCTCGTCTTCCCATGATCTCATAGTCCAAATCCCTGAAGAGAACGGAGAAGGGATAATCTACCAACGATCCACCGAGGCGTTCGTGCTCTTATTTGAGGATAGGTGTTGTATGTGCGAAAGGAGGTTGTAAATAGACTGCCCCGAATAGTCAGTTCAAGTGAAGTTTATTTGGGTCGCGCGCAGAAAAAGATCTGTATTGTACAGAAAGGTGGTTACTGCACAGCGAGAAATCAATCCGTGTAATGTGTTGCATGGAAAAAAGTGTCTGTCCCCTGCCTCGAGAGGAATTCGAACCCCCATCTTCCCGCTATAAAACTGTTACTGGCTCAAGTAACAGGGACGATCCACCATGATCCACCGAGGCTTTCCTGCATCATCTATATAATAGATATGTGTGGCGCTTAGTATACGTTAATACCTCACCATTGAAACTTGAACCAAGCCCGGCAACTTCCGGCCTCCCAACCAATCATGACCAAATCAAGCGCGGCTAGTTCTTTCTCTCACCCAGTGAGACTGATGTCGATGTCGACGATATCCAGTCCCGGCCCTGTGCCGCTCGCCTTTCCGCGCCCTGCCTCGCCCACAAAGTCGCCGACTACATCCCGTTTTCGGGAGAATGGCACCAATAGCTTGCCAATAGCACCACGAATATGAATAACTCGCCCACGCCCCCGCCCGCAGCGCAGCACCCTCAGTGTGGCGCGTTTCTTCGTCCTTTTTTTCGCGCTGTCGACGTACCGTCCTCCTGCCAATCGGGAGCCGCCCAGCCCATAGCCGAATCATCCACTGCTGCCTTTCGTGTCGTCTGCGGTGCGGGCGGCTGATGCGTGCGATGGTGCCGGGTTCCTTCTTTCTTTATCTCTTCACGCGCATCGCCACGTCCTCGTCCACCTTTGCATCCTTCCGCACTCCGTCCGTCCTCCGCACCCCCGTCCTCGCATCCCTCCTTCCCCCTATCCATCCACCCTTGCTTTGCCTTGCCTTCCCTTCATCCCTTCATCTACTTCGCTTTCCTCCCCTTCCTCACCTCCACCTCCACTCTCTCGCGCGTATGGTGGTTCCCTAACACCCGCTTCTTTTCCCCTCCTTTCCCTTCCCTTCACTCACTCCCTGCCCCCTTCCTTTAACTTTGAGGCCTCGACAGCGTCGGTGGTGACATCGGCCATTTTCGCACTCCCGGCTTGCTTTGCTCCGACTCCTTCCTCGTCGTCCGTTGCTTTCTCGCCCTGCACCTCTTCCTCTTTTTTTTTTCATCTCCACCTCATTTGTCAACCACACCTCCACTCGCCTGCGCGTTGGACCTGTTCCGTTGCTTCTCCCTTCCTTCATTTGCTCCTCTGCAGCCACGCGTCTTTGGCTTTGATAGCGCAGGCCTTGGCTCCGAGGGCGTTGGCGGGCTCCGCCTGCCCCCTCTCCTCCTTGTCCGCTCACTCGCCCCGCATCTCCTCTTCTCTTTCCCTTCCCCCGTTTCCTTTCCTTCCTTCTAGGCGACCCGCGCCGTCACCGTCGCCCGCGTCTGCCACGTTCCTCTTCCCTCCCCGCCCTTTCCTCCGTCTTCCCGCACTGCTGCACAAGGCTTCGATACGCACGGATACACGAGGCTTCGATATGTACGTACGAATGGGCCATGGACATCTCGCGTTTCCGGCAGTTTGGCATACCCACAGGTGACGCATTGGCGCTGCTCGTGGCCCGTAGAAAGTCGGAGAGTCGGTTTCTATGTACAGTCAATCCACGGTCCTTGCACCACATTTGGAAGAACACACTTTTTCCGTGAGTTTTGGCACTTTTTATATGAGATAAAAGCCGCAGAAGGTGAGCATGGACCCATAGACCATGGCACCACAAAAAGATTTGAAGAAATCGGATGAATTTGGCGAGTTCGGCATTGATTGCTGTCAGCCACATTTTCGGCCATAAGCGGTCCTTGCAACATGCACAAATAAGCGCAAAAATGAGCCGTTTTCCGTTTTGACTTCGTAACATCGACTGTGTGCTCTGCTGTGGCACCCAATATTACCACCTACATGTCCTCTTCCAACTCGTAACCAAGCTCCTCCTCAGATCCTGATGAGCTGTCGCTCTTTGCGTGATTTATCTTGTTCTAGCTTGTAGACCTGAACTGCTGCCTTCTTGGCATCATCTCTTTTCCATCTCTCCTTCCCAGCATTCTGTAGTTTAGATCTGACAACGTGAGGCATGAGAGCGAGTGGCATGAAAGACTTGTTTGTATGTGTGATGGCCCCATGTGAATATGATGCAATCACTCCACTTTCTGGGCGCATTGCTCAGCCATTTGGGGTCCGATGTACTAGATATTTTTATATGGAATTCCCACTATGCTAAAGAGTCCCCTGAAATTTTTCTGGCAAAAAAGAATGATTTTTCTCAAAGCATGGTTGCCAACAATCTGTGGTGCCGCCAAAATCAGTGGTATGGGGCACATTTATAAAATTTGATGTGTTGAAAAAATTACAGGCATGTACGATGGGTCCATCCCTACAGGTCCACCAGCAACAATCAGACGAAAATCTTATCAGATGGCTTGGAAATAAAAGATGGTGCAAGGAGCAGTGATGGTGCAAGGACCATGGATTGACTGTACGTAGCAGTGCTAGTCAGCCACGTTCCATTTTCATCCCCCCCGCGCGCACACTCCATTCTTTATACTGCTGTATCGGCATGCAATATATTGGTTTAGACGCTCTATTTTTGGTTGGAAGCATGAAGTGATGAGCATATAACAGCTTCCCTGGCAGCTCGACAGCTCAAAGAGCGCTGAACGTCCTTGCCTTCGTCCACCATGGCCGATCCCCTCAGTATCGTCTCTGGCATCCTCCAGCTCATGTCTACAGTCAATTCCACTATCAGTATGCTCAGTGATGTCGCCAATGCTCCGAAAGAACAACGCAATCTCTTCGCGGAAGTCGGAAACCTCGAGCCGCTGCTCAAGAGCTTTGAAGGCCGCTTGCAGGCCAATCCATCGGTTTATGGAATGTTGGGCCTCAAGGATCCCTTGGCTCAATTCAAGGATACGATGGAGCATGTGATGGCTAAGCTGCGATAGGCCAATAAGCCGGGGTCGAGAATTCCGAAAGCCCTGAGCTGGACATTGTGGAATAAGAAGGAGGCGGAAGAGGATCTTGTCAAGATGGAAAGATTCAAAGCACTGCCAATATGTGGCTGGTGCTGGACATTTGGTGTGTACATATCTCCCCAAGGAAACGAAAACAAGGATTTAGTTGATATTAGGGATGCTGGCCAGCAGCAGCAAAAGAATTATGAACGTGAGTGAACTTTATGCAACAAGTGTATAAATTGGAGACGACTCACATTTGAGCAGGCACTGAAACTGAGCACACGGCAGAAGAACGCAAGAAGATTATTGAATGGATCTCGCTGCTGAATTTTTTTCAGCGGCACGACGATATATTGTGTGCTCGACAGGAAGGAACGGGCCTATGGTTATTGGAGGAGGCTAAATTCAAAGACTGGGTCTCTGGAGCCGGCGCAATTTTCTGGTGCCATGGAATGCGTGTGTAACTCATTTAGCTCTATTTTTCTCATGTTGATTCAACTACAGCTGGGGCGGGGAAAACCGTGCTTTCGTGAGTACTTTTCTATGGCTGATGATATTTATTCAACCTCCAATAGATCAGCCGTTGTCGATTATCTTCGGGAGAAATCTCCGAGCCCGAATATCGGGGTTGCCTGTGCATACCTGAACTACAAGGAGACGGATATGCAATCTCCCGAAAATATTCTAGCAGGCCTTTGGCAGCAGCTCATATTTGCAAAGCCCATTCTCCCAAGTTCTCCAGCACATTCACTTTATCACAAGCATCTTGAAAAGCAAACATGACCCTCCATTGATGAGATGCATGTGATTCTTTCCTCTGTGGTGGCAGATTACTCCAAGGTGTATATTGTCATTGATGCCCTTGATGAATATCCGGAGACCAAGCGCCATGCACTGCTGAAACACCTGGCAGCACTCAAGCCTAACATCAATTTACTCTTTACTTCACGGCCCCATATCACTCCGGAGATATTCTTTCCGAATACACCAGCTCTCGAGATCCGGGCAACAGAGGAGGATATCCACCGATATCTTGATGCACATATACAGAACTCATTTCGGTTGTCAAAACATATCCAGTCCCGGCCAGAGCTACACCAGGAAATTGAGAACCAAATTATTGGTAATGTTGATGGAATGTAAGTGCTGCTGTTTATTCATTGATAGATGTTCCAACTGACTCAACAATCTTGAAGGTTCCTGCTTGCCAAGATCCACATCGACTCTCTCACAACAAGAAACACAGTCAAAGCTGTTCGCCAAGCTCTAAAAAGTCTGCCAATAGATTTGGAGGATACTTATAAAGAAGCAATGGATCGCATTGAGTCCCAAAGCGAAGAGGACAGAAACATTGCCAAAAGAATTCTCATCTGGATTGCAAATGCCAAGAGGCCACTCTCTGTTGCAGAACTCCGGGAAGCCATTGCTATTGAGCGAGGCACAAAAACACTTGATCAAGATGGTCTTCTTGACCCAGATATCTTCCTTTCTGTCTGTGCTGGGTTGGTTGTTATCAACCATGCAGATGGTAGTGTTCGATTCATCCACTATACCACTCAAGATTATATGGATCGTTTGCAAACCAGTAAATTCCCATATGCGCAGACAGAAATCACCTGTGGATGTCTCACATACCTCTTGTATGATGACTTCCTGCAGCTACCAGATTCATTTGATGAGCTGGATGCATTGGTGCAAGAACATCCGCTACTGGATTATTCATTCCGCTATTGTCTGGTTCATTCTGTGGGGCAGCCTGAGCTCATACTCCGGAATATGATCCTGGCATTCCTGGCCCATGCCTCCAGATGGCTCTCGAAATTCTGGCCATTAGTTAGACTTAAGCGGGACACTCATTCCTCCTGGGACATATACAACAATGATTTCAATGCCTCCACAGACCTTTTATTTTCTGCACTGTTCAACTTGCAGGAAACAGCAAAATATCTTTTGGCCAATGATATATCCATCCGGGACCAACACAAGGGGCAGTCGCTCATTGGTGCAGCACAATCTGGCAGCTTGGGAATGGTCCAGCTCCTCATCAGTCAAGGTGCCAACGTGAATGCACAGGGTAGATATTATGGGAATGCATTGCAGGCAGCATCACAGGAAGGACATGAAGCAGTGGTCCAGCTGCTCCTCAATCAGGGTGCCGATGTGAATGCACAGGGTGCATGGGACTGCATTGCAGGCAGCATCAGTGGAAGGACATGAAGCAGTTGTCCAGCTGCTCTTCAATCAGGGTGCCAATGTGAATGCACAGGGTGGGCATTATGGGACTGCATTGCAGGCAGCATCAGTGGAAGGACATGAAGCAGTTGTCCAGCTGCTCCTCAATCTGGGTGCCAATGTGAATGCACAGGGTGGGCAATATGGGACTGCATTGCAGGCAGCATCAGTGGAAGGACATGAAGCAGTTGTCCAGCTGCTCCTCAATCAGGGTGCCAATGTGAATGTACAAGGTGGGCATTATGGCACTGCATTGCAGGCAGCATCAGTGGAAGGACATGAAGCAGTTGTCCAGCTGCTCCTCAATCAGGGTGCCAATGTGAATGTACAAGGTGGGCATTATGGCACTGCATTGCAGGCAGCATCAGTGGAAGGACATGAAGCAGTTGTCCAGCTGCTCCTCAATCAGGGTGCCAATGTGAGTGCACAGGGTGGGCGATTTGGGACTGCATTGCAGGCAGCATCAAGGACTGGAGATGAAGGAGTTGTTAAGCTGCTTATTGATCAAGGGGCAGATGTGAATGCACAAGGTGGGTATTATGGAAATGCATTGCAGGCAGCATCATACCGAGGACATGAAGCAGTTGTCCAGCTGCTCCTCAATAGAGGTGCTGATGTGAATGCACAGGGTGGGTATTATGAGCATGCATTGCAGGCAGCATCAGTGGAAGGACATGAAGCAGTTGTCCAGCTGCTTCTCAACAGGGGTGCTGATGTGAATGCACAGGGTGGGCGATTGGGGAATGCCTTGCAGACAGCATCTTTTAATGGAAATGCACTGGGTGGGGTATCTGGGACTGCATTGCAGGCAGCATCATACCGAGGACATGAAGCAGTTGTCCAGCTGCTCCTCAATAGAGGTGCTGATTTGAATGCACAGGGTGGGTATTATGGGCATGCATTGCAGGCAGCATCATATGAAGGACATGAAGCAGTTGTCCAGCTGCTTCTCAACAGGGGTGCTGATGTGAATGCACAGGGTGGGCGATTTTGGACTGCACTGCAGGCAGCATCAACAAATGGACATGAGGAAGTCATCCAGCTGCTGCTTGCAAATGGTGCTTTGCCCAATGAAGACTTTGAAAGTGAACAAGAGGGAAAAGAAGAGTAGTCTACCATCCATATGTAGTTTGAAATATTTTACTGCTCCGAGTCTGGAATTTTGATGAGCCATGGATACTGACAGGAGATATATAGGACAATTTTTTTCAACTTTGGCCTGGAGCCACCGAGACAGACATGAACCGAGAGTTTGAGTCGTTTTTTTTTTTTACAAAAAGAGTAAGACTGGATGAACAATTGCACCCAATTCCTGTCTGTCTTTCAGATCCCAACTGAACCCGTTGCTCAAAAAAACGTAGCAAAGGCACTGCGCACTTTAAAAACTCTTCCTGCATCAAATCAAAGTGGTAAGCATCTTTCCAAGCTTTTTTTGACTAGAAACAATGTGGAACCCCGCAATTCTCCAGGACACTATCAAGCCTCAGGAGGCACTCGAGCCCTCGTCTTCCCATGATCTCATAGTCTAAGATCCCTTAAGCAGTGAGAAGGGATGATCAACCAACAATCCACGGAGGTGTTCCTGCTCTTATTTGAGGATAGGTAGTGTAAGTGCGAAAGGAGGTTGTAAACAGACTGCCCCAAATAAAATATCAACCAGTCAGTGTGAGTTTGAGTTCAAGTGAAGTTTATTTGAGTCATGTGCAGAAAAAGATGTGTATTGTACAGAAAGGTGGTTACTGCACAGCGAGAAAACAATCCCCGTAATGTGTTGCATGGAAAAAAGTGGGAATATCCCCATTTTTCCTCAAGAGGGATTCCAAGGGCCCCATCTTCCCACTGTAGAACTCTCACTGCGTTGAGGCCCCTCGTAGTCACAGGGTATGACTACCTGTGACTACCCGTGTCGATGCTGGGTAGACCATGGTGATCTATGTTGGTCAAGCTTGGTCTATGTTCGTGTAGCCGCATGTACCCAAGGTAGACCAATGTAGAATAGTTGGAGAATGGAGTAGACACAGCTTACAGATGAGTGTTGAGCATTGCCACTGCAAAATGAGTTGAAATTCAGGTTTCTGCAAGGGGCCGTTGAAATTCTAAATATGGATATAGGGTAGGGGGGGGCGGTTGAGCCCAAAAAAACTTTTTCGCCATATTTCAAAACAGTTGAGAATAGCTCAAAAACACATTTCTGCACCTCCAAAAGATAGAATAAATAAATTTTGGACCACTCATGTCCGTAGTGCTTGGCCAACATTAAATAGCGAGGCTTAGCATTGAGCGAGGTTGTTGACTGACAGTTACCTTTCGGTTGCTCAGCTCTCTCGACGAGGCGGTCATCTGGTGTTTTCTATTCTCGCTCCCTTCTGAGCCCATAGGATGACGAAAAAGAAGAAAGCCACCATAATTCTAATTTTCACTCCTCCAATTGAGGTCTAGCTGTCTTTTCAGGGCGGTACGAAATTCAATCTCGATAGCACGCTGCCATGCCCCCAATGTAATGCCGTCATCAAAGGGGGGACTGGAGGCTACGCCAACCTTACGGAGCACCAGAAGTCGAAAGAGTGCAAGGACAATGACCCTGCCTTGTTGAAATTGAAAAGATCGCCACATTTTTCAAGAAAAAGCCGCCTGCTCCTCCAAGTGCTCCCCTCGTTCCTTCTACTGTCTCAGTTGCCCAACCACTCAATGCCGCCGGTCCCAGCTCTTCCCCATCGACAATTGGTCGCGGCGACTCTCCTGACCCCGCTCTCGCGCACTCCACCTCACGAGCATCATTTTCTGAGCCCAATAATTGCCCATTTATACCCGTTATGGTGGACGAGACTCAATCCCCATTCCGAACAACTGGGCATCATTTGCTTATCTACAGAGTGCATGCCCTCTCCTTTTCTGGAACTGCCTATACCAAGTCGACCTCCATGCCCCCGTAGTTCAACACGCGGATGAGTCTGCTTTCACCAACGACAACGAGTCTATCTTTTTAATCACTGTGTTCGAAAGGCAGTAGGTCCGGTGGTACTTGGATGGTACGCCCATTTCCCCCGAGTTGTGCTCGAAACGTTGACTAACTAAAATTGCAGCAATCCATCGACAGTCACCGCACCAACCGCATCGAATGGGGACCTGAAGGAGGTGATGCTCTCCGCCAACTGTACGTCGTTCAGTTTGCCCTTTGGCTTCGGTTCTGCTGGAAGACAATGAGGCAGACGAGATCGCTGGCACTCTTGCCTGAGGTATGTCTTACAGGATGCAGAAGGCAATGCCGTTATGACATTGGAATAAGTAGAGGAGTCGGGTTTAAGTGCTGCTACGAGATTTGCTCAACAAGTTGACGCTGCTATTAGGGTATTTCAAATAAGGATTTTGACCCCAACTTGAGCCCCAACTTCGACCCCAACTTGACCTCAACTTCACTCAAGTTGGGGCTCAAGTTGGGACGTCTATTGTGAATGGCCCGAGAGCATGCTTTTGCCTCGGATGCCATGATTTGCATCATGAAACGGTTGTTAGCGCCAATAGCCGAAGTCGGGGCAGAAGTTGGGGCATCAAGTTGAGGTCAAATCGGAGTGCAAGTCGGGCTCTTGAGCCCGATTTGCACTTTTTCGACCCCAACTTCACTTCCGACTTGACCCCGACTTCGTCAAGTTGAGAATCAAGTTGAGGCACAAGTTGGGGACGCAAATCCTTATTTGAAACACCCTATTGGCCCCGTCCGCTACAACAAGCATCTTCATTTCGCGGTGCGTCCAAGCCAAAGCAATTTGCTACTCTTGCATCTCATATCAGTCAAGGGAGAGGATACACAAGTCAACATGTGTGTAAGCGACGTCGATGACCAGCCAATGTCACCATACGATGGGTACTTGGAAGTCCAAACACACACGCTCACGGGCGAATGCTGCGTATTTTACTCCGGGCCCTCGAACTCCACGTTTTCTTTATCTCCATCCATCCTCAAGGTCAGCACTTGGGTAGTTGCGTTGGTCTCCCTTCACCACTACGCTTTTCCTCTCAAAAACAGATTGGTTTGCATTCAGTTTATTAACTTCAATCTTGGCCTAACGATGTGCCTTGACAGGACTACCGTGTCATAGTGAAAAGCTTGAGGGTTTTACATCTAGACACCTTAGTTTAGTTGTAGTTCATTCTGGAACTAGCTTATTTCTTTCTTGCTTGAAAGCGTAGCCACGTTAGTAGTAGCATTACATCCTATATGGTCACCTATTCCTACACCTTAATCACGCCAGAGCAAAACGGATCCAAGAAAGGTTAAAGTCGCACGACAGCTGACACCTAGTGTAAATAGTGGCAGTGACTATAAAGACTAGACACAGCCACTAAAAGGGTCCCTCAACGAAATCGGAAACTAGTAAAAAAGTGATCGATTTTGGGTGCCCTGAGATTTGAAAGAAATGATAAGATATGTAAACAAAAGTACTCATAAATAGTGTCCTGAATCTATAAATCAAGAATAGGCAAAAACCCACAACACAATGGAGGGGGGCTGAATGCATATAACTCAACGGTAACCTCTAAATTAGGTTTCATCAATGGGGTAGGGCACCGAAACTTGGGGAACCCCCTTATGTCGAGGGCTGTGAAGGCAGAATTAGCAGAGCTCGGGAGAATTTGTTGGCTCCGTACCACCAAAGGCCGCTACCGCGAGGAGAAACTAAATGAAACACAGCCTAGAATCTGATCATCTGGTCATGTTTAGATATGCCAGCGTCGTACTTACCACCGAGATCGGTATTATCTTATACCTCGAGACTGATCGGGAACGCTGTTAGAACGGGGCGTGAAAATTACCGGCCATGGGACGGGTAAGGAAAAGATGGAGAGAGGCGCCGGAAGAGCAGCTGATGGCCCGCAGTTGGAAAAAAGTACCTACTCCCAATGAGATGATGACTTCTGTGATGTCCGGTCCATCGAGATTTCCGCTGGACAGGTTGTTAGATGTTCCCATCTGACATCGCATTTATGCATGCCCGGTGACGGCCGGAGATCCATCTGAGACCTACGGCGGGAGAGAAAATGGCTCATGTAAGAGCAAGTGTAACAAGTACGGCATTGCCGTAGTATCCGCGGCCCGTTTGTGCCGATATCGGGTGCCGGATCGGCGGTAGCGGTTAATTCAACTTCAACTTAACTTCTCGGCGTCAGGGGAGTGCCACTTCATGACAGATTGCAACTCTTCCTGGACCTACATGGCCCTACAATACCGCGAGGTCGGGGAGTTTCTTGATACGAATTCCCATAGCAGCTTCTCACTATTCCTGGAGACGAGGAAAAGTGGGCGTAGCCTTTTGCTTCTGTGGAGCTTGGCCACGCATGCAAATAAAATAGACAACCGCTTATTTCATTTTCCAATATGTTCCTATCCGACCCGTGGACACATCGCATTTATGCAGGCGTTGACGGCTGGGAGATCCATCTGAGATAGCTGCGGCGGGAGAGAAAAGGCTCATGTAAGAGCAAGTGCAAGAAGTACGGCATTGGAGTATCCGCGGCCTGCTTGTGCCGACCTCGGGTACTTGCTCGGCGGTAGCGGTTGCGGGCTTCGGGGGGGCGCCACTTCATGACAGATTGCAACTCTTCTTGGACCCACATGGCCCTACAATACCGCGAGGTCGGGGAGTTTCTTGATACTAATTCCCATAGCAGCTTCTCACTATTCCTGGAGACGAGGAAAAGTGGGCGTAGCCGTTTGCTTCTGCGGAACTCGCCCACGCATGCAAATAAAATAGATAACCATTTGCTTCATTTTCCACTGCGCGTTGACATCTCAAAAATCGTGCATCGGCGAAGAACTTGTAGAGGAAGAGACCATATGGGCCAGCAGTGCTGGACACTCTGCCATTTTGCTGTCAAATACACAAGTACTTTTGATCGGCACATCGTCCCGACTCCAAAATTGTACAGACAACGGTTGGAGGCCCACTGAGCTTTATTTCGAGCCCCGTGAAGGGCTGTACCTGTCGCACACCCAACAAGTCCGAGTCCAAACATTGGTTCAACATACATATCGCCCCCGAAATGATTTCCAGATATGTAAATGCAACAACGCATATAATAGTGATAATCCAGTCAAGAAGGAGTCTGAAACTCGACCGTAACCACCGTAGAACCTCCTCTTGTCGCCGCATTAGACGGCTTATTCCTAGATTATGTGCTGTGAGTACATAATTAAGGAGATGTTGCTCGGAATTACATGTCCTGGGGTTCTTTGTGAAGGAGTAGGGGATGCCTGGTTCGAATGGTTTCAGAAGTTGCAAAAGGTGTGAGCTTATTGTACCATCTCAGCATCATTGAGTCCGCGACGAGAGGTTGTATTCTCGCGGACACGTCCAAGCGGGATGGCGGATCCTTTTGTTGAGGTTTCACGGAAGTTCAAGGTTGCGAGAACTGAATTTACATATACTGGGATCATATCAGACGGGAACAAGGTAATGCAGTGGAGCTCACATTTTCCTACCGCTTGATGGAAGGGTTGCCAGAATGTATCGTGGGGGAAAGCTACGTTCTAGGTTTACCAGATGAGATTATTGTCAGTTTTAGACCGGAAACTGAATTATAGTACCAGCGCCATGAACATGAGCTGACAGATGCTCGAGGAAAGTCAGTGCACTAATTCTCGAACTGGTGATTCAATCATCGTACGCTGTGGCTGTTCCGCGGGTTACTGTATAAAGAATGAGATTATCAACCACAACTCCGGTTCTGCCCAACAGGATTCAATGTGAGTGGCATGAAGTGGAAGATTATTACGATTTCTTTGGACGTTCCGCGCCACGGAAATAGTAGACTAGACCCCCCGTGATAATCACATCACAGAGAAAGCATAGACCTTGAACCACGGAACCAACAACCTGTAGAATGCATTAGTCGAACGTCGGCACTGCGAATCTACACGAACGTAGATTTCTCGCGTCCCCAATGCTTCAACAGATAGTGTCCTGAATCTGTAAATAAAGAATAGAAAGAACCCTCAAAACATAACGGAGGGGGCTAGATGCATACAGCTCAATGGTAACCTCTGAATTCAGTTTCATCAATGGTGTAAGGCATCAAAACATGAGGAACCCACTTATATCGAGGGCTGTAACGACAGAATTAGCGGAGCTTAGGAGAGTTTGTTGTGATCCGCACCAAACGCCGCGAATGCGAGAAGAAACTGATTGAAAAAGCCCGTAGAATCAGATCGTCCACTCAGGTTCAAATTTGCCCGCGTCGTACCACCGAGATCGGTATTATTTTATACCTCGAAACTGATCGGGAATGATATTAGTTCGCGGGATATGAGTGTTGTTAACTTTTTACTGAGTAGAAGCTGGTAGCCAAAAAAGCTATAAAAAAATCCCGTCAGATCCCAGTCCACAGAAAGGAACAGAACTGCTCGTACCATTGTGAAATCAAAGTGATAATGTCCTGTGGGTTATCGGTCTCTGAGCGGACTTCGATGTTCTATTGGTGGTTTCCATACCACTACTTCACTCTCCAGCTATGCAGCGGGGTTAAAATCACATTATCAGAAGAAAAAATCGACTTTACGGCAAAGCTCCTATGAGAGATACTCAGAAACTCGGTTTTAAAAAAATGGCTTGGATTACACATACCAAGGGATAGTTCCGTCTGCGGGAAGATTGAAGAAGTTCAAGATATTATAAGTGTAAAGCGAGTGGGCCACCAAAATAGTCGTGAGCGTGTCCATGGCCCTAATGGTTCATCATACGCACACACTTCGGAAATCCGATCTGGTTTCTGCTCACCACAAGAATGAAACCTATCAAACCACTCAGCTTTCACGTCAGTTGCGTGATTTTCAAATAGACGCACCATGAATCTCATCCATAATGCATCCTTCGTGTAATGTCGAAAGTACAAGTACGTCTGAAGAATAGTGATTCCGTACAGCCTTAAGATAACCCGCTGTCAGCCGTGAAATCTAGGTATGGACAGAGCATACGTAGTTGCAATGGCAAAGCCAATGAGTATAGTGCTGAGTGACTGCTTAACTGCGGCTATGGCTGCTTGAACCTCAGGATCACTTGCGTCGGCCATGAATGTGGGTAAAGAAAGAAGACCGAGTCGATATCAGTCTTATGTACCCACATCTGACGAGGGAGCAATGTGAAAGACCATCTTCGTCGATTACCCAAAGATTGAAATTGGGTTAATTACCCTGCCTCGATGTGCCTGTGCACTGGTACCGAGGTTGATTCCTCGGACAAGAAGTAGTGTCAGAGCCACGCCTGGTAACGATGGGAGGTGAGAAGGGCCGAGGCAAATTGCGGTGATAGAGTAGAGACCCGTAGACGTTTGATGTCCGGTGAGGACGGGGAGGCGATAATTTAAATTATAGCAAGATCGGCCCGAGCGAAGCTATGCGTGGGAGTAGTTCCTCACTCGTTCTTGATCTCCCCTGCCATGTCTGAGTCTGTGGTGCCCTCAGCCTCTGTTCGAATTGCGACTGTAGCCGACCTCGATGAACTTGCTACCATGAATCAGCGAGCGTTCATTGAAAGTCCGCCCCAGACTTATTTTTCTGGCGCAAATGCGGCGAGTGACTTGTGTACGCGGTCTCATTGTCTGGCTGTTGCTTACGAACGCTGCAGCCTTTGACAACGGATAAGAAAGACGCAAAAAGGAGGGCTGACCAAACTAAATTTCTCAAGTTCCTTATTCGTCGATCTTGGAGCTTGGGAGCGCGAATTACGGTTGTAGTAGTTCCAACAGGAAAAGATGGCGATGAAAAGATTATCGGGTCCACAATATGGCGTCCACCCATCAACGGAAACAGCAAGTCCCCATCCATGCTGAGCTCTCTCCGGATGGGAATGTTCTCGGTCTTAGTCAGCTGGGGTGTTGGCGCTATAGCGGTGAAGATATCCACTTGGTTGGGTTATTCTGTAATTGATGTTTTGCCGTTCCAGCGCATATCAGATCTCATTCAGTCGAGCGAGCATGTTCTCAGCGACGGCTACAAAGGAAGGAAACTCGCCGGTACCCCAGATGACTCCTGGTATCTCCAACTCGCCGGAGTGGATCCTGAATTTCAAGGCAAGGGTATGGCGGACTTGCACCCTATCTGCTGATAAAGTTACCTACTCCACCTGAACGTCAAGGTTGTATGACTATTCTTCTACAAGAAGCTTTCAAGAACGCTCCGGATGCCACTTTCACACTCGAGGCAACAACTCCACGCTCCCGAGAGGTGTACAAACATTTCGGATTTGAGGTGAGTTCAGAATATCTTTCTGTCCTGGACGGGACTGACACACTCCAGGTTGTCAATGAAGTTACAGTGGGTAAAGGCAAGGTCAACGCTCACGGACTAGTCTCCTCAGGAGATTCTGCAACCGGTTTCCCCATCTATCCAATGATAAAAGTGCCATGATTCCTGTGTAGCCGTGTGCCAGCAGTCATGTAGTTAGAATAGTTTCATTTGATTTTATTGCCATTGGTCTCCGTCAAACTATAGCGGACCAAAGCAAAACGAAAGTTCCCTCGAGCACAGAGTGCTGCTCAAATGGGATGAGGAACGTCAAATGGTACCACAACAGCAATAGTTGAATCTAACAGTTCTAAAGCACAGGGTAAATATCTGATATTGCCCGATTTTTAGGATTGGACCGTGGCTTTGAAAACAAGCCCTAAAATTGAAGTGAAGTGTATATCAACTAAACAGTAGAAGGAAAAGCACAAAATCAATCAGCGACGGTGTCTTCTACTCTTTGCTTCGTATTTATCTGTATATGAAGTGGACTATCAAGTGCCGGAGTGAAGGCTTCCATCATTTGTGGATGTTTCTCGTATCGTGCGGCGAAAGAGAAGTTGGTCAGAAGCACCGACCAACATGCAATGAACTCATATGTGACCAATTGAGCTGCGGGACTGTAGGGACGACTGAGTGAGGCAGGAAATGGAATATATTGACTTCTTCGTACCACAAACGCGGTCCCGCCCCAAAAGCATGGAAATTTGGTGCCTTGGGCTTGATAAACTGGCCGTTTGCGTCGATATGTCGTGTAGGATTAAAAACCGCGGCATCGGCACCCCAGATCTGATTCAATTTCGGCTCAACTTGTTTTCGCGAAGAGCCACGAGGTACGAACCTGAGGATGGCGCATCATATAATAATCGGACCACAGGATGTAGTCGCCTTGGTTGATCTTGACCTCCGGAAGATTTACGTCTGGGAGGGAAGGTAAAACATCGTTCCTGATGGCTCGACGGAGATTCTTCGGTAGGCCTGGCCAGAGACGAATGACCTCGTAGAACACCGCATGATGGATATGATATTCCTTCCATGAGCATGGTCAGAAATCCGATAAACACGGACAGCCAAAATGTTTACCCCTAGTCTTGAGTATGGAATGATACTGTTAGGTTCCTGGCCCCGATTAAGATTCTCGGCCTCGTCCACCATCTTGTACATCCACTCTGGTTTTTGCAGCAACGCGTGCATCGACCAGGCCAGGGCATTCTGGGTGTTATCTCTTCCCGCAAAGAGCAATGTGACCAAGGTGTCGCGGACCAGGATAGGATCGTTGTACTGGGGATCTTCCAAAAGTGCCGAGACATAGTCAGATGTAGCATTGTCCGGGGACGACGCCTGACGCTCGGAAACAATATCAAAAATGAGGTTCCGGATATAGGTTCTCGCTTTGGTGAATTTCTTGTCCGCGCCCGTGAGCTGTGTCTCCGATTCAGTATGAACACTCCACGTGAAAATATTGTCCTAGCCTTCTCGGTCCAGCGCCAGAATGGATTCATCAAACGCCTGTAGGACGTTCATGGAAGCTCCATGCAGAAAACACCGCGGATACCTTGAAGATAGAGTGTTGAGAACGACCAGCGCGTCCCTGAGTTTGTCGGAACTTTCCAAGCAGGCGAGATCTTCGCGAAGGACCCCCGTTTCAAGACTAAGAGACGAGATGCAAAAGATGCTTAGAGCAATTCTGCCAGAAACGTCTATGCAGATACCGGTAAATATCAGGTGAGAAATTGAACAATATCAAAATGGAACCTACCGTTCCAATCAATAATTGTCTTATTTACGGCAGCGTTTGTGAGAAGGGAGCACACAGTTCCCATAACCTGTAGCCAGACTTAAGAGCATTTTGATCCGGTAAAGAGATGAATCATGACCTTATGTATCGCAGGTTGCACATGACTGGAAAAAGACTTCACGGTGAAGATAGGCCTGTTTTTCTGTGTAAGTGAATGAAGGATCATGGTGAGTGATATATACGCCATGGCCCTTCGATAATGTCTCCAGTCTGGACCATCGCTCGCGACTGGTGTTCTGCTTCCGGGGAACTCGGTGAATACATCAACTTCGTGTTTACCCCGGCTGTATCTCGTCATGTCCACTGCATGTAAAATGTGAGATAGAACAACGTCTCGATGGAGAATGCAGACCTGACTTAACATGCGCGAGCCACTCTGGTCGGCCGATTACAATAGCGCGGCCCCATGGAGGCATAGTGACCGTGAGCAAGTCGTGGTAGCAAGGAAGAATATACTCCATCCATTGGACGGCTTTCGCGCGCCATGGATAGAACTGAAAAAGGTTGCCAAAGAGCGGGATTCCTTTGGGACCTGGAAGGTCATGTCTTGGGGATGTCAGAATCCACCGATCAGGATAGGCAATGGACAGAATGCATAAGACGAGAGCGAATACGATGAGAAACAACATCTTGAGGACGGATCTCAGGTGACCCCAACAGCGCCTTTAAAGATGATTTCCATGCACCCCTTCCCTATGTGTGCGGTGTGGACAGATGTGCGAGTTACAAATAACTTTCGTGGCAGGAAAGTATTATTCTATTATTGAGCGCCACGATGGGAGCTTCCAGATAGAAATGGCTCACAGGCAATCCCTACAGATCGTAATTGAGACCGATAAACCTGAAACTTGATAGAAATACTGCAAGAACCCGGGTGCGTGATGATCAATTACCGTGCCAGCGGGCAAGAAACGATGGAGAGAGGCGCCTGGAGAGCAGCTGATGGCCCTCAATGGGACCCTACTCCCCAATGACATGTCTAGATTTCCGCTGAGATCTCCGACTCATGGACACATCGCGCTTAGGTACGCCGTTGACGGCCATCTGAGACACCTGCGGCGGGAGAGAAGGCCATACTCTCTGCTTCTGGCGCGAGTTAATGACAGATTGTAACTCTTCGACAGCCACTAAAATCACAGAGTATAGCACCGGGACCGACATGGCCCTACAATACCGCGAGGTCTTGATGCAAATCCCCACAATCCTTCAACTGGCTCCCATGCCCTCCCTCCCGGGTTTCTGGCGGAGGTATTACAAACACGTAACACGGCGACCCGCTATCCACTTGCGAGAAGCTCTGGATGGAGCTTTTGGAAACTGAGGAATCCGAAGAACTAGGATCTGGGAATGATTGCCGTGATGGGTACTGGATGATTCGAACTCGCTAAAATTGTAGGAAAGAAAATACCCCAAGGCCTTAATATTCCCTTAATTATTAGCCCTTCTTAGGGCCTAAGGGCTTAAGAAGAAGCTTTATCCTTAATAAGGCCTTGCGGGAGAACACTGGCTTCAACAAAGCATTGCAATGACGTCCCTCGTGTCATAACTCATCGCAAACTCCCTGGTATTCGACATATGCTTCCATACACAGATTGTACTGCTTAGATGTGATACATACTCAGCTGTCAATTTTCTCGCTTCCAGATGCATTTCCGAGATCTGCCTCTGCGTTTCTCTTATCCTTCATCGCCCATTTCTTGTCCACGAAACGATGCAGCGGCAGACCCTCCATCAGTAGACTCGTCAACGCACCCATGAATGCGATTCCAAGAAAAACCTCCCACAGGACCTTCAGGCTCGCCGCCAATGCCTGCCTTACCTGCTGCTGAGTAGCCGGATCAAGAGAAGATATGTTGGGAATGGCCGAGTATGTGATAGAAACTCCGCCTGGAAATGTTGATAAGAAAGTGGCTGGTAGACGCGACGAGAGCTCGTTTTGAAGAACGGCGGAGCTGATGGTTACCCCCCACACCTAATCAAGATTTCAGTGAGACTCGAAAACAGAACGAAAGACAAGTTGGGCGTACACCGGAGAAGGCCCTCGCAAACATCACGAAACTCAACGCGGGGGCATTGAGAGAGGGAGATATGGGAGCTTGGACGGGGAAGACGGTTGTTGAGTAGTTGAACCTGTATATGTATAGTCCAACCATACGACGTGAAATACGGAGCACATGCACACCCCATTCCAACTCCTAAAAGGATAAGAAACCCAATTACCCTCGGAATCGGGGTCTCCAGATCTGTCGTGCTCATCACACCAAACCCAATCAGAATGAGCACCCGTCCAGCCCACATTTGTGGTCTATATCGTCCCGTCTTGTTGACCATTGCCCCAGCGAACATGCTAGAAGGTGCAATGACAGATAATGCGAGAGTCAGAACACCAGAGTGTATGGGAGTGCATTGTGGATGGCTTGAAAGTATACCGGTGAGAAATCTAACAATTCCACAATAAGCGAGGCAAGTAATGATTCAAGTCCCAATGAACCAACACACGATCCCCAATGCAGTCACCCCCACAAAGAATGTTTGTAGATATCCGGAGACGGATGTACGGTTGGATAGGACAATCCAGGGCACAAGAGGATGTGCGGCCCATTTCGCTTCATAAAGGATGAAGATGCAGAACCCGACGAATCCTAGGATTAGGGGTGCAAGTACTGGAGGAGAGTCCCACGGGAAAGCGACTCCGCCCCAGGTTAGTGCGATCGCACAGGCCGTGGTACTGGCGACAACGATAAAATTCCCACTTGACGAAATTGAGAAAGCAGCAATAAATCTAGGAACAAACGAACTCACACCCAATCCAGTCGCGCAATCTTTTCATAAAATGTCCCTGGCGGTGTCGGAAGATCCATGAGGAGGGTGATGATTGATGTTATCCCCGCAAGAGGGAGATTCAAGTCTGAAGTTTTCGCAGATCAGGATTCGCGCCAATCTCCATGAAGTATTCTTACAAAACAGCCATCTCCATGCCCCTCCCGAAGCGAGCGCCCCGCCGATCAACGGCCCGGCAAAGTTAGCGATACTCCACGTCCTATCGCGCTGTTAGCTGAGCAGTGGGGCTTGAACCAACGCTTACACTCCAAAGAAGCTTGCGTACAGGCCTCTTTCCTCCAACGTCACCATATCAGACAGTATAATGGCACTTAGACTCTGAATGCCGCCACCTCCGAGGCCCTGGACTGTCCTGCCGGCAATCACCATAGCCAAATAGCAAAGCGATCCAGGAATAACGGGGCAGAGCGAAGCACCCACCAAAGAAGCGATCAGCACGCCGTTTTAATGCCCTGTGCGATTCTGATAGGGCTGTTCCAATGTACGTCTATTTCACGGACCAGAATGTTTCAGATCAGCGGAGCGCTCTAGTATCTAGTGCTCTGGTTCTAGATAGAACAAATCACACAGCGCAGGAAACAGCGTCCGTGTGCCACTATCACCCATTTTCGAACTGTGGGAAGTGTCATGGGATACCCCATCATCCTGACACCAATAGCAGACCAGCGCAGAGATTTCCCAGTAGCACAGTATAAGTAATTGAGCGTGAAGCTGCAGCTGGCTGCAACCGATCACCGCATGCACAGCTGAACCGTGAGAGTTGTGACGTCATCTTTTTTATTTGGAAATTCAACCATCTGATTACGTGGGTAAAAGCGGTGCCCAGAGCAATCTATACAAAAAGACCCATTGTCGTGCACAGAGGAAGCCGAAGGGTACATTTAACACAATGAGGGAAGGTGAACTATGAGTTCAAGGTGCGTCATCAAACCTCCTGGAAATGAGGTGTGAAAGCCGCGAGCTTGAGAAGAGTATGGGTATAACTCTAGCGGCTGAGAGCCATATCTATGTCGCATTCAGAGTGAGATCATAGCTGCTTACTACTAGTGAAGAGGCGATACCAACATTGTAAGCAGTGTAGCTTTTTCGGTCATTTTCAATATCTCTGAGGAGGTAGAACCTCGATCCAACCCAAGTACCCATTGTTATGAGCAGCGATGAAGCCAATGTTGAGGAGGAAAAGAATGCTCCAATGATGATAGACCACCCAATGACTCCTATGAGAATAGATACTCTTCCGATCTCGGGCATTTCAGTCGGAATGGTGTGGCGTCCAACCGCACGATCACCAACTTCGTCTCGAAAGTCCTGGGCATGGATAGTTGTGAAAATAATCACAGCATTGAGAAGTTGTGGCTCCAGCCGCCTCGAATGTTGAATCACTGCCATATGAATGGGTTTGAACTCGCCCATTCTTACAAATGTATGACTGGCTCACTTTCGCCACGGGCAACGAGATTAGCTCCGAAATCAAATGTTGCATAACCGGCAGCATTCAGTATGCCTCTGGAAAGCCAGTGGGAGTCCATTCCCATTTCGTTGTGGAGCAAGATAATTGCTGAGAAGGTAACACCCGGAATTGCAACGTTATATACCCGTGAAATTGCTAGGCATATTGGTAGAAGGGCCCATCTAAGGCAAGTCGCTTGTGCAGACGAGAGGAGAGCCGCAGGCAAAGGCCTCCATGGTTTATTTACTGCATCTTCTCCAATCGCCGAAGGTTTGCGCTGGTTCGACACACAAAACTGCAGAAGATTAACATAGGTCCAGATGAAGCATCGGATGACTCGTGGAGAGGGAGTACTGAATATCGCAAGAGATACCTAAGCAGGTGTCAGACGGATAATAAACGAGTGACGATGAATTTACGACGGGAATCAGAATAGTTATGAAGTCAGATTTGGTGAAGAGAAAGATAGAGATGGCGAGGTTGCGAGCCATGGTTAAGAAAATGAAGCGCAGAAGAAAATGTGGCAGAGTTTAGTGTATGTCTTTCTCCGAACACAATCAGAGTTTTCTTCCTCCTCGGATCGTCGTTCAGGCTCGCAATAAAATCGAACAGCGGGACGTGTCATCGTTGGTCCAAAATACAGATTTAGATATGTGATTGCCTCGCCATTAGGACCTCGACTGAGATTATTATAAGATTATAAATAACGATTGAGCATTATTATGGTAACCAATCAGAGATGTGGGCGACCTTCATTCTGAAGCACCCACAGAGACTGCGGGATCAATTTAGAATTCAATTAATCAGCTTCTTATCTTCTCCTGCTCCAAAATGGCTTACTTAGTTCCTAGGATTTGAGCGCTTCTAAGCGCCGTAAGGATCCACAAACGCTGATAAGTCGAAACGCCGTTGTGGTCTGCATTGACAACCGTGTTCCACCCAACGACTACTAGCAGCCATGGATAGCCTCCCTCCTGAAGCACTGACCGCTTTTCTTGCTGCAATCAAAGAGGCTCTAGGCACAGTCTTCATCGGCTTTACCATCGCTACGACGTGAATACTACTGCTTTGCGCATCCTCAGACATTGATTCTCTGCCGTGTCTCCAGGCTGTACGGGATTACCATCCTTCAGACCTATCTATATTTCAAGCACTACTCCAAAGACCCCGTCGCTCTTAAGGGCTTCGTAAGCGCCAGAGCCCCAATTTTCCTCTGTCGAACTGACGAAAACACAGGTCTTCCTCCTCTGGTACATTTTTAAGATAGATTTCCCGGCGTTCTGACACGAAATCAGGCTCCTCGACTCACTCACCACTGTTTTTGTGGCCCACTCGTTGTACACGTACCTCGTCTTAAATCTGGTGAATGTTGCCAATGATGCAATAATTCCATGGCAAGTACTTATATCACCTCCTGCAGTAAATCTATAACGGTCCCTCAGGAGCTTTGCTGTTAGTTCCTGAGACAGTTTCGATTGCTTTCGCTTATCCTGGCTGTTTACAGGCAGAAAACGAAGTTGTAGTAGGTGGACATGACGATGCAATTTACTATATCCATCTGACATGTTCAATAGGACATAATCACCTTACTGGTCCAATGGTATTCTGCCACCTTTGATCTTGAATTCCACCACATCTAACTGCTATTTCCAGTTTCTTTGGGTACCAGGTGTTTCGATGTATGATTTTTGAGAACATAACAATTCCGACTCACCTCATGTTGTACCAGTTTCGAAGAGTAAGATCATCTCCGGATTTATAGTGAGGGCCGCATGTACCCTCTTCTCTTTGTGGCTCACTTGAATAGGTTTCCCTATCCCTCGCGGCCTTCTGTCAGTCAATTTCGAACTGCCTTCGATACAAAATCATTTACGTGCCTTTCTCTAGGCCTGGATATCAGTATGTCTTCCTTTTTGGTTTGTGAGTACGTTTAGCTTGACGGGAGGGACAATGCAGAGGTCACATCGTTACTGTATGTGTACTTTCTGCGGTATCACTCCATGCTCATACAGAGATGGTTGTTCAAAACAGCTTTCAAGATCTATCCATCGCAAGTCTCGCTAGCCGTGATGTTTTTGTATGTCTGAACTCCTTCATGTCTGTTCCTTGGGGCTTTATAAATGAGCTCTTAGGTAATCGGCTCGATAGTTCAAGGCTTGAGCGCCCTGTGTGATATAGTCATCACCGTCAGCCTGATCTATTATCTGCGAGGGTCAAAGAGCGGCATCATGCAATCGTATGGCCCGTCAGTTTCTGCCGCAAAAGTCCTCTGACACACATCGTAGGACGAACACGTTGATTGACACGTTGATTTTGTATACTGTCACCCGTGGAATGGCCACTGCGTGAGTCTCTCGTTTTCCGTGCCCACGGTCATTCTAACCTGCAGCATCTGACAGTATTTGTCAATTGATGTTCATGATCCTCGTAAGTCGCCATTGACTCCATTTGCGTTCTCCACTGGACATTCCTTGCAATTCAGAATGTCGCATTTCCGAATGACACTTTCTGGCAACCGTTCCATCAAGCAGTGGGAAAGCGTAGGCTGGTTCTGTCTCATACATGTCTTTCTTTGAATCATTTCCAGTATATATCAACTCGCTGCTCGCATCTCTGAACTTCCGCGCGAGCACGAAAACTGGGGCCCCGGCTATCCCGCTCTGGAATCGTAACCATAGTGCGGCTCTAACATCCCAGTCTGGCAACACTGGCAGGACCGGGACAACGAGCGTGAGCGGTCTTCGTGCAACATAAGACTTCGCTGCTCAACTCATTTTGTAGACGTTAGCATTCCAATCTACAAGCAAAACAGGCAGCAAAACCGACACCAATTTCGAGGTCAGCATCTTCTTTGTTCATGTTCAGCAGATGCTGATCCAAGAGCGCCACTTGTAAAAAGCTCGAAATTATTTCGAGCCACGACAAAGCTTGAAGAATCTTTGGCTTGGGCAAACTTCGAGAGGGATTGCCATGTCCTTTGATTTATTGCTATCGAATTTATTTGGCAGTTACCCAATCTACGTTTAAATTATCAACAATGATACGGCCACGTCCTTTAATTTCGCAGGAGCAGCATTGACTTCACATACAATTGGCACGGTGTATCCTGTCCAGAGTGCGAGTCGCGACGAAGAGAATAATTGGCCGTCACATTTTGCCTCCTAAGTTCTATGTTTCTGCTCAGCTCCCAGTTCCCCAGCAATGATCGGCTGGCCTCTCCACACTGCCACATTTATATTCAGGCTATTATCTGCGCCAAACTCTCATCAGCATCACAATGCATTTCGCTCCCCAGTCACCCATTGTAGCCAATTCCTACTATCCCCAATGTATATAATGTCGCACTCACAATATTTTGCTTGAAGCAGTATCAGACGATAGAAGGAGTGCGCGATGACGCGGCGCAGGCAATATGCGCACCGAAAAAAAAACCTCCCAGGCGGTGCCTCGCTTACGCGGTTGAGTGGCCAAGGCTCCCAGTACCTTGTCCGCGACGGTCCCGCGCCGATACGCCTCCATGGAGGTTCCGACGATAGACGTGATTGAGAATTGAATTGGCCCGAGTCGGATGGATCGGTGGAGGGAGAGAGCAGCACAGAGTACCTGCGCAGGGCCGAACGAGGGAAGCGGAAGGACAAAAAAGGATATATTTGAGAGAAAAACGTGAAATACAGTAGCCCTCCGGGCAGCCTTGGTTCCTCCTCTGTTCTGGTTTCTCGGTGCTGGTACTGATTGCACCGTGGTTGTCTACATAGCGTCAATACAAATTGTCGGCTAATAAATGTAAGTGACGTGGGTTGAGGACTCCACCTACACCCCAAGGATCCAACTGCGGAAAATTAAAGGTGAGCAGTCCTGGATCCCAGTCGGAGATGAACTTTGAGCTGCTACACATGCTATGTATTTTTTCTTGTCCAGACACCAAGTGAGAGCCATGGCTTTCATTTTTTTGTAATTGACGCTGCCAGTTTCACCGGCAATATATCCGCCCGCCTCCATAACCATCTCGTCCCGGGGCACAGATAGGTGATCAAAGACTTGCGGAGGAGCTGGCTCGGAGACAGGTGTCTGAATATCACTTGAGGCGGCGTCAGACATGGGGCAATCTGCACAGTCGGTGTACGACGAAGTAGCTGCTGCCAAAGAATCAGCCAAATAGGCAAGTTCAACGCCCCTCGGGACCGCTGAATCCAAATGCGCATTGACACTGGAGAACAAAGATTCCATGTTGTCCGAACACATACTTACACCGGATAATTATATTTGGAAACCCGGTTTCCAAGAAACCCCTGCAAATTAGGCAATGCTGCCGCCGAACTCCCGGTGACGCTGCCGTACTTTATAATTAAGAAAGCTCCTTTTATATACCATCCTTTGAGCTGAAAAAAATTGCAATCCCTATAAGTAAAGTATAAATCCTCTTTCGATGTTTCTTCCTGCCGCTGAATGCCTGTTATGGTGAGAAAACACGGCGAACATATGTTTGATGGGATCAAAACAAGCTCAACATACCTCGGCACGTTCACTATACTCACCCAATGGATTGGAATAGTCTGGGACCTATTCTATTTCATGGAGGAGAATCCAATAAATGTTGCCTGACACTATAAGAAATATCCTTGATATGATATATGCTTCAGACGCAAATTTTCGGCTTTATGATTCAAATTGCATTGGTCAGTTTCCTGTTGCCCATTCCATACAAATATATTTTCCTGAAAGCTTATACACGGCTACAAGAGGTTAAACACCGCCCTGACTGTTTCAAGTCTCGGAATGCATCGAAACGAGGGGTTTTGCGGAAGGGCTCTCCGGCATCGGTGATGGAGACCCCATTTGGAGGGGTTCCTCCCGGAAACCGGGTTTCCAAATAGAATTATCCACCTCTACATACATGTCATTCTCATTAACAAGAAAATCTATGAGTGTGGCCATGTGATTCTCTGAGACCAAAACAGGGCTAAGATTCTTGAATGTAGGGACCGACACCTCACCAATAAAGAGCGCCCACATAGCCTCTTGCATTTCTGATATGTCGGGAGGCAACACAGTTCTTCCGGTGGGTACATCTTGAGCGAATATAGCCACATTGCCCTGCGAGTACCGCTGGGAGAACAGGTCATTGGAGCCATACAAGGGAGTGCCTTTCTTGCGACTGAATAAATGAATAATCCAGGTTGCGTGCAAACGAGACACCATCATCAAGTCAAACAAGCTCATATTCTTAAATGCAGCCTTAGCGTCTGAAGGGAGCTCGTCGCAGCCATAATACTGAAAGTTTGCGATTGTGTTGACGGGCTGCTTTTTCCTGCCAAGAATAGTCCTACAGGACTTGCAAATGTCCATCACTCCAAGCCGATCCTTGAAGTGCAGCGCGGGGTGATACAGTATAGCGCCGCTATACACTTCCAAATTGTAAAAGGTTGGAAGACATTTCGCAGGTAAAAAGTCGTTGCGCAGTAATGTCAAGTCGAAATGGGTTGGACTGCACACTTGGATGCTAGCCTTACGGGTAGTTTGCGCACAAACCGCACAGGGTACAGGCAGCCAGGCACGGGGGTCGAGTTCCGTTTGCCATACATTTGTCATGGACAATTTGTCGTCGATCGTTGTGGTGTAGGGGAAGCCTGAACGTGTATCTTCGACAATATGGGCAACTACAGAGCGGCGGCGGCTAGCGGCCGACTCCCAAGTCAATCCTCGTCTCTCTGTATCGACTTCCTAGTTGGCAGCGGTTTGCGCTACAGATAATAAGCTTCGGGCTTCTGTATGCGCGCTAAAGTCTGCGAGTCATTCCGCTGCATGCACAGTGTCTGATAAATTGGACCTTCTCTCTGCCTGGCGTGCCGCTTCTGATATCCTGCGGTCACGTACCTCGTCGGTTGAAGCTTCTGCTCTCCTAGCTGCCAACCTTTCAGTGTTCGCAATGCGGGACACTTCAACGCTGCGAGCCAGATCTTGCGAATTCAAAGACACAATCTTGCTTGAAGCACGGCGGCTTTTGAAGAACTTGAAGGGCATAGGCTGGATGCCCGAGCAATTGGCAAGACATGTGTTGCACTAGAGACGAGACAGTAGGATGGTGTCTTTTCTCGCATTACTAGGGGCTGCGATGCGGTGAGCAGAACAGATCATCCTCAAGTTTTTCATGCTGAGATGAGTGAAAAGTGTGATAAATGCTGACACGTTGAGCGTGGAGCAGAAGACATATAAGGTATCGATATCGGATGTGTGAAGGCCGGCCAGCACACTATCTCCACGAACTCAAGGTCATGATAGAGCTTGTATGCAGTGCCGAATTCAATGCCGTCATCCGCATCAATGGACACCTTGTTGCTCAAAATGATAGGCAGGACATTCAGAGCTGGAAGCGAATACATTCGAAGCAATAGAACGGTAGGACAGCAGGGACAGTAGGACAGTAGTACGGGCACCACGGCAGCACAAGGTAGAACGGGGCAGAACGGGTAGAACAGGGCAGAATGGGTAGAATGGGGTAGAACGGGTAAGGATAGATGTCGGAAGGACAGATCGGGAGAGCGAGCATGAATCAGAAGAGATAGGTGGGGCAGCTATTTGGACCCACACGCAACACCAGATACAGGAGCCGACACCGTGGAGGCCTGGTGCAAGACGTCGCCTGCTTCACTGACGGAAGAAACAGAATCCGGCATGGGCACAGATGCAGTATTGCGGATAACTTCTGCGCTATCAGTTGTTGGTACTGAAGGTACAAAAGGGACAGGCAAGGCCGAGCTTATGGGGAGGTTCCATGACCGTAGACGGAATAGCAGGGTAAGGGTACAACTGTTCCATGGTGGGTCCATGCAAAGGCAAAGGTGGTTTTTCGATAAGTCAACCTCAAAGGCACAAACGGGGGGAGAGTTTGATACCAAGGAGTGGTTCTTCTTCTTCATACATGGTGACACAACACGACATGATGAGGGGCAAAGCAGGATGAGGACACAGAGGATTGCAGAGACTCGAAACGGTCGCAAGAGACGGAGAAAGATGATGGCATCTTTTGATGGTAACATTAATAAGCAGCCATGGTCGTACAGACGGACAATTACGCAAGTGAGACCTGGTCCCTAAATCCGGAACCAAGAATACGAAATTTGAGGCATCCCTGAGACGCTGTAAACGCACGTTCAGTGGGTACCCACCGTGCCATTGAAGGCGTGGAATCCGACGATGAGCACGGAAAGACGATCCGTGCTCGATGGAAGGCAGGGGACATTAAATCGGAAGTGAGGCGGGAGATCTCGAGTGAATGTGTGGAAGATCTGCGCATAGGGACGACGAGGGTGGAAAACGTGTGGACCATATAGAAAATCCGACCGGTGTGGCAAATAAAAAATATTAGTAGGTACGCGGTCCGTAACTAGGGGCAGTTCTGAAGCCGTGCGGTGGCGTCATGGCGTTGATTTTGGCAACGTGATAAATGTATTCTACGCCGGCGTGAGATTGGATTTAGGACACTGGACCGTGGACAATGTATGTTACATCATTTCTTCCTACCTCTATACAGATTTCTGTCTCACCCACCTTCAAGCTGTTCACCAACACCACGTCCTTCAGACAATTGATCCGGATTACAAGCTCAGCTAACCCTGCCTTTCGGGCCGTTGCCACCACCCAAGGCATGGCCTATGCTAATTCCACAGACCCCCCACCACCAGACGTGCCGACACCACCCGCCGTAGTTCAGATACCCTAAATGGATGGATGATCTACCAATGGCAACGATCCACCAAGGCTTAATCTCTGTATTTTGAGGCTGGATAGGTACGAGAAGTCTCTGAATGCGGCAGGTCACTTTTCAACCTTCTAAGCTATGATTGAATATCGGAGCAAACAAAAATTGAATGAATGTGGACTCCAACTAGTTGGGAAATTCTATATGCGTGGATGAACACAGAGACTGGTGTGTTTTGAATGAACTGAAAACAAAAAAAGTGAGAACAAAAAGTCTTCGCACGGGATCCACATGCCTTAGGGAGGATTCGAACCTCCGGCTTCCCGTATATTCTGAGTGTGGACTAACATTGATGAGGGATGATCTGCCAATTGATCCACCAAGGCTGATTTTCTATTTTTCGAAGCTGGGTGGGTGGGTGGGTGCAGTGAATTCTGTGCGAGTTGTAGACCTCCGCATGCCTTTGCTTGAGCGACTCAATCATCAGAATTAATGAAAAGAATTACCGCGGAGTCTTTCCTAGTGCTAGTTAATCACGGCCTTCAATGGATAGAGCCGCACGAAGTTGGTGTAAAATTATGCAGAAGAACCTACATAGGGTGAGGGAAAAAGAGACAGGCTTACCACTTTATTATGCCTCGGGAAGGACTCGAACCCTCATCTTCCCATAATGTCATGGCTTTTCAGGATGGAGAAGGGATAATATACCAACTATCCGCCGAGGCGTTCGTGCTCTTATTTGAAGATAAGTGTTGTATGTCACAAAAACGTCTATATGCTTATATCGGCGGGTAAGCGCCCGTCAGCTGTTATAAACACCATCTGCAATAAGCTTGCTTATAACCGACGGTTGAGGCATTTAAGCGGTCATCAGCCGCTTCGTGGGCATATATAAGTGGTCTTCAGCACTCATAACTAGGTGGTAAAAAAAAAATTAAAAATTAAAAAATGCCCGCCTTGGGCATTAAAAAGTGGACAAAAAGCGCTATTTACTCGTCTGAGTCTTCGCATTGGTTGTCGCCGCCTTGATTATCGTCGCCGTCGTCGTCGCCGTCGCCGTCTTCGTCATCTTCGGAAGCATCCGTCATCTCCAAAAGGAGGTCGGTAGCCCTCTCCATCTGCTCCCGCTGCTTCTCGTGCTTCGATTGGACCCCGCCGCCAAAGCGCGAGCCATTCATTGACGGGAACAAGCGGGAGTCCCAGTACACGAATAGCTCCTTGGCCCAACGCTTCTTGAGTCGGAGACCCTCGAGAATCTTGTCAAGGTACTCATCATGACGTAGTTGATAGTCGATGGCGGTGATGTCGCCGACGGGAGCGAAGGTTTCGTCGCCCGAAAACAGCCACAGCACCTGGAAGATGGAAGATATGAGACCACGCATAGCAAAAAGAAGGCTCACGAACGCACCCATATGGCACTGCTCGCGATAGCTCCTGGGGTCGTGTAAGCGATCTTGAGCATTTTCTGCATCGTGTTGGCTTTGGGCATCTTTGACTCTCCCTCCATGACACCGTCAGCGCCGGACGGGCCACGGATAAGGGCTGCAAAGACCTATGAAATGATCATCAAAAGGGAAAAGAAAAGAAGAAGAGATGTTCGACCGACCTTCAGGAGAAGCGGGTGACGGAAGAGCTCGTGAAAGTCGAGCGTCGGCGACTCGTTGGCGTGGAGGAAAGGGATATCCCAGAGAAGATAGTCTTTCTCCTCCTCGCTGTAGCCGATGAGATGGCGGAAGTGGAGAAGGCGGGACTCAGACGTCGCCAGCTTTGATGGATTGATGCTGTCCCTGAGAAGTTGAGTGAGAGCTTGCTTACGGAGTCGAGTGACCGTGTTGGAGCGTTGGCTGTCCATGCCATCCATGAACTAAGGGAGATGAGTACATGAAGAAGATGAGCAGGGATCACGTACTGCACTCGCAAACCACTCACGGCTACGAAATGTCTCGAGATCGTTGGGGAGAATATCCAAGAGCTCACGCAGCTGGCCCTGGCGGATGTCGTCATCGCTGTTGAAGCGGAGTTCCGGGTCGTAGTCATCGTCGAGCGCAGCCTTGAGGAAAGACTCTGCATCGTCGTCATCGAGTCATAGCCAGAGGCCGCAGATGAGAACGAACTTGCGGCCCGTTTGACGCACGCGCCTTTCAGATGGTATGTCGTCATCCTTGGCACGGTGGTTGCGCGCACGGCGACCACGCTTGCGAGGATTGTTGAACTGGTTCTCCAAGTCGTCGAGGCGGCATTTGAGGCGTGTGACGACGCGGCCGTGATCATCAACGGATGTGGCCAAGCGAGAACGGAGCTTGGACAGAAATCAGATGAGAAAGAGAGTATAGCAAGGGACGCACTTGGGCAAGCTCATTGCCGCTCTTACTCGGCGTACACAGCAGAATCAATTCTTTTTGCGTGGCCGTGTAGTCGTGGTTGGGATCCGGAGTACAGTCCCGGGAGGAAGACTGGGAAGAGTGAGATTGGGAGATATTGGACATGGTGGTTGGTAACGAACCTGGGCAGCAGAGACTCAGCCTTTATAGCCGTCGCTAGCGAAGCATGGTTGAAGAGGAGCGGTGGAGCGAGGGTCACATTTGGTCACACATGATATCACCCTCACGTGCCAGTCGAAATCACCAACGCGTCCATTGTCCAAGTCCTTGTACTCTCGCTACATGGCCCGCAGAGCACCCAGAAACCTTCGCGCCGACGTTGCGTACGATCTGCCGCACTGCCTAGTCTGCAATAAGCGCCAAGACCCGCGCACTCTGGACGCCCATCAAGCTGTCTGCCGCGCAAACAAACGCAGCCACGACCAGATGCTCCAGGACACTACTGCACAGAAACAGCGAGCTCCGAAGCGCCAGAGGCTTATGTACACTGAGAATATGCCCCGTCTTCTACTCTCGGTGCGTGGAGGCGTGCACTGGGGCCATCTGAATCTGCTAATATAATTGTACAAGAAAACCAAGAGGCCAGGTAGTCTGGCCCCGACGACTTTCCGTTTGAGGATGATGCTCCCGCCGAACAAAACCTTGAGACGGGCGCTACAGCACCGGCACAGCTCCCAGCAGTCGAGACTGTGGGCCTCCCATCAGAATACATCCTCACTGTTCCCCATCCCCACTCCATGCTTCCTGCGACCATCACTCTCTTCGACGACTCAGCATCCAGGGCAATTGATCCCACCTATGCCACCGGTATGGATCCTGTGCGGCCTTGGGCCCCATTTCGCTGCTTCGCCGACTACAGCTTTACCTCCAACTGCATCCGATATTCGAAATCTAAGAAACAAATTCAGGAAGAACTTGATTCTCTTCATTCTCAGTCTTAGGCGGGTCCGTCCAAAATCACGATGCTGACTGTACGGGATATGGAGGTTTCGCTGGAGGCGGCGCGGAAGTGCACAGTTCAGGTTTGAGCTATTTATATCTAATTTACTGTGCTTACCATTATCCAGTTTGAGCGCACAACAATTCCTATACATTTCGAGGGCGAGACCAAGTGTTTCCGGGACATGTACGAGGTGTCCCTGGATTTTCGTGATCCCTGGAAGGTTGTTCAAGGCTGGGTGTGCGACAAGACTCTCGCACCGCACAGTACCTGGTTTTCCGTCAAGAAATACAAGTGCCGAGGAGGGACCGTAGTGGAGCATCGAGAGCAGCTTTTTGACGAGCCGTGCACTGGGAAGAATTGGTGGGACATTGATGTGAGTACCGACTAGACATTCTGCGCCTTTTATTCACTGTACTGATGATTTCAATGCAGGATTTGCTTCCCGGACCCAAGGAAGGCCTGTATCCCTCTTGCTACCTACCAATTCACATATGGCTGGACAAGGGCCAGGTGTCGACAAAGGTGAAAATGCATCCGATACACCGCCAAAGTGCCCACACGTCACCAGCAGCTGGCACGATCATATTGGGGACATGTTTTGCCAAAGCTGGTTCCAGATGGTAGTAATGTAGTTACCAGCTGTAAAGTGCAGGTTGTTTTTCAGCTGGCCTCTACCCGTCTCGCCATGTATGGGCCATCTTTTTCAAAAAGCTGTCTTCCAGACGCTTAATAATAATAAAAAACAGATGAAACTGGCCGAAACTAACTCTCTCAAAGGCCTATGTTATATCTAGCTAGATTTGTTGTGGGATGATGTTTAAACCCGTCAAAGATTTTGGCGCGAGGTTGGTGGGAAGAGTGTTTGAAACTCCGCCATCAGCACGTGAATGGGCTGTGCATGTTGATGTCGTCTCGTCTTTCTTCCCTCCACCACCACCTACCCTACCACCCTACTGCCTGCACAGATGGGACTTCTGCCCTGTCCGGCAAGTCTTCTCATGAGCCGACCTCACTGGTATTCACTCGCCTTCTGGCGCTCTCTTGCATGAATCTGGCGTTCGTTTCGTTCCATTCTTTCGATGTCCTTGATCAAGCAGTCCGCAAACCTGCCACGAACGGCGGCCTCAAGCTTCTCAAGAACAGTTGAACACTCTGAATTAGACTCGGATATATTATGGCTTGTCGCAACACGGATTGCACCGGAAACCATTCGTCGCATGACGCAATTAGTCCTCCGCCAAACACTTCTCGGCGCTGCCACCAAGGCTCATCAATGCGAACATCCTATCCATCACATCTCAAGCCAGCCTTCTAGATCAAGTCCATCTCTCCGCTACATCAACCCACAAATCTTGGTTCTGTCGTCCTCAAGCAACGTATCAAGGCCATTTCATACCTCCTTGGACAAGATGCATTCTGTCTTTCATCAAACCATTGAACCACTGATTTCTACGCGCCGTCCTTCCGTTCCCCGTCGCAGTTACCCGTCGCAGTTACAAGATCCACCAAAATGGCCTTCAACAATTTTGGTTTCGTTCTCTCCCGACGTTGCTAGGTCCACCATTGTTTCTCTTCGCTTGTATCACACTGACCGGCATGTATCTGCAGACTCATTTTCACGCTATTTAGTTACCGTGTCAATGCGTACCCACCTGTTTTTGCTACAGTGAGGCTGTCGCATACTAGATATGAATACATTTTTTTTGAATCCTCCTATGTGCATCCTTGGTGGATCCTGACCGGGAACAAATTTTCAATACTTTCATTCTACCTGCCTGATCAGTCGCTTCCAGATTTGGGCTCCAGCTGGTTGCCACATAAACCTGGCCCCAGTCTGGAGCCATAGGAGAAATGAACCAGATTCCAGCTGAACACGACATGG
Organism: Mycena rebaudengoi; assembly: GCA_029282285.1. Taxonomy (NCBI): domain Eukaryota; kingdom Fungi; phylum Basidiomycota; class Agaricomycetes; order Agaricales; family Mycenaceae; genus Mycena; species Mycena rebaudengoi. The sequence continues at coordinate 746,414 of JARJCX010000016.1, read as the reverse complement.
CCACCATTCTCCGACGACATGTAGTATGCATCTCAAGTCCAGGTGCCGGCCACGTGTGTGGCAAATGGCGGTGTACTCATCCGCGGACTCTGGATCAACTCGGCTATTCGGAATGCAACGGGAAATGGCGGGTGTGCACTCTTGGGGTATATTGTGATGGTGCGGGGTCCCATTTCTTCTTGCATCCTGTCAAGCCATCTTGACATCGATTCTAGCCTCCGGAGCTGCGGAATATCGACGCCAAAAGTCTCGCCTCGGCTGAGCGCGAGGATTTTGCGAAGCTTCGGGCGCTAATTTACAACAGGATCAACGCTGTGATTCTGGACTCGCTCAAACACCGTTCCCGGTACGGCGACACTTTTCGGTTTGGAGACGGCCGGTGCCGTACGGCGTATCCTGGTATCTTTATTGAGTCAATGGATTTCCAAGAACTCGCCGCTTGGTTAGCAATGCGTAGCGCAGCTGCCAAATATCCGTGTTCCAAATGTTTAGTGCCGCAAGATCGGTTGTGCGAGCTCACCAAACGATTTCAGCTTCGAACGCCCACGGCTATGAAAGCAGTACTAGAGAAAGCGCTGGGAAAGAGCACCAAGAAGGCGAAGGAAGAAGTTCTCAAGGGATCGGGGTTGCACGACGTTGAGGTAAGGCCATTTTCAGATCCCATCTCTACCCAGCCGATGATTTCTCAAGAAAATATTATGGGAATTCGCACATTCGGATCCTTACAAGGCAGTCTCATACGACACTCTTCACTGGACCGATCTCGGGAAATTCGGAAAACATCTTTGGATTGTGATCAAAATGGAGCTCACAAATTTGGGAAAGTCGAACGAGTTCAATGAAGCATACGCTCATCTCAACATCGCTGTGGTTTTCTCACCACCATCTCTCTGCAGTTTCGAAGAGTTTCCGCGCTGGCGTGGCCTGCGCCATATCTCTGCTGCTACGCTCATAGACTATGCTGAAGGTAACGTGTTTCTCCACATGTTGATGGTCAGTCGTCTCTTCATCTTTCAACATGTGCTGATCTGGGCTACTTAGTGTATTCTACCGTGTATTGTGCACTTGCTGCCTGCCAACTCCAAACTTATTCACGCACTTCGGGCTTTGCAGCAGTACCGAATTCTGGTCGGAATGCATTGTATGAGTACCAGCCGCTTGACTCTCATGGAGTCATTTATCCGGGACTACGAGATTGCATGTCGGGTATGCTCTCATCTATTTTCTTTCCAAAAAAACTGACACATGCATTCGAGGATTTGGAGAAGGATTTCAACTTCCTGAAGCAGCATTACACGTCCCATGCCGCCGATGATATCCGTGAGAAGGGTACGACAAACCACATGACTACGCGTATCGGAGAATCCTTTCAGCAAGTGGTAGCCCGTCATTATACTCGTACAAACGGCAGAGAAGCAGAACAGCAGGTAATGGTAATTTATGTTCTCATTGAGCCAGTATTATTGAATCGTTTTTCAGATGGTCAAGATCGACGAGAACGAGGAAGCGATAGCAGAACTGGATATGCTGGTTGCTGACCATCATGCACATCAGAAAGAGGTTCAAAAGAAGGCCACCGAGGATGCCGATGACGAGGCTGGTAATCTGGCACCGCAGATTGCTGATGCCCACTGGCGATTAGGTGTCCCAAACCGGAAATTTGCGTCTCGCCGATTCGAAGCTGAGATGCTGCGGACTCCTGGAGGTGAAAATTTCCAGGGGTTTGATGTTGCTCTCCGTGTATTCCTTGCTACCGAGTATCCTGACTTGCAGATTGGGTATGAGAAAACATTACATGTAAGTATGCGAGGCAATGGTACAGAGTCATGCTGATCATTCCCTAGGTGCAATCCTTTGGCGCTATTCACATTGAATATCAATCCAAAGTCGACTGGTCCCCTCAAAAGGACATCTTGCGCTGTGCTGAAAGTTTTTACGGGAGGCCTCGCCATGACTGCGTGCTTTATAACCTCGACGTCGAGCCACTGTCATTGGCACGGCTACTCACGCTCTTTCGTGTTAGCACAGGCGATGATGGTGAATCTTTTGACCTTGCATACGTTCGCCGGTTCAAGAACTCGAAATGGAAGCCCCGAACAACGTGGCAGGGTTGCCGCGTTGTCGAAGAGGTGGAGAAGGCGGAGTTTTTACCACTGACCTATATCACACGCGGTGCACTCCTCCCACCGGCGCGTGGAACTTCTCGGCGGAACTTATACTTTGCCATGGATACTGCTGATGATGACATGTTTTTGAGGCTCAATAATATTGAATAGACGTGTATTTCCAATCCCCTTGCTTCGTTTTGATTCAATGCGAAATAAATTTACCTCTACATCTCTTCCATGCATCTTACTTATGACTTGCTTATGACCGCTGGTAACTGAAAGAGCGTGAATTATGAGTGCTGACGACTGCTTTCAACTACGGTCCTAACTCTGATGACTGCTGATCAGCACCATCAACGGCCACCATCCGTTATAAGCAAATAGACCTTTTTGTGACATAAGTGCGAAAGGAGGTTGTAAATAGACCGCCCCGAATAAAATATCAATCAATCAGTGTGAATTTGAGTTCAGGTGAATTTATCCGGGTCGCGTGCAGAAAAAGATGTATTGTACGGAGGGGAAAGCGAGAAAATAATCCGCATGATGTGTTGGATGAAAAAAGTGGGATCATCCCCGTTTTGCCTCGAGAGGGATTCGAACCCCCATCTTCCCGTTCGAAAGATGAAATCTTATTGTAGTCTTGAGTGACTGAGTGGGGATGATCTACCAACTGATCTACCAAAGCTTATTCTCTGTATTTGGGGGTTGGATAGATGTTGTGATTGCCATGCGAGCCGCCTGTCTCTTTTCAACCTCGTCGGTCGACCGAATATCTGAGCCCACAAAACTTGAATCAATAGGGACTTCAACTGGTTTGGCAGTTCAACATGTGTATTATTAGACGGATTCGCAAGCTGGCATGTTCTGATTTTCGAATGAAACACGGGGAAAATAAAGGCAAGAACAAAAAGTCGCCGAACACGTTGTGTATGCCTTGGGGAGGATTCGAACCTCCGCCTTCCCACGGACTCCTTAGAACACCTTGGAATATAGACTGGGACGATCTGCCAATTGTTCCACCAAGGCTTATTTGACACTTCTAGGGAGGTTGGATAGATGCTGTAATTTTCGTACTAGTGGAGGTCGATTTGTCATCCTTGCCGATCTGAGCAAAAAGCGAACGAATGTGGACTACAATTGGGTTGGCCATTCTACATCTGAGCTCGTAGAGCGGCACATGAATTGAAACGATGGAAGAAATTCAGGCAAGAACAAAAAGCCATTTCTGGTGTTGATCAATGCCTTGGGAGGATTCGAACCTCCGTCTTCCCGGTTATATACAACTCGACCAACTAACTAAGTAGGGATGATCTGCTGATTGATCTACCGAGGCACATTCCCCACATTTCGAGCTTGGTTGTGTGCTGTAATTTCTGTACGAATTGAGTGTCCCCGTGCAACCTGTCAGCTATTATTGAATATCGGAGCAAACAAAATTGAATGAATGTGGGCTCTAGTTGGTTCGGCAATTCTACATGTGTAGATGAGTGCACAAGCTGGCATGTTCTGATTCTCGAATGAAAAAAAAGGGGGTAAAATAACTAAGGGATGATCAGCCCGTTGATCCGCCGAGGCTTATTGTCTACCTTTCGAGGTTGGATATGTGCGGTAGATATTTGTACAGGCTGCCTGTTTTCTTTTCAACCTTGTCCGTCGACTGAACAAAATTGAATGAATGTGGACTCCATTTGGTTTGGAAATTCTGCACGATGTAGATGAAAACACAGACTGGTGTATTTCGCATGAAAATAAGGCAAGAACAAAAAGTCATCCACCGAATTAATGTATGCCTCGGGGAGGATTCGAACCTCCGTCTTCCCACGTACATACTGCATCGAACTTCCATTAGGTATGGATGATCTGCCAATTAATTCACCAAGGCTTATTCTCCATATTTGGGAGGTTGAATAGGTGCAGTGATTTTTATGCAGGTCGCCTACCTCTGTTTCAGCCATCACCATGCGAATTCATGAAATAAAATACCGCGGATTCGCATTTGTTCTCCTAGTTCTACTTAGTCAACTACAGAACCGTACGAATTTGATGCTGAACCATTGCAGAGAAACCTGCACCAGGCGAGGAAAAAAGAGACAGGCTTATTACCACGATTACACGTCATGCCTCGGGAGGGACTCGAACCCTCGCCTTCCTTGATATTCTTACGCCTCCAAAACGGAGAAGGGATGATCAACCAACGATCCACCGAGACCTTTCTGCTTTCATTCGAGTCTAGGTATTGTAGGTGCGAAAGGAGGTTGTAAATAGACCGCCCCGAATAAAACATCTCAGTCGCTGAATTTGAGTTCAAGTGAAGTTTATCTGGGTCGCACGCAGAAAAAAATGTGTATTGTATGGTTATTGCACGGCGAGAAAATAAACCGCGTAATGTGTTGCATGAAAAAAAGTGTTAGCATCCCCGCTTATGCCTCGAGAGGGATTCGAACCCCCAGCTTCCCTCTGTAAAATTTGGCTGGCTCAAGTAACAGGGACGATTCACCATGATCCACCGAGGCTTTCCTGCACTATCTATGCCGCAGATATGTGTGGCGGTCAGTATACGTTAATGCCTCACCATAATTTGAACTTGAAACTTGAACCAAGCCCGGCAACTCCCGGCCTCTCAACCAATCATGACCAATGAAGCGTCTCCTTTTCCGGCTGGTTCTTTCTCCCACCCACTGAGACTGACATCGTGCTCGTTCATCTGGGGCTTGAGGTTTCGACGACGACTACACAGACGATGTCGACGATATCCATCCCGGGCCCTGTGCCACTCGCCTTTCCGCGGCCCGCCTCGCCCACAAAGTCGCCGACCATGTCCCGTTTTCGGGACAATAGCACCAATAACAACAATACCACGAATGTGAATAACTCGCTTACACCCCGGTCGCGCACCAATTCGCTCTTTGACTCCCCTGTTGGAGGTACATACCTACTACTGCGAAAGCTATCACTTCAATTTATTGACTATGCCCATAGGCTCGCCACACCGCAGCACCCCAAGCATCGACGACCTCAAGCCCAACGCACACCCGTACCCCATACGCACAACATCTACCGCCCTCCTCACGCGCTCCAACTCCACCAGCTCGCAGCAGTAGAATGGAGGGCGGCACCACTACGTGCCGCCGCCATCCCCCCACCCTCGTCGCACCGCGATTGTACCAGCAGCAACGCCAGCGCTAGCGGGGACGGGAATGCGAGTGGTGGGGGCAGAACCGGGAAGGCGGGGGGCGAGAGGAGGGATGAGTACCGCAGGCGCCGCTACTCGCGCAATTTAAGTTCGAGCAAGGGGATGGCGTATGGGAGTGTCGCTGCGGAGAGCCTGAGGGCGCTGCCCGGGTTTGGTGCGTTTCCTCTCTATCCTTATATTCCCTGTCCTCTAAACTAATATTGCATATAACGGGACAGACACCACGCCAGACAATAAAGGAATAACCACCGCCCTCTCGCACAAGCGCTGGAGGCCCGCAGGGCTGGCCGCGTACCTCGCGGGCGAGGTTGGTGCGTAGGCGGTCGTTCATTCGTAGGCATCGGCGAGGAGAAGCTGGGAAGGATTGGGTGAGTGGTTCTTCCTCCGTTTCTTTCTTTTATTTCCCCCTCCTTTCATCTATCCTCGCCCTTCGATCCCCCCATTAACCCTTCACCCTGCCTCGTCCTCCCGTTTCCTTGCGTTTCGTTCTTTCCGCTGCCCTTCGGTATCGGTATTTGTCGGGCCTACCTCGCGCGCTCTTGTTTGTCCACACGCGAGTTCCAACGCTGCCCCAGGCGAGTTCGGCGTGCGTCGCGGCGTCTTTAATGCGCTGCCCCCGCGCTCGCTATCGGTAACGCGGGGAGGACGCCCGCACACTCGATAGTCCCCTGTACCCCAGTCGAGCTCCGTGCTGCCCCAGACACCTTCGCCAACATGCGTCCTAAGGCTTGTACATTTATTTGTGGGTTGGACAAATTGAATGAATTTTTGCGCGCAATAATTCCTTTGTTTCCTCTGAAAAATAATGCGGGCAGCCAGCATTGACTGGAGGTAAATTTTATTTTCGACCTCTACGAAGCAACAAAATATGTCGCCCGTCCACTCTGTAAATTTCAGGGTGATCCGCGAGGAAAAAAGATGCACGATGATGATCGTCATGCCTTGGGGAGGACTCGAACCTCCGTCTTTCCATGAGAAACTATCGGGAGAGTCACTGAGTGTCAATTGATCTACCAAGGCTTATTCTCTATATTTCAAGGATAGATAAGCGCATCAATTTCTGTGCAGTGGACTGTCTCCTTCAACCTCGTCACTAACGGTACAGTATGGAGGAAGTATGAGCTTCAGATTCATTTTTTTTTTCTGAGTCCTTGGTCGACTGCACACAAAACGGCTCGCAGCCTGAACGTGTATAGTACAGGCCAGAAGGAAGAAAGCAAAAAAAAAAGACCAGTATCTGTGGCAAATGCCTTGGGGGGATTCGAACCTCCGTCTTCCCAAGTGTAACGCAATATTGTGGGCATGTTACTGAGTGGGGGTGATCTGCTTGATCTACCAAGGCTTAATGTCTGTATTTTTGAGGCTGGATAGGTACGAGAAGTCTCTGAATGCGGCGAGTCCCTTTTCAACCTTCTATGCTACGATTGAATATCGGAGCAAACAAAATTTGAATGAATGTGGACTCCGACTGGTTGGGAAATTCTATATGTGTGAATGTCACTGGATGAACACAAAGACTGGTGTGTCTGAAATGACACAATGAAACAAGGGGAACATGCAAGGCAAGAACGAAAAAGTCACGCTTCATCACTGAAATCCATGCCTCTGGGAGGATTCGACCTCCGTCTTCTGAATAATGCGCTGGGATGATTTGCCAATTGATCCACCAAGGCTTCGATACCCTGATATATTTGTATTCTGTGTGTCTCTTATCCCACTGCTACATACTAACTTGATGGCCTGGGACTTGTGAGTGGATAAGACGGTGGAAGACGGAAATACTAGTCTCTCCTAGACAGACGCTACAACTTGAGGTTCGTCGAATCGTACCTCGAACTACGGCCGAATAAAAAAATGTACACCAGGAATTCGAAGCCTCATCTGCACATTGTCTGCTTGATATTATCTGGCTACTGTGTAGGGATGATCTGCCAATTGACCCGCCAAGGCTTTATTCTCTGTAAGTAGGTGCGAGTTTGGATTTTTGTCTAGCTAAAAATCACGCGGCCAGCATTATATCGAAATGTATTTTCGATCCAGGAACAGTAAGTTTAAGGCGTTTTACAGCATTGCGTCAAGCTTTTGAAATTCGAGGCTCTGGAGCCAGTAATAACCAAAGAGGAAGGATAGAGCCGCAGATGAAAAAAATAACGGAAGTATTGATATTACATAAATGCCTTGGGGAGGATTCGAACCTCCGTCTTCCCGTATATTCGGGGACCACGACTTATAAAGCTGGGATGATCTGCCAATTGATCTATCAAGGCTTATTCTCTATATTTCGAGGCTGGGTGGGTGCAGTGAATTCTGTGCGAGCAGCTTAGGGCTGCCGCCCGTTGCCGTGACGGCAACGGCCGTCGATTCAACGGCTACTCCACGGCAACGGGCCGTCGAACAACGGCCCGTTGCATGGGTGAGAGAGGTCCTCACGGGACGGTACGGTCAACGGCACGGCCGTAACGGGTTGTTGGCGGGCCCACGGGTTGAGAATAGTTTGTTTGAGCCATTTTACGCGCAGAAGTGAGCTTTAATGTACTTCCCAAGTTTTTTTTGTCGCAGCATAATACAAGTGAACACATATACCGACCGTTAAGCCAATGTTAAGCACCGAGAAAGCCTCTCAACTGAATTCAACTGAATGAGTGAGTATCCCCACTTCATCATCACAACCCAAAAGCCCAAATAATGCAAGGAGATATTTAACGGACAGCCATTTGTCTAAGAGAGGGGAGAAAATTTCCGCCGACAGGTAGTTGAAGTTGAGTGAACTTAGTTGGACATTGCCATCACAGTTACGGCAATTGCCGCAATGGTGCAAAGACTTTGTATTGTGAGGACTGGAGGGAAGAGAATATATAAATAATGAAATAGAAACATATTAGAACACCCAGGTGTCCTTCCTGGACCAGAACCACACCTGGAAAAATGTTTCTGATTGCAATAAAAATTACGCCGTTGAACGGCCGTGACGGCCGTTTTCAACGGGCCGTAACACTGCGAACCCGTACCGCGACCGTGGCGTTGAGGTCGAGTAAAAATGGCTGACGGAACGGGCACGGAACCCCGTCGACGGGTGCCGTGGAACCGTCGCAACTGTCACCGGCGGCAGCCCTATGCGAGCTGTAGACCTGAGCAACTCAACCATCAGCTCATAGTCTTTGATTGCTGGAGTACGGAGAAGGGATGATCTACCAACGATCCACTGAGGCGTTCCTGCTCTTATTTGAGGATAGGTCTTGTAAGTGCGAAAGGAGGTTGTAAATAGATCGCCCCGAATAAGATATCAATCAGTCAGTGAGTTTGAGCTCAAGTGAAGTGTATCTGGGTCGCGCGCAGAAAAAGATGTGTATTGTACAGAAAGGTGGTTACTGTACAGCGAGAAAATAACGCCAGGCGTAAGCTATGAAAAAAGACTTTCCGCCGCGCCCTATGCCTCGAGAGGGATTCGAACCCCCATCTTCCCACTGTAGGATCGGCGTTGGATAAAGTAACGGGGACGATCCACCATGATCCACCGAGGCTTTCCTGCGATACCTATGCAACCAGATAAGTGTACCTTTCGAATTCACCTAGAATTAAATTTGAACTTGAACCAAGCCCGGCAACTCCCGAACCAATCAATTAATCATGACCAAATCAAGTGTCTCCTTTTTCGGCTGGTTCTTTCTCCCACCGACTGAGACTGACGTCGTGCTCGTTCATCTGAGGCTTGGCTTTCGACGACGACTACACAGACGATGTCGACGAAGAAGTAATGACCTCACAAAGGGAGAGTCAAAAAGGTGGCCACACCCTTATCTCTCGGTTGAAGTAGTGGTGTAGGACCCACAGTTTGTCCTCCAATCGGCACCCGAAAACCAAGAAACTTCACGACGAACAATCTATTGACAAAGAGAGTATCAAAAGAGAGTCTGGTCGGAAATGGAGACTAATTTAATCCAAATCGATCATTTCATTCCTTCTGCGCTATTCCCTCGCTATTTAGGGCGATGTTCTTCTGTCCTTGTCTACATCTGGGAGGGACCCACAAGTCCACGGCGCCCGAAGAACAAGCGACGTTGCGACGAACACAAAAGAAATGCAAAAAAGGCTGTGTCGGTAATTTAGAGAATGGACGCTGTTGTTTTCTCAGCATTTTAAACATGTTTATTTTTCTGATTTTGTCGAGTTGTGGGTCTATACGTTACAACATTTCCGTGACACGTCACATCACAGTACTAATGCTCTTCCGCAACTATCGTCGCCCAGTTCATCTGACGACTCGCACACTCAGACTAACACATTCTTCCATGAACCACTACAGGTATGCCTCCCGCTGGATGGGGTGCCGGATAGTCTGCTAATCCGATGATCAGCTCTATTAGTGACCCGTACCAGGCGGGCAGCACCCTCGACATTTTCTTCAGGCCAGAGATCTCTCCTGCTCAAATCAAGAGCCTATTTTCAGTGCAACAGACAGGAATTCAAAGCGAGCTGTCAATCAACTGGCATGACAGCGTTACCCCTCTGACAATCAGGATCCTCCGAGCTTTCACTCCCTTCACCTCGGCGGTGGTGCTTTTGGCCGAAGCTCTCGACTGTCCGGCGCATCTGAAACTCCTCCCCAAACAGTTCATTCTCAAGCTCAGTGATCGTCGTTTCGGTTGCCGGGATCCTGTCCAGCCACAGCTACTCTGGAGACCCGAAATCGAGTTTCCACTCCGCCGAGGAATGCAGCGAATGGTCGGAACGGATCGTTCTCGCCCGATTCCACAGATGTACTACCGCAGAAAGTACTTGCGGCCGGAAGAGGATCCCGAAGGTCCGCTTCCAGAGTGAGACGGCTGGGAACTTGAGTTGTACATTTGGACAGTCAAGCAGTGCTCATATTTGGCGGAAGCCCTGGCATACCGCCATCTGCAGGCCCTCCAGGGAAGCTGTATACCCACTCTCCACGGCACCATCCGTGTCCCCATATCTCCATCCACCGCCTTCGTCCATCCCGTTGTGGACTTCATCCCTGGGCTCGCCCTCGAGTACATTGCCGGCCCGCACATGGGGGAGTTGGAAGTCGGAGTCGATATCACCAAGGGCGACGGGGAGCTTATTTCCCAGCGCCTCATAGACTCCGTGACCCAGATTCGCAACTCTTACTGTCGGCACAATGACATTCACCTTGCGAATGTCGTCCTGCGGAATTGGCCGGAGAACCCCCAGCCCGTTATCATCGACTTCGGCCTGTCCTCGGTCATCCCCCCCGGAACACCCACGGCGAAGTGGGTCAGTAATGTGGATGAAGTGTTGGAAGTGCGTACTGACCCGGAAAATGGCGACTGGCATATCGGCTCTCCTTATCAGCAATGTGTCTATGAAAAACTTGCGCAGCTTCGTGAGTTTTATGCCCGGACCAACAAAGGTCACCGGTGTACACTGGAGGACATCCACTGTCACCGGTAATCATTGCGATATGATGGATATCACAGATAAGATAATGTGGATCAGTGATGCCCACTGTACTGCCACAGTGATCCATCGGCATCCAATGGATATATCAATGCATCCAGTGGATTGCACTGTATGGCGCGAGTCCAGTGAATTCCACTGGATTTTCGCAATTTGAAATTCATAAGCGATCAAACAGAGCATATGGAAACCACATGTACACTGAGATCCGGTGAGACCCACTGATTTCTTCCTCGCTTTTTCCCTTCTACCGTCATGGCACACTCCAATCTGCCCGCAATTGAAGACATCCCTGGCGGCTCAATCTCCAAACTCAAAAAAGACCCTCTTCTCGCTATTCTCACTGAACTGCGTGTCCCCCTTCCCGACAAGAATACGGTGCCGGAGCTGAGGAAGCTGCTCAATGTGGCATTGGCGGATCCCGCTGCTGCCATGGACGAGCGCTTCCAGAAGTTTCTGGTTTATAGGGCAGCTACTTCTCACAAGAAGACTGATGCTCGCACTAGCGCCGACAAGTCCAACGAGGATTGTGCGGACGCTGCGGCTAAAGGAGATGCCGGAGCCTCCGGGTGAGCGGAATTTTATTGTACTTATTACCAATACTGAGCATGCCGTCCAATGCAGTGCAAACAAGACGCTTCTCGACCAGAAGGTGAAGACGGATCCTCCTCCCCAACACAAGCGCTTAGGAGGGACTGCTCCGAAGAAACTCGACGACGGTAATCTCGGCTACCCCTTCCACAAACTTTGACTGATTTATTTTGTAGACGAGGCTAGTACTCTCTCGGATTCGGACCACTCGAGTGAGGACCTTACTCCCGCCACCCCCAAAGACGTTCCTGAGGTCATCGACGCCGACACCGCCGTTCGGAAGATAGCCATCGATGCCGCAGCAATGCCCTGTACGCAATAAGTTATTCTAAGCATACAGTTCCATTAATAACGCCTTGACTTCTAGTGATGGTCAATTTTAAAGGGCCAGACCATCGTGAGGTCTGGATCCCCCCTGCCCAGCGCAGTCAGGTCCCTGTTTTCGAAGCTGCCGATAACTCGGGTGTGTACACAACTTCCCTGAAGACGTTACTGCCCATGGCCATTGCCCAAGAGACCCCGATTAAAAGTAACTGCTTCATCGAAATTGAGATCCTTACTTACTTATTCCCCCAGATAATCGCAAGGGCAAAATCGGCATCCAAGGCATCACCGGCGGTCACCTCGATCTGGGGACCGTTGACCAGCTGCTCAGCGACACCCCGCTACCCGTTCTGGGGCTTGCTGCAGCGGACACCTTCAAGCTCCGAACCACTGACGTTGCACTCATCTGCGACGTCTTTTGGGCCCCTGCTGAGCAAGATACCAAAGTACGCATGCTTATTTTATCGTTATTTTAAGGGATCCTGACCTATCCTGCAACCTCTAACTCAGCGCTCTGGATCCGGAGATGAAGCCGCTCGACGAGGCCCGCGCGAGGGCAGCAGTAGCAGCAGCTGCGGGTCCTTCTTCGGACGGGGCGGATCCTGCCTTCATTGCCTTCTTGCGCCAACATCTTGTTACTGGCGACATCAAGGCCCAGGAATGGCCTCAGCTTTCGACCATCTCCCAAATGAAGGTACGCTGGCAATATCTTGCAAAGGCGATCCAGTTTCTGGAGGGATGGAAGAAGCCACGAGGAGGTTATCGTGTTCCGACCAGCAAGTATCATTTATTCCGTATCACGCCGCTTCTAACAATATCTTTCTTATGTTTAGCCTACACGGCCTACGCCGGCCGCTCCTTTAAAAAGGACGACATAGAACGAGCCCTCCACATCGGCCACAGCATCGCCCACAAGGACAACATGCTTTTTCAGGAGAAGACCGTGCAGCACGATTTAGAGGCCAAGCGCTGGGTCGAAGAGGGAAAACACGCCGATAAGTTCGATAAACTCACCATTTCACAGTGGCAACATTACCTCAGAGAAGCCAAAACCGCGAAGGAGGAGGGAGATAAGCGTCGGGCCAAAGAAGAACAGCGCAAACTCCGCCACCGGGAGAAGCGCACTACGACACGCGCCCCTTCGACCAGTGACTCTGAGGAGGCTGAACGCAAGAGGAAGCGTAAGGCGAAGGGCCGGCGTAGCCCTTCTGCGGGGAGCGAGTCGTCTTTAGCCGATGAGGACGTACCGGCAAAGAAGAAGGGCAAGGCGCGTGCTAGGTCTTCTGATCTCGACGCGGTCTAGTCGCGTTATTTCTATTCACGTCGCACAATATTTTTTAACACCCACTGTCTTTACTTATTACTTGCCTGTTCCCACATACATGTCTTTTGCTTGTCTGTCGTTACTCGTACCCTATATACTTGCCATGTGTCAAGAATGCAGAAAGAAAATTGAAGAGACACGTCGAGTTTTCATCCGCGCGGATGAAAACTCGACGCGGTGTGACTGATGCACGTGTGGTGACAACTTGATGGATTATACCGCAACGGGATTAATCACTCTTGCTTCCTGACATGATCGCCACCCTCGGACGATTCACCGTTGTGCTGCAGCTTTATTTCCTGGAGGAATTTTCCCTTCAGAGAGTTTTTTATATCCTCAGCGTACTTGTGGCGACATACCCTCTATTTCGCCTTCACTTGAATCAGCGCAGGGAGCCACGGCAACCGCGCGAAACAGCCTGGTTACGGAGCATCGCAGACATCTTTGTAGCTGCTTTTGACCAGGCGCATGAACACCCAGACTTCCCACCCAATGACTCTGACATCGGCCCACAGTTGAGTCAGCGGGTGCTGCAGGATCTCGAGCAGTTGTACGGACTTTTAGGGATCCCCGACGAGTCCACACAATTATTTCCGGAACCTCACACAATTTTGTCTACCCACCGCATCGACTGCATTTTCTGTCCCAATGAGGGCCATCCTAGAACCCTTCGGCGTCATCGGAAACCCCAACAAGTGCGTTTGCTCAATAGTAAATTCCATTGGGTCACTGCACAGCTGTTTGTTGCGTACTGCGGCAGATGCAAGGCCGAATTCTACCCGGACCGAATCACATTCCACCTCGACGAGACTTCTGCACGCCGAGTACAACGACCGGAATACGACGCCGCCTTCATTCGCGTTTCAAAACACGGGATATGGATGGACCGCCGGATCGCGCTCTGCCAGGAGAATGCGATCCTCCGCTTCCATTCTGGATGGTCCAACTTCGCAGACTGGCTCAGCGATACAATCGATGCTCCCCCCCGAATTACGACTCGCCAATATCAACGGCTTTATTTGAACACTTCGCGAGAAGGCTGATCGTCGCACACGGCCTCCAGGAAGAATTCTCGGTCCCTGCACATTCTTCATCGCATGTTTTCGCAGAATCAGTCCGCAATATTATAGGTCGAGACGGTGGTGTCGTTGCTGGTGCTATGGACCATGGCTGCACAAACTGCACTCATATCAAACGATACGCATCTGATCTCGTCGCCGATGGCGCAGTCTTGGATGGCCCAGATACGGGAGTTGTAGGAGCAGCTGAACCATTTACCGAAGTACTTATTTCTTCCATGTGTTAATTCTCGAAGTACTGACACTCTTCAGGAAGGCGAACATAATCTCCCTGAGGGACAAATTCCTCCCAGTCTTTCTGTCCCGCCGAAGCAACAGGAACGTATTGCTGGAGCTCCACGGGGCTATGCACGTCTTGCAGTAATGGATGGGAAAACCATCACTCATCGAGTTTGTTTCATTCTTTTTCAGTGCAACCCGCTTGTCTAATTGCATATCGCAGATCTGCGCTATCAGTACTTGCACAAACGGACTTGTTAACTTTAAAAACGGACGATTTTGTCATGCTCACTTGGACATGCGAACCATCTGCGGTATTATTCCGTGCGGCCGTCCTGTTCATTCGAACGATGCAGTGACCTGCGACAATCAGTCCCACAAGGATTGGCACACAAAGTACCTCAATCGTTTTTCACGCCAGTCATTCCCGGGGGTACAGCGTGTTATTCGGCGTCAGATGGCAGCAGCGAGCGAGGGGAATACCATCCCTACTGCCCCAGCCTTGCATGTCGAACTCCCGGAATTACAGGGCGTTGCTGGGGCAGATGTTGCCCATACCTTCCGTGCACGCACCACGTACTGTTTGCAGACGGTACAATGGTCGTGCGGCTGCCCAATTGGATGGGGTAAATGTTACAGGTCGGAGAGCTCTCCTCAAGTTCTCCAAATTCTCGACAACATTTGGGACACTTACCCAGACTCCAAACCAAGCTTTGTGGCATATGACGATGCATGCAATCTTCTACGCCATATTGTTACTCAAGATCCCAGCAGCTCGTGGCTCTCATCCACCAAGTTCATCGTCGATGCGTGGCATTATATCGGGCACCGTGCTGGCGATGTTTTGTGCCGTGTCTGGTGTAATCCTGCCCCAACAAATGGTTCACAGCCTGACCTAATCTCGGTGCATGTCGACGAGAATGGACGTACCCACACTACCCGAGCATTCAATACCGAAACGGCGGAGCAGCTCAATGCCTGGCTTACCGGCTTCGAGGCTCAGCTGCGTCAGATGTCGGATACCAACTACGTCTTTGTGGTCCACGTCTTAATGCTCCTCTACAAGGATCTGGTGGAGAAACGAGTAGCGAAGAAAGATGAGGGACTTACTGCTGAGTTCTGGGAGAAAGTGGAGGGCACTGATTAATCTGTCGTGTACTCTTCATTAATTTCAATGAATCTCAGTGGATATCTTCTCAGATCCAGTGTATTTATGCTTTGGGTACAGTGGAAGTCAGTAAATATCCCATGAAATCCCGTGGAGTCTGATGTATTTATGCTCGAAATACAGTAAATATCCTGCGAGATCTGGTGAGATCCGGTGTATTTCTGCCAGGGATACAGCGAAATCCAGTAAACATCCCACGACCTCTTGTGTATTTCCGTCATAATCTAGTGGTTGTAGCTGGATTTGTTGTGGACTCTTCATTAATTTCAGTGAATTTCAGTGGATATCTTCTCAGATCCAGTGTATTTATGCTTGGGGCACAGTAAATATCCCACGAAATCTCATGGAGTCTGATGTATTCATGCTTGAAATACAGTGAATATCCCCCAAGATCTGGTGAGATCCTGTGTATTTGTGCCAGGGATACAGCAAAATCCATGCAAAATACAATGGGTTTATGAGGCAAATACAACTTAATTTATCGAAATGCCGGGGATATGATTAATATATACAGTGAATTTCTGCTCTGGATTCACTGGGATGTTTGTTGGAATCCACTGTATGTGGAGCACAGGTTAAATGCAGGCGAACAATGTATTTATTGATGATTGTAGCAGTGGATACAGGGATGGGTACAGTGCAGTTCAGTGTATATGTAAAAATCCAGTGGAGGTGACTGGATGCGAAGACCACCACTGAAGTCCACTGTATGCACAGTGGAAATCCAGTGGAGTTCGGTGATGCGGACCGGCGAAGCCGGTCCGCGCATATTACTGAGCTTCGTGGGTGTGCGTATGTGAATAACCGCATTGAGGCCATCCCGGAGGACATCCGAAATATCCAATTTGAACGTGTTCCGGGTTCCGAGGCATTCGAAGCGAGGGAGAGGATACTGTTGTGGTGGGTGACGCCGGGAATGAGGACGCAAGATGATTATCTGGCCCGTGGAGGCAAACGATATTGATTGTCGAGGAGCGTTATCGTAGAATATCATTCAATTCAATTCAAATTACATTTGAGCGCGCGCAGGCCCTTGGGGGCCCATGTGGCACTATACGTAGTACAGGATACTAAGATATCAGGCACACAGAGTGATGGGCTGTAGCGGGTTGCAGTAGGTATTGTTTCGCGCATCCACGTGGCCACGTCGTATTTAAATAGTAAAGCTTCTTGTGGGGCTTCTCAAAAAATGTCACGCAGGAAGAAGTTCAGTCTAATTCGAACTGGGAACTCACGCTTACTTCAAGAAACTGTTCCCAAGAAGGGCAGGTGCGAACCACTCCGCCATCGATCTTGAAATACAGTGATTGGAACCCCAATACTAGTGAATACCCAACGTACCTTCGATTTCAAGAGAACACCGTGCGTCCTGAGTGCATAAATGAATACATGGAGAGAAAGACGGAGGAGAAAGTACCTAATAACCTTAGTTGAATTGTAGATGTCGGAATTTGCCTCTCCATCGAGTAGGGATGATCAGCCCGTTAATCCGCCAAGGCTTATTCCCCCATTTCCGGCGGTTGGATATGCGCGGCAAATCCTTGTACGGGCTGCCTGTTTTTTCTTTTCAGCCTTGTCGATCGACTGAAATCTCAGGAACAACAAAATTGAATGAATGGGGACTCCAATTGGCTTGGAAATTCTACGTGTGTATGTAGATGACGACACAGACTGGCGTGTTTTGAAAGAACTGAAACGATCAAGAAAACAAAAAAGTGAGAACAAAAAGTGTTTGAAAGTATCAAGATGCCTTGGGGAGGATTCGAGCCTCCGTCTTCCCACGAACTACGGCTGAGATGATATGCCAATTTGATCTACCAAGGCTTATTCTTAGTATTTCAGAGGTTGAATAGGTGCCGTGATTTTTGTGCGCATGTCTATTTCCAACCTTCTAAGCTACGCTTGAATATTTGAAATACTGTATGAGCAAACCAAAATTGAATGAATGTGGATTCTAGCTGGTTCGGCAATTCTACATGTGTAGATGAATGCACAGGCTGGCATGTTCTGATTCTCGAATGAAACACGGGGAATATAAAGGCAAGAACAAAAAGTTGCCGAGCGCATGGTGCATGCCTTGGGGAGGATTCGAACCTCCGCCTTCGCACGGATTACGCGGAACAACTTGAAATATAAGACTAGGACGATCTGCCAGTTGTTCCACCAAGGCATTTAACATTTCCATGGAGGTTGGATAGATGCAGGAATTTTCGTGCTACTGCAGGTCGATTTTTCAACCTTGCCAATCAACCAAATATGCGAGCAAAAAAGCGAACGAATGTGGACTACAATTGGGTTGGCCATTCTACATCTGAGTTCGTAGAGCGGCACATGAATTGAAACGATGGAAAAAAAAATCCACGCAAGAACAGATCAATGCCTTGAGGAGGATTCGAACCTCCATCTTCCCGGTTATGCAACTCGATCTGCTGATCGATCTACCAAGGCTTATTTTCCGTATTTCGAAGCTGGATAGGTGTTGTGACTTTCGTGCGAGTTGCATCCTGTCAGCTATTGATTATCTGAGCAAACAAAATTGAATGAATGTGGACTCCAATTGGTTTGGAAATTCTACGTGTGTATGTAGGTGAACACACAGACTGGCGGGGTTTGAAAGAACTGAAACGATGAGGAAAACAAAAAAGTGAGAACAAAAAGGCTTTAAAGGTATCGTTGCCATGCCTTGGGGAGGATTCGAACCTCCGTCTTCCCAAGTGTAAAATATAGTGGCCGATCATTGAGTGGGGGTGATCTGCTTGATCTACCAAGGCTTAATATCTGTATTTTGAGGCTGGATAGGTACGAGAAGTCTCTGCATGCGGCGAGTCCCTTTTCAGCATTGTAAGCTACGATTGGATATCGGAGCAAACAAAAATGGAATGAATGTGGACTCCAATTGGTTGGGAAATTCTATATACGTGGATGAACACAGAGACTGGTGTGTTTGAAATGACACAAGGAAACAAGGGGAACATGCAAGGCAAGAACGAAAAAGTCACACTTCATAACTGAAACCCCATGCCTCTGGGAGGATTCGAACCTTCGGCTTCCCCTAGTACACCCGCAAGTAAACAGTAGGAATGATCTGCCCATTGATCTACCAAGGCTTATTCTCTACAGTTGGAGGCTGAGTAGGTGCTGTGATTTATCCGAGAGCTGCCTGTCTCTTTTGCAGCTTTGTGGCCGCTTATTACTTGAATGCAAGTACACAAGAAGTACAATGAACATCAAATTCATTTTTGTTTTTCTGAGTATTCGGTCGACTGCACATAATTGCTGACACCCCGAGCATGTATAGTGTGTGCCAGAAGGGAGAAGATGAAAAAAAAAAAAGAGATAAACGTCATCGTTAATGCCTTGGGGAGGATTCGAACCTCCGTCTTCCTACTACGTATAATTTGCGCCATGACCACCTAATTGAGTAGGCATGATCTGCCAATTGATCCACCAAGGCTTATTCTCCGTATTTTTGAGGTTGAATAGGTACAGTGATTTTTATACAGGTCGCCCACCTCTGCTTCAGCCATCACCATCCGAATTAATGAAATAAAATACCGCGGATTCGCCTTTGTTCTCCTAGTTCTACTTAGTCAACTATAGGAACTATTGCAGAAAAACCTGCAGCAGACGAGGAAAAAAAAGACAGGCTGTATTACCAATACTTTATGCCTCGGGAGGGATTCGAACCCTCATCTTCCCATGATCTCATAGATGAAATCGCTCAAAAGAACGGAGAAGGGATGATCTACCAACGATCCACCGAGGCGTTCCTGCTCTTATTTGAGGATAGGTATTGTAAGTGCGAAAGGAGGTTGTAATAGACCGCCCCGAATAAAATATCAATCAATCAGTGAGTTTGGGGTCAAGTGAAGTTTATCTGGGTCGCGCGCAAAACAAATGTGTATTGTACAGAAAGTTGATTATTGTACGGGAAGAAAATGATCCGCGTAATGTGTTGGTGCGTTCCTCGTTCTTGTTCTCGTCTTTCGCGACGCGGGCACCGACTTGCCTTTCCACACAGCTGCTGCTGGCACATCGATCAGTCTGGCTCTGGCCGTACAGCGTCACTCAGCAAAAACGGCGCATTCATGGGGGTCTGAGACTTGGCATCGATTCGCATGCAGCCAGGCGCAACAGTATAAACGGCTTGAGCGGTCGTTCCTTCCTTCCTTTGACCTTGCGGACTCCGGCCTCGCTTTCCTCCAGCCTTCCTCCCTGCTCGGAGGCTGCTGGCCATTGCTCCTATTCTTTTTTCATCAGTCACAATTAGTCATCGTGGTGTCACATTCACCTTTCGTCGTCCCGCTTCGTGCTTACAGCTACCACCGGTGCTGACGACGCAACATCCCACAGTATTCTCTTCGCGTGCATCGGCAAGAAAGTCTCTGCTGACAAGTTCCACTCCATCGGTGGCTCGTGTGTGGAGAATGACAGTAATAGGGACAGTCAGAGTAAGGGTTTCAGAAGGGTTTCACGTAAGCGCTTCAGAAGGGTTTCTCGACAAATAATTTATTTCTGAAGCGTGGGAGAAGCACATAAATCTGAAACACATCTGAAACGTCGAAGCGCCTCCAGAGGCGCTTCAGAAATGATTGGGAAACACTTCACAAAAAATTCGTCGAGAAACCCTTCTGAAGTGCTTTCGTGAAACCCTTCTGAAACCCCTACTCTGACTGTCCCTAATATTCCGTACAGGGGAGGTCTGAGGCGTTCGCCCGGCAGATTTCGAGGCGAAATTTGGTAAGCAATGCGAGTGGAGCCCGCTCGCGGAACTCGACCAGGTAGTTGCGTACAACACAACATTCTTCCCGCGGAGATGTGCGAGTCTGTAAAATGTCGAAGCGCTCGCCCCATATTTTGGCAATTGTTTTACAAACTCTACCTTTCTTCTAACTAGCCGACGTGAACACAGACTCAAAATGAGGCAGTTCAACTTCCCTGGTGCAACAATTTGGCCTGTATCCCAAATCTCAGTTAGTAATCTGAATTGCCCACCGCACGGATGGTTGCAAAAAATAGTGATTATTTCTCATGTACAAGATTAGATGCCCATGTGAATGAATGGAACCCATCTCTCATACGGAACTCCCGTATCCCCGCATTTTCCTAACCGCCAAATGGAGAGCCTTGGCCGCCTCAGTTACCCTTCGATCCCGATTGTCCTTGAATAAATAACTGTATACAGCCTCTGCAACCACTGGACCATCCGAATCCCTCATGGCCCACAGAGTTCCAATCGCTCCATCAAATCCTGCCGCAATGAATCCTCCGCACAAGTGAAATGACTCGTTCACCAGATCAACAGATCCCTTTGCTGTTTCACAGGCGGCAAGAAAGACAAACTCAGCAGTGGACAGGGGCATCCGAAGAATTGTTTCCAGCTCCAGAATCCCTTCGTAAAGTACCAAGTGACTTTTGGGCGGGTTGCACAGGTCCTGGGTTCCATGACAAGCAAGGTGAAGCCATGAACAATTTTCAAGTTGAAGTTTCACAGCTTCGACCGTTGCTTCTTCCCCTGTCCGACTCTGTACTTGGTACTTTTCTGCAAGAAGGGATTTGATCGTCTCGATTTCTTTCTCAACACCGGGTAGTGATTGGTATTGTCCGGGGCCACTGTGTGTGACTCCCACCAGGCCGATTGTTGGTACTGTGACTCTGCGAGGAGAATTCGATCTTGTTCTTCCTTTGGCTTCAATTAGAGCTGACAAACTCGAGGTATACGATTGAATATAACGATCGGACTTTGCTGCAGCATGCAGAGGGAAACCGGTGAATGCACCCGTTGGACACCACCACAGGCGATCCCCGCGATTTCCATCCTGTAGACTTGCATTAAGGATGGAGACGATAGCGAAAAAGAGCAGCTATGATACACACCGAATCTAAAGCATTGTATATGGGAGAAAACAATATTGGTCCAGAGCCAACTCAAAAGATCCTCAAAACACTCCTGAACCGGTTTTGAAGTGAACCTTTCCTGAAAGCCAAATAGTCGAGTAGAATCTGGTACCCTGGATCTGACATTGCATTCACCCAGGAGCTCGTGAAGGATAAGTCTCTGATGCTTCAGGGTCTTCACTGAAACATCTGGGAGTGGGACATGCAGAAGGTTGAAACTATATGCAGCATGTTGGACGACAATGGCATCACAATGGTCTTCATGAGAATTGAGGATTATAACTGGCCCCTCCCGAGCTGCTTCTGTAAGTTCTGCGAAACGTTTTGGGCCGAGGAACGGTTTAGGACCAAGACGATATTGGTGAGTGGCTCGCTCTTCAATAACTTTCAGCAAGCCACTCCATTCTTTCCCAATCTCCCGTGCATTCTCCGAGGTTCCACTGTAAAGTTCCGATGAGAGACTCTGGAGCTTTTCCGCATCTGCAGGCGGAAGATCGTCATCTGTTGCCTTCAGTTGGAGCATTTGTTGAAAAGTGGTGGCCAACCCTTGGTCAAGGAACTCCACTGCTTGTTCAAGATTAGATAGATCAATGGAAGCACTTATGGCATTTGACGTTGCTGTCGCAATATCTATCTCCATAAGAGTCTGCTGCCGGCTGCTCAAAGGTTGTCCAACCCAGAAGATTTCGGGCAAGAGTTTGAATCCACACAAATAGGCTCTCAGGCAGTCATCGGGTTTGTGCAATTTAGTAAGAGAGGCCCAACGCTGTGCAGCGGACCAGGCATGCGCTGGATCGGGTATTGCACCCTGAAAGGAGGTGTGATAGGTGAACAATGCAGTGTCCAATGCTCTTTGATCACCTTCTCTTTCGTATTGCTCTGTGAGAGCCACTGCCAAGTTCTGGAGCCGGAAGATGAGGTCTGGTTGACCAACTTCAGCATTGAGTGGAGAACTCTGTGCCTTCCAATCTTTGGATGGTAGGTTATGCATAAACAATTCGCCCAAGTTTCTGAGCTTCTCCAACAGATCCGCTCTCGGCTGCACAGCTGCTTCATTACTATGCAGGGCCCCCTCAAGATCCTTTCGGTCCTTGAATATCTCATACCGATATATATAAGAGATACCCAATGAGCGCAGAATCTCGGGATGGCCCTCAGGTGGCAACTGGAGTGCTCTGTGATCATTTGCCAGTGCAGCCTCAAGGTCCTGGGGATTTTCTGACTTCCGATATCGCTCAGTGTGGAAGATAGCCAAAGTATGCAGATAGAAAAGGATGTCTGGATGCCCATCGGGCAATGACAATAAACTACCATAGTAACTTTCCAATGCTCCGTCAAGGTCTTGCAAGGATCCCAATCTTCGGTAGCGTCGCTCAAAATTGGCCCCCATATTCCTGAAAATAACAGGACGAGACAGGTGGCCATCAGGCGTCAACTTGATTGCTTGGGCATCACTTTCAATTGCCGTCTGGATGTCTTTCAAGTCTCCAAATGTTGCATACCGTAGCATAGTAGCAATGGCAAAGGTATGAAAGATGGCAGGATTCCGGTCAGGAGAGAGTGTTATTGCCCTTTCGCAGCCTTCCAGAGCATTATCAAGGTGTTCCGATGGTTGCCCTTGGCACAGACTTAAATTCAACAGAGCAGCAGAATGGAGATGAGTGGGAAGGTCTGGGCTCCCCTCAGATGTCATGCTAATTATTGTTTGGTATTTCTCCAGTGCAACTTCGAGATCACTGATCTGCTCCTCAGCTGGGACACTGAGATGGAAAGACGTGTCCATTGTTAATGTCAGGTCCGAAAGAGCGAAGTGGCTACCGGGCAGCAATGTCACGGCTCTTTTCTCATGTTCATTGGCAACCTGAAGATCATTCAGGTCTCCGAGCTTTCTATATCGGTCCATGTAAGTGACAGCAAGGGAGTGCAGTCTGGTCGGTAGATTTGGGTCGTTGTCTGATGTCAGTTGGACACCTTTCTGAAGGCTGGCCAGAGCTAAGTCAAGGTCTGACAGATTGTCTGAGCGCTTGTATCTGTCCGTATAACATATAGCCACGGACCAGAGGTGTCCAGCAAGGTCTGGACTCTCCTCTGATGTCAAGCTGATGGCAGCCTCCTCATTTTCCAGTTGAGATTGAAGGTCTGCCAAGTATCCCAAAGCCTTGTATTTGGTTTTATAGGACTCTGCTAAAGAACGCAAATATTTGGACAGATTTTGATCACCTTCAGGAGTTAACTTGATAGCTCTCTGATTATATTCCAGGGCAGCCTCAAGATTTGCTGATGTCCCTCCAGTCCTGTGGTAGCGGACTCTCAAAGAGGCAGCCAAGGAGTTAAAATACTCGGGCAGATTAGGATCCTCCTCATCTGTCAATCTTATAGCCATTTGATCATTCTGAATTGCGGATTGTAAGTCCGCAAAATTTCCTTGACTGCTTTTGGATTTCTCTGCATATAAGACAGCCAACAAGTGAAGGCGGGCAGACATCTCTGGGTGTCTTTCAGATGACATTCGGATGGCTCTTTGATGACTGCTTTCCGGTGAGGCCTCCAACTCTGCTAAATTCCCCAAGTTCTTATATCGGGTTTTGTAAGAGATCACCAATGAATGGAGACGGTCCGGCATCTCTGGGTCTCGGTCTGAGGACAATTGAAAAGCCATTTCATCATTTTCCACCCAGGATTCAAGGTCCGTTAGATTGTGGAATTCCTCGTAATGATCCATGTGTGATACAGCCAAGCTTCGGAGATATCCAGGTATGTCTGGATGGCCTTCAGGGCTCAGCTGCAAAGCAATTTTGTAATTCTGCAGAGATGCTTCAAGATCCTGGAGACTATGCACTTTCTGATAATGGTAGGCAAATGATACACCCAAAGTGTGATGAAGCTGAGGAAGAGATGGGTGTCCCGAAGGAGTGAGGCTGATAGCATGTTGCGCATTTTCTAGTGCAGCTTCAATGTCCTCCAACTGTTCCAATTTCTCGTAGTAATCGGTAAGACATGTAGCCAAGAGCTGGAGACGGATGGCCAGCTGTGGGTACCCTGCAGGTGTCAAAGCAATGGCCTGTTTGAACCTGTCCAGTGCTGACTCAAGGAATCTTAACCTCTGCGAGTTATGATACAAATCTGCCAAAGACGTTCCCAAGTTCTGCAGGGCATGTGGCAGGTTTGGATGGTCACTTGGTGTCAATTCCACAGCCCTATGAAAGTGTTCCTGTGCTAATTTTAGATCTTCAAATGGGCGAACCTGGCTGTCTTTTGCGGCAAATGACAGTCCTAACTGGGTATGGTAATGTGCGGGATCTGGATGCTCAGACGGTGTTACCACGTCACATTCCAACTTCTCTAAGATTGTGGTCTATTGGTGTAAGTTTTCGGTTGCATGGAATGAGGGAACAGCTTCACCCAAAAGTCTTTGGCTTCAGTATCTCCTTCCTGGCTGTCTTTGAAATCCTGCTTCCGCACTGTTAAATGGGGATAAGGAATATTTAATATTCGTTCTCACCGTCTGGTTAGACATCTGATCACTGGGGGCCTCACCAGAATCACCCCCACCTTTAAGTATATGTGGCCGACTTCCATTCATTATGTCGGAAGTATGTCAACGGAGGTTGACATGTTGACACCGGGCGGTGATTTCTATCATCGTCCCAAATCAGTTTAGTTGGGAACAATATTGATTTAAGTATGGGCGATATACTGTCCAATGATTACGTGCATTTTACAGGGTTTTTACATACAACTTACAGCTTTTCTGAGGTTTTTGAGTTCAACTTCTTGTACCTGCCCACAACGTGGATTACATCTCACAGATGTTTACAACCTCTTCAACCTAGATACATCTCCTCACATGCTTGGCATCATCACGAATATGATCCCATCAAACATGGCAAGTCCATAAATCATTGTGTTCTGCTTCAAAATAATCACTTTGGCCCTGCAGCTGCTTCAAAAAATGTGCAAATGGTGCTATAAATCTTGAATAATTATGTTGAATGGTTGTGCTCATGATTTAGGGACGATTTATCTCAGCCAAGGTAGTAGCAACTCTTTGAACCGGAATTTCACATAAATTCGGTTTCAAGTCGTTCTACCCAAAGTATCATGTCCTGGAACATCAAAGTACTGCGTTATCTGGTCAAAAAGGTGTACTGGACCTCTGTGAGCCCTTCGCGGCTTCACAAAGGCGAAATATGTGATTACCGCCGAATACGGCTATCGGCAGCACAAACCATTGTTGTTCTCATCAACTCAATTAAAACTCCGCAATTTTTTCAACAACGGCGAAGTGACAAGGAGATGTAGACATCCTCAAGGAGTTGTATAAATTCAGTTGTCAACTTGAATCAAAAGATGTAATCCAAAGGTGAGGTTGTGTGCAGCTTACCCAGATGTAGCTCAAACCACTGTAAGCAGCTCAGGTTGTGTGCCAAATAATTAATGGACAGTATATGTGCCATACTCATCCGCACGTTATGTGTCAGCAACAGCCCTTAGGTCGACCCAAGTAATCACAAAGACGAGCCCTCCAGGACTGATATAAACCACGACCTTGCACATAGGGGGATTGTATCCCACTTAGCCCATAATAATGATGGAGACCAGTAATGCTTCACTATTCCGAGTGAAGGAGTGGTGTCAAAGTTGAAAAGTGGGATAGGAAATGCAGGATACGAATCGGAGCAATCCTGCAGCAAGGGAGAATCAAGATGTAAGTCTATAAAGCAACACTCTTGCCGAAGTAAGACCAGAGTATAGATGAGATAGAATCTACTGTACAGGATTCTATCTACTGCCTTATATATAAAATATCCTACGATCAGTTTCCACATCACTGAAACCGGTTGTCCTCCTATTTGCCTTCTCCGTATTAGTTGTGCTTGACAACCATTGCTGTGAGATGGATATATTTTGGGGTTCTGCCCAAAGTATATCCCGCAATTGAAAAAAGGATAGGGGTTTAGTCGTGAACACACTCGTTTCATGACATTACAGGGCTGGGAATGTACAGAGTGGGGGATAGTGAAATGTACCCTGTGAGTATTTAGAACTCCACAACCGCACTGGAGCCTCTTTTCCTTTCCTCGGATGTTTGATAAGTAGCCAACAAGGTTCAAAAAATGACAGGCAGCTTGCACAACTCACCTGTCGGCCCTCGAAATACAGGGAATAAGCTTAGATCATTCACACTCAGTGTTGGAGCCGTTTGTAAGACAATACGCAGGAAGGTGGAGCTTCAAATCCTCCTCGAGGCATGAATGGAATCTGAATAATGGATTGGTGTCTTGTTATTGCCTTATGTTTTTTGTTTTGTTTTTTCATTCACTGCAATCAGCCCTCAACATGTTTCGGTCCTACAGCTGGTCACCGATCAGTCAGTCACATCAATTCCTGTGATCTTATACTGAAAGCTAGGAAAGCAGGATGAAAAATCTATGGCGGCAGATTCTCATATGCACATATAAATCTCTCGCCTGTGCGGGATTCAAATGAAAAGACGTGTTTCTCATTGAATATGGATCGCGACGAAATTCAAACTCCACGATTACGGAACAACTTTCTGACCCTGTGATGGCAACGGGACTAGCCTGGAATGGAGTGTAAAATTGATGTAAAAAAACCTATTCCAGGACACTATCATGCCTTGGGAGGGACTCAAACCTTTGTCTTCCCATGATATTCTTATCTTCAAAATACCTCCAAAACGGAGAAGGGATGATCTACCAACAATCCACTGAGGCAACACTGAGGTGTTCCTACTCTTATTTGAGGTTGGGTATTGGCTGTATTGCAAGTGCGGCTTTTAATGAGTTAGACTGCCCGGAATAATAATATCAATCAGTCCATGGTTTGCATAAATTCAACGCATAAAGTTTATCTGGATTGTGAGTGGGGAAATGTGTAGTGTAAATGGAGATGGTTATTTTAAAGCGAGAAAATAATGCCAGGTGTAAGCTATGAAAAAAGACTTCACGTCCACCTATGCCTTGGGAGGGATTCAAGCAACCTTGTGACAACTGACCAAATATATCGTGTTGAAGGGAATAAATACATTCAAGCTCCCGTGTTTGCGCAGTTCTGCATATGTAAGAATGCACAGATTGGCATGTTTTGTTATGATGAAGAGAAAAAAACTTAAAGCAGTGTCAAAAAGCCAATTGTCGAAATACCATGCCCCGGGGAGGATTCGAACCTCCGCCTTCCTAGTTGGGATGATCTGCCTATTGATCTACCAAGACTTATTCTATGTATTTTAGGGTCAGGTAGGTGGGGTAATTTTTGGGTGCGAGCTCAATATCTTTTTCAACCGTCTAAGCTACGATTGAATATCTGAGCAAACAAAAATTTAATCAATGTGGACTTCAATTGGTTTGGCAATTCTACATGATGTGGATGAACACACAGCCTGGCGTGGTTTAGATTGGAACAAAGGGGGTAGAAATAACTAAGGCAAGAAGAAAAAGGTACTCAACTCTGTCCCCCATGCCTTGGGGAGGATTCGAACCCCCATCTGCCGATTGATCTACCAAGGCTTATTCTTTGTATTTTGTGGTTGGGTAGGTGGGGTAATTGTTTGGGTGCGAGCTCAATATCTTCTTCAACCGTCTAAGCTACACTTGAATATCTGAGCAAACAAAAATCGAATGAACCTGGACTTCAATTGGTTTGCAAATTTTACATAGGTATGTGTATGAACACAGAGACTGGTGTGGTTTCGAATGAAACAAAGGGAATAAAATAACTAAGGCAAGAACAAAAAGGGACTAAACGATGTCAAGCTCATGCCTTGGGGAGGATTCGAACCCCCATCTGCCGAACGGCACAAAGTATTGCGATATTGATCTGCCGATTGATCTACTAAAGCTTATTCTCTGTATTTTGGGGTCGGCTAGGTGGGGTAATTTTCTGGGTGCGAGCTCAATGTCTTTTTCAACCGTCTAAGCTAGGTTCGGAGCAAGCTTGTCTCCGCACCGCCACGCCGGTGATTCTCGCAGTCCGAAGCACGTCATGCTTTTGATGAGAACGGGGCTTGATCCGAACCTACGTCTAAGCTACGATTGAATATCTGAGCAAACAAAAATCGAATTAACGCGGACTTCGATTTTGCAAATTCTACATAGATATGTGTGTTCACACACAGACTGGCGTGGTTTCGAATGGAACAAAGGGGGTAAAATAACTAAGGTGAAAACAAAAAAGCAACGATCCCATGCCTTGGGAAGGATTCGAACCTCCGTCTTCCCATAGGTACGCAATGTAGTACACAGTCCATGGAGAAGGGATGATCTGCCCATTGATCCACCAAGGCGTATTCTTTACCTTTGGAGGACGGATATGTGCTGTGATTTTTGTGCGAGCTGCCTGTCATTTTTCAACATTTCAACCCTTCTATAATGGAATATCTGAGCAAAGATAAATCGAATGAACGTGGACTTCAATTGGTTTGAAAATTATACATGATGTAAATGAACGCAGAGATTGGTGTGTTTCGCATGATGGAGGAGAAAAACTCAGGGCAGGAACAAAAAGGCACCAATTAAACCAATGCCTTGGGGAGGATTCGAACCTCCGTCTTCCCATGAACCCGTGCTACGATTGATAATGGAGCAGGAATGATCTACCAGTGATATACCAAGGCCTATTCTCTGTATTAGAGGTTGGATAGGTGCCACGGTTTTTGTGCGGGCTGCCTCAGCAACTTAAAAATCCGAATTAATGAATTCACTGCGTTGAAGCCCTTCGTAGTCACAGGTATGGCTACGGGGGTAGACAAGGGGGTAGACATGGGCATATGTGTACCTGGGAATAACAGTGTAAACACAGTTGTTGCTGCATGGTCTACCCTACCCAAACTGTGTCTACTTGTAGACTCGTAACCAGTCTGTATACAATGGCCGAAAAAATGTGGCAAGCACTTCGGTGTATACAGACTGGTACAACTCGGGTTGTTGCATTGGGCTGTCGGCGGAGTTTGAAAATTTGGTGAGGGCCCTGTTCTGGGATGCAGTTTGAGTATGAATCAATTTGGAGCACACATGAATGATTTTACTTTAAAAATGGCTCAATCTGTCTCCTCACTTATTTTTTAATCTAGCTTGGGAGAGTGGAAAGAGCCATCAACTTTCGACCAGAATTGATGGGGTCTGATGGCTCTTGTGCCGGCCGATCACGGCACCTGCTAACATTTGAAACTCCGGGGACAGCTCAATCACTTTCAACGAGTTGTACCAGTCTGTAACCACCGAAGTGCTCGCCACATATTTTCGGTATCTGGTTACAGACTGGTAACGAGTCTAGTCTACTTGGGGGTACCTTGGTAGACCCAGGGTTTGCCCAGGGTAGACCCAGGTACACCAAGTTGGAGAACTGTTTGGGAGCTCCAATTTACATTGATAGGCTTGTAGCGGTATTTTCCAAGTAAGTCTTTGTGCAATGATTCTCAACGTCAATTCTGAGCTGGCCATGATTACCAAAGTTATGGCATATTTGACTCTCTGATGCGGCACAAGCCGCACGTGGCACTGGCGGCGCCATTTCAAACCTTTTCAGGCACGCTCTCATAGTATGACAGTCTCGTCACGGAATCCTCGGGCAGGATATGGTATGTCGCGGTGGGTCCACATTGGGCTACCCGACATAGCCCAATGTAGTCACACTGTGACAGCATGTGACTACCTCCTGTGTACCAGGCTACCCAAGCGTAGCCAAACATATATGTTGATCCCCTCATCTACCAGGGGTAGGCCATGGGTAGACCAATGTGAACCAATGTAGCCAGCCTCTGACTACAAACGGCCTCAATGCAGTGATTACATTACCGCGGGCTCGCCTTTGTTTCCCAGGTTTCAATCGATTGAATACGCAGAACGGCATGTTTTGAATGAAACAAGAGAAAAAAATAACCAAGGCAAGAACAAAAAGTTTGTCATCTTTGACCCCCATGGCCTTGGGAGGGATTTGAACCCTCGTCTTTACTCAGCTCAAAGTAACAGTAATGATCCACCAATGATCCACCGAGCAACTCCTACATTATCCATGCCCAAGATAAGTGGAGCTTTCATTTAAAATCACCTCACAATAATTTGAACTCGGAACAAACCCGGCAACTCCCGGCCAAGCAACCAATCATGACCACATCAATTATCAATCATCTCCTTTCGGCTTCCCACTGGGATTCTCCTCGACGACCCACTCGTCCACCCGCAGCTTGAGCTCCTGACGGCGACTTCAAAGACGACGATGTACACGCGTTCGAACCCCGGACCTGTGCCACACGCTTTCCCCGCGCCCCGCCTCGCCCGCAAAGTCGCCGACCACGTCCCGTTTTCGGGATAATACTGGCACCAATAATAACAACACCACGAATGTGAATAGTTCACCCACGCCGCGGTCGCGCACCAATTCGCTCTTTGACTCCCCTGCTGGAGGTACATTCTGACTACTGCGAGTATTTTCAAATTTATTGATTATGCCCATAGGCTCGCTGCACCGCAGCACCCCAAGCATCGACGACCTCAAGCCCAACGCGCACCCGTACCCCATCCGCACAACATCCACTGCCCTCCTCACGCGCTCCAACTCCACCAGCTCGCAGCAGCAAAACGGGGGCCGGCACCACTACGTGCCGCCGCCATCGCCACACCCCTCGCCACACGGGGAGAGAACCAGTAGTAACACCAGTGCTAGCGGTGACGGAAATAATGGGGGCAGCGGCGGGAAGGCGGCGGGCGAGAGGAGGGGCGAGTACCGTAGGCACCGATACTCGCAAGTTTGAGCTCGAGCGAGGGGATGATGGCGTACGGAGGTGTCGCTGCGGAGAGCCCAGGAGCCCTGCCGGTGCCGCCCGGTTGGAGCCATCAACCAAGCAGGGACAAAGTGATGGTGCCAGATATTGAAATATAAGATAGGATCAGAGCGAGTCCATCCACTTGCCCCACCAGCACATCCTCACTGTCTCCACCAGCCTTATAACATGTCCAAGATGTAGATTGGGCTGTGGAATTGACACCAAGTGACCATCCAAATCTGCCACATGCCCTGCAGAACTTAGGAACCTCTGGCAGATTTGTACTATAACTCGCAGAAGTTGAGATTCCTTGAGTCAGCACTGGACAGGTCCAAACAAAATTGCTTTGTAGTTGAGCCCTGAAGGCCATCCAGACGTCCCTGGATATCTTCGAAGCTTGGACATGGATCATTATGAGGAATTCCACAATCTAACGGACCTTGAATCTTGGGTGAAAAATGATGAAATGGCTTGTCGATTGTCCTCAGACCGAGACCCCGGACCGTTTCCATTCATTGGCGATCTCTCACAAAACCTGATATAAGAACTTGGGGAATTTACTAATGGGAAAGCAGTCATCAATGGGCCATCAGAATGGTATCTGAAAGACACCCAGAGATGTCTGCCCGCCTTCACTCATTGGCTGCCTCGTATGCAGAGAAGTTCAAAAGCAGTCCAGGAAGCATTGCAGACCTGCAATCTGCAATTCAGAATGATCAAATGGCTATAAGGTTGACGGATGAGGAGGATCCTAATCTGCCCGAGTATTTTAACTCCTTGCCTGCCCATTTGAGAGTCCGCTACCACAGGACTGGAGGGACATTAGCAAATCTTGAGGGCCCTGGAATATAATCACAGAGGTATCAAGTTAACTCCTGAAGGTGATCAAAATCTGCCCAAATATTTGCGCTCCTTAGCAGAGTCCTATAAAACCAAATACAAGGTTTTGGGATACTTGGCAGACCTTCAATCTCGACTGGAAAATGAGAAGCCTGCCATCAGTTTGACATCAGAGGAGAATCCAGACCTTGCTGGACACCTCTGGTCCGTGGCTATATGTTATACGGACAGATACAAGCGCTCAGACAATCTGTCCGACCTTAATTTGGCTCTGGACAACCTTCAAAGAGGTGTCCAACTGACATCAGACAAGGACCCAAATCTACCGATATAGTAAACTAGGAGACCTGAATGATCTTCAGGCTGCCAATGAACATGAGAAAAGAGCCGTGACCTGCTGCCCGGTAGCCACTTCGCTCTTTTGGACCATACATTAACAATGGACACGTCTTTCCATCTCAGAGTCCCGGCCAGGGAGCAGATCAGTGATCTTGAGGTTGCACTGGAGAATGGCCCTCAGAGTCGGGGCAAAAAGATGGTACAGATCTTGAGAAAGGTATTGGTCGAGGAACCATGGAAGATGCCGAAGATTGGAGAAAATTTCATGAGCCAGAACCAAGGCGCACATCTCCGTGAAAATGGAAGCCGCGTAGGACTGGAGTCAATCGAAGATATCATCAAGAGGGTTGGCGTAATCACGAGTCATATCAGTTCCATAAGCGCTAATCTGTCAGACCACTGCACATCGACGTCGAAGCCTTCTTAAAATGATTGAGCGTGCATATAACAGTTTCCCAACTTACTCGAGCTCCAGCGCTCGCTACTTCGAACCACCATCACATTATGAAGTTCCTATTTGTGCGTCGAAATTTGTCGTGGCTTGAAGAAACTCATGGTCAGTCAACATTTAACACAGTCATACTCAATAAGCAAACCATTCCCGCGGAAATATTGCCACTTTATACTGGGGTTCGGCATAGTTAGTACGGCCGTTTTCGCGACCACCAACGCATTTCTCGTCGGTAGGCCCCCTATTCGGTCCTACCAGTGCTCTCCTGCATATCTCAATTCAAATCCAAAACAGGGTACGACGTGATCACCATTACCAGTACCCATTTCAGCTCCACACCTGTATCAGACCTGGCTATGTGGTACACTGGAAGCAGGACGTTCGGTTGCTTTCCACATCAGTTCCAGCTGGGAGACACGTTCCGCACCAATATATCCGCGTTTTCCTACAGCATCTTCGACGTGGGATCCTCTCAATCCTCTCAATCCGAGGCTGGCGGGCTCCCTGCCGGAGCGGGCTTTTTATATGCTAACCAGGATCTCACTGCTTGCGATGTTGACCAGTTTGAGATCATAGTTAAACCCGGAGACCGTCTCATCATGGCCACGGTCAATTCGTTAAAATGCCCTTGGCAATTCCAGACAACTCACGAATCGCGCAGGTTACCATAGTATGCCCGCCACCTCTTACCTTTCGGGCTGTTACTTCATGGAGGTAAGCGAAATGCCTCTTTCTCTCGGCACACCTTTTCCCTCGCATATCTTCAACGCAGTTATTCGAATCACGCCATGATCGGGAGCCGAGCCGTGTCCGCGTTCCCACTCAACAGCCTCGCTCGAGCGATAACCGACGGAATGAGGAATATCATGGGTACTTTCCCGTCGTTGGCACCGCTGTGCGGCATGCGTGTTGACTCCGACTTACCTAGGTGAAGCCTACGGGGATATCTCCAACAGACTATACACTTCAAATGGGACGACTCACCCCTCCCAACAAATTTACAAAGTTATAGCCCAAGGGGAACCCAGTTGCAATCCGTCTCCGCCGTTCCAGTGTGTCATCCGGCCGTTCACGAGCTACAGCGCAATTAGCAACATAGATCTCAACATTCTGGGTGCCTCGGACATCGCAGCAGACGAGGCAAATTTGTACAACGTGATAAATGTATTCTACGCCGGCGTGAGATTGGATTTAGGACACTGGACCGTGGACAATGTATGTTACATCATTTCTTCCTACCTCTATATGGATTTCTGTCTCACCCACCTTCAAGCTGTTCACCAACACCACGTCCTTCAGACAATTGATCCGGATCACAAGCTCAGCTAACCCTGCCTTTCGGGCCGTTGCCACCACCCAAGGCATGGCCTATGCTAATTCCACAGACCCCCCACCACCAGACGTGCCGACACCACCCGCCGTAGTTCAGATACCCTACATATGCAGCATTATGCAAAGAAAGCCCATCGGAAGCTTCGCCGTCAGCGTCCTATCTGCGACCCCGTCCTATCTGCGACCCTGTCCATGTTCCTGAGCACATGGGGCATAATGATTGCGATCCTATCCTTCATTGTGGGCAAGAATCCGGGAGGTGCGTCTCCAGCTGGCTTCAGGCACTGTCGGTCTGATTCGATACGTATCGTACTTTTTTTAGCTACTTCGTGCGAGTCCCATAGTCAAATCCTGCTGCCATCGAATAGCGAAAAGCAGATAGATTCATGGTTAGCTCCCGTCGCTCACGGTCCGGAGGGTGAAGATGTGCTGTTTGGGAGCAAATGTGGATTTAGGTCCAAAGCGCCAGGGCCGATCATGGATCAGACTCAGGCCTAGCCACGGAGGACATGGAATGTAATCTAGGGTTGAAAACATATACTATCGTGCCCAAATGGTCTGAATTTGCACATTTGGTCTGAATTTCGTGTTTCTCTCCTTGTCCTCCTCCAGCCCCACTGTTTCGTGCGGTTTCCCCTATCTTCGCAGGTTCCTACCCAGCCACACGTTACGAGGTTCAATATACAGAGGAGGTAGTGTTTCATTGATTTCAAATAAGCGGTACGGATGGATGATCTACCAGCGATCCACCAAGGTTTAATCTCTGTATTTTGAGGCTGGATAGGTGCGAGATGCGGCAGGTCACTTTTCAACCTTCTAAGCTACGATTGAATATCGGAGCAAACAAAAATTGAATGAATGTAGACTCCAACTGGTTGGGAAATTCTATATGCGCGGATAAACACAGAGACTGGTGTGTTTTGAATGAACTGAAAACAAAAAAAGTGAGCACAAAAAGTCTTCGCACGGGATCCACATGCCTTGGGGAGGATTCGAACCTCCGGCTTCCCGTATATTCTGAGTTTGGACCAACATTGATGAGGGATGATCTACCAATTGATCCACCAAGGCTTATTTTCTATTTTTCGAAGCTGGGTGGGTGCAGTGAATTCTGTGCGAGCTGTAGACCTGCGCATGCCTTTGCTTGAGCGACCCAATCATTCAGGATTAATGAATGAAATTGCCACGGAGTCTTTTCTAGTGCTAGTTAACCACGTCCTTCAATGGATAGAGCCGCACGAAGTTGATGTAAAATTGATGCAGAAGAACCGACATAGGGTGAGGAAAAAAGAGACAGGTTTACCACTTTATTATGCCTCGGGAGGGACTCGAACCCTCATCTTCCCGCTGTAGAATCGGTATTGGTCAAAGTAACAGGGACGATCCACCATGATCTACCGAGGCTTTCCTGCGATACATATGCACCAGAGAAGCGCACCTTTCGAACTCAGCTAGAATTAAATTTGAACTTGAACCAGGCCCGGCAACTCCCGGCAACTCCCGACCAATCATGACCAAATCAAGCGTCGGCTAGTTCTTCCTCCACTGACGTCGTGCTCGTTCATCTGAGACTTGAGCTTTCGACGACGACGACCACGGCCATGTCGACGATATCCAGCCCGGGCTCTGTACCACTTGCCTTTCCGCGCCCCGCCTCGCTCACAAAGTCGCCTACCACATCCCGTTTTCGGGATAATAGCACCAATAACGACAACACTACGAATGTGAATAGCTCGCCCACGCCGCGGTCGCGCACCAACTCGCTCTTTGACTCCCCTGGTGGAGGTACATTATTACTACTGCGAGAGCTATCGCTTTAATTTATTGATTATGCCCATAGGCTCGCCTCACCGCAGCACCCCAAGCATCGACGACCTCAAGCCCAACGCACACGCATACCTCATCCGCACGACCTCCACCGCCCTCCTCACGCGCTCCAACTCCACCAGCTCGCAGCAGCAGAATGGCGGGCGGCACCACTACGCACCGCCGCCGTCCCCGCATCCCTCGCCGCACCGGGAGAGAACCAGTAGTAACGTCAGTGCTAGTGGGGACGGGAATGGCGGGGGCAGCACCGGGAAGGCGGGTGGAGAGAGGAAGGGCGAGTACCGCGGGCACTGCTACTCGCGTAGCCTGAGCTCGAGCGAGGGGATGGCGTATGGGGGTGTCGCTTCGGAGAGCCCGAGGGCGCTGCCGATGTCGCCCGGGTTTGGTGCGTTTCCTCTCTATCCTTATATTCCCTGTCCTCTAAACTAATATTGCATATAACGGGACAGACACCTCGCCAGACAATAAAGGAATAACCACCGCCCTCTCGCACAAGCCCTGGACGCCCGCATGGCTGGCCGCGTACCTCGGCGGCGAGGTCGGCGCGTGGGCGGCCGTTCATTTGTAAGCATAGGCGAGGGACTGGTTCTTCCTCCGTTGCTTTCTTTTATTTTCCCCTCCTTTCATCTATCCTCGCCCTTCGATCCCCCCCCTTCGCCCTGCCTCGTCCTCCCCGTTTCCTGGCGTTTCCTCCTTTCCGCTGCCCTTCGGTATCGGTATCCGTCGGGCCTGCCTCCCACGCGCTCTTGGTCGTCCATCCAACGCTGCCCAGGACGAGTTCGTCGTGCGTCGCGGCGTCTTTTTTTCCTCGACGTGCCTCGCGGCGTCTGTAATGCGCTGCCCCCGCGCTCGCTATCGGCGATACGGGCGCTCGCGCACTCTCGATAGTCCCCTGTGCCCCAGTCGAGCTCCGTGCTGACCCAGACACCTTCGCCAACATGTGTCCCAAGACTTATACATTTATTGTGGGTTGGACAAAGGGAATGATTTTTTTGCACGCAATATTTCCTTTGCTTCCTCTGAAAGATAATGCGGGCAGCCAGCACTGATTGGAGGTAAATTTTATTTTCGACCTCTACGAAGCAACAAAATATGTCGCCCGTCCATTATATAAATTTCAGGGTGAGCCGCGGGGAAAAGATGTTCGACGATCACCGTCATGCCTTGGGGAGGACTCGAACCTCCGTCTTCCCATGAGAAACTATCGGGAGAGTCACTGAGTGCCAATTGATCTACCAAGGCTTATTCTCTGTATTTCGAGGATAGATAAGCGCAACAATTTCTGTGCATTGGCCTGTCTCCTTCAACCTTGTCACCAACCGTATAAGTATGGGGGAAGTATGAGCTTCAGATTCAAATTTTCCCCCCTGAGTACTCGGTCGACTGCACACAAATGGCTGGCACCCTGAACGTGTATAGTGCAGGCCAGAAGGAAAAAGCAAAAAAAGAAAACGGATCTCTCCGAATGCCTTGGGGAGGATTCGAACCTCCGTCTTCCCAAGTGTAATGCAATATTTTGGGCATTTTACTGAGTGGGGATGATCTGCTTGATCTACCAAGGCTTAATCTCTGTATTTTGAGGCTGGATAGGTACGAGAAGTCTCTGAATGTGGCAAGTCTCTTTCAACCTTCTAAGCTACGATTGAATATCGGAGCAAACAAAAATTGAATGAATGTGGACTCCAACTGGTTGGGAAATTCTATATGTGTATGTAGATGAACTAGTGTGTTTGAAATGACACAATGAAACACGCGGAAAATAAAGGCAGGGAAAAAAAAAAGTCGCCGAACCTCTTTGTGTATGCCTTGGGGAGGAATCGAACCTCCGCCTTCCCACGGACTCCATAGAACAACTTGGAATATAGACTGGGACGATCTGCCAATTGTTCCACCAAGGCTTATTTGACACTTCTAGGGAGGTTGGATAGATGCAGTAATTTTCGTACTAGTGCAGGTCGATTTTTCATCCTTGCCGATCAACCAATATCTGAGCAAGAAGCGAACGAATGTGGACTACAATTGGCTTAGCCATTCTACATCTGATGTCGTAGAACGCCACATGAATTGAAACGATGGAAAAAAATCCAGGCAAGAACAAAAAACCATTTCACCAGTCCATCAATGCCTTGGGGAAGATTTGAACCTCTGTCTTCCCGGTTATGCAACTCGAAGTCAAATAACTAAATAGATCTGCTGATCGATCTACCAAGGCTTATTCTCCGTATTTCGAGGCTGTCAGATAGGTGTTATGACTTTTGTGCGAGTTGCATCCTGTCAGTTATTGATGACCCGAGCAAACAAAAATTCAATGAATGTGGATTCCAATTGGTTTGGAGATGAACACACAGACTGGCGTGTTTTGTCAATAAAAGAACTGAAACGATGAAGAAAACAAAAAAGTGAGAACAAAAAGTCTTTATGGGACTATTGCCATGCATGCCTTGGGGAGGATTCGAACCTCCGTCTTCCCAAGTGTAACACAATATTTGGGGCATATATTACTGAGTGGGGGTGATCTGCTTGATCTACCAAGGCTTACTATCTGTATTTTGAGGCTGGATAGGTACGAGAAGCCTCCGAATGTGGCAAGTCACTTTTCAACCTTCTAAGCTACGATTGAATATCGGAGCAAACAAAAACTGAATGAATGTGGACTCCAGTTGGTTCGGCAGTTCTACATGTGTATGAATGAATGCACAGGCTGGCATGTTCTGATTCTCGAATGAAGAAAAAGGGGGTAAAATAACTAAGGCAAGAACAAAAGTCACCTAACATGTTCAGGGCATATTCCCTACGGAGGATTCGAATCTCTGTCTTCCCGTATATTCTGAATAATGCACTGGGATGATTTGCCAATTGATCCACCAAGGCTTCGATACCCTGGTATATTTGTATCCTGTGTGTTTCTTATCCCACTGCTACATACTACTACAACTTGAGGTCCGTCGAATCGTACCTCGAACTACGGCCGAATAAAAAAATGTACACCAGGGATTCGAAGCCTCATCTGCACATTGTCTGCTTGATATTATCTGGGCCACTGAGTAGGGATGATCTGCCAATTGACCCGCCAAAGCTTTATTCTCTGTAAGTGGAGGTTGCATAGGTAGGTGCGAGTTTGTCTAGCTAAAAATCATGCGGCCAGCATTAGAAATGTAAATTGACCCGCCAAGGCTTTAATCTCTGTAAGTAGGTGCGAGTTTGGATTTTTGTCTAGCTAAAAATCATGCGGCCAGCATTATATCGAAATATATTTTCGATCCAGGAACAGTAAGTTTGAGGCGTTTTACAGCATTGCATCAAGCTTTTGAAATTCGAGGCTCTGGAGCCAGTAATAACCAAAGAGGAAGGATAGAGCCGCAGATGAAAAAAAAAACGGAAGTATTGATATTACATAAATGCCTTGGGGAGGATTCGAACCTCCGTCTTCCCGTATATTCGGGGACCACGACTTATACAGCTGGGATGATCTGCCAATTGATCCACCAAGGCTTTATTCTCTGTTTTTCGAGGCTGGGTGGGTGCAGTGAATTCTGTGCGAGCTGTAGACCTGAGCGACTCAACGATCACAATTGATGAATGAAATTATGGCGGACTCGTTCCTAGTGCTAATTAATCACGTCCTTCAATGGATAGAACCGCATGAAGTTCATGTAAAATTGATGCAGAAAAAACTACATAGGGTGAGGAAAAAAGAGGCATACGACATAATTATGCCTCGGGAGGGATTCGAACCCTCATCTTCCCATGATCTCATAGTCTTTGATCGCTGGAGTACGGAGAAGGGATGATCTACCAACGATCCACTGAGGCGTTCCTGCTCTTATTTGAAGATAGATGTTGTAAGTGCGAAGTGAGGTTGTAAATATTTAATAGACCGCCCCGAATAAAATATCAATCAGTCAGTGGTTCAAGTGAAGGTTATCTGGGTCGCACGCAGAAAAAAAGGGTTATTGTACAGAAAGGTGGTTACTGTACCGCGAGAAAATAATACGTGTAAGCTATGAAAAAGACCTGCCTCCGCGCTACTAGTATGCCTTAGAAGGATTCGAACCCCCCATCTTCCCGCTGTAGACTCGGTGCTACTGGCTCAAGAAACAGGGACGATCCACCATGATCCACCGAGGCTTTCCTGCGATACCTATGCAACCAGATAAGTGTACCATTCAAATTCACCTAGAATTAAATTTGAACTTGAACCAAGCCCGGCAACTCCTGAACCAATCAATTAATCATGGCCAAATCTCCTCATATCTTGACTTAGAAGTCCATCCAATGACCGGGAGAAAATTACTGTTGAACCGTACAAGTAAAGTAAATTGCTACCACCCGTGGGAAAAGTTCCGGTAAGTAAAGTAAAGTTAGCCGTGCCAAAATTAGGCGGTAAGTAAAGTTCCAAGTTAGGAAATAAGTTACTTTATTGGCCCTCAAAATATCCGACTTTGGCCCGCATGGCCCAGGACTACTTGGCATCCAAGGTTCAGCGACTGCGTCGGAGAGGGCCTCTCTAACGGATCTCTCATCAGGTTTTTGACAACTTAGCTTGTACAAGCTTGTACAGGAACAAAAAGACAGGAAGTTCAGGTGATTTTTTTCAAGTGATTTTTTTTTTTCCATTTTTTAAAAAGTGCGCATCGACTCTGAATCCCAGGACCCATGTCCACGGTCTTTTATTTTTGGAACAAGAGAAAAAGGTGCGCAAGAACACAAGTGTTTTATCATTTTTGCTTGAGTCAGATCTTGAAGAGTGCGTACAGAAGTAATCACCTCGGCGCCGCAGAGGAGGCCACAAAGCGCATTCTATCTTATTTCGATGGTCTAGGTGAAGTGGGCAAGTAGAACCTGACCCATTTCGACCGATGATATTTTGTACGAGTTTTTTTTATTTTTAAAAATGGGTTCGGAGGTTCGAACCGGTTCTGAACCCCGCACTGAACCTCTACGAACCGAACCCGCAATTAGGTTCGGGGTTCGGATTATTTGGGGAAAACCCGCACCTGACCGAACCCCGGCAACACTACGAGTTTGGCGCAACTTCCACATATGGCAGGTGCGAATGAGCCAACGGATGTCATCAGAAAGGAATGGCCACCAAAAGCGTTCCG
Source organism: Mycena rebaudengoi (assembly GCA_029282285.1). NCBI lineage: Eukaryota > Fungi > Basidiomycota > Agaricomycetes > Agaricales > Mycenaceae > Mycena > Mycena rebaudengoi. Next base: position 705,390 of record JARJCX010000016.1, on the reverse strand, counting down.
AAATCAACGCTCTTGTTGCCCAAAATCCTAACCCCACCTTACTAGTTTGCCGCCTGGTTTAGAGGGCGAAACAGTGGCTATGTCCCTGGCTATGTCCACGGTGGCTATATCCATCCATTTTGAACCTCCAAAGGGGGCGGCAAACTGGTCGATACTACTATACAGGCATTACTACGCGGGCATGCGGTTTGAGACTAATGTGATCGGCGCTTCTGGTTTGGGCGAAAAGAACCCATTCAAGTGGCTTGACGCATTACTACGATAGGGAAAATTCTACAAAAGATCCAAACTAAAATCTACCGCCGGTTCGGCCCGCGTCGCTTGCTGCCAATCATTTAAGACGCTAAGCACGACATTGATATTCTTCAGAAGGGCCCCCGGAGGCGAACCATCTGCTTTAGAAATAGTGAGAGCGCTGCTGAAGGCATTCTTGATCTAGATGAGGAGTTAGATATGTAGTGAAGGCTGAATATGTGCGGAAAGCGCACTTGACGACCATTAATGCCGTGCGACGCAAGGCGACAGAGATCTTCATCCGAAATATCAATGGAACTTCTTTTGAAGAACATGGCCCAAATGATCTTGCGCGCTGCAAAATCGAGCTCGGGGTAGTTGACGGAAAAGTGGATGCGACCTGTATTACGTGTAAATTGACAGAAGAAGGGTTGAACTAGACAACACTTACTTTCGAAAGCGGGATCACACTGCTCTGGCATGTTTGTCGTGAGAATAAGAATGCCCTGGTAATACTCGAGTAGACGGAGGAAGATGGACACGAGAGCGTTGCGCTGCAGGTCTGTGACGTTCCGCTTCGTGAGGAAGACCTCGGCCTCGTCGAGAAGCAGCACTGCATCCCACATCTGCGCAAGTTCGAGGACACTCTCTAGCTTGCTCTCGACGGCACTCGGTATTATGCCGAGTTCGCCCGCACTGAGAGCATAAAGAGGTCTGTGGGTTACTTCCGCCACGGCTTCGGCCGTCAGTGTTTTACCGCAGCCAGGGGTCCCTGCAAGCAGCCCAATGAGACCTAGACCTTTGCCTTTGATGATGTCGTCGAAGCTAGTTTCCCTTTTAACATGCTGGCGCACTAAAGAGTGGATCAGCTTCTTTTGCTTCGGACCGAGGACCAGGGAATCGAAGGCTGCTTCGTTCCAATCCACGTCACGCAAACGCGCCAGAGGAAATGAACCTGTGAAATGTGAGACACAAAAAGCGCAGACAACTTGGATGGCATACCCCAGGTCTTGAGGTCGAAGGCAAACCCAAGCAGAATCGGCGTACAGATCGCGTACTGGTCGTCCGTGAGGCTGTCCTTTGTTAAGGCGTTATAAACCCCGGTAGTCTCTCCTGACAGACGCTTCATCAGCTCCTTGTTCATTTGATCAGCGGTTTGAGATGCTGTCGAGTAAAAGCGCGCGTATGCGACTGGGCTGATCATAACGCGCCCGTTCACCTTTGGCATTTGTTAGGACACGATCACATGGGAAAAGGCATTTACAAAGAAATGACTAACAAATATCTGTTCTGTTTCATTGCGAAAAGCTCGGCCACTGATTTCATGGTAGCTGTGGGTAGGCAATTGCACACGACGCTTTCCAAGCTCGACAGCACGTGCATAGACGCCCTCGTTGTCATCGTGATAGCGGAGCGGAAAAACAGGGAGATTGGCGATGGGTCGGGTGCCGCGGTACTCGTAAATTGCGAAGACATGCTTTGAAAAACCAAATTGTCGACCGTCGTCGGTGATAATGTCGCAGACAACCTTCAGATATTTCGTCCGGTCTTCCAGGCGCGTGTCATACCCCGAACGGCGCACAATGAGCACCGTATCCTGGTCTGTGAGAGAGTGGTAGCTGTAAACGAGTGAGTTTGGAAAGAACAGAGCCCAGAGTGCGTCCCATGAGATCTCGCGCTGAGAAACCATCTTCTCCACATCCTTCAGTTGCGTTCCCAGATATTCCTCGACGTAGAATATGCCGGCCCGAATGTCACGGATCAGAGATTCGTCCCTTTCCTCCTGTCCCTGCTCCAAGGCAAGGCGCTCAAGCAGTCCTGGATACGAGTAGTACATGACAGCTTCAGTAGCCTAGGAACCGACTCAACAAAATCAGCCATACGTTCATGCAAATGAGACATAAAGAACACACTGTTGGTTCACTTCGGCTGAGTTCGAGGTCCTGCACTCCTTTATTGATGTCAAGCAGTACATCACAAAGATCCGTGCTTTTAATATCGAGGACCGTGCCACAATATCGACCTCGCTCGTCGATTTCTCGCCTGATGACTATGGCGTATTTGTTCTTCTTTTCCTTCTTCTGCTTGACCGACTTGCGAAGCTGGTAGGAAAACGTGCGACTTTGTCCTTGATGAGGAGGAAGACAACGAGCTCGGCTACGAGGACTCACGCATCATAACTGTTGGGGAGGGTCAGACGAGGCAAACAACGTCAGGTCGAGATGACGGACTAGTAGTCAAACTGAGCGACACGCTTCTTGAAGAGCTCATCAGGCGTTTTCTCAGGAGTAGTATCAGAAGGTTCGGTCATGCTATCTGAGTGGAGAGATGCGTTTAGCCCTTCTCTCTAGCGGTCACTTATATGCGGTCAAGAATTTGTATGAGCTGTTTTGGCGTGTGAGCATCTTGCTCTTCGAGTTGGGTGATATCTCTAAGCCGTGAGGTGCTGTGCTGTCCTGCATTCATCATGTTCACTGGCGGCAAACCCATTGGAAGCTGAGATTTAGCTTCCAGAATGAAAGCTGCGCCGTAGCCGCGCTGAACCTGCTCGCCAGTGAGGGCTGTGTTGTCCTGCATTCATCTTGTTCACTTACGGCAACCCGTTGGAAGCTGAGATTTAGCTTCCAGAAGGAAAGCTGCGCCGTAGCCGCGCTGAACCTGCACGCCAGTGAGAGCTGTGTTGTACTGCATTCATCTTGCTCACTCACGGAAAACCCGTTGCATTCAGCGGCCCCATCTGCACAGCCCGGCTGGGACACAGTTATGATCATCCCGGAATCCAGCCTCCAGAGGTGCAGTTACGGCTCGGGGTCAGCGGTACCTGGAGGGCGTTGTGAATTATATTAATGGACAGCACTACTAGTGGTCGATCGCCGGTGCTGGGCGCTTTGATCGGGGGGATCAGGCACACGGATGATCTTGAAGTCACTGCGTTGAGGCCCTACGTAGTCACAGGGTAGGCGATGTTGGTCTACCTTGGTCTACCTTGGTCTACCCCCGGTAGACCAAGGTAGACCAACATCGCCTACCCTGTGACTACATAGGGCCTCAACGCTGTGAATGACATAAGAAGACAGCATTGCGACAGTGCCATTGCCCTCGAACCTCCACAGCTCTTTATTTTTGCCGCGCCATGCACATCCTTCCTGCCCCAACGATAAGATTGCGCACGGCACCATGGGAACACTTCACACACACAAAATCGTGCGCCGCAATCTACAACTCAGTTCCTAAAATATATGGTGAACTATGGACCACGAGGCCGACACCTGGCATAGAAGCTTTCAATTTCATCGCCCCAATCGATCGCGCATTAGACGCGGCCTCATGGTTGGCTGCGCTTCACATCCCTTGGCGTTCATTCTGCCCGGACGCCTCCAGTCCTGAACCCCATTATAATAAAAGACGAAGAGTTGGTGGTTGTCTTATACAGGAATCCCTCCACGATTCATCTTCCCATACACCAAACTTTCGGCAACCATATCTCGCACTTGAGACAAGGATTTGAAGGCTGACCGCAGACGCACCAGATCATGAATACAGCCCATCCCGGCCATTCAGAGCCCACACCGGAGAAGTCTGCCGACCCTTCGTTCGCTACTTTTGACCGCGCACTCGAGGAATATCTCGCAGGTCTGCCCAAGGATAAGAAGCATTTCAAGTTCATCGAACTTTGTCGTGATTCTGGCGCCAGCGTCACACCTGAAGCCATCAACAACCTTCTCCGGCGTGAAGAGGCTCGGCGGACGCTCAGTGGGCCAGTAAAGAAAATATTCAGGCGAGTTATGAGCGCTCTCAAGGATTACGGCGAGGTCATCGGCCAACTGGGTGCGCATGGACCATGCAATCCTTCGTTAGTACATTTATTCAAACCAAATTCGTAGCATCCGCTCAGCCCCTTCAGTGCGCCATCATATGGGGAGCTCTCAAAGTCGTCGTTGAGGTACTTTTGTCTTTAGTATTTTCGGTATAGCCGGCACTAATATACTTCGTGAGTCTTCGGACCGGTGCGACAGCATGTTTGAGAGCATGAAGGAGGAGCTTCTCACCCTAGCGGATTACCTTCAACGCATAACGGTGTACGAGGATTTGTACGGCGATTCAAAGGAGATGCAGCGTCTCTTTTTCAAGTCATACACCAACATCATCCGCTTCTGGCACCGTGTGCACAAGGAATGCAAGCGCAAAAGTACTTTCCTCAGTTCCCGTGTGGGTTTCTACGCTGACAGCTACCTAAGCCATCACCACGGTCGGCCGGTCTTTGACATCCTCTGCCTTGAAGAAAATGAACTCGATCATTTCCGATATCCGGTCCGTTTCCGACAGTATCTCTGAACAAGCTTCGCTCTGCCAAGGTCAGAAGGACAAAAAGGAATACGCAGAGGCTCGCAACGAGCGTAACCTCCAGAGTGATTGGCGTGAGAAGCAGAGTGTGTCGAACTATCGTGAGGACAATTCCCCCATTTGATATTGGTCTGACTGTCGATTGAACGTAGTCGACCTCAGTAAACAGATACGTGATCATCTCACTCCCCCAAACGAGGTCGTCGGCCCAAACTCGCACCGTCACGAATCAAATCTGCGATACCTACAGCCGGAGACCTGCCAGTGGTTGATGCACGAAAGCTGTTACACCACCTGGTGGAGCCCGACATCTATGGCTCGCCGTCTCTTCTGTCTCAGTGGTCCTCCAGGCTACGGCAAATCCATCCTCACCTCGTTCGCCATTCGTGATCTGGAATCTAAGGGCGCAGCTGTGGCGTACTATTTCTGCCAGTTCTCGCAGCCATGCGACGACCCCACTCAGATATTGCGCCTCCTTTCCCTTCAGCTTTTTAATGTCTACTTCTCGCGCCATTTGCCCCTCGATCAAGAGTTCGGTCATCACATTCTCCAAAGCCGGTCGCCGGAGCATGTTCAGGATCTCATTCGTGAACTCGTCATTAGGCTCCTCCCTGACGCTGGAGTCTACTTCTTTATCGATGGGCTAGATGAAGCAACACCTACTGGCATATCCCCCGTGCTTGTGTTCTTGAATGACTTAAACAAGGAACTGACAACTGAGAAAGTTTGTCATTCACAATAACAAAAGCTCTTTGTATGCTCACATGTAATCAAGGTTGGCCTTTGGGTGACCAAGCGACGACAGGCTCGGGTTGTCGAGTGTTTCGAGAAGCACATACACCCTGAACTTAGCCTTAATCTCGAGCTTGCAGGCCACACTGAGGCTGACGTTGTGCGTTTTCTGCAAGCGAAGTTGCGCGCCCTCGAGCAACGATTCTACCCACAGCAGGATGGTCTGAACGAGACGGATAAGCAGCTTTTCCGTTTAGCAGAGAGTTACTTGATTTTACGTGCCCAAGGAAACTTCTTGTGGGCGCGCCTAATGACACAGGATTTCGAAGGGGAAAATAGGGTGGACGATGTGAAGGAGCTACTCAATCGCATCATTTTGGGAGATCCACCAAAGGAGTTGGTAGACCTCTACAAAAGCTACTTTGACCGCTTCGGGCGTTTGGATCGGGACAATAAGCGGATTGCCATGTACGTGGATGATGACCGTGGCATTTCAGCAACATGCTGATCCTCCTCAAGCAAAGTAATGTCTCTCGTTGCGTTTGCGTGCCGTCAGCTGCGCCTCGAGGAGCTACAAGAAGCAGCCGCTACGCTGGCCAGCCATGGGAAGAAACAAAAGGCAGCATCGGATGCTAGTCGCTCGATCAGTACATTGCCACTGAAAACCTTTCTGGCAAGGTATACTACCCTTGTCGAGGTCGATGGGGATGCATCAGAGCCCTCTCCTTCAGACACATGCCGTCTCGTCCATTCCAGCGTCCTTGAGTTCCTTGATCAGAATCCCGCGACACTGGACAAGGACTCAAAGGACCATCAGCTACATATTAGCCGCTTCGCCATTGCCAATGCCTGCCTCCTATATTTGTCTCGTCCAGTTTACGCTCACTTGTTACAGAGGCAGGGCCTCCCTGACGGGATCTACACCTGGGTTGACACCACTGGGGAGACAGTCGACAAACATGTCTTTTCCCAGTATGCCGCCAAGTACTGGGTACGACATTTAGAGGACCTCGAGAAGAAGGAGCGGGACCAGATACGTCAGCGTGTGGAGGCCTTTGTGTCGTCCAACAACTTCCAGACCTGCATGCAGATCCAGTGCATCTGGGTTCAGGGGAGGTTCGACGTGTACTACGTTCTTCGTCAACGGAGCCTGCTACGCGCTATACCCGAATGGCTTATCCGTAGCCATTCTTCAGATAGCAAGCGTCTCACCATCACCAAGTATTGGTCGGACTATTGGGAACTAATGCACGACTGGCGAACGCTCCTCAGCTGCGGGGGCTGCCATGATTCCGATCCAGACTGTCCTTACTTGACCTTCAGAGGAGAGTCTGATCGTATCTGGTGGACAGCGTTAGGCCCCGCCCACCTCTTCTCTGACTTCCAAAGCCGGTACACATCCTTCAGGCTCGCCGAAAGCAATAACACATGCTCCGAGCGTTTCGAGGCTCTCAGCGTATTCAAACAGCAGATTGTTGTACTACGACTCGAGTAAGTGAGCGTCAAATTGTAAGAGTTTGTTCCTAACTTCAATCAGGAATTGGAATCGCGCACACGGTTCTCTGCAATTTGTTTGCGAGCACTGGTGGTCGTCTGACCCTGTTTCTGCACCGAGTCTCCGGAAGAAACAGGTTATCATCACTACCGAGGCGGACACAAACTGGTTATTATACGCGAAGCCGCCGTCCGAAGGGCTGGCGCGCCTGGTGGCCCGACCAACAGCACTGAGCAGCGATGCGCAGATCATGCGCCTAGGCGCCCAAATATTCCAGCGAGACAAGGACAACGAGTACCGCATAGCCACGGGTGGAGGCCACCCCTCATATTTCGAAGAAGCTTCCGGTCGCGGAGCGTTGGTTGTTATTGGGAGCAGGGCACACACCCTTGCCGCGCAACTCCAGGAGCCACATAGGCTTTTTGAGAGGTTCGGCCAAGATTTCACACGTCTTGAACGGTCTGCAACCACCAGCGATACCAACGAGGAAGAAGACATTAGCGACAGCGTCGTCTCTGACGAAAGTGACCTTGAATGGCTCTCGGAAACATCATCTGATTCAGCCGGCAGTGACATGCAGGGGTATGAGTCGTGGAGCGAGGGATCAACGGACGACGAGGGAGATATTGCCTACAACTACACTTCTTCAGAACCAGAAGTATCCAACGACTCGCGCTCATCCAACGACGACTCGCGCTCATCCAGCGACGACTCGCGCTCATTCAGCGACGAATCAGAAAGCGCAGGATCCGAGTCCGCCCCATCCGCGCTGCCTCGCTCTGCGTTCCCGAGTCTAGATGGATCACAAGACAGCGCCGATGAAGAAGGATTGTGGGGTACGGAGGTCGACGCTCGCCTTGGCGCCATGTCTCACGGCCGTCCACTTGGCCAGGACTATCCTGAACCCACCGTGCTGCTCACCGCTCTGCATTACGATAACGACGCAACACCATCCAAGTTATTTGAGTATTCATGCCCCCTACGCTTCATGTTGTACGACTCTCCGCCGGCTATTCATCCCCAAAAATCACTTATTATTTGGGCTTTGGGTGGAGGTGATTTGCTGTTCGCCGACGTTGTCGCGAAGACATACTTCACGCGTCAACTGCGCCCTTCTTCTTCGCACAGTAAGTATGTCACTGCCGGTCAAAATTCCTTTAACAATTCACCTGCCTTAGCCCGGCAGATTTCAGTCAAACCCCAGTTCTCTGCTTGCGGTGACTTCCTCCACGTGGCTTCACTCGAAGCGCAGGTAACACCGGTCAATGGTGACCAACGCTGTAAGAATCAGCGCTGTCTTATCCATCATCCAGTTCCCGAACTCCATCTCTATATGCTTGTGCTGACGTACCGCCTTTCGACAAGCAAACCAACGCGTAGCCCACCGGTTCTCCTACATCGCGTCAAGGTCGACCTCGGAAAGCATGAAGGTCCGCTGAGCGTTTCGCAACTTCCGTTCGTATTCACCTGGGCGCCGCGCGATCTCTTCGTGACGCGGCGGGCGATGAACCTCGAAGTGTTCCGTATCCAGCTTTTCAGCGAGCCCACGGGTGGCGGTCGGTCACCGGATCAAAGTGTCCTGGTACCAATGAAGCAAACAGTCCTGCCAGACAGCGCCGCACTACGAGACGTTTATTTGATGCCGTTGTCCGATGACCTCAACGGAGCATTCATAGTGGTCGTCGGGAGCGAAACACGGATGAAGGCTGCTTCGGTGGAGGACTTAGTACAACTAGGACTGCCCGAGGAGATGTCCGAGTTGCAAAAGAGGCGGACCCTGGCACCCTCGGTTGGGGCAGTATTGCGAGCAGAGGACATAGGCGGGTGGGTTCGAGCAGAGGGCCTGTCAGTTCCCCAGCCGCGCTTTGTGGGGAATCTCGACATGCGCAAGGAAATATTCGATCCGGTGGATGACTGCGCCGGTGAGTTCTTGCTTCCGCTGATTTTCATGCTCACCGCTAATGAGAGCACAGCGGAGCCGTATCCCATGTTTGTGTAGTGCCGAATGCGTTTAACTGTACAGCGGAAATGCGCAGTGCTTCTGCATCGGGCGAGTTTACAATGATATTTTAGGATGCCAGGTGCAACCTTCTGGTCAATCTTGATTCCTTCAGTTTTTGGCGAAATCTGTTAGGAGCCATCGTTGAGTAAGGCAGAGGTATGCAGTGTGTAGCTTGTTTTTAGTCTCTTTCCTATACAGAATTTCGTCCCGCCCGAATTCATTAAATTCTTCACCGCCAAATACCACACGCTCGTACCTCAGATGCTCGCTCTTTGCTTCTGTCCAACCCGCATTTCTTCGAGCTACATGGAACGTATTCCAGCTATTTGCGTCCAATTACTGCTCTCTCCTGGCAAGTTCAAATCATCTCAAATCATTTCATTTCCGATCCCTGCCCTTGTTCAGTTCTAGTTGGGCCCAACACCAGCAGCACAAATATCTTCTTCGCTTCTCATGGCATCCAGCAAAACCACAGATGGTTTCTGATCCACCGCATACACATCTACTAAGTACTACCACAGTACCTACAGCTCGAGAGGTACTTGCACTGCCCAAGTTTGATTCCAGGCCGGCATGTGGCACTAAACAATTTTTTTGTGATATCAAGTTCTCTCTTTCACTGCGTTCCGAGGCCCCGGAGACATAGGGTTTGCCAATGTGCGGAGGCACAGGTATGCCTTAACCGTGGATACAGCCTGTGTCGACGTTGGTCAACCGTAGCTGGGCTCACAATATGATTTGTGGACTTTACTCAAGGCGGTTTGCCAGCGATATTGATGTTTGCTCGTGTGTACTAAAAAAATGACATCAACCTGATATTTATTTTTCAGCCAAAATCCTGACCCCCCCCCCCCCCCCCCCCCCCCCTTGCCTGCTATATAGAATAAGTTTTTCTCACGCCTGAGTCGGAGATCATTTTTCTTTCCGCCAAAATTGAAGTTCATTCCCAATTAACTGCGGCAAAGGGGGCCTGTAATTCTGTCGAAAATGGTATACACTCAAAATCCAGCAGAGCCCAGGTTTTTTCGGCCTCCCAACAACCGGTAACCGTTTTTTTGAGTCAGCGTCAAGTTGAATTCAGCAATTAGGAATCATGAAACGAAAATAGGTATTTGAATATGGTATTAATTGTGATGTTTGCTGTGAAAACTACCCACTTTTAATCATGGCCAAGGAGTGAACAGGTGAGAACATGGTTATATTTCGCAATCGCTTTGTGATGGAATGATTGACGGCCTCACGTGACACTTTATTGCCAAATATGGTCGAACAGCCGAAATAAACCAATATCATAGTACTGAAGTCTTCTGGGGATCTTTAAGCCTGCTAAAACCTCAATTCTGCAAGCTATAGGCTTTATGAAAATCAGGTGCATTATTTTTTTCAGCGGGATTCCCCTCCCCCCCCCTCCCCGCCCCCCCCCCAGGTCGCGGTCTCGGCTTCGGATCCCGCTACCCCCTTGGCATTTTGAACAAAACCAACGAAAAAATGATTCTCCCAAGACATTGACTGTGCCACAAGATATCTACTGCACCTCATCACCGACTCCGTCACGAGAGGCTTCCAACAGAAGGGCTAAGTCGACGGGTTCTGGATATTTACCCCAATCCTTCAATATGCACCGCATCTCGGAATCAGTTGCCTGCTGTTTCACCCACTCCTGCGAAAACCCAAAGTTGAATGGTGCGTAAGCTGGGATTCACGTCGATATGCGATCAGTATAGACACCATTGTACTTGATCACCTCTTTCTGCTTGTTGGAGAGGGATTTATACCAGCGTTTCGACAGCGCATGAAGTATATCGCGGTACTGTGAAATATTCAGAGGGGTTCTGTCCAGACCTAGATGCTCACCATCTCAGTGCGCCACGGTGGTACGAGGACCTCAAGAATCTGGGTCCGCTCCAAAACGGCCGGAGAGAGGGAGATACCCGCTGCGGCAGCCAACCTCACCTTCCAAGCTGCCTTCGCCTCGCGTGTTTCATCCTCCGGCTCGGAAATCTCGTCAGAGAGATATTCGGGTGTAAAATATCCCGCAAAACTGGACATCGATGCCATATTGTTCCGCGAAACTCAGCAACGCCTTCACCGGCTGTTCTGATTTCTGTGATATTGAGGTAAGAAAGACATTCAAATGAGAAATAAGGGCATACGTGGACGCGGCACTGACTCCGCCTGTGAGCCCGAGCATTGGCTTCTGCTTTCGCTGCCGAGTTTGGGTCATTTTCACGAAGCCAGCCTCTCTTCAGGGAACGAAAGGACTTCTTCGCCATCTTTGACAAAGAATTCTAGGTCCCAATTGGGCATTTGCACCGACTTTGCAGTGCGCTTCAAGACTGTTTGCCAGACGGACTGTTATATACATTCTGAGATTTAGTATTCATTTTGCGGCCAAAGAACTCACGTTCATGTCGATTTTTGCCACGTTGGCGACCTCGTGGATGATTTTGGCATTGCGTAGATCTTGGACATCAAAATGGAAGAACGGCGTCGAGTACGTCTCGTGGGTAATGGGATTGGTGCGAATCAGGTTGGGGTCCAGCCAGTTATTTCCACCTACATTGCAATAACAGCGGAACACCTTCGTCACATAGGCCTATATTCCAGATGAGAAAATACATCGTCGGGTTTGAGAAAATAGGGCACCTGCACCGTGGATCTTTCCTTCGTCGATAGATCTATGTCATCGCCTTCTCCCATATCGCTCGCAGGATCACAATCAGTGACGCCGGTGTCCGTAGCCACGGAAGACGCGTTGTCGAGCAAAGCCGGGTCTATTACCTCACACGAGTCTGCGGAATCATTGGCAGCGTTGCGGCGACTACGGCTCCTCGTATTGGGATGAGGTGGCTTGCCGCAGAGAGAAGCGGGACCTCGCGACGATGCGCGCGTCGAGCCCGGGACACCCGCTTCAAGGGACGACACTCGCTCCTTGAGTTCTTGATTGTCTTCTTTCAATTCACGAGTCGCCTGCTTCAGTTCCCGTTTGTCTAGCAGAAGGGTTTCCACCATTCCAACCAGCTTCTCCAGCTGGCTATTGGTTGACAGGTCGTCTCGAGGTCCCATATGATGCGTATTTCGGGGGGGTATCGGCTCGTCTGGGTTGGTGTATGGATATCGTCATAAGAGTGTGGGAGGTTGAGTGACATGGATCGTCCGGTGACGTCTTGGTTGGCTCGAGGAGTGGCGAGTGTGGACGGACGTAAGTATGTTGTCGGATTCGTACTGTGAGAGGCGCGTGAGTAGTGGTGAATTTACAGCAAATTCAACCTGCGTAAGGGGGAGGCCCGGAGCCAAGGTGACTAGACTGGCCTACAAGCATGGCGGGTGGATCAAGGTATAGGAAACTGGATGTTCCAATGAGTAGCAGTTTTATGGAAGAGCAAAGGTAACACGCACGGGTCGCCCGCAGGCACCTCCATATAACGAGTTGGATCTGAGTTGGGTGGGCCAGGCTGAAGCCCGCCCTGTCGATGCATTGCTACTGTCTTTTGACGCTGACGATGTAGGCGATGAAGGGCGTAAGACAGAAGTGGCGCCAGTCATCTGGAGGGTCAACGCAGGGTCGTCGGCAAAGAAGTTTCATGAATCAGGAATAAACTTTTGTGCAATATATTAATGATATTCGTCGGAGAAACACATGTCTTGATACGCAGGCTGGATTAGAGGTGGAGTGTGGTGTAGGACAGAGCAGAGCGGACGGGAGGCTTGCAACCCCCTGTCGCCGGAGGGATACCGGTTTTGTCTATGCCACGGAGGACGTATGTCCGCACAAAGAGACAAAGCTGTGCATCCCTGTGTTGACGTGATGGCCACGGGGTCTGCATCGGCACGTCGGCACACGTCGACAAAGGACACGGCCCATTGCATCTGGGGCCTCGGAACGCAGTGATTCCTACAGTGAACATCAAATTCATTTTTGTTCTTCTGAGTACTCAGTCAATTGTGCATAACGGCTGGCACCCCAAGCATGTATACTGTATTATTTCAATCAATTCGACAGGGGGTGTGACTGTGACGCAAATTTTCCAATTCGACAATTCGACACGCGCCAAATTTTACGTGACCAGACCGAAAATTTCGACAAACGAACCAGAATTTTTGTCAAAACATCAGGAAAAACTGAAATTATCAGTAGCCCAGGCTATGGATATGGTGTGCAGGTAGCCTCTGTAGCCCATCTCCGCAGATCAGTAGACGTTGGTAGCCGCAGTAGCCCGACGCCAAGGCATCAGTAGTGATGCGTAGCGCATCACTCACGGATCAGTAGCTTCCAAATACGGAAAAGGCACCACAAGGCAGCAAACACCTTCACAATTCAGCAGAATGACCCTTGACTACTCCCAATATCATTCAATTGCTCAGAGATATATGGAATCCCTCAAGCTCACAGCACTCAGTTTGAGAAAGAATGAAATGTTCTAAGTCCATTTCAAACTCCGATCCCACGTGTGTGATGGATTGCGTGCTTGACATGTGAGTGACAAAGATGTTGGTTGATATTGATGGGACTTTCATCGCTCTTTCCTTTCCCCCACCACCTGCGCGACCCAGTTCCGCCCATACATCTCCCTCTGTCCTCCGCCTCTCTCCACCTCCCTTCTGTCTCTCTCTATCTCTTCTCTCTCCCTCTGGTCTACGTCCGCTCGTGTTGTCAGAAAGTTCTCCCCGTCGACGTCGAAGCCAGCAAGCATGCAGCAAGATCCGACCCTCTACTTTTAAGTTCTTCTCCTCCACATTGGCCAGTGCAGGATAATGGCTCCCTGTTGTCCCTCCTGCTTCCTCAAAGCCACCGCCAAATATCTCCGCGCTCATAGACTTTCAAGACATTCAAGCACACACAAGACAAGACCTTCAAGCGCTCAAGCCAAACTCAAATCTTCTTCAACTTTAACTTCAAGCACTCAAGCCATATTGTGTCTCACATCACTAACTCGTTTTGCGTCCCTGAACAAGTTTTGACATGAGTAATTGTGACTCACCCCGTGTCATGCCCGTATCGTTTGCGATTCCGTTCCTGGTGTGTTTTCTTTGTGCTTCCCACTTCTCTATTCTGATACCTGCTTCCAGATATGCTTTCCCTTATGTTTTGTCTACTTTTGTACTACTTGTATTTATTTTTTGCTACAATTAATTGATTTCCCGCCATTTTGCGTGTCGCATTATCATCACTATTCCCCACTATACATTGATATTGTGGTCATTATACAGCTACTGTGTTGGTATGCAATGGCTGACACCATTAGGATGAATCCTACCCTACCTTCGGGAGGGAGCTAGGATCAATCCTTCCCTGGTACCTCAGGCCACATAGGTACAGCAGCAACACCGTAGTCCCATCCTATCCTAAGTTCCAGTCTGTATCCTACCACGATAGGATAGGATTCCCGCATCTCATCTCAAATCAATTTTTTTCCACCTGTGAGCTTAAAGAGTAGGATTCGTGGAATCCTATCTAAATCGGCCTGAACATCGGATTGGGTTGGGATTGAGTTAGGATGTGTGCTCAACTGTTCATAATCCAACTCAGTCAACAATCAAATGACACTGGTAGTATTGAATTACTCACAATCCTATCCTATATTTTCTCGATCCTATCTATATAAGAAAAGGCGTGGATGTCTTGGACAAATGACAAGGTGGAACCGGGTGGAGCACCCGGGTTCATCCGGTTGAACTCCGGCTGTCGGTTTGCCCCGATGTTGAACTCTTGCTTCCAGCTCCACTGTGATGTTGAATGTCAATCTTGCCTTTGAATACTGTGGTGACATTGAATCCATGATGGGATGAAGGTAAACACAGATGTAATTGAGGGTGGGGGTCGGAAAAATCTGTATAGATAAAGGTGTGCTCAACAATTTGCCGCAATGTTGAATTCTTGCATCCAGCTCCACCGTGATGTGAAGATGCCGTTTCATGAATCAAAACAGAGAAACCATCCATGTAAACCCAATATTTATTCAAAGCTGTCTCCCTCTGCTCATGGTAAAATTCCGCTGTTGCCGAGAATTACGGTCAAAGAACTCCGGGAGCCGAAAACCCTGATCAAGGTGATTCTTGAACAAGAGAAACTGGGCTGGCATACGCAATTCAAAAAGAGGATCCTGAGCACAAAGGATAAGTAAAATAAATAATATGAAAGATTCGCAGCCTCACAATGAGAGCCACATCTGCTTACCTGGGAAGCATACAGGCGGGTGAATCTATATGAAAAAAAAATTATATTCATGGGAAGTAGAGCAGATTTTTACCATGAGCAGAGCTTGAATTTCGAACAATAGAACAATTGTGAAACAGGATAACCCGGGAAGACGGGTGAGATGATTCATGAGGGCAGAGATGAAAGTGGACTTTTGGATGAAGATTGTAGGTTGAAGCTGGGCTCATGAAACCTCAGAAAGATGAATTTAATGTCCAGGTGATTTTAATTTTTTTAGAGGTAACACAGAATTTTGGGTGATCACGAAGGCAGATTGTGGCCTGTGCACGAGACCGCGAGGAGGTTGGCGACAAGCGGCGTTTTTATATCAAATCAGGCCGCAAATTATGTTGAATTATCCATGGCGAAGTCACGGGCAACTGCTAGTCCAAAAAGAAAAAAAATGTGGTTCTGGACAGTCGGACGTCCACCGGGTATAACACCTTGGGAGGCTGGGGAGGTAGACTCTGATTTCTCCTTGTGTTGTTCAATGGTTGACCTTTAACAGGACTATTTACTTACTGACCATTGTGTAATATGTTGTTTGGGAAGTAGGATAGGATTGTTGAACCACTGGTTATCCTACACAATAAATAGTAGGGTGTTCTCAAGAAAAAAAAATCAAACGGGTGGATAGGATATATCAACAAATTCACACAACATCAGTGGTGTCTGAAAAATAAAATGGATAGGATAGGATAGGATAGGATTTCTAGCTGGTGAATCTCAACGAAATCTTAACGGCCAATTGGTTCTGAAAAAATACATCAACTGGATAGGATAAGATGGGATTTATAACTCGCTACTTGCAGTACCAAAATGAAAATGAAATGCGTGCGAAAGCGCGGACGACGGGCCGTATCGGACTGCCCCAAGCACAATTGTTGCTAACTGATGTGATGGTCCGTGACACAAGCAAACAATGCTTTCATCTCGACCACCACATGCACACTTCGTCTCTACACCCCCTGGCCTCTCTTTGCACCATCTTCCTCCTCCTCCATCTAGTGTTCCCACTCTGCATGGACTGCAAGCCATAGCATCAATCAAAAGTTGCGAAGCACTGATGACTCGTGCCGTACAGTGGCACAATACATGGTGCCACTGCCCGCCTCAAGTCTGACCGCAGTACCACCAAACGATCCCAGATAGGCATCACCGTGTGTTTGCCCTACCTCCCTTGCTACTGTCCAATGACATTGTCTTTCAATTTTCCGCCAGAGATGCACTGCATTAGAGTATATCCTATCCTATCGCATCCCAACCACTGTGGGTCTGATTCGGCTTCCGTTTGAGTATCATTCTTGATGTCACAACTTTGGATTTAGGATTGCCCAGACTCAACCAAAGATGAGTTATCCTATCCTATCTACTCTCTCTTCTTGTAAGCCCGCTCAATCAACCAGATAAGATAGATTTCTTCTATCCTATCTTATCCTCCTTGCTCACTTCATCTCAAAGATAGGATATGTTGGATCATTGGAGTAGTTAGTAGTTGTGTAGTATAGGATAATCATATGGCTCTCCCAACAGTAGAATAGGATTATCCTACCAGCTGAAGTGGTCGGCAAAAGCGGTGAAGATAGGGCTGGACTCGATCACAGAGTAAGGGCTTTTTTTGGCTCCTGTTCTTCCAGTTCGTCATTAAATGATTCTCCTGCTTAGCGCCAGTGCCAGCGACGTGGTGGCAGCCGCTTTAGGAAAGCTTTTCGCCGTCGACGCTGCCGGAGACGATGTTGTAGCCCTTTGCATATGAGTGAAGGCTACTACGGTTAATTTGTGTCGGACCAGGGTATGTGTTGGAGTGCAATCACTATGGGAGTCAAAGATACTGACTTTCCCCTGGTCGGGCATATGAAATTCAGCCCACAAGTTGCTGAATTTCACGTAGTTTAGGAAACGTTCCAGGGACTTTGCCATGGAATCCACGAGAGGTACATGAATCTTGACCGAAATACATGAAACTCATATACGTAATTCCCATACTTTTCGAAAGATTCCAGGGGCTTGTGGTGAATTTCATGGTTTCTTAGGGCAATTTCGGGGATTTTGACAGCCATAGTGAATCCTAGTACTGTAATTGTTTTATGACGCCTTGTAGGTTCATGAGTCTACCTTTGGAATTGATACAAACGTGAAGCGAATCGAGACTGGTGGACGCAGCGAAAGAGTTTTTTTTTTTAGGGGGGGGGATATTATACTCCCGTGGTGCAAATGTCTGAATCACGAGATTACCGAAGAAACAGGTGGTAATGTACGCGAGCTGGGTAATTCTAGGATTTTTGATTCCACGGTTACATCTACGCACAACGTCGGGCGGGACCGTGGCGTGGCGACCTACTAGTACCTACCTACGTGTCTGTTGGTCTTCTTGGTTCCTAAATAATCGCATGGTTGAGATTCTGCAGCACCGATAACAATTTGAATTCTGCTACAACATGGCCAGAAAGGCCACACAGGTGAACAACAAAGTAAAAAACCATTGAGTGACTGAGATAGGCCGCATCCATACTCATCATGGGCGACACATCGTAAATATCCAGTTCCTTGAGCACCCGGATGAAATAAAATAAAATGACCTGTTAATATATTCTGAAACTACTCCTTCGTGCATTCAAATTGTTGTGTATTATGAACAAGAACTCCGGAACTAGATAGGTTTTTGGTTAATTTGATGGGAGGTTCAGAATATTGATGGGACCACCGAAAAGCTATCTTGTCTCTCATTTCCTGTGTATTTTATTCTTCAGATGGGGGGGGGGCCATCCGTTTATTGTTGGGGCTAGCCCCAGGGCATCGGTCCGGAAAAATCACCCGAACAACTTTGATTGATCGGAGACGACGTTTGGCGCTTTTTTACGCCTCTACGGCCCAAACGGTCGGAAATGCCGTAGAAAGCCAGAGGTACTGGGATAGACACCGGAAAATCCTAGTGATATGTGTAGTTCATTTGGGTGCCCAAGTCATATATGTAGGTATGGGGTACATATTTTTACAGCCGGCATGGCAAGTGCAAACATTATTTGCCTCAAGATTCAACGAGTGGTCGCCGATATTCCTAGGGGAGCTTAGCCTAGCAGAAACTCAATGCGTGTTGAATTCGATTTACCTAGGTGAAGCCTATGGGGATATTCCCAATAGATTATACGCTACAATGGGACGACCCACCCCTCCCAACAAATTTACAAAGTTATAGCCCAAGGGAAACCCAGTTACGATCCGTCTCCGCCGTTCCAGCGCCGTTCACGCGCTACAACGAATTGGCAACATAGATCTCAGCATTCTGAGTGCCTCGGACATTGCAGGCTCAGCAAATGAGAAGAATTTTAAATGTATTCTACACCGGCGTGAGAGTATATTCAGGACACTGGACCGTGGACAACATATGTAGTCAACGAAGATGTACCCCCGATTTGCCAGGTATGCGAGGTGAGTATTCAAGAGCCTGGGAAACAAATTACTACAGAAAGAATGGTCTTTAGGACGTGTGTCACCTTTCTTGGAAGACACTGTTGAATCTACGAACTGCCATTAGCCGTCGTCGCTCTGGTGCAAAGGTCAATGGTGACTGACCCACTTCCCTGGGCTTCTCCCGAGAAGTACACGTATCGTCTAAATGGCCAGTCAGGCTCCATATTGGCTTGGGCCCAAAAAAACGCACGATGGACGGGTCCTCGAAGCTTGGAGTTGTGGCAGTGACAGTTCATATTGTCTGATATCGGTAAAGGTAGGATGCTCAAGCGCGAGGATTTCTGGGGCAGCGGCAAAACAGTCTACCGGGTTCCAATGCAGTGGAGGGGACTTCGTACACAGCATCTTGTAGGCAATGGACGCAAGTATGACGAGAAGGAGGCCAACGCCTACAGACTTGGAGCCCACTTTCCGACGGCACAGTCCAAGGAACATACGAGCAGAAAAGAAACCTGTGTGTCCATGGACCCCCCTTTGGCCAACAATTAAAAGATTGTTTATCCGCAGCACACAAGTCGTGCGACAAGGCATCCCATGTGGGAAGGCCGCCGAGGCGCCTCTCCAGGCCTGATGAGTAAAACGATTTGCGAGGTACGGCTGGCGCTTGAACTCGGCCAACGGAGCTAACAGTCTCAACGGCGTTATCCTCATTCCTATCATTCCAAATTTGGCAATTCAACCCACCTGAATTAGCACAGCTTCAACGATGATCGCGTGAATCGTATTGAGCCCAAATCGGAGGCTGTTACCAATGATTAGCGCCCTTGAACGCGGTCTCGTATCCGCTGGCCCAATTTGAAAATCTCAGATCTCTGCATTTCGGTCGGCGTTTGTGGCTTGCCGTTGAATGAGCGGTTCACATAGAACAGATAGGCAATGTAGTCGGCGGCACCGAGTATGACCGTTAGGCGCTGGCCGAATCTAAGGGGTGGTATAAAGTGAGCGGGTGTTGTATCAAGGGACGTAGGCGGTGCCATCGGGACGCTGGTGTACATTTCCAGTAGTCCGGTTGAACACGTCTCATCGAAATTGCGAATACACCGGAGAGCTCCTGTCAGCCAGATAGTTTACACTGCAGTGGCAATCGAGTTAACTCACTCACTTGGAGATGGACATTGACACAGGAAAACTCGTCAAAAAGCCCCTGGACTTTAGGCACTACCTCAGGGTCAATGTTCCAGATCATCGTGTGGCGCTGACAACTGTGACTGGACAAGACCATCCGTGTGAGTTTCGCAATTGAACGACGCCGTTGGAAGGAGCGTGGAAAGAAACCGGTCCCGAGAGAATGGCGCCTGAGTGGTTTCTGTCAAGTGCACATTGAGGACCAGTGCACGCTATGTTTGTTTGTGACCACCCGGCGCTCATGGAGATCCGCGAAATTTTCCTCGTCAAACTATATTCGCAACTACCAGATATTCAGGGGACATTCCCCAGCGCGCTGGATTTCTTCCGTGGGATCTTACCTCGGAGGGAGATAGCACCACTCCTAGCAAAGCTGGCATTTGACACACTGAAAATCTACGATGCTGTGGAAATATTGCGCGTGGAGCCACCTGATTCTTGAGTGCTCTCAGCACCATCCCTCCCAAGGGATAACTCTTGATACATAACTCTATTTATCTTGGGCTCAGTTCTGTGGGCAGACTGGCTGTGGCTGTACACTTTCGGAAAAAAAATCTGGTTGGATTTTTTTTTCTACACTCGAAAGTGTATAGCCACAGCCAGTCTGTCCACAGAACTGAGCCCAAGATAAATAGATTCAAAGGTGGGGGCCGGTTTACAGTGCTTCGACTTCTGGTTTAAGAGCTCACATGCATGGGTTCACATTTTCGAAGTCCGATAGCCCCTAGCGGGAAGTTGCGCGATGCAAAGATGGGATCAGGATGTTGTAGCACGGTCAACGGACGGACAAAGGCACCAAACAGACCTGGTTCCTAAGTCCGGAACCAAGGATTCTTCTACATGCAATTGTTTCGAGTGAAAATGCGGGATGTAATCCACTTCCCAAATGCGCAAACCTACTCCTAAATAAAACCACAGTCATATACAGCTTAGCTTACTCGTCGGTGTTGAAAACCGAATCGGGAGTCGGGACGCCGCCGACCGAAGCATACAGATATCATGTCTGTGTATATTAGAATTGAATCACTTTGAGGTTTCGGCGCTGAGGAGGTGCTTGAAGGAGATCCGACCCCGCCCGAGGAACTGCCCAGATACAGTTCGGAACACCGTCCAACTGCTTCTAACTAAACAAGCCGACGAATTACTCACGATCCTGGAGAATAAAAACCAACTAGGGGACCTACACCATGAGTGCCGAAACTCACAAAGCGCAGAGCACAAGAATGAGAGATGCGATGTTCGACTTTGTCCGGCTCTCATCCGGCTAACCGGGCCCGTGAAACCCGGCTGCGGCCCGTGACGCTGCCCATCAAAATAAACATTTTTGTTGTCTTCTGCCTATTGTCCGCGCCACAGCTCGTTATATAGCGGTGCCCCGAATCTCCCCCTAACTACTCGGCAACTGGTAAGGCGATTTATTAATGTTGTAGGTGGGTCCTTAAACGGATCCCCGCAGTGCGGAGATCCGCCTATCACTGTCTTCAGGTATAAAGGCACAATTTGCAGTTCGCGGTCAAGCCAGCTTGAAATCCGGATTTCAGCGCCTTTGACCGTTTCTTTGTTATAGGTATTTTCCTCTCCATCCGTTCATTTCGGCTGCCAACTTGTCTGTTAGATGCTGGCATCTATTCACTCCCTTTCCACCTTTCTTAACTCACGCACAAATCTTCCCAGGTAAATTTGTATTTCAATATTCATTGTCGACACCGCGCTGACCCAATGTGCCCCCAGAATGCAGCTCGCCTCTCTCGCCGTGGTTCTTGCCACTGCGAACACGGTCTTTGGTGCACCCACCAGCAATTCCAGCTCAATTACGACCCGTAAGACTACCGGTATCAACTGTAACGGCTCCAAGGCTTGCTTCTACGGCGACTCCCGCGCGGCGGCTTTTCTCGCTGGTTATATTGATAAGATGCGCGATGACATCTGGATCAATAACGGGCAGCATATCGCGTGCATTGGGCATATCTGCGCGTTCCTGCAGAACACCGGCGGCACGTGGGGTTCGATTGTCAAGCAACTCGCGCCGCACATTCCGTACGGCCACAGCTGCAAGATCTGCGGGAGTGTTCCGTATTATTTTCCGCAGGGCAATAACAATGTTGCGGACGGAGAGCTGACCTTCAACTATGTTTACAGCCCGTCCTGCACGAATAAGCTTTGCGTAGACTAGAGAGTAGTTTACATAATGTGTATGTGGCTTGTAGTGATCAATGGACTTATTGTGGGATGCGATAAGGCGCGCCATATAGAAATGTTCCAGTCATTGGGGGGGGGGGGGGGGGGGGGGGCCAATGACAATCAGGAAAGTTCTGGAAAAGCTTGCTGGCACTCATATGGGGGGGTCCAGAAAAATCAGGGGAACAATATTGGTTATCCCTCAGGACGTTTGGCCTTGTATTGGCGCCGCTACGGCCGAAACGGTCCGAAATCCCACCTTTCCTTGCTGGCAGGGTGTTATACATCGGAAAAGCTTGCTGGCGGCCATGCAGCAAAATCTGGAAGGTGATTCCGGCGGGATTCCACTTTTCGTTTCAGCGATTTGGTCAAGAATCCGTGCAGCGCTGGAGCGTTCTTTATATTTGTGAGGGCTCGATCTGCAATGCACCCCATCAATGCTTGCTGGCACAGGGATAAGTCAGGGAAAAGCTTGCTGGTGGATGTGCAGCAAAATCAGGAGGGTGATTCCGGTGAGTTTTCCCTTTTGGTCTGAGTGATTTGGTCAAGAATCCGCTGCCATCCATTATATTCAGGCCCTTTGCAGCACCAGAGGTAGTGAGTCAGACACCAAAAAATGTTGCAGATGGCTGTATAGAAAAATCAGGACAGTGATTCTGATCAGTTTTTACTTTTGTCTGAGTGATTTAATCAGGTGCAGTAGTAGCCTGTTTATTATATTCATATATGGCCCTATATTCTGGTTGCCATCAATGCTTGCTGGAAGATGCTTAGACACTGGAAAAGCTTGCTGGTGGATGTGCAGTAAAATCAGGAGAGTGATTCCGGCCAGTTTTCACTTTTGGTTTAAGTGATTTGGTCAAGAATCTGCTGAGTATTATTACCCTTATATATTCTGACTTGACATCAATGCTTGCTGGCGGATGTGCAGTAAAATCAAGAGAGTGATTCCGGTCAGTTTTCACCTTTGGTTTGAGTGATTTGATCAAGAATCCGTGGAGTAGTAGCCTGTTCATTATATTCATGTAGCACCCTATATTCTGGTTGACATCAATGCTTGCTGGCAGATGCTTAGACACCAAAAAAGCCTGCTGGCGGATGTGCAGTAAAATCAGGGGCGAGATTCCTATCTATCTTATCCAAGAACCTAGGCCCAGGTTCTCCGTTCAGATAGTTAGGAACAGTAGGATTTCGGACGGTTTTGGCCACAGCGGTGCCAATACAACACCAAACGTCCTGGGGGATCAATCGATGTTGTTCCCCTGATTTTTCCGGACCCACCTGCACAGGTGCCAGCAGGGATTTAGGGGTCGACCGGATTGGGAATAAATGGGGGGCCATTTAGTGGAACATAGATCTAGCTGTGTGTGTACACCGGCCGTGATTTCTCCTTCATCACATGCCTCAATACATGCTGTAGCCTGGGGAGAAAAATAATTTAAACATGAAAAGAGGCAACTTACAGCATCGGCTTGGTATCTGAGCACGCTGTGACTCCAGTGAGTCATGGATATGAGTATTTTGGTAGAATATATATTTCTGCACTGCTCACATATAAATTCGAACCACCCTCAACAGCATTTAATTATTAAAGAATGGTGTACCTGCCCAACCTTGTAGCCCTACATAAATTGTGGAAATTGATTGTTCAGACACTAGAGAATTTCAAAGTATTATAACCGAAATGAAGGCTGCTCCAGAGCGGCCGAATTGTTCTAAAATAGCTGAAATAATTGAAGTTGAAGTCAGTTTTCTGTCTCAGAGAAATATGAACAAGGGATTAAATTTACAAGAAACAAAATATCTGACAGGTAGAGAATTCATAAATGACTATAATCCATAGTGAACAAAGGGAACCCAGCGCTCAAAGGTCATTCCTGGTTCCCTGTAAAGTGCTTTCACGGCGAGATGGAGCGCTTTAGCTGCTTTGCTGAGATCAGGGAGTCTCGGAGGGTCAGAGTGCGGACTGCAATCTTTGAACAGATATTCATAGAATGTATCTGCGATCTTGGGACCATCATCATCATTCATCCTCCTATATTGTAAATCAGACTTTGCAGTGGAAAATACTCCAAATGGCTAACTCACCACATGGTGGCAACAACCCCACCAAATCCTGCAAACAGCAGGGTTGCAGCAAGGTGCATGGCTTCATCCGGTGCCTTTGCATCACCCTTCGCTGTTTCACACGCACTGAGAAAGGCGAGTTTCATGGTATTCTTCATCATGTGTGTATGATTATTTACTGGTGTGCGCATAATATGGGCCATGTCAAGGTGACCATCCGAGAGAATGAGGCCACTTTTAAGGGGGTTTTCCAAATCTTGAGTCCCATGGCATGCAAAGTGGATCACTGATGAATTATGTAAATGATGCATGACTGTTTCTCTAGTAGTGCTCTCCAGGGGGGTGAGCCATTGGCTCGGAACTCTGCTCTGGATCTTTTCGAGCTCCAGCTCTGTACCTGGAAGAGAACCACATTTTGGTGCATTAGGTTCAATCACTGCTGTCATCTTGAAAAGGGCTGGATTGTAAGCTGGAGGATCCAACAAGGCAGCTAAGGTGGGAGTGCTTGATGAGACAACATAATCTGAAACACAGTCTGTTTCATCTGTGTTATAAATCCCTGCTGCATGAATAGGAACAAAAGCGAAAGGCCCAGTCGGACACCACCATAAGCGAGAGGGATTGTCTGACTTCTGCACAAGGGGGCACCTTGAATCACCCATAAAATGGAAAGAATGTGGCAACTTACCTTCAATTTCAGGACCTCAAAAACTGGTTTCACAATGGTTTGCCAGATGTCTGCCAGAAGTCTGCAGAAAATATCATTTGGACTCATGTTGATACGGTCCTCTTGTGCCCCAAAGAGACGAGCCGCCAAATCAGATTGATGATAGGAATTGTTTTCCACATCCATGGTTTTCCAGAAAGTCTTTGACAATGAAAGTCCGGACTGATAATGCACGGGGGAGATCTGCATAGTGCTGCTGAAGCATCTGAAGCTTCAGTGCAGGGAGTGGCACATGCTGAACATCCTCAGAGGACTTTACAATCAGAGCTGAACAAGCTGAGTCATTGGCAAGCAACATTATGATTGGCCCAGATACTGCTGCCTGCTGAAGAGAGGTGATGCTCTTGGGCTGAAGGAAGTCTTCAAACCCAGGCAACTTTCGAACAGCACTGACAGTCTCATCCCATGCATCATTGTGTTGACGGCACTGAGATGCCACTGCCTCAATTGACCTGAGTTCGCGCTGACTGTCCTTGGAGATGTGCCAAGAAGTGTCTCGGAAAGATGCCTGCTCCAGTTGCTGTGATAAATGCCTGAGCTTGTTGGCAAGCTCAGGCTTTACATCTTCTAACTTATCAACTGGAGTTTGAAGATGTAGTGCCTGGGCCCAGAAAATTGAGCGGCTGGCCTCCAAAAGTTCCACCGCAAGATTATTCTGCTTCAGGCCAATGGCACATGTAGCAGCAGCAGAAGCCAGGGAGACAATATCTTCTCTAGCCAACATTTGTTGGCGAGACTTCAGATCCAGGGAAAATGCTGCCAACTGTGGTAGGAGGCCAATAGCAGTATGGTATGCATCTAATGAGGATGCATGGCCATGTCTGGTGGCAGTCCGGATCCATTGATGGGAGGCAGAGAAGCGAATGAGTGCAGAAGAATGGATGTATGTTGATGCTTGTCTGTGCAAGACAATTGCCTCACCAATGTCTTTGGGATCACCGCACTGCGCAAACCGTGTTTGGATTGCATCGGCCAGATTGTTGAGGGAGCTTCCTCGGGTGGGATGAGGTGCAGCACGGATCTCCAGTGCCTCTCTGTGCAGCATGACAGCCTCATCAATGTCCTTGGGATCACCACGCTGATCAAACCGTGTTTTGACTGCATTGGCCAGATTGTTGAGGGACATTCCCCGGTCAGGATGGAATGCAGCATAGATCTCCAGTGCCTCTCTGTGCAGCATAATTGCCTCATCAATGTCCTTGGGATCACTGCACTTCTCAAACCGTGTTTTGACTGCGCTGGCGAGATTGTTGAGGGAGCTACCTCGGTTGGGATGAGGTGCAGCACGGATCTCCAGTGCCTCTCTGTGCAGCATGATTGCCTCATCAATGTCCTTGGGATGACCACAGTGCTCAAACCGTGTTTGGACTGCACTGGCCAGATTGCTGAGGGAGCTACCCCGGTTGGGATGTGGTGCAGCACGGATCTCCAGTGCCTCTCTGTGCAGCATGATTGCCTGATCAATGTCCTTGGGATCACCACGCAGCTCAAACCGTGTTCGGATTGCACTGGCCAGATTGTTGAGGGAGCTACCCCGGTTTGGATGAGGTGCAGCACGGATCTCCAGTGCCTCTCTGTGCAGCATGATAGCCTGATCAATGTCCTTGGGATCGCCACGCTGTTCAAAACCGTTTTTGGACTGCACTGGCCAGATTGTTAAGGGAGCTACCGCGGTTGGGATGGGGTGCAACACGGATCTCCAGTGCCTCTCTGTGCAATACAATTGACTCATCAATGTCCTTGGGATCGCCGCGCTGCCCAACCGTGTTTGGACTGCAATGGCCAGATTGGTGAGGCAGTTTCCACGGTCAGGGTGAAGTGCAGTATAGATCTCCAGTGCCTCTCTGTGCAGCATGATAGCCTCATCAATGTCCTTGGGATCACCACACTGCTCAAACCGTGTCCGGACTGCATTGGCCAGATTGTTGAGGGAGTTTCCACGATCAGGATGTGCAGCACGGATTTCCAGTGCCTCTCTGTGCAGCCTGATTGCCTCATCAATGTCCTTGGGATCACTGCACTGCTTAAACCGTGTCCAGATTGCATTGGCCAGATTGTTGAGGGAGTTTCCACGGTCAGGATGGGGTGCAGCTAGGATCTCTAGTGCCTCTCTGTGCAGCATGATTGCGTGATCAATATCCTTGGGATCACCACACTGCTCAAAACCGCGTCCGGACTGCATTGGCAAAATTGTTGAGGGAGGTACCCCCGGTTGGGATGATTTGCAGCATGGAGCTCCAGTGCCTCCCTATTCAGCCTGATTGCCTCATCAATGTCCTTGGGATCACCGCACTGCTTAAACCTTGTCCAGATCACATTGGCCATATTGTTGAGGGACATTCCCCGGTTCGGATGAGGTGCAGCATGGAGCTCCAGTACCTCCCTGTTCAGCCTGATTGCCTCCACAATGTCCTTGAGATCACTGCCCTGCTTAAACCGTGTCCAGACTGCAGTGGCCAGATTGTTGAGTGAGCCGCCCCGGTCAGGATGAGGTGTGGCATAGATCTCCAGTGCCTCTCTGTGCAGTGTGATTGCCTCATCAATGTCATTGGGATCACCGCACAGCTCAAACCGCATTCTGACTGCATTGGCCAGATTGTTGAGGGAACTGCCCCGGTCGAGATGAGGTGCAGCACGGACCCCCAGTGCCTCTCTGTACAGTACAATTGCCTCCTCTATGTCATTGGGATCCCTGCATTGCTTAAACCGTGTTTGGACCGCGAAGCCCAGATTGTCAAGCAGCATTCCCCGGTTAGGACCAGGTGCAGCACACATCGCCATTGCCTCTCTATACAGTGTAATGGCCTCACTGATGTCCTTGGGTTTGCCATCCTGTTCAAAGCGGTTGCAGAGTGCATTGGCCAGATCGTTGAGGGCCCTGCCCCGATCAGGATCAATTGCAGAATGCATCTCAAGTGCCTCTCTCGGCATGGCGACATCCTCATTCTCCTGTGCCCATCCCCTTAACAGAGCCAGTGGATAAAGGGCAGTAACTCACATCTTTATCGCTGGCAGATGTATTTCCTTTGCTGTCCCTCTCCACATTGTCAATGTCCTATGCACGATATCAGTAGTTTCTGCAGCCATTTCAGAAGAATTATCACTGATTCACCCATTGGTTTCAAAATAACACTGTCCTCCGACGTGTTCAAATGGGAAGAGAGACAGGTCAGATCGGGGATGAAAGCTGTTATATATCTGGCGGCGTTCAGTGCACGATGTCCTCGTGCATGCGAGCTGTCATGCCTAAGTTACGCCACAAGACGGTTCAATCAATTGCATTTCGCTTGATATGCTGTGAAACCCGGTGATCATCGCAGCGTTGCCCAGTGGGCAACGCCTGTAGCTAGTAGTAAACTCGCACACCGCTTTCCCTGTTTTTTTTTAAAACCCCACCTTTGCGCCTTCTATGACGCCGCGAGCACAACATCACTGAATGCCAGACCCCGGAGACCATGCGGCATCAACATCATCCAATACTGCGTATGTGTTTTCCACCTCAAGGCACGCACGAGGTGGCGCCCATCGATGGGAACCGAGTAGACGTGTACCACCCATCCCGCTGATCCAACTGTTTCGAAACGTGTTAAATGTCAGATGATCCGCCGAGAAGAACGGAGTTAGTTACTAATAGAACGGAGGCAAACCGAGAATGGCGAAGGCTTTTCATGTGAAGCAGTCGAATTATTGCTGGCGATCTACCGGAAGCATGTTGGATCATCATGATGCCCGGCTTTGGTTTGAAATGCAAAAAATCACCGAACTCTCAGCTGAAAGATAGCCAGTACCGAATTATCTCGTGGGAGACGGAAAGGATGGAGCAGCATAGCAGCATTGGTGGGAGAAATGTTAAGTCGCGAGCGTTGAACATGCGTTGCATAAACCAGACCAAAATCTTACACCAAGATGCGCGACGGAACAATTCAGCCATCCGGAAATCGATGCGTGCTGCACCCGCAATTTATTTATTTCCAACTCCCACTAAAATAATAAGAATTCATATTTGGTCTATAGTCTGAGTACGTAGTGTGCGCGACTCGACTCGCACGCGTGCTACGCATTATGAGTATGACATAGAGAGAATTCACGGGAGTAAGACACGATGCACGCGGTCTGCTCCAGGAGCTCCCTGCGAA
Organism: Mycena rebaudengoi; assembly: GCA_029282285.1. NCBI lineage: Eukaryota > Fungi > Basidiomycota > Agaricomycetes > Agaricales > Mycenaceae > Mycena > Mycena rebaudengoi. Next base: position 676,680 of record JARJCX010000016.1, on the reverse strand, counting down.
GATGAAGCGAAACGAACCCGCATGCGCAAGTCCCAGAGCGAATTGAAATCGCACGGACGCAAATTCCTGAACGAAAGCGCGAACAGAAGTAGCTAGAGCCTGGAGGGAAACGAAACGAAACGAACACATCGCGTCGCCTCGCGTTGTGTCAAGCGGCAAGCGGGCGAGAAAGCAAAAAGACAGGATCGTCGGGTGCGGCGTTAGCGGCGATGCCCGCATCCAACGCCAGACGCGCCATCTCGTCGACCAGCGCATCGTGTGAATGATGCCCGCCGCCGAGGATAAGCGCCGGAACATCTACCCACCGTGCACACCCACACAAACGTATAAAACAGTGAGTGCGGTGAGGGGGAGCCCGCAGAACAGAAAAAATACCGCCTGCGTGAGCGCTCAATTCGTTATTCAGAGCACGCGCTCGAGAACCGACATGACACAGACTCTACCCGCGCTCCACGCCCGCGAAAAATAACAAATCTCCGTACGCCGCGCGAAACAACACCACATCGGGCAACAATGCCCGCGCTCCATCAAAGAAAGACGCCCCCGGAAATAGAACAGCAAGAAAGTGCTCTTCCCTTCGCGGGAATGGAATAAATCCGCGTCGCCGCCCGCAGTCTCTCGGGCGCCGATTACCACAACGCCCACTACCACAGTCACACGGACGCCCACTATTACGTCGCACCCACGACGTGAACATCACCGCCAGAAGAATATACAAGAAAAGAAAGGCAGAGAAGAGAAACACGAACGCGGAAAAACAAAGATCGAAAAAAGGCGAAAAAAAAAAACCCGCGGATAAATGCGAGGGAAAGAAAAATGATGGAGAGAGGTAATAGAAGAGCGAACACGGGGGTGAAACCACCAAATGGGCAGGAAAACCCAATGAACGTGAAGCAAACCCTATTTATCTTGGGCTCAGTTCTGTGGGCAGACTTGTGGCTGTACATGCCACCAGACTGTACAGCCATGAGTCTGCCCATAGAACTGAGCCCAAGATAAATAAGACAAGTCGTGGAGATCTGGCCAAGAAGTATTATCCTGAAACTGAGCTCAAGGGTGACTGGAGCGGCAACAGGGCGTTCTGGACGTCTGACAAGGCAGAGAAGGTGCTGGGGTGGACGCATCATGAGAAGGAGTGATGTGTGCAACAGCCTTCCTAGGTTATTGATAGCCCTATATGAGTAGGCTGGATTCATATTGTTTAATTATTCATTTAGAAAGCGGCTCCTCTACCTTGACGAAATTGCCAATTAATTTTCAAAGCATATGTGTGGCTCGCCGTGCCAACTAGTGCTGTCCATAATTATGATTTGAATACATACAATTAAATACGGATATGATATGGCAAAATGAGGTCTCACATAATATGGATACGGAGGAATATGATATGATATAATATGCATATATTATGATATCGGAAACGTGTATTCATCGTATTCTTGGTGTATCGTGCGTGGTCTTTTCTGGTGTAATAGTGGATACCCCTTAGTCGGCCACTTGAATCCCAGAAGTCAGGTACCTAATAATTGACAGAGTTTGTATTCTGGGGGTGGAATATGACCTCTGGGCCATGTTCATACCAAATTGTGGGCGGAGTTGAGGTACGGATCAAGAGTTATGGTGTGTTTGATTCTGATCCGATATGTGAGATATCATTTTCTTGACATCACTGTTGCCGTGTACACCATTTCTCTGCCAATTCTTCCCCAATCCGCGACTTTCTGGGGCTCAATATGCTTCCTGAATCCAAGGCATTCAGCTCAGATAGGATAAACAACTAAGACCACCCCCACACCTGGGCTATACAGCGGAGAAGACTGATCTCTCGCATCTTCAGCGGGACAAGATGGCCACCTTATACCACGTGCCGACAGGCTCCTGCTACAGGTCTGGAAATTGTTGAGGTTCTCCAGGGCGGCTGTTAATCGCATTCTCATATACTATCGGCGACCCACTTCTTTTCTTAGACCCCACCCATTCTCCATTCACCCCGAACACAGAAGTTCTGTTGTACAAATGTCGGAAATTTCTGGAGGAGCCAGAGTCACCCATCCCGGGGGTTATGTATCAGGGTATGTACAAATCCTTTTGGGGAACATGCAGTTTGCGTCTAATTGGCTTTCCTGGCTTGGTTCGCCTATACACCGGTCATTTTAATTCCGTACAGAACGACTCTAAATTTAGCATTGCTACCGACCTGGGCACCACAAAAAATATAATATTCGCAAATAATTTAAATATATTCAGATTATATTCAATACGGTAGATTATGATACGATGAAAATAGATACAGATACGATACGACTCCAGAGTGAGTGATATGATACGGATATAATACGATACGCCAAAAATCGTAATCATATCATATCTGGACAGCACTAGTGCCAACGTGTACATGTTCTTAGTTGACTTTGCGACAATGGTCAGTTTTATCAGAGCAAGCACCACTTGACTCCAACAGCAGGTGCGTTGTGTCCCTCTCCAGGATGCTTCTTCTCCCCACATGACTCGAGGTGCGGTTACAGGCGGGTAGATGGAAGATGACACTGATGCGACAGGATAGGACGACTCAAATTGGAGAATCACATACTGCATTGGGCCAGATTCTACGCCAGGTGCCGCATGTTAGGATTTAGGGTTTACGAATCGGCAATGTCGGCACTCACGGACCGAGTTACGTACCGCCTTCTTGATCCGTCTGTTTACCACGTTGTTTACATTGACCGTTTGCCTCTGTACCACCACGAATCTGATCAGTGGCACGATGTACTTACGAGGACAAACGCGCCCCCCTTTGTTGGTCTGACTTTGCCCCGCCCTCGCTCGCCAACTAGCCTGGCATGGCTTATTCTAACACCGCATCTGGACGCTCGCTCGGTACAAGATGCACCGCCGCGCATACAGAAAATACTTGTTTGAATTACTTTCACCACAACTAACAGAAACAGATGAATTGTTACGCGTAAAATGTATGGATTGCAAGATGACGAGACGAATAAGAGGTCATGCATGCGTATAAGAAAATTACTCACGTCTGCGTGCGGAAATATCAAGCTTTTTTCTGAGCATGTCTGAGTCAACTAGTCGAACAACCGTGTCGGTCGAAATATTGCTGCGCGACTTGAGGTACGTACCTATTTCAGTGCACAATGAGCTCTCATATTTCCCCGCATTGCGCTAAAGACCCTGAACGGCAGGGTCAATTAGTTAAAATCTGGGGAAGGACAAGGGTTTCCAATGTTCGACCTTCTGTGCAAGTACATACGGAAACAGTCATCGGAATTTGCCATCATCTCACCAACATCGAACCTTCACAAAACTCAATTGAAACGCCGTCCAACCAATAAATACACGCCATATATTCATACCACAACACAGTATGATCACGCATGGTCAATCCCCGATGGTCCAAACCCAATATCAACCGTATAGACATACAAAGGCGTGACGATCCGGTTCACTCCCCCAGGGCTAAACGGCACCCCCCGGTTCAGCTGCGCAGCCGGCATCCACAGCTTCTCATCACTAGAGATCCACATGGCATCGATCCAGAGCAACCTCTCGTCCCTCACCACCGTCACTCTCGTCCCGTTCGCGTATACCTTCTCAATCACCTGCCTGTCCGTATCACTCACGTAGATGCTCCCCTCGGCATCAATCGCCGTCCCGCCCGTGCTCGGTGTCAGCGCAAACGGCTCGACGTACTGCGCCAGCGTATTCGCCAGGCTCGAGTTGTAAAACGCAGCGTCGAGGTACTGCGTCTCGATGTGGAACATGCCCCCGCTGGCGGGCTGCCAGTATAAGTACGTCCCGTCGGGGCTGACCTCGAGCTGGTCAGCCGTAACGTACGTAAACGCCCTCGTTGAAGACCTTAGCAGCGTCCCTTCCCCGCTAGGCGGCGTGAACGCCCCCGTCGACTCGTCCCCGTCCAGCACGCGGATCGCCCGCCCGCTGTCCAGGTCCAGCACGATGAGCGCACCCACGCCCGCGTCCGTGAGGTAGCCCATGCCCGTCGCCGGGTTGAACCGGATGTCGTCCAGCAGGCTCGCGCTCTCGGTGACGTTGGCCATATTGTACACCCTTTTCACTTGATTCGTAGACAGGTCGACCACGACGAGTTTTGGCCCTGCGGGCAGAATCACCGGGCTGCCGAACCCCGGGCTTCCCGTGTCGACCAGCCACAGGTTCCCGTCAGGTCCGACCCGCTGCGAGTTGACGCGCACCAGCGTCGTGGCTGGGTCGGACGTGTTGCCGGCGTACGAGTTCCACGCTGCGTTGGGGAAGGGCACGCCTGTATCATTGATCCATTCCACGACCTCTGGTAGTCCTTGAGCTTGTGTCCCATCCACGCGCGCGTACAGAACAAAAAGGCCAATGGCTGACGCCATTGGGATGAATCCCACCCTACCTTTGGGAGGGGGCTAGGACCGATCCTATACTGCCAGGTCAGGCCATATATTCACGTAAGTACAGCTACAAATCACATTTATCCCATCCTATCCCAGCTGTGAGCTTAAGGATCCCCCCAATCCTACCTCAATTGGGATTGACATTGGATGGAGTTTAGATTGAATTAGAATATATTGTTGAACTGTTCCCACTACCTTTGTGTTATATCTCAATCCTATACGACTCGTGAGCTTGTGACAATAGGATTCGCTGAATGCTATCTCAATCAGTGTTGACATCGGATTGCATTGGGATTGAGTGAGGATTATGTTCAACCCTTCCCAATCCAAGTCAGTCAATGATTGGACAGAGCTGGTAGTATTTTATAACCACAATGTTTAGTTTCGAAATAGGTAGGATAGATCCTATCTCAATCCTATGACAATTGGCCATCAGATTGCATTGGGATTGAGTTGGGATTTATGTCATTCAACTTTTCCTACTCCAAGTCAGTCAATGGTTGGACATCATGTTTGCTGGACAATGCTGCTCGTAGCTTGAAGATGAAGTAGTCTCCTCGGACTTCAAGTCCATTTTGATAACAATGCCGTCCGTCTTCTCTGGAACGGTTTCCTTGAACCACTCTGTTGCCGAGTAAGTCTGGTAAATCGTAATTACGAAATATTCGCTCACTGCGGATTCCAATCGCAAATTCCAGCAACAAACGACGCAGTGGAGTATCCTCTGTCCACCGGTGGAGCCGCGGTTCGTGAGACTCGTCGATGGAGACATGCACCATCCCGGCGTCTTTGAGTGCTACTGCTCGTTTGTATATTCAGAACAGAGCCATGATCACTGCGCACGTACCCAGCAACACCTCTTGACACCAAGATTTCAACCCAGTGCGCAAATCTGGCATCAAGTCGCTGATATGATCGGCGAATTTGGCCGCACCTGGCTGTTCTTTGCGTTGAGAGCCTGTGAGTCGAATTATCAGCTAACCTGGTCAGCTGGGACGTAATTCAACATACGCAAATGTTCTCAGATCATTCAAGTAATCACGGTATACCCCAGCCACGAAGGGGCCGAACTATTTTTAATTATATAAAAATAAATCAAACATCGCCATGTCCAGCCATGTCCAATTGTTAAAGGGCCATGGCAATGTTCTCCACAATTGCACTCTGGTTACTAAGCACTCGTGAGCAACTGAGCGTCGACTGTACCGCAGTAAATCCCTTACCGATAAATATCTTCGTGTGAGGCCATACCTCAGCTTGTTGTTGCGTTCCTCCACAATCGTTTGATAAAGCAACTTCTCCTTTTCATCCAGCTGTCCAAAAAGCTCCTCTCTCGCTGTGTGCCATACCGTGAGATTCTTCCCAGGCACTTTATCGGCGCCCTCCATGAGCTCTGCGACCCTCGCTGCGATCTGGTCCTTCTTTTCTTCACTGAAAATGTCGATCGCGTACTTGGCGGCTGGTTTCGGCGCGGTCTTTTTTACGTTGTCGGTCTCGCCCGTTTGTTTGACGAGACCCTTGTTATAACAGTATCCCTCGATCTTTTGTGGTTGGGATCGGCAACGGCAACGCAGGGAACTGTCTCTTGGATCCCTTTTTGAATTCGCGGTCGGCGGCCCTTTTGGCTTTATCCGCCTGAACTTGCTTTTCGAAAGCAAGATAGGATGGTACGAGAGTGAGAAGGAATTCTTCAAGTGCACTGTCAATTTGGTCATAACACACTATAGCAGGAACCGAGGAGTTCTGGGTCTCGTCAGTGTCAACAGTGCTCGCAGATGCCATAGGTCAAGCGTAGGAGCGGGGGAAATAAATCTACGATAATGAGGGGCACACTCATATGTAACCCAGTGACTCATTGGGTGCTTTGGCTTTCTGAGACACAATAGATCGCGTTGAAAACAGCAATAGAATAATGGTCGCTATCCCAAACAATGAAACTGAGCTTTGACAGTTCACGGTGCTTGGAAGGGCTCGAGCGTGGGTGCACAGAAGCGCGCTTTGACCTTGACCAAAAGAACAATTAACAGTGATCGGGGACTGTTACTAGGGCCTTCTGAACATGAAACTGTCAGACAGCTGGAAGGTAGACTCTGAATTCTCCTCTTGTTGTTCAATGGTTGACTTCTGAACATCACAACAGGATTATTTACCGACTGTTGTGTAATATGTTGTTAGGATAGGATTTTGAACCACAGATTTACCTCACAAATCTCAAACTAAAATTCTGACTTGACCCTTATTGAAACCAATGATGCCTTGCTGAGAGATCGGTTTGTATCCCCAGATTGCGGGGTGCTCTCAAAAATAAAATGTGTGGATAGGATAGGATGGGGATTCTGACCGGTGGATCTCACCCAGAGTCTTATGCTACCCAACACAGGAAATGCTAGATTGTGGGGTGTCGCAAAAAATAAGATGTGTGGATAGGATGGGATTTCTGGCTGGTGAATTTCAACAAAAGTCTTATCCTACCCAACACGTAAAGCACCGGATTGTGGGGTGCTCCAAAAAATAAAATGTGTGGATAGGATAGGATGGGATATCTGACTGCATGATGGGATTTTCTAAGTGGTGAATCTCAACAAATGCCTTATCCTACTCAACAAGTAATGAACCAGATTGCGGGGTGTGCTGAAAAATAGAGAATGCGTGGATAGGATAGAATGGGATTTTCTAACTTGTGAATCTGCTCAAAAGCCTTCTCCTAATGCACTAGGATTTCGGTGTGTTCTGAAAAAGTAAAATGCGTGGGAGAGCCGGGGCGACAGGCCATATCGGGCCCTATTAGACCGCGTCGCTTCAAGTTGGCCCAAGCACGAACAATGATAATTGTTCTCAACTGATGTGATCATGTCCACAGAGCCAAACAACGCTTCTTTCACCTCACCCACAACGTACACACCTCGTCTCACACCCTTTCCCTTCGTTTCGCTCCATCCTCTTCCTCCTCGATCTCGCGCTTCCACTTTATGTGGACCGCCAGCACCTGGACCCATGGAAAGCCTCGAACGGCTGACTGGTGTTATGGAGTGGCACAATCCGCATTTGTGCCACTGGCCCACCTCAAGTCGACGGCGGCACCAAATAATACCATGTGGGCAGTACAGTGCGTTTCCTCTGAGTGCATTTTTCTTGAATAATAACATTGTCTCTCAATTTTCTCACCAGATACACCAATCCAATTCTATCCTATCCTATCGCATCCTATCGCATCATATCGCTCTCAACTACCGTGGGTCTGATTTTGCTTCCGCTGGAGCATCACTAACATCATAGTCCTCAAGATTTAGTTTAGGGATTTGAGAACAGATTCATTCCAAGGTGAGTATATCCTATCCTATCCTATCCTCCTGTGAGCCTGCCGGACAAGTTGGGTAGGATAGGATTTTTCGATCCCATCTTATCTTCCTTGCTCATTGCATATAATAGATAGGATATGTTGGATCCATGCAGTAATTAGTAGCTACTGGTTGTGTAGTATAGGATTAATCATATGAGTCTCCCGACATGAGAATAGGATTATCCTATCAACTGAAGTGGTCGTGGTATGGTGCACCTACCAAGGGCTACTGAGATTTAGTGCAAGGGCTACCACAGGCTACTGACCGCATATAGGTGGGCTACCAGGCACCATATAATTGGGACTTGTCTACCCGGCTATCAGTGCTACTGAGCCTACCGAGCGCTACTGATGAAAGCCCTTTTTTCCTGATGAATCAAGCTTTTTTGCGCCTCTTCAACGCCTTTTGGCGTGACGAACGGCCGGGGCAGTTCGACAGATACCCCCGTGACCCGTGACACAGCACAATCGACAACCCCCCCTGTGACGCATGACTGTAGAATTGATTGAAATAATACAGTAATGTATGCCAGAAGGAAGAAGAAAAGAAGAAGAAAAAAAGGGCAACATGTTCCCAGAATGCCTTAGGGAGGATTCAAACCTCCGTCTTCCTACCACGTATAAACCACCTAATTGAGTAGGCATGATCTGCCAATTGATCCACCAAGGCTTATTCTCCGTATTTTTGGAGGTTGAATAGGTGCAGTGATTTTTATGCAGGTCGCCCACCTCTGCTTCAGCCATCACCATCCGAATTAATGAAATAAAATACCGCGGATTCGCCTTTGTTCTCCTAGTTCTACTTAGTCAACTATAGGAACTATTGCAGAAAAACCTGCAGCAGACGAGGGAAAAAAAGACAGGCTGTATTTACGAGTCCTATATCTTTAGGACTCGTTCTTGTCAGCTCTCCACCCGCCAAAATCTCATCAAATTCAGTGCTCGTTTTGATCTAGGTTAGAACTCCGACAGACCTCGTGAGCATCTTTTTTTCCAAAAGCAGGCACTTGACTCTCACCCGGATGGGCCGGACCAAGTCAGGGACCGGACAAGGCCGTGAGCAGTGTCGTCATTTGAGGCTGTGCGTCAAGACTCAACACGCTTGCCCGCCGCAGCTTCCTTCGTCTTTTCGACTTCCTCCTTCACCGTCCTCACTGAGGGTGACTGAGCCCCAACCGTATAACCAAAAGTCGGCTCATTAACTGTAGCCAATCCTGCTGGCCCAATGTTATCTCAGTGATTTGAACGCCACTTCAACAGGCTAATGTTGAATGTCTTCATGTCCACGGTGTGCAAATGGTTCAAAGCTGACACGGTCGACCACAACTCACCAACTGCCTTCATTTATGTAATCAATTCCGGCTCAATCTTCGTTGAGATGCGGAACTACCTATTACTTTGCGGTTTGATTTTATCATTCGCCCGGTGCTGTATGGGTCATTTCACCGCCATAGCCTTCGACAGGCACGGTTTGATGTAGTACCATGATGGGATTTTAACAGGACGGCACTGCAAAATGGTTGAATGGTAGACTAGCAAAATCTTCTCTCTTTGTAGTCAGGTCCGATGCAATGTGAGACTTATGCCCAGTGATATATGCCCAGGTGATTTGAGTTGAATTTTCAGATTGTATTATTATCGGAAGAACAAAACAGATTGGACTCGTACTATCATGTGAAGCAATGGCCCACAAGCCAAGTACCAATACTTTATGCCTCGGGAGGTGATTCGAACCCTCATCTTCCCATGATCTCATAGTCCAAATTGCTCAAAAGAACGGAGAAGGGATGATCTACCAACGATCCACCGAGGCGTTCCTGCTCTTATTTGAGGATAGGTATTGTAAGTGCGAAAGGAGGTTGTAATAGACCACCCCGAATAAAATATCAATCAGTCAGTGAGTTTGAGGTCAAGTGAAGTTTATCTGGGTCCGGCGCAAAACAAATGTGTATTGTACAGAAAGTTGATTATTGTATGGGGAGAAAATGACCTGCGTAATGTGTTGCATGGAAAAAACTGTTAGCATCCCCGCTTATGCCTCGAGAGGGATTCAAACCCTCATCTTCCCGCTGTAAAATTGTTACTGGCTCAAGTAACAGGGACAATCCACCATGATCCACCGAGGCTTTCCTGCACTATCTATGCCACAGATATGTGTGGCGGTTCATATCCGTTAATACCTCACCATAATTTGAACTTGAAACTTGAACCAAGCCCGGCAACTCCCTGCCTCCTGACCAACCATGACCAAATCAGGCGTCTCCTTTTTCGGCTGGTTCTTTCTCCCACCCACTGAGACTTCCAGCATTGCCCGCAGCTCCAGCACGCAAAGAACCGCTGTTCATGCGATAGCAACAATAATTTCGGTGCGTTATCTGCTCCATCTCTCCTCTCCCCTCCATCCCCTCCGTCCCTCCTCTCTTCCACCCTCGCTGCGTCCCCAGGATGACGTCATCGTCTTCTCCCCCTGTGTTGATTACTGACCAACCTTACCTCTTACCACCATGCCAATTTCTGGAATTCATCCGATCGAACTTGCTCCGGACTGGGCTCTCATGTCAAATTCTTCTACCTTCCTGGGGCTGGCCTGACTCATAGAACGACGAAGAATCGGTTCTTAGTTTCGTTTTGGGTCATGTTTGGGGTCTTCCTCGCAGCTTTTTGGTCGTCTCCGGGTGCCTTTGACTCGATGGCACCATGGAGTGAATCGAGATGGGGCGGCAGCTCTCCATGAGGTGCCTGTGACCGCCACCGATGAACTCCGCCAGCGCTCGAGGTCCCTAGAAGTGGAGAGATTTGCTGGTTGTACCTTGCGGCCATCCGTTATCGACTGCCTGTGGGTGATTGCATGGTGTGGAACCGTACGAGAAGGGTACAGTCGTTTCGCTCCCGTTGGAGCTTTTTGGAGCTTTTTGGGGCCGTTGCTCACCATCGCCATTCCGCCTCGTTTGACCCCCACGATTTGTCATCCAGAACTGTCACCGGGTTGCTCTCCGTGTTTCTCCGTGTTGGTTGTGATCTGCTCCGGTCTGACTGTGTTCACTGTTACATTCCTGTTGTGTGGCCCTTGCTTAAAGCTTTCGTGGCTATTATTCTCGTTCAACACCGTGGTCTGCAATTTCGCGATTTTTCTGTTGACTGGATTTTGGCCACGCCCCGCCGTACTTGTTTGATGTTCTTGTTCTTGTGCGCTCTGACCTTTGAATACCCTGGCCTATCCATCTTTTGAGATGACCTTTGTCGGTTGTCAGGGGCAGATGCAACTGACAACAATTTCAACCCGAATAATTAAATCCAAGTGAAATTTATAAAGGCTCGACGGAAGCACGTTTGTATATAGTTGTGGGGTGGGGATCAAATTTGGGAATCAAAGATGGAGGGAAGGGGATACTGACGTGGGGAGTGAGGAAGGTTCGAAGTCGAAGATGAAAGCAGAAGTCGTAGGCGAAGTTAGCAGATCGGAGGCAGTGTCGGAAGCGGAAGCACGAAAAAGGGGCAACTCGAATAACCAATATTCGAGGTGTCCCAAGACGTACGTGTGGAAGCAAGGAAGTAGCTCGAATAACCGATATTCGAGATACTATACGGCGATGTGGAAGACGGAAGACAGAGGAGCACTTGAATAACCGATATTCAGAGTGCTGTACAGAGGTTCGGCAGACAGAAGGGTACTTGAATACGAAAACAATATTCAAGATACCAGGCGTGGGTTCGGTAGGACAGTGGTGTGCGTGGACTAGTATCTGTACCCGTATGCAATCCAGAGGCTGGACTGGATACTAAGGCAGTAGAAACTGAGGACTGGAAGTGGGATCGAAAGGGGAATGCATTCTAATGGGCAATCTCAGGCTGTATTTATACATTTTGAATACTAGGGCGAGAAAGTCCATGCGACTACATATGATTCCATGTGACTACATACAATTCCATTTGAGTCAAGTAGAGTCATTCGCCTGTGACCACGGATGACTCAAGGTGGCTGTGTTCTGTGATGGCTAGTTATGACTCATTGCAGCTGTGCTCAGAATTGACTGGTTATGACTCACGCTGACTCCGATCACATGATCATTCCCATGGCCTGCTGATCCGGTGTTCTTGCCGGCTGGTGGGGAGCGGTGGTCGAAAAGCCATGTTCAGTCGACCATTACGATGGGCGACTGACACGGTTGTGGACCTTCCTTGGAAGTTGAACACACTGGCCTGCTGCTGCATGCATTCTGCAAAGGGAAAGACAGGCGACAATGGACTGTGACTGGTGGTGCGTGAGGAATTTTACCTGGGAGGAGGGGACTCCTCCTGTACACTTGTGCACTCCGCTTGTGGTCAGGTCCCACGAGGTTATATCCACATATCCTGCCATACAATTGGTCAGCCAGCTCACAGCCAATCATAGCGTCACCGACCCCCTGGAATGGTGTGTGCTCCGTTGACATCTTGTAGTATATGTAAGGATAGCCACCCGTACATTACTACCCGTTTGTCTTCGGTAAACTCATTGTTCAGACATTTGGACCATGCGAGTATAATATACCCCCCCCCCCCCTGACGTCGTGCTCATTCATCTGGGGCTTGAGCTTTCGACGACAACTACACAGATGATGTCGACGATATCCAGCCCGGGCCCTGTGCCACTCACCTTTCCCCACCCCGCCTCGCCTCGCCCACAAAGTCGCAGACCACATCCTGTTTTCAGGATAATAACACCAATAACAACAACACTACGAATGTGAATAGCTTGCCCACGCCGCGGTCACGTACCAACTCGCTCTTCGACTCCCCTGCTGGAGGTACATCCTTACCACTGCGAATCTTACCAAATTAATTTATTCATTATGCCCATAGGCTCGCCACACCACAGTCCCAGCATCGACAACCTCAAGCCCAATGCACACCCATACCTCATCCGCACGACCTCCACCGCCCTCCTCACGCACTCCAACTCCACCAGCTCGCAGCAGCAGAATGGCGGGCGGCACCACTGCCTGCCGCCGCCGCACCCCTCACTGCATCGCGAGCGCATGAGCAGCAACGCCACCGCTAGCAGGGTCGGGAATGGAGGGGGCAGCGGTGGGAAGGGGGCGAGTACCGCGGGCACCACTACTCGTGCACCCTGAGCTCGAGCGAAGGGATGGCGTATGGGGATGCGGGGGCAGAGAGCCCGAGGGCGCCGCCGCGTGCACCTGGGTTGGGTGCATTTCTTTCTATCCTTATATTCCCTGCCACTAATTGCATTTGATGCGACAGGCACCACACCCGACAATAAAGCAATAAACAACGTCACCTTGCTCAAGCGCTGGACGTCTGCACCGCTTACCTCGTACCTCGGCAGCGAGGGCGGCGCGTGGGTGGCCGTTCATAGGCAAGGAGAAGCTGGGAAGGCTTGGGTGAGTTCTTCCTCCGTTGCTTTCTTTTATTTCCCCTCCTTTCATCTATCCTCGCCCTTCATTTAACCCTTCACCCTGCCTCGTCCTCCCGTTTCCTTGTGTTTCCTTCTTTTCGCTGCCCTTTGGTATCGGCATCCGTCGGGCCTACCTCCCGTGCGCACTTGTTCGTCCACACGCAAGTTCCAACGCTGCCCCAGGTGAGTTCGTCGTGCGTCGCGGCGTCTTTTTTTTTCTCACCGTGCCTCGTGGCGTCTTGTCTCCTCTGCCCTCACGCTCGCTATCGCCATCCATCGATGATGCAACGAGGCGCCTACGCACTTCCACTGTGCCCAGTCAAGTTCCATGCTGCCACGGACACCTTCGTCGATGTGTGTCGCAGTTCCGAGTTCCTGACGTGTGTCGTACTGGTGCACTTCCCTCGCAATCTAGTATGATTCTACTGTACCATCTATCTACCAAGATTTATACATTTATTTGTGGGTTGGATAGATGCAATGAATTTTGCTTGCTATAATTCCTTTGATTCCCCTGAAAAATAATACGGGCAGCCAGCACTGACTCGTACTGACTGGAGGTGAAACTTTTGGTCCTGTCCGAAGCAAGTCGCCCGTGGTTTTTTGTAAATAGGGTGAACGGCGAGGGAAGATATTCCATGACAAGACTATGGATTATGCCTTGGGGAGGACTCAAACCTTTCCGTCTTCCCATGAGACACTATCGGGAGAGTCACTGAGTGCCAATTGATCTACCAAGGCTTGTTCTCTATATTTCGAGGATAGATAAGCACAACAATTTCTGTGCATTGGCCAGTGTCTCCTTCAACCTTGTCACCAGCCTTAGAAAAAGAAAAATTAATCTGAAGCTCAGATCAATTCTTTTTTCTAAGTACTCGGTCGACTGCACACAAACGGCTGGCACCCTGAATGTGTACAGTACAGGCCAGAAGGAAGAAAGCAAAAAAAAAAAAAAGAACGGATCAAATAACCCGAAGTTGTTTGATGTGGCTTGCCTTGGGGAGGATTCGAACCTCTGTCTTACCGTTCGAAAGATTCTACTACTGAGTGACTGAGTGGAGAGGATCTGCAATTGATCTATCAAAGCTTATTCTCTGTATTTGGGGGTTGGATAGGTGTTGCTATTTCCGTGCAAGCTGCGTGTCTCTTTTCAACCTCGTCGATCGATCGAGTACCTGAGCCCACAAAACTTGAATCAATGGGGACTTCAACTGCTTTGGCAGTTCAACATGTATATTATTAGATGGACTCACAGGCTGACATGTTCTGATTTTCGAATAAAACACGGGGAAAATAAAGGCAAGAACAAAAAGTCGCCGAACACGTTATGTATGCCTTGGCGAGGATTCGAACCTCCTCCTTCCCATGGACTATGCAGACGACTTTTAGTATAAGACTGGGACAATCTGCCAATTGATCTACCAAAGCTTATTCTCTGTATTTTGGGATTGGATAGGTGTTGTGATTTCCGTCGTCGGTCGACTGAATATCTGAGCCCACAAAACTTGAATCAATGTGAACTCCAATTGGTTCGGCAATTATACATGTGTAGATGAATGCACAGGCTGGCATGTTCTGATTCTCGAGTGAAAAAAAAGGGGTAAGATAACTAAGGCAAGAACAAAAGTCACCCAACATATTCACAGCATATGCCCTGGAGAGGAATCGAACCCCCCTCTTCAGGATAGCACAGCATTGCGGCATTGAGTAGGGATGATCAGCCCGTTGATCCGCCAAGGCTGATTGCCTACCTTTCGAGGTTAGATATGTGCGGCAGATATTTGCACAGGCTGCTTGTTTTCTTTTCGACCTTGTCGGTGGACTGCACAAAATTGAATGAATGTGGACTCCATTTGGTTTTCTTCATGATGTTGATGAAAACACAGACTGGTGTGTTTCGCATGAAAGATGGCGAAAAAATAAGGCACGAACAAAAAGTCACCCACCAAATTAAGGCATGCCTCAGGGAGGATTTGAACCTCCGTCTTCCCACGTACCTACTGCACCGAGCTTCCATTAGGTAAGGATGATCTGCCAATTGATCCACCAAGGCTTATTCTCTGTTTTTCGAGACTGGGTGGGTGCACTGACTTCTGTGCGAGCTGTAGACCTACCTGTGCTTGAGTGGCTCGACCATCAGAATTAATGAATGAAATTACCGCGGACTCTTTTCTAGTGCTAGTTAATCACGTCCTTGAATGGATAGAACTGCACAAAGTTAATGTAAAATTGATGCAGAAAAAACTACATAAGGTGAGGAAAAAAGAGGCATATGACATAGTAATGCCTCGGGAGGGATTTGAACCCTCATCTTCCCATAATGTCATGGCTTTTCAGGACGGAGAAGGGATAATCTACCAACTATCCACCGAGGTGTTCGTGCTTTTATTTGAAGATAAGTGTTGTAGTGCAAAAGGAGGTTGTAAATAGACCGCCCCGAATAAAATATCAATCAATCAGTGTGAATTTGAGTTCAGGTGAAATTTATCCGGGTCGCGTGCAGAAAAAGATGTATTGTACGGAGGGGTGGGTATTTTAAAACAAGAAAATAATCTGCGTAATGTGTTTGGATGAAAAAAGTGGGAACATCCCCATTTTGCCTCGAGAGGGATTCGAACCCCATCTTCCCATTCGAAAGATGAAATCTTATTGTAGTCCTCAGTGACTGAGTGGGGATGATCTACCAACTGATCTACCAGAGCTTATTCTCTGTATTTGGGGGTTGGATAGATGTTGTGATTGCCGTGCGAGCTGCCTGTCTCTTTTCAATCTCATCGGTTGACCTAATATCTGAGCCCACAAAACTGGAATCAATGGGGACTTCAACTGATTTGGCAGTTGAACATGTGTATTATTAGACGGATTCGCAAGCTGGCATGTTCTGATTTTTGAATGAAAAACGGGAAAATAAAGGCAAGAACAAAAGTCACCGAACACGTTGTGTATGCCTTGGGGAGGATTCGAACCTCCGCCTTCCCATGAACTCCATAGAACACCTTGGAATATAGACTGGGACGATCTGCCAATTGTTCCACCAAGGCTTATTTAACACTTCTATGGAGGTTGGATAGATGCAGTAATTTTCATACTAGTGCAGGTCGATTTTTCATCCTTGCCGATCAACAAAATATCTGAGCAAAACGCAAGTGAATGTGGACTACAATTGGCTTGGCCATTCTACATCTGAGCTGATGGAGCAGCACATGAATTGAAACAATGGAAAAAAAATTCAGGCAAGAACAAAAAGACGTCTCAAGACTCGATCAATGCCTTGGGAGGATTTGAACCTCTGTCTTCCCGGTTATGCAACTCGACACCTGATAATACCACGCAATGTAAATGACTTGAATTGAGCTTTTGGTCAAGTGTTTTGGTCCAGATTTGGCCAGATGGTGTTTTGAGCCATGGACAATATATGAATCAAAGTTTCACTCAAACCCATATCCTCGGAAACAGAATTCAGCCAAAATTTCACCAAAACACTTGACCAAAAGCTCAATTCAAGTCATTTACATTGCCTCTTGCCAGTCCCATTGTTTACTTCGCACCAAATGGTCTCCTTGGTGCCCTATTTATGAAATAAGTAAAAAGTGCCATTTGGCAATTTCGAGTTTTACCATGCTATATTGGCCTCCATTTTGGCTCAGAACTGTTTATATAGCTCAGGACAATCAGTAAGAGCCTTTAGAACATCACCTATGGCCTAGTGGCATGCTGACTATGGTGAAAAGGAATGTTAGACAAGATCACCTCAAATCATGAGGTATAGGGTGCCCTGGGTGTCCATTGTCTACTTTGGTACTATACCTACATGAGTCAATTCCAAAAGATGTGTTTGGGGATATCTCACACCATGGAGGAGGGCATGATAGGCCCAAAGTGCAATTTCCTTTTAGGGCCAAATTGTGATGTCTTCCATCAGAAGAAGATAAGACATCAACTGGAGGGTGTTTCATTGGCCTAAGAGAGCAAAGTAATACATCCAGGAGCTACTTATATCAGTATATCCCCAAGATATTATGGCCAGAACTCAATTTATCAATTTTCGCTATTTTCACCCTATTATTGCACTGTAATAGGATCTAATGTATCCCAGTTGACTTCAAAGAACCTATAACAACATGCCTATAAGGCTAGACCATCTAAAACAGTTTAATTATGAGCCAGGGAAGGGTTGATGTCCAAAATTTCCTTTTTGGGAAGAAAGCATTAGTGCCCCAAAAAGGAATTCATCCACCATGGTACAGGATGACATATGTGCAGTATGCATGGTATGTGCAGTACATGTCCTGCTCACTGAGGGTGGGAGTCAAGCACAGCCAAACAACATCAACCTGATGCAGCTGATGCTGGTGTAATGGTGTAGGTGAGGTATTGGTGGATGCATGGTAGGCATGGTATGTGAGACTTCAGAAAGCAAAGTACAGTGATGTGCATGGTATGCATAGTATGTGTGGTATATGTCCCGCCCAACTAGTCTTGTTGATGGCGGGATTGAAGCACCGCCACATGCATTGATGCGATGCAGGTGATAGGGGGGGGCACAAAAAAAAGGGCCTTTGGGCCATGGTATGTGTGGTAGAATACCATGCCATGTACCCCTGAGCCCCTGCCGTATAGTAGGCGCAGTAGCACAGCCCCACACAGCGCCGCCAGATATCACCAGTCACACATGTTCCCTGGCTCCTGAGGTATGCATGGTAGATTTACCCTGCACATGTTGGTGAGCTGTGCACCCATAGTAGCTGCAGTACCACAGCCACATAACCCCCCCCCCTTGATTTTGTCACGCAGTCACCAGCATGTCGTGTGGTACCTGCAGTATTTTTTGCCCCCATAACATGCACCCTGTACCCTCCAAGGTGTGCATGGTATGGTGGGGAAAATGCCCAAGTCACTCAGCATGTTGCTAAAATCCGTGGTAGACTCAGTAGAATATGTCTATATATGTACTGCATGTACATGGTAGCTCCGTAGTACGCAAACCAGTCAAGAAAGGGCTAGTTAGGCTTTACGTGCAGCTACACGTAAAGCCTAACTAGACAGTAAATGTGGTATTATCAGGTGCAACTCGAAGTCAAATAACTAAATGGGGATGATCTGCTAATTGATCTACCGAGGCTCATTCCCCACATTTCGAACTTGGTTAAGTGCTGTCATTTCTGTACGAATTGAGTGTCCCCGTGCAACCTGTCAGCTACTATTGAAAATTGGAGCAAACAAAATTGAATGGAGACTTCAATTGGTATGGCAATTCTACATGTGTAGATGAATGCACAGGCCGGCATGTTGTGATTCTCGAATGAAAAAAGGGGTAAAATAACTAAGGCAAGAACAAAAGTCCACATCTTCAGGTCATATGCCATGGGGAGGATTCGAACCTCCGTCTTCCCGTATATTCTGAATGATACGCTGGGATCTGCCAATTGATTCACCAAGGCTTATTCTCCATATTTTGGAGGTTGAATGGGTGCAGTGATTTTTATGCAGGTCGCCTACCTCTGCTTCAGCCGTCACCATCCAAAATAATGAAATAAAATACCGCGGACTCTTTCCTAGTGCTAGTTAATCACGTTCTTCAATGGATAGAACCGCACGAAATTAATGTAAAATTGATGCAGAAAAACCTGCCCCAGGTAAGGAAAAAAGAGACAGTCATTCTTACCGGCTGTTCATACCCCGGGAGGGACTCGAACCCTCGTCTTCCCATGATTTCATAGACATGGACCCTCCGAGCACGGAGAAGGGATGATCAACCAACAATCCACCAAGGCGTTCCTGCTCTTATTTGAGGATAGGTATTGTAGTACGAAATTTAAAGGATGTTGTAAATAGACCGTCCCGAATAAAATATCAATCAGTCAGTGTGAGTTTGAGTTCAGGTGAAGTCTATTTAGGTTTCGAGTGGGGAGAAATTGCACAGCGAGAAAATGTGTTGCATGATAAAACACTTATGCCTCGAGAGGGATTCGAACCCCCGCCTTCCCCTTGTCTACGCAGTACTCTACCTGACGTAACAGGGACGATTCACCATGATCCACCGAGGCTTTCCTACACTATCTATGCCGCAGATATGTTAATACCCCACCATAATTTGAACTTGAAACTTGAACCGAGCCCGGCAACTCCCGGCCTCCCAACCAATCATGACCAAATCAAGCATCTCCTTTCCGGCTGGTTCTTTCTCCCACCCACTGAGACTGACGTCGTGCTCGTTCATCTGAGGCTTGAGTTTTCGACGACGGACGACAACGCCAATGATGTCGGCGATATCCAGCCCAGGCCCTGTGCCACTCGCTTTCCGCGCCCCGCCTCGCCCACAATGTCGCCGACTACATCCCGTTTTCGGGACAATACCACCAATAACAACAACACCACGAATGTGAATAGCTCGCCCATGCCCCGGTCGCGCACCAACTCGCTCTTTGACTCCCCTGCCGGAGGTACATTCTTACTACTCCGAATCTTACCAATTTCATTTATTCATCATGTATAGGCTCGCCGCACCGCAGCACCCCAAGCATCGAGGACCTCAAGCCCAACGCACACCCCTACCCCATCCGCACAACATCCACCGCGCTCCTCACGCGCTCAAACTCCACTAGCTCGCAGCAGCAGAATAGAGGGCGGCACCACTGCCTGCCGCCGCCGCACCCCTCCCCGCCTTGCGAGCGCACGAGCAGCAACGCCACCGCTAACGGGGACGGGAATGGAGGGTGCAGTGGTGGGAAGGTGGCGGGTAAACGGCGGGGCGAGTACCGCGGGCACCACTACTCACGCACCCCGAGCTCGAGCGAAGGGATGGCGTATGGGGGTGCGGGGGCGGAGAGCCCGAGGGCGCCGCCGCTTGGGTTGGGTGCGTTTCTTCTCTATCCTTATATTCCCTGTTCCTAATTGCATTTGACCCGACAGACACCACACCGGACAATAAAGCAATAAACAATGTCACCTCGCTCAAGCGCTGGATGTCCGCGCCGCTCACCGCGTCCCTCGGCGGCGAGGCCGGCGCGTGGGCGGCCGCTCATATGTACGCGTAGGCAAGGAGAAGCTGGGAAGGCTTGGGTGAGTTCTACCTCCGCTGCTTTCTTTGATTTTCCCCTCCTTCCATCTATCCTCGCCCTTCCTCGTCCTCCCGTTTCCTTGCGTTTCGTTCTTTCCGGTACCCTTCGGTATCGGTATCCGTCGGGCCTACCTCCCGTGCGCTCTTACGCGAGTTCCAACGCTGCCCCCGGCGAGTTCGGCGTGCGTCGCAGCGTCTTTTTTCCCTCGATGTGCCTCGCGGCGTCTTTAATGCGCTGCCCCCACACTCGCTGTCGGTGATGCGGGGGGAGGCACCCGCACACTCTCGATGGTCCCCTGTGTCCCAGTCGAGTTCCGTGCTGCCCCGGACACCTTCGCCGACACGTGTCCCAAGACTTATACATTCATTTGTGGGTTGGACAAATGGAACAATTTTTTTTTGCACGCAATAATTCCTTTGCTTCTTCTGAAAGATAATGCGGGGAGCCAGCACTGATTGGAGGTAAATTTTATTTTCGACCTCTACGAATCAACAAAATATGTCGCCGGTCCATTATATAAATTTCAGGGTGAAAAAAAATGTTCGACGATCACCGTCATGCCTTGGGGAGGACTCGAACCTCCGTCTTCCCGGGAGAAACTATCGGGAGAGTCACTGAGTGCCAATTGATTATTCTCTATATTTTGAGGACAGATAAGCGCAACAATTTCTGTGCATTGGCCTGGCTCCTTCAACCTCAGGAAGCTTCAGATTCAATTTTTTTCCTAAGTACTCTGTCGACTGCTCACAATCGGCTGGCACCCTGAACGTGTATAGTACAGGCCAGGAGGAAGAAAGCAAAAAAAAAAAAACTCAGATTTTCCGCAGATGCTTTAGGGGGGTTTCGAACCTCCGTCTTCCTAAGTGTAACACAATATAGTGGCCTATTGTTGAGTGGGGGTGATTTGCTTGATCTACCAAGGCTTAATCTCTGTATTGTGAGGCTGGCTAGGTACGAGAAGTCTCTGAATGTGGCAAGTCACTTTTCAACCTTCTAAGCTACGATTGAATATCGGAGCAAACAAACAAAAATTGAATGAATGTGGACTCCAATTGGTTTGGAAATTCTACGTGTGTATGTAGGTGAACACACAGACTGGCGGGGTTTGAAAGAACTGAAACGATGGAGAAAACAAAAAAGTGAGAACAAAAAGGCTTTAAAGGTGTCATTGCCATGCATTGGGGAGGATTCGAACCTTCGTTTTCCCAAGTGTAACACAATATTTGGGGCCTATTATTGAGTGGGGGCGATCTACTTGATCTACCAAGACTTAATCTCTGTATTTAGAGGCTGGATGGGTACGAGAAGTCTCTGAATGCGGCGAGTCCCTTTTCAACATTGTAAGCTACGATTGGATATCGGAGCAAACAAAAATGGAATGACTGTGGATTTCAATTGGTTGGGAAATTCTATATGCGTGGATGAACACAGAGACTGGTGTGTTTGAAATGACACAATGAAACAAGGGGAACATGCAAGGCAAGAACGAAAAAGTCACGCTTCATAAGTGAAAACCCATGCCTCTGGGAGGATTCGAACTCGGCTTCCCCTAGTACACCCGCAAGTAAACAGTAGGAATGATCTGCCCATTGATCTACCAAGGCTTATTCTCTACAGTTGGAGGCTGAGTAGGTGCTGTGGCTTATCTGTTTTCATCCTTGTGGCCGCTTATTACTTAAATGCAAGTACACAAGAAGCACAGTGAACATCAAATTCGTTTTTGTTCTTCCGAGTGCTCAGTCGACTGCACATAACGGCTAGCACCCCGAGCATGTATAGAGTATGCCAGAAGGAAGAAGAAAAGAAAAGAAAAGAAAAATAGAGCAGCATGATCCCTGAATGCCTTAGGGAGGATTCGAACCTCCGTCTTCCCGTATATTCCCGTATGACCACGACTTGTAAAGCTAGGATGATCTGCCAATGATCCACCAAGGCTTATTCTCTGTTTTTCGAAGCTTGGTGGGTGCAGTGAATTCTGTAGACCTGAGCGACTAAATCATCAGAATCAATGAATGAAATTCCCCCGGACTCTTTCCTAGTGCTAGCGAATCACAGTCTTTCAAAGGATAGAACCGGACGAAGTCAATGTAAAATTGATGCAGACACAAATTCATAGGACGAGGAAAAAAGAGACAGTCCACTCGCCTGCATTCTCATGCCTCGGGAGGGATTCGAATCCTCGTCTTCCCATGATCTCATAGTCTTAGCATGGCTCGAACACGGAGAAGGGATGATCAACCAACGATCCACCGAGGCACTGCTGTTCTTATTTGAGAATAGGTGTTGTAAGTGCGAAAGGAGGTTGTAAATAGACCGCCCCCAATAAAATATCAATCAGTCAGTGTGAGTTTGAGTTCAAGTGAAGTTTATCTGGGTCGCACGGAGGAAAAGATGTGTATTATACAGAAAGTTAGTTATTGCACAGCGAGAAAATAATCCGCGGAATATGTTGCATGAAAAAAAGTTAGGAACATCCCCATTATGCCTCGAGAGGGATTCGAACCCCCCCATCTTCCCGCCGTAAAACTGCTATTGGCTTAAGTAACAGAGACGATCCACGATGATCCACCGAGGCTTTCCTGCACTACTTATCTATGCCGCAGATATGTGTGGCGGTTCATATACGTTAATACCTCACCATAATTTGACCCTGAAGCTTGAACCAAACCCAGCTGACTTGGTTTGTGGCCATTGCTGCGCATGGCAGTACGAGTCTTTATTACCTGTCAGTACCGTTATTACCAGGTGTCAGAGCTATATGTGGGTCTTCCTCAAAAAGCATGGATTAGATTGGATTAGATTGGTGTGAGGCCATTGCGACAACAAGTCCTCATCGCCCGTGATTACCTATATTACTGACAGCCAATCAGGAAACTCATAAGAATCAGTGTTTCTTTTTTTTTTCGGTTCCGAAACTTGAAGGAAAGTCCCGTCATTTCGGCCCACTTGCCATTTATACAACGCAATACCACCGACTTTGGCTGTAATTTCCTTTTTTGCCTACCTACCCAATCATGAAAGTTACAAGTCCTAACTTGTTAGTATCATTTATTATAAAGCCGTTACAGTGACTTTTCGCAGCTAGGTCAGACAAAATTGTTTGACTAATTGTGGGGATTACCACTGGCTTGGTTTGCACTGCCTTTTTCACGCGTTGACAGTTGCTCGAGGCCTGCGGGCTGGGCCCTGGCAAGCAACTGTTGAGAGCAGGCCCGCATTTAATGTCTTTTCAACCTTTGACTTGACAAGACTCAGAAGAGTGGCTACACAACATATTTGGTGAGCCATCAAATGGATGGCAGAATTATCTCCCGATTCGCTTAATGAGGCTTTTTTTTAGTATGGGTCGGGCTGAGTCACCGGTCCTGAGTCACCAATTACTGCCCCCATGGTCGGAACGGCTTCCAGGTGGTCCTTGATGTGAGTCTTGCTTGTATTTTTGAGTCAGTATTTGGTCATGGCTTTGAGCCATTACTCCGTAACTGTCGATAAATAGGAGGTCCAGTAGAAAAACAAGGTTTGTTGGCCTCCTCACTCCGTAGTTATGGTTGCACTGTCAGACTCGGATTCTTGGGACAGTGCAGGAGATCCTCATCTTGGCCATGGGCCGGGTTCAAACTCGACTGTTTCCATGCAAGTCTCATACTCAGCCTGAGCTGGGTGAATAATTGAATACTTTCAGATACATTCTCCTCTAATTAAATCTGGCCGGGGATAAATCGAGATGGATTTTGGGAACCTGGATAAGCACAACAAAAGCTTTCAGTTCTCGTTTCGATTGACAAGAAGACACTGAAATTGTGTTTTCAGGCGGCAAATATGGAACTGCGCTGCAAGCCGCAGCCTTCCGTGGTAAAATTGGCATTGTTGATTAATGCTGATGCCGGTGTTCTTCGGGTTCAAGCGCTGACTGATATTAACAGGTGGCAGGTTTGGCATGGTGCTCCAGGCGGCATCATTCAAAGGTGATATCGCCGTGGTGCAGCGGCTTCTTGAAGGCTGACCCCCAGATTATCGGTGAGAGTGTATTCAATGTTGAGCAGACCAACAAGTGGCACTCTCAGGCGGCCAATATGGGACAGCGCTCGAAGCAGCATGCTCGAGCAGAAACCTCGATATCATCGCCTTTAATATCCATGAGTGAATACTCAATGATCCTGGCGGAAAATATGGGACACCACTTCAAGTAGCATCATCGGTGGACAAGACTGACATTGTGAAGTTACTTCTCCAAAACCATGCAGACTAATATCCTCGGTCAGAGCATCCTCTATTTCGAGTATCGAACGCTGAAGTTGCTGTCTGACCAGGTGGCACATATGGCACAGAGCTTCAGGTGGCAACAACATGGGTGGGAGTGATCATGATTATTGATTTGCAGGTATGATGCTGACTCTCATGCACTGGACGTGTTCGACTTCGATGCAGAGAAATCTCCGGAGGTGGTGGAGGAGGAGGAAGATGTGGATAGTTAGACTGCTTTTTAGACGACAACCCGGGCAATTATGAATTTAACTACAAGGTGGACAATTAATTACTGTTACTGTGACTATTAATAAATATGGGTACTGAGAGAAAAAATGTATCTCAAGCCGCAGCCTAGGCCTCAGGTGGGCAACACTAATGCTGAGTTGATGGAGTAGATGCCACTTTTATAGTTCCCATCCATTAATCTATATCTGGCCTCTGCCTTACCCTACAGGTAACCACAGACAACAGCCCCAAGGTCGAAGCAGGATTCACAGGGCTGATGAAATGCATGAGCGTCCCCCACGTCAAGATTTCCCCATACAACAAGTGTGTGAATGGTGTTGTAGTGTGTGGACATTTTACGCTTTGCGAAGCCCTTGTTAAGGCATGGCGGGGAAGGATAGCTCGCTGGCCTGATTTGCTAGCCGAGGTCGTGTTCGTGGATCGTGTGACTGTCAGCAAAGTCACCAGATTCTCCCTGTACCAGCTCCTGCACACTACCGACCCGATCCTGCCATTCGACTTTACCGAGGCTACATTCCTGGTCGAAGGGTTTTGCTCTGGAATAAGCACCGCGGAATTGTTGGCCCTTCATGCATGTCAACTCGGCCAGCATGAGGAGGACATCAAGAAAGCGGTGGAGACCCTGAAAGCCGCCCGATTCAAATCAAAGGAGCAATTCAAGCGAAGATTCATCAAGAAGCTGCAGAAGGATCACTATAAATCTGGTGAATTAGTCCTGCTGCGGAATACTCATGTCGAAGGCACCTTAAATCGGAAGACTCAGCCCTGCTACCTTGGACCTTTTGAAGTCGGTTGGAAAACATGTGGAGGTGCATAGGAGATACTCGAGTTGGATGGAACCCCGTACCCCCTGAACAATGTCACCGTGTTCAGACTTCTTCCCTACATCTTTCATGATCATTGGTTCATGAAATGAGGATGGTTGGGCGACAATGAAGAAGACAAGTAAAGTTTTTCATCACGTAAACCCCTGAACGCGCCAAGTACGCTAATTCGGGATTTTTCTAACTTTAGCTCCACTTAACCGGACACCTTCGATGGAATTTCAAATAACCCTGCCCTTTTTTCTTTCATGGGCCCCACCTCCTTCCATTCACTTACGCTTTGGGCATGCCAACAACTTGACGACAAGGCATTCTGCTACACCGGTTCAGACGAGCGAAACGAAACACGTTGCGCGGCAAATTGAGATTTTGCATGCCCTCACTCTTCCCCACACCTACACACCGCCCACTCGTGCCACCCCATTCCGTCAGCAAGTTGGAGGCTACCACCAACCAGAGTGGCTTTGAGTATGCCCCACGATACACCAGCCAGACACATTTCGAGTCCCTCTGATGAGATGGTGCACCTGAGTATAGTCGTGAAAATCACAATCCAATAGATGTGTATGAGACACACAAATCAAACCACAACCAACACACAACCAACAAACAAACTACACAAAGTGCTCTTCAATATTTAATGTACTTGGATCCTGTCAATCAGAATTGACTGCAGATACACCGTTGACAATTGTGCAAATGAAAGAAGATAAATCAAACTGTATCTCAAGACTATCGCGAGTAGAACTCATGAGTACAACTAAAGCTCCTCGTGAGAGAAACACTAATCGCGGGGGTTTTGAAATGAAACGAAACTCAGTCGCGAACGCACGTAAGCTAATTCCGACAACTTGAAGCCACACTGGACTTGAACTTAGAGGTCTCACGGGACTCTCTTGTAACGTGGGACTGCGACCGAACTCACGGGAACGATTCCAACAGTGACTACGATCAGCCTCACTGGACTGATTCCAATAGTACCTTTAGACGTGGGACTGCGACCGAACTCACTGGAACGATTCCAACAGTGACTACAATCTTAGTAGTACCTTTGATTTAAAGCTTTGACACGTTGTCGCGACTTCAAACTGGATTACAACTTATCGCGAGATGCTTCTCGCGAGAGACTTTCTGGTTCAGCACTTAAGCTTATGACTTTGGGTTATCAATCACAACGTGTATTGACTATCTAACTGAGTTGGGGCTAAGTACAAACTTCGAAATGTATAAAACAAATCTCCGCATATAAATAGAACTCCAGATGTGCACTAAACTCGTGAGAAATCACTACTGTGACCAAAAATAGTCACGGCAATAATAACTATGAGGGAAATGCAGTCCAGAACGCGTTAAAACTACTCTGCTTTTATACTACTTTACAGTCCATTTTAGTACAGGCTATATAAGGAAATTGAATAATAGGAATTATGTACAAGGCCACGAAAACGGCCGGCATTCTATTTTAAGGACTTTAAACCCATTTGTGACATGCCGTAGCAGTCGCGTCTCTTCGGCATGAGCCTTATTACTGTTTTAGCCTTAGTCACAAGAGGTCTAGAGCGTTTTCGACCTATCACGACACAATGACGCCTTATCGCGACATCGCATGTGACTGACTATTCCGATCAATCGGAGTTTCGGGTGACATCGGAGTCTGCGGACATTTCCGGGATTGACTTCCGAGTCACTTGTCTGTGCACGTGGCTGTGATCGGTCTCGGAGATCAACGGGATGTAGTCGCAAGTCATTCCGACTATCGTGACTTGTCTCGGCATATTCCTGAGAAGTTCTTCTTGTCGCGACTGTCTTGTCGCGACTAGATATCGTTGTCGTGACTGTAACTATTGTCGCGACAAGGACCTTTTTGGGCACAAATCCCCACCATTGAGGTTTGTCTTCGTGTAGCAGTGTTTAAATAAATATGGATATTCGTACACTCTCCTTGGTATGGACTCTAGCAATCCTGCGTGATACCGCCCTCACATATGAGTTATGGTCACTATCAGACGAGTTCTCGCGACAAGCTCTCGGGATACTATATTGACCTCACATTGTTTAAAGTATTGTATATAGTCACCGTATGGCTTATCGTTTGTACTCCATCGCATCTCTGAGACTCAGCCAGTAGCTCAGAGCTCACTCTGGCCCTAATTGTATACCACCGAGCAGTGAGATGATCAGTTTAGACTGATTTAGCATAATTGTAAGCTTGTTTTTATTTCAGCCGTCTCACCGAGATGCAGTACTCCCCAGCATGGATTCTCTGCCAGTCCATGATTTCAATGGACGGATATTACTGCACATTGAGCTCAGCAACCAGGTAATCTTCCTTGGAAGTGGTACCACCATCCCATGCTATGCAGCATAGTGTGGGATGGTTTGGGGTGCAGGATAGTATGGCCTATGCTATCCTGCACCCCAACGCTTCCGCTTGCATTGACCACGAAGATCAGCTGGTACTCGTAACACCACAAGGCAAGGTGTCTGTGGTAAAAGTCCTACGAAACCATGGACACACTAGCTGCCTCCCCTTCACCGATGTGCTCGAATGCCTTGACTTCACCTTCACCTATCCCACTTGCTTAATTCTACTCGCCCCACAGCAATTCCTGCACGATACCTTCCTTCCCACACCCACACCTCACAGCCTTTTCCTAGGAAGTTCTGCCAGTAGCCGTATTCTGCTCGAGACCGCATATGATCTCATTTCAGGCCACGCTGTGCTTCCACGAGGCTATTACCGAGAAGGGGAATCTTTCAGGTTGGAGCGAATCCCAGTGGTGATACTTTCGGACACCGACGAGGAGGATCAGTTAGCAGATGAGGCAGGAAGCGTCGGATAATTCTTTTCCGCTTGTTGCCCCATACATCCCACGCAGATCCCGGGCTTGTGACTGCGAATAACATGAGGCTTCCAAAATTTATGATCTGCATCAAAATGCAAGCTTAAATTCTGGGAATAGCCGAAGTCGAGTCATAACTCTTGCTTTCTTCCATGATGAGAGCCTTGCGTGGATAATCTCCACCCAACCGCCACGACCCTTATGACATGGACACCCCAGACATGCTGGCTGCCACCTGATGCTGGGTGCCCCTGCCTTAGAAGTTGACTGCCACCACACCATCTTTATTACGCTCTTTTCTCAACTACCCCTCCTCCCCATCTTTACTCCTCCCACTTCCACAATATTCACCATGGAGTCATTCGCTTTCTTCAACAATCGCATCCCGCCTGTTTTCATTGATGTACCCAACAGAGTGCCCGCACCCCGCGGCACCGTGTGGATGAAGAAAGATCGCCCAAGGGAGAGAACCTTCATGCATTCGTACCCTCTCCTCGCCCCAAACCAGCCTTCCGACCTCCCCGATCAACAACGGATCGCGTACCCCGTCACCCCTTATGATATCGTCGAAGTTCATCCCCAGTTCCGTATTCCGCGATTCGTGGTTGGCCCTGTTGCCACCTTGGTGATCTCCCCCGCCAGCTCGCTCATACCTGCCGAGGAACTCATCCCTTTTGCCCCCATAGCCAGTCACGGCCCCACCGATGAGCTTCGCCAGATCTCCATAATCGAATGCCAGCGACAGCATGCGCCACAAGAGTCTAGGCTGATTCTTCTTGCCAAGCCGGACTTTTTCGACCGCTACACGCTCCGTGTCCCCAATCCATGTTACACTGGAGAAGGATATCAGCTGACGCCAATTATTGCTGCGGAGCAATTCGACTTCGAACTGGACGAAGAAGAGGAAGGAGGTATGGCGGAGCAGATCAATGACACCATCGACAATGCCAAGCTGCAATCCAATTTTGAGCCAGATGCAGAGGAAAGTGGAAGAATGGTGAAGCAGACAGCCACCCCCATCAGCGACACCATCAACAACGCCGTCAACCACACCATCAACCACACCATCCGCGAATACGTAGGCAAGCAACCACGGATCATTGCGGCAGCAGCTGACCCCTGAATTTCAGAAAGCCATGCAATTTTCGAAATTCATGATTGGGAGTGCCTTGTGAGCTCTGATTTAGCTGGTTACGACTTTTGAAGTTGCCTCTCGTATTACTTGTCCCGAATAAATTTTCGTTCATTATTCGGAACATGGAGCCGGAAAGCAGCATCCTGATGCGGATATGCCGACATTCTCATAATGGGAAGCCTCCGATCAATCGCTTAGAGTTTCTCTCTCAGAGAGTGGGCTGCCTAACTCGTGTGCGGAAAAATTTGCTGCCGCCGCATGGAGATTAACCGGCCTTTCCCGTCACATAAAAGAGCAGGCACTGTTGTGATTCCCCGCAGTATCACATATGGATCCGAATCCACCCCATAACCCCGCACCCCGGCTAACTCCACCTACACCCGCCTGGAAGATATATGATTTGCTCCACAACAGAGTTGAGTTGATACTATCCACAGTCACACCACTCGACCCTATTTGCTTTGTTGTGGACCGGTCCACACCCTCTCTTCCCCCATATCGAGACCACCGTATTCTCAACACACATCTCAGCTCGCCTATTCAGGAATCTGGCACGCAAACGTTCCCCGTCCATCGCCTATCTGGGGGCCCACTGTATTACGGCTGCACTATCCACTGCACCGGATCACAGATGGGCATCATTATACCCTATGATTTCGGAGCATGCAGCTGAAGTGACAATTATGCTACACTGAAGTGCCGTCGAGCCGATGCAGAGGATATTTGGATCAAAGCCGCTTACAGGCTGGTGTACTGGGACATGCTCCCACTGGATCGACAACGACGACCAACAGCCAAGCACGGGAACCATACAGAAATCCTGCAGATCTTCTCGCATCCCGACAACAAAACCGAGGAGCCATCCATCCTCTCTCGATGGAAGATGATGGAATTCAAGCGGTCAACCGAGGATAGTTGAGGTATGTTCCCCGCAGATGTCAGACTTCCACTGAAGTGGTAGTCAGAACATTGATTTTCGAGGCGAATTTCGCTCACCAACGAAGTGATGGGATTATTGATGGGATCAATTTCCTTTTTTGTTCTGACTCATTTTTAGTCATTTCCACTCATACGCAGCACAGCAGTTTGAGTCAATTGGAATTGACTCATGCTTAGTCATCATGACTCACGTGGAATCATTCTGACTTTTTTTCACTGTAGTATAAATTTAGCCCGATTTGTACTCTTCCAAATTAAGTCCTTTACACCCAAAAGTCTTCCCATGCATGTCTTGCCCTCCGGAACAGTATCGGTTACTGTTCCTCTTTCGTGTTCTAAGTCCCTGATCACGTACACACGTCCCGTATCCCGTACACACGTCCCGTATCCCGCATGCATGACCTGTTTCCCACACATACAACCCATATCCCACACGCATGACCCCTATCATGCATGCATGACCCGTATCCCGCATGCATGACCCGTATCCCACATGCACGACCCATTTTCCCACACACACATCTTGAGCCTCGATTACAATAATCGAGCCACACACCTGTTTCGCAGCCATCCACACCACCGTACCCATACCCCCTCCTGAATCTTTTGATTCCTTCCCTTTGATTCACCCCCAACTACAGCTGGTGCTTCCTGTCGAATCCTTAACCCTTTTGATTTGTTCTTGGAATTCATTTTTTGAGACAAATCCCAGTCAGAAACATAGAGCTCTGACACTCTTTTCACTGTAGTATAAATTTAGCCCGATTTGTACTCTTCCAATTATGCATTTTGTACCTAAAGTCTTCTCACGCACACCTACACCCTCTGGAACAGTATCGGTTACTGTTCCTCTTCTGTATTCTAAGTCCCTGATCACGCACGCACACCCTGTTTTCCACATGCATACCCATATCCCACACGCACGACCTGTATCCCACACACACGACCCATATCCCACATGCATGTCTCAAACCTCAATTATGATAATTGAGCCACACACCTGTTTCACAGCCATCCATGCCACTGTACCCGTATCCCCCTCCTGAATCTTTTGATTCCTTTCCTTTGATCCACCCACAACTACAACCTAGCTGGGGCTTCCCATCGAATCCTTAACATTTTAGATTTGATCTTGGATTTAATTTTTCGAGACAAATCCCTGTCAGAAACTTTGTGCTCTGACAGCACCAATCAATCATGATCATGATTAATCTAATCACTTTGCTGAAGTGATGATCATGATCCACATCAGTCCATATCAACCTTGATCATCAGATATTGATTGATACTTCATAACATATCTGCCAAGGATGACGAAAGCACGAAACTAGCCAACATATTGCACATGAAAACACTAGTTAGTAGAATACAGTGTAACATCACTGCATTAATTGAGTTCATCATCACCATCCTTGCTGAGGTATCGATCAGGACCACATCAGTCCACATCAACCATGATCGCTGGAAAGCTACTTATGTCTTGGCCTGCCAAAGACAACAAAAGCATGCAACTAACCAAGATATTGCACATCAAAACATTAGTTAGGAGAATACGGTATTGCTTCACCACATTAATGGACTTCATCATCATCATCATCATCATCCTTGCTGAGGTGCTGAAGAGGACCACATCAGCCATGATCACTGGTAATCAGGACCACATCAGTCCACATCAACCATGACCACCGGAAAGTTACTTATATGTATGTGCCTGCCAAAGACAATGACTAGCTAGTTAGTAGAATACACACCACATTAATTGACTTCATCATCATCATCCTTGCCGAGGTGCCGATCATGACCACATCAACTAGGATCACTGCTTATCAGGTCCACATCAGTCCACATCAACCATGATCACTGGAAAGCTATTTATGTCTTAGCCTGCCAAAGACAACAAAAGCACGCAACTAACCAAGATATTGCACATCAAAACATTAGTTAGGAGAATACGGTATTGCTTCACCACATTAATGGACTTCATCATCATCATCATCTTTGCTGAGGTGCCGAACAGGACCACATCAACCGTGATCACTGGTAATCAGGACCACATCAGTCCACATCAACCATGACCGCCGGAAATTTACTTATATGTATGTGCCTGCCAAAGACAATGAAAGCACGCGACTAGTTAGTAGAATACACACCACATTAATTGACTTCATCATCATCATCCTTGCTGAGGTGCCGATCATGACCACATCAACCAGGATCACTGCTTATCAGGTCCACATCAGTCCACATCAACCATGATCGCCGAAAGCTATTTATATGTCTTAACATGCCTGCCAAAAACACTGAAAGCACACAACTGCACATCAAAACATTAGTTAGTTAGTGGAATACAGTGTAACATCACCACGTTAATTGACTTCATCATCATCACCATCTTTGCTGAGGTGCCAATCAGGACCACATCGGTCCACATCGACCATGATCGCCACAGATGGCTCCTTTATATTCTCTGCCAACCAATCTAATCACATCAAGGAGGACGAATCAAATCAATCATCCAATCGATCGTCAATGCACATCATAATCAGCAATCAGATCCATCTGATCCACACTGTGATAACAATCATACAGCAGCTATTTATACTTCTTACCCTGCCACCCCAATGACGAAAGCAAGCAACTGCCCCACAGCTGATGTCGGACACCATCCCCCCTCTGAGCTCTGATTACATGAGCATGCTTGTGCAGTGCTGTCCTAGACTGGGCCGGCCTCCCGCTCCTCTGCTCCGCACTGCACGACATGTCACAATCGCTGCTTGCGACATGTTTGCCATTCCGCATACACAATATAACGAATTTATTGGGCTCATATACATTCCAAAAGGCTTTCCCTCTTCTTGTTGTAGAGAAATCCTGAATGCCTTGAAGCATGTACCCAGCAATTGAGCCAGAGGCAGACAGGTAATGACATCAAAACCGATAGAACGGTAATCACATGTCTGTCAAGCCAAATGGGGAATCTGTGGGAATTCGGGATTCACTCAGTGCTAAGAACAAATCTTTATAAATAAAGACTCGTAATTCTTTCTCCCACCCACTGAGACTGATGTCGTGCTCGTTCATCTGAGGCTTGAGCTTTTGATGACGGACGACTACACAGACGATGTCGACAATATCCAGCCCGGGCCCTGTGTCACTCGCCTTTGCCCTGCCTTGCCCACAAAGTCGCCGACCACGTCCCGGTTTCGGGAGAATAGCACCAATAACAACAACACTGCGAATGTGAATAGCTCGCCCACGCCCCAGTCGCGGACCAATTCGCTCTTTAACTCCCCTGCTGGAAGTACATTCCTACTACTGCGAATCTTACCAATTTGATTTATTCATCATGCATAGGCTCGCCACACCGCAGCACCCCAAGCATCGAGGACCTCAATCCCAACACACACCCCTACCCCATCCACACAACATCCACCGCGCTCCTTACGCGCTCAAACTCCACTAGCTCGCAGCAGCAGAATAGAGGGAGGCACCACTGCCTGCCGCCGCCGCACCCCTCGCTGCCTCGCGAGTGCACGCACAGCAACGCCACCGCCAACGGGGACAGGAATGGAGGGGGCAGCGGCGGGAAGGTGGCGACTGTCATGATCATGACAGAATTTGCTATAATTACCTGATTTTTGAAGCAGAGAAAGTGATTCAGAGTGTTGTATGGCGCTTTTCAATACTTAGCCCTCATCCAGTCCCAAAAAATGCGTGTTATACAAGGTAATTGAGTCGCATCGAGTCTATTTACAGTGGCCATCATGTCATGACTTCCCGTGATTTCGTCAGTCTAAATGGACGCGACGTGGCCCAATTACCTCGTATACCACGTGTTTTTTTGGACTGGACAAGGTCTAAGCATTGAAGAGTGCCATACAACATTCTGAATCACTTTCTCCGCTTCGAAAATCAGGTAATTACAGCAAATTCTGTCATGCCAGTACAGAACACCGTTGAACAGGTAAGGACAAGGCAGGTGGGAATAACGGTCTTTTTGATTCTATCACATTGCTTCTTACATGTTGAAGTACCTAGTATTAAAAAATCAGCTCGTTCCAACAAGAACTGAACCAACTAGCACCAATTTACGCCAACGTGCTCAAGTGCCAGGAAATACAAAATATGATATTTTTAAAATTCCATTTCTATCACTAATTGCGTATGAATTAGTACAAATTATCTAGCTATGTTTCAGCTCGATCCATGCAAAACTCAGAGAGTTATGGGCAAATCGATCGTGAGGATCGAAATCCACCCAAAACAGTAATTTTCTGTTCGTGCCTTCAGCACTGCAATTAGCTGTAAGGCCCAAATGTGCTGCAAAAAAATCTAGACAGTTCATAAGTTGTCTTAAATGCAATTAGGGTCATTTATGTGTCGATAGACTGTAGTGCACAGTGGAAAGACTCATTCCGATTCAGCCCGTGGGAGAGTTCACGTGTGATCACAGTTAATTTGATCATGGTAATCGGTCCGGTAAGCCCGGTGCCAGAATCAGACTCCATATTGAAGTTTATCGACTATCATAAACTTTTGTGGAGCTACGGGAGACTAGGAACTAAAGGCAATAACAAAAAGTCGCCGAGCACTTGGTATATGCCTTGGGGAGGAGTCGAACCTCCGTCTTCCCGGTTATATGCAACTCAAAGTCAAATAACTAAGTAGGGATGATTTACTGATTGATCTACCGATGTCACAGTCAAGACTCAACGCGTCCACTCTCGGTAAGATGAGAGGGATTGGGTAGTGCGTATGTAGAGATCTCGAAGATGATGGAATAAAAGGTTAACTACTACAGTCGAAACACTACTCTACTTATACTAATCGGTCGTAACCGTGTGAACTATGTACATATGGAAGCCTGTATGTAAACGTCCCGTAGCCTCATGTCCGAATGTTCTTCAATGTTCCACAATGTTCTACGAGGATAAATATATCCATGATGTCATACCTCGCCTTAGCCGGCCATCTCCCAGTCCTCTCGGCTGATCCCGACATCGTTGTCGTCATCGATATATATAGTCAGGGCGCTTATGATCTTGGGCGTCAAGATAGGGGATGTCAGCGTTGTCTTGATTAGATTAGATTTGGCATCGAATCGTGACAACCGAGGCTTATTGTCTGCCTTCCGAGGTTGGATATGCGCGGCAAATCTTTGTTGTTTTCTTTTCAGCCTTGTTGATCGACTGAAATCTCAGGAAAAACGAAATTCAATGAATGAGGCTCCAATTGCTTTGGAAATTCTGCATGATGTAGATGAAACTCGGACTGGTGTATTTCGCATGAAAGATGGAGAAAAAATAAGGCAGCAACAAAAAGTCATCCACGATGACTCGGGGAGGATTCGAACCTCCGCCTTCCTGTATATTCTCTGAAGAACGAGCTATAAAGCTGGGATGATCTGCCAATTGATCCACCAAGGCTTTATTCTCTGTTTTCCGAGGCTGGGTGTGTGCAGTGAATTCTGTGCGAGCTGTAGACCTGAGTGACTCAACCATTGTAATTAATGAATGAAGTTATCGCGGACTCTTTCCTAGTTCTAGTCACTCACATCCTTCAGTGGATAGAACCGCACGAAGTTGATGTAAAATTGATGCAGAAAAAACTGCATAAGGTGAGGAAAAAAGAGGTATACGACATAATTATGCCTCGGGAGGGATTCAAACCCTCATCTTCCCATGATCTCATAGTCCAAATCGCTCAAAAGAACGGAGAAGGGATGATCTACCAACGATCCACCGAGGCGTTCCTGCTCTTATTTGAGGATAGGTGCTGTAAGTGCGAAAGGAGGTTGTAAATAGACTGCCCCGAATAAAATATCAATCAGTCAGTGTGAGTTTGAGTTCAAGTGAAGTTTATTTGGGTCGCGCGCAAAAAAGATGTGTATTGTGCAGAAAGGTGGTTACTGCACAGCGAGAAATCAATCCGTGTAATGTGTTGCATGAAAAAAAGTGTCTGTCCCCATTTATGCCTCGAGAGGGATTCGAACCCCCATCTTCCCGCTGTAAAACTGTTACTGGCTCAAGTAACAGGGACGATCCACCATGATCCACCGAGGCTTTCCTGCACTATCTATGCCGCAGATATGCGGTTCATATACGTTAATACCTCACCATAATTTGAACTTGAAACAAGCCCGGCAACTCCCGGCCTCCCGACCAATCATGACCAAATCAAGCGTCTCCTTTTCCGGCTGGTTCTTTCTCTCACCCACTGGGACTGACGTCGTGCTCGTTCATCTGAGGCTTGAGCTCCCGACGACGGACGACGACACCAACGATGTCGACGATATCCAGTCCCGGCCCTGTGCCACTCGCCTTTCCCCGCCCCGCCTCGCCCACAAAGTCGCCGACCACATCCCGTTTTCGGGATAATAACACCAATAACAGCAACACTACGAATGTGAATAGCTCGCCCACACCGCGGTCGCGCACCAACTCGCTCTTTGACTCCGGTATATACCTACTACTGTGAATCTTACCAATTTAATTTATTGATTATGCCTCTAGGCTCGCCGCACCGCAGTCCCAGCATCGACGACCTCAAGCCCAACGCGCACCCCTACCCCATCCGCACAACATCTACCGCTCTCCTCACCCGGTCCAACTCCACCAGCTCGCAGCAGCAGAATGGAGGGCGGCACCACTACGTGCCGCCGCCGTCCCCTCACCCCTCGCCGCACCGGGAGAGAACCAGCAGCAACGCCAGTGCTAGCGGGGATGGGAATGGTGGGGGCAGCACCGGGAAGGCGGGGGGCGAGAGGAAGGGCGAGTACCGCGGGCACCGCTACTCGCGCAGCCTAAGCTCGAGCGAGGGGATGGCGTACGGGGGTGTCGCTGCGGAGAGCCCAAGAGCCCTGCCGGTGCCGCCCGGGTTCGGTGCGTTTCCTCTCTATCCTTATATTCCCTGTCCTCTAAACTAATATTGCATATAACGGGACAGACACCACGCCAGACAATAAAGGAATAACCACCTCCATCTCGCCCAAGCGCTGGACGCCCGCACAGCTGGCCGCGTATCTCGGCGGTGAGGCCGGCGCGTGGACCGCGCGCCGCGGCGTGGGCGGCCGTGCCTTCATGCGCATGGGCGAGGAGGAGCTGGGGAGGCTTGGGTACGTGTTTTCATCTTCTATCCCCGATTTCATCCACCCATCCACCTTGACCGTTTCACCCTCCCTTTTGCCCCACGTCTTCTTCCCCGTTCCATGATTCGTTTTCTGCGCTGCACATATGTTTCCTGCGTCGGTATCGGCCGGCCGGTGTGGTGGCGCGCGCGATCGCGCAGTGTGCCTCGGGCGAGTTCGTCGCCATTCTCGCGCAAAATACTAGACCGACTCGCTGCCCGTGCATCCTTGCACGCCCCTAGTCATTCTCCATCGGGGACGCCGCTCGACTCGCATGCGGCTCCATATGACGCATACCCGCGCGTGTCTTCACACCGTCTCCCTTGATTTCCTTCTCTTTTTTTTTCTTCACTCTCCTGCCTCGGCGGTCGTCCCCCCTTCGCGGTCGATCGTGTAGAAGCCACGGGTACCTTGAGGGACGCGCGCCGCCGTCGCACCCCATCCGCCTGCGGGATCAGTGTGCGGGAGGTGGAGGTGTGCCGCGCCCTGCGTGTCCGGCTTGGGGACGTACGTCGTTCGGCCTGAGAGACGTACGTCCTTCATCACGTCCCCACCCGCGGGATCGGTACCTCCTCGATCGTGCAGGAAGGACGGTGTCGGTGTGCGGGTGAGTGTCCGGTGGGGGGACACACGTCGCCTGCGGGACCGGTCGGAGGTGCACCGCGTCCTTTCTTTTTTTTTTTCAATTTTGTGTTTCGTTTCTTGCCTACTTGCGGGGCGCGTCTGACCTGGGGCACCCCCGCACGTAGTCTTGTGCTTCTAGCCCGCCCGTGCGCGCTGCTCGAGGGACGCTGTCCTCGATCGTGGTGGTCGAGCTGGCGCCGCCCTTTATCCCACCACCATCTCCATTCCTTTTTCTTTCTTTCTTTCAATTTTTGTACCTTTTGCCCGTGCGCGCGGACGCACGGCGTCCGACTCGAGAGGCGCAACCACCCTCTCGTCGATCGTAGAGCGTGCAGGAGTGGAGGTGGAGGTGTCGATGTGCGGGTACAAGTGTATCCGGGGACACCGCGCATTGTGTCGAAGTCGCCTTGCGCATTGCGTCAAGTAGGGTCCGCTGCGTCGCGTCGCGTCGATGCAGGACGCGCTGCATCGCGCCGCGGAGCCCCTGCTCGCGCCGTCTTTCCGCGTGTTGCGGGATCGGTCCCGTCGAACGTGCAGGAGGTGGAGGTAGGGGTGTGCTGGGCCGGGCGGGTGGGCGGCGAGATCTTCAGGTGGGCGCTGCGTGGTGTGTGTCGTGCGCGCGCTGGCCGTGGTCGTGCGACTGGCAGGATCTTGCAGGTCCTGCATTCGCGCCGCGCCCCCGCCTGTGGGATCGGCCCTCGTCGAGCGTGCAGGAGGGGTGATGCGGTGTCCGTAGGACCCGCCGCGTCGCTTCACGTAGGATCCGCTGCGCGGATGCGGGAGCACCGGTTCGCGGGGGGCCGGAAGGGTCTATGGCGAGATCGTGCAGGCAGCGGTGTGTGGCGGGCTTGGCGCTCGTTGTGCGCTCGGGGACCGTCGCGCGTTGTGCGCTCGGTGGCCTGCGCATGCTGTTCGTGCACCCTGTCTTTGCGGGATCGGCGTGCGACGTCGGTTGGCCGTGGGGTACACCGAACAGCATCGTTGGCAGCATCGTGCTTGGTGGGCGCCGCGCTGTGTGTCGTGCGCTCGGGGACGGCGGCTATAGACGGTGCGCGGCGCGCTCGTATGTGCGGCCCCATTGAATGATTTCGAACGCGCTCCCACCGCCGTCGCCATCGTCGGTGGGGCCTATTTTCGTGCGTGCGCCAGCTGAAGAAGGCTCGACGTGCGATACCGTCGCGGCGCGATTTAGGAGGTGTTGCGGCGCACGCGGTTTGGCCGTCGCCTGCTTGGGGGGCGGGTGCATGAGAGCCCGAAGGCACCTAAGCTTGACCCGTCGACCCTTTCGTCCTTGCTTTCTGATTACCTCCCGCCCGGTCTTGGCTCTGCTTTCTTTCCTCTTTCTTTTCTCCTCCTCGCCGTCCCCCATACGCGTTGCACGTACCTTCTTCAGCCTTTTTTCACTCTCCCCTTTTTTTCTCCGCCAACCCCTCCTGCTCCTCCTATTCACGCCCCCCTTTCTTCGTTTCATCGTCCCATTTATCCCGTTCCTTCCTCCCCTCCCACCCACCGTCGCCATCCTTATCTTCTCACCATCGTCACCTCACCCACATGCTCATCTCGCCCCCTTACAGCGCCCCACCCGCCCTGCATCCCGCCGCGCGCGCGCTAAGGCAGAGCGTCCTGCGCGGGGCGCCGCCCGAGGCTGGGTCGGATTATTCTTCTTCGTCGGAGGCGGGGGAGGGTGACGGGGCTAGCCCAACGAGGATGATGGGGAGTACCAGCCCGACGCGCATGGGAAGTGCGAGTCCGACAAGGCTGGGAAGCCCGACAAGGATGGGGATGCGTATGAGCGGGAGCCCGACGAGGATGACGAGCCCGACGCGCATGGGCGCGCCGAGCCGGATCGAGGAGGAGGGGGAGGGCGCGGAGGAGGAGGGGACGCCGCAGTCCAAGGGCGGGTTGGGCGGTGTCAGTCCGTTCCCCTCTGCGGGTTCGCCGTTCGCAGCACACACGTCTTCGCCGTTCGCCGCACACACGTCCGCGTCCTCGCCGTTCGCCGGGCCGTTCGAGGGGCCGGCTTCGCCGTCGCATGGGCTGCCGATCCCGCCAGGCAGATTCAGGAACGGGCGGGTGCAGGGGATGGTGCGGTCGTTTGAGAGCAGTGGGAGCGAAGGGGAGGGGAGTGAGGGGGAGTATGGGGGTGGGGGAGGAAGTGGTTTCCGGGGCGGCAGTGGGGGCGGAGGGGGCAGTGGGTTCCGGGGCGGCGGCAGGGAAGAGGGGGCATCGTTTGCGGAAAGGTTGAGGGCGATGCAGGAGGGGGGGAGCGGGTTCCGAGGTGCGGGACATGCAGGAGGTGTGAGAAGGAATGATACGGGCGGGAGCAGCGCGAGCAGTGGGGGAGAGGGGGAGGAGGGCACGACGCGCACTAGGCGAGCGTTGCCGCGGCGGCCTGATGCGGGTGCCGACGGGGAGGATGGCGAGGATCTAGGCGCGACTGTGAGGGGTCCGGGGACGGCGTATGCGCACCATGGACAACAGCAAGCACACCACGAACAGCAAGGACACTACACGCCGGGCGGGCAGGAGGAGATGACGGTGGAGGAGCTGTTGGCGCTCGGTGGGGGCGGGGGGGACGCGGGGTATGGGGGGGCTGGAGACGGGGGGGGCGCTAATGTGAGCTGGCGAAGGAGGGGGAAGAACAGGAAGAGCCGGGAGGGGGGCGTTGTTGGGGGGCGGCCGTTGCCTGGGCGGCCGGGGGCGGGGGAGGAACAGGGACGCCCTGCGGAGGTCCGCCGGGTGCACTCGGGGGGCGTGCATGCGTGGGAGGCGGACGAGGGCGTGGTGGGGAGCACGGTGAAGCGCGTTGTGAGTGGGTCGGGGGCGGGGGTGGGCAGTCTGTTTGCGGCGGCCGCGGGGATGGGGGAGGTGAGGGAGGGAAGCGACGAGGTTGGGGAACAGGAGCAGGAGAAGGAACGGGAACGGGAACGACAACACCAAGAAAAGGAACAACAAGATCTGGAGCGGGAACGGGAACAGGAACGCGCGCAGCACCAGGCGCGGCTGGAGCGCGCACGGCTGCGCGAGGCGGAACGCGTGCAGGCGCGAAGGGAGAACGAGGAGCTGCGCGGGATGGTGGATGCGTTTAGGAGGAGAATTGAAGAAGTGGAGAGGCGGGTGGAGGATATGGAGCGCGCGCGTGCTGCTGCATCCGCCTCGACTTCCGCGTCCAATTCCACTTCGACTTCGGTGATCGCGCGCCTCGACCCGCGGCGCCTGCTGGCGTTCTTCGCGCCCCGGACGGCGCGGAAGGAGGGTGCGCGAGGGCGCGCGGCGATGGAGGAATTTGTGGGCCCGACGACGCTTGCGGGGCTGCCGTCGTATGTGCTGCTTGTGGGGCTGGGCGTGTGCGCTGTTGTGCTTCGCGTACTGGTGAGGCGCGGGATGGGGGCGGTGAGGAGGGGGGCTAGATGAAGCAATACGAACCCCAATCCCACTTATGAACTCGATACCGGCATCTATGCACACGTCTCTCTTGGGCCCTCTCTGGCAGGCGGCTCCTCTTCCTTCCTCCTCCCTCCGTACTGCTCCCTCTACCCAGACCTCCGACAGACGGGTAATCAATCGCACGGACAGTAAGCGATTGCCTTACCTTACCTATCATTGTCTGCTTGCTTCACATCACATACATACGCACACTGCTACCATCTGGCACATTCTATCTTCCCCGCTGCTCATCTACCGCTACTCTGGTCGATACCCGCCTCACGCGTTTGCTTGCTTACTTACGATTTTTACGACCTTGCCTCGAGTACATACTTTACGCCTGTTGTTACGACTTGACATGATGGATTTGGATTACGGAGGGAATATTTATTGTTTTATTTAGGTGTAAGGGCTTCCTCAGCCAACGATTCGGTGCTGTTGTGGAGGACAATCAGCCGCCCGCTCGTCAAACGAAAACCCGCCCTCGACGAGCCACATTTCAGAAATCAGCACCTACAGCAGACTCGACTTGCCGCCGCCCTCGCGCCCGGCAATCGCCGCGAGCGTCCCCCGCCGGATCGCCATGTCAGGGCAATTGTCGATTTACGCACTCCCTGGGTACTTGCCTCGTCGTACGTGTAGTAAATCTGTGATTCGATGAGCGGAAGCTCGGGGAAAACGGCGATAGACTTGCCATGCATCAAATAGGTTCCTAAGCGCGGCGGTGACACCGCCATTATTGTCGACATCGTACGACCACGGCCTCTGTGGGCCGTCGCGGAAGGACACCGTGTGGAGCTCTCCCTCCTTCGGCCAGCCCACTCGTCCGGTGTAGCCAGGGACAGTGCATGTAACCGGCTCGAGAATTTTGAGAATACGCAAGAGGATAACACGCTTGCGCGCGTGCTTGGGAAGTGTGGAACGTTCAAAACAAGCGACACCAGAACCTGGAAACCGTGAGCAAGAGACGACAAGGGTGACGGGTACGAAGACATACCAGTAAACGGACGCGGGGGAAGTTTCCTTGGTGCCATTTCAGAGAAGGGTTTCAGTTCTGCGTCGTGAACTCTAGTGGGTCCCACAATAGACAAAGATGAGCTTTGCTGAAAATTGACCAGAAATGGGTGTTGAAGACCAAACACGGTGGTTTCGGGGTAAATGAGGCTTCTACCGGCAAAAACGGTGCAAGAACGCGACAGTAGCTCTTCGGTCACCATCCCTTCGTGAAGCAATTGCTGGCAAAGGCGAACGTAAATGGTTCGAGTCGCAATCTGAGGGACAATAATTTGCCACGGCATTCCCGATGGAAGGCGAAGGTCTCGTCCGCGATGAAAAGAGGACACTGCATCATCTGTGGTAGTGCGCAAGCGTACACTCCCGGCCTGGAGGGAGAGCTTGGGGTCTGAGTAATAGTATAGGAAGCCACGTGAATGAGGTGGAAATATTTCCCGGAGATCTTTCGTTTGGTGGTAAACGAGCCTAGCCCCGCGACCGTCGGGCGGCG
This sequence comes from Mycena rebaudengoi, assembly GCA_029282285.1. Lineage (NCBI taxonomy): Eukaryota > Fungi > Basidiomycota > Agaricomycetes > Agaricales > Mycenaceae > Mycena > Mycena rebaudengoi. Next base: position 633,557 of record JARJCX010000016.1, on the reverse strand, counting down.
AATGCGTGAAGGAAACGTTGAAGGACTTATGATGCGAAAGGTCGAGGAAGTCACTTGGAAGAATGAGGCTAGGGTTCAGTGTAGATATCCGGCTCGATACCAATGGCGGTGGGCTAAATTAATTAAATAAAGATAATAAAGCACAATAAAAAAGGGGGGGATGAGAGCTTTACCTGGCTGTAGTCAAACAAGGACAATGCTTACTTCAGCTCCTTGATGTCGATAGTAAAGATTAGTTTATGTGAAATCTAATTCTCATCCGATAGCCCTCCAAAAAATTGTGAATACTCCTCTGGTATGTAGCACTTGAAAATATTTTTAAAATTGGTATCGGCCCAGAGGAGAGTATTTTATAAACTGCCCATCAAAAAATCTCGATACCAGCGGAACTTCAATTCACCGGAACTGCCCGTTGACACACCGCATCAACCTTGCCGAGTACACCAAGCTGTCGTTTCCTTTCACGCTCTTCTACGGCGACTCTGCGACTCAACGTACTCAACCGCAGCCACACGACAAACTTGGGCTGCATGCTCTCAGTGGCCACACTCTGCTGTATACAACTTGGCTTGGCTCCTCACAAGACCACTCGCACGCTCGCGGGCAATCGTGGCGGGATCGGAAGCAGGCAGGACCGGTGCGTTTTACCTCTATGTGAATGGTGTGTTGTACTTCTTCTGACACTCTACTAGCGCTCTCAGGAGCGGAGGTGTGCCCGTCAAAGATGCACAAGTGGATGCGGGGCGAGCGTGCCTGCACGTGAGCATATGCAATCTCTGCACCTGCCACACCGTCTTTGCGAGACCAAGTGCCTACTGTGCCGTCTTCGCATGACGTGTAGACGCCGCCGCTACGCTCGCAGCGCTCTGGATTGAGAGGGCAAGGGCAAGGAGCGCACACTGGACGATGGCGAGGTACGTGTTTTTCTTTTTTTCTTAGCGTGGTATTCAAGCCGTCGCCTCCGCAGCACCACACCAGGCAATCGCCCGCACAGCACCTGATATCAGCAAGTACCCCGCGCAGCCCCGCACCAGACAATCACGCTCGCAACACCACACGCAGCCCTCTCGCATCGTGGATCTGCCCAGACATGTCTGCTGTCGCAGCCGCCATTGTGGTTGCTCATCCTTGCCACATATGCCAACATTGTGCTGCGATTACGCGGTCAATTCTGTATGTGTGGCTGGGATGTGAACAACTGCGACGCACCGTATATCATCGGGTAATATTTCTGTGAGGGGGACAAAGTAATGAATGTGTTTAGGTACAGAAATACAATGAATTAAACTAGTCATCGTGTTTTGCGCGCTGGAAGGACGGCCTACAAGGCGTTTGGCTGGCGCAGCAGGTTTGTCTGACTCCGAATCCGTATTCGAGGCCAGACCACCTGCCGCTGCCGCCTTCTGATTCGGTCCTGTCCCTGGTGGCCGGCCACGACGCGGCTTTGGAATCAAGAGGTTAGCCGGTTCTTTCCGTTTGTTTTTCGCCCTCCCGGGACGACGTTTAATGTCCTGAGCTGTCGAGGCGACTGCATGTAATGATAACGAAGGTGCATGATCAGAATCACTGGGGCCAGATTTAATAGGAAACCTGTCCGAATAATTTGCGCACGTACTTTCCTGCGTCGTAAATGCACCGGAATCTGCACTCTCAGTGAGGGATTGAGCCATAAAAAAAGTGATGATGCAAGAGTTAAATGTTCAGCAATATTTTTGCAGCCTACACGCTCAGGTCTTTGATGCTCGCAGCTACTACAACAAACTGCAAATCAGCGTTATAAAATTGGAGCACTGATGAGGGACTCAAAAATAATCTAACAACGCGAGAATATATTTGATTCCAGTCTTCAGAGTTCAATTCTCGGCCCACAGCACGAGAGAGATAGCCCGGCGTGTCTACGTGCCGTCCGAGCGAGGCTGCGAGATCCAAAATTGGAGAAATTTTACGGGAGAGAAGCAGGAATAAATGGAAGACAACAGCCCCAGTAGAAAAGTTGATTGCCAGAAGAGCTGGCAGAGATGGTCAGTCCAGAACGCCGACGCGACTGTGGTCTCAGAAATAGAGCGGGCACCGGGCCGACCACGTGCGCAAATTTTAAACTCCGCCGGTATCGAAATTGGTATCGACAACCGCCATCAGTAACGAGCCGTTTAGATATCCGGACACGGCATCAGGAAATTCGCAGCGGGCCGCTCAGGCCATATCTGGCCGGGTGATCTCCGCCCGTCTCATCAGCTTTCACACGTCTGGTTGGGCAGCTGATGATCGCTGGTTACTAGCGGATGACGGCGAGCGACATGCATCGGAGGGTTCGCCAGACTGATGAGATCGTCGCCAGACGTGCGGTGTCCTGTCCTTTTCGTCGTCTGTTAGTTCAATCCCGGTGGCCCCAGGTACCATATATACCACTTAAAAGCTCTCGAAGATGGGGAAATAATACTGATTCATTCATGAAGGGAATAGACTAAGAGTACAACTACATAGCCTGGTTGTCCAGCCTCAAGACACTCGCGCTCCGCCGCCTCAATGCGGCACGGAGGGCAACAATCACCGTGTGGTGGCTGGCCGCAGGGGCGGCGTGCCATCCATATGCGTGAAACCGGTAGGCGGATTCCTCGATTCGACGGTGCTAAGGGTGAAGTTGAGAACACCATGTTGAGGTGAAGTCCAAGGTAGTTGCCATTAGTGTAGTGGTAGATCTTGGAAGTGTAGCCGCGGCTTACAACAACTTGTACAGAACTATTTGAGGTGTGGGCGGCTTGACGTTTCTTGCGCGCACTTGCTGGCGGAAAAGACATTTGACGTGTTGAAGAGAAAGCCAGGCCCGATAACATAAACAGATGGAGAGCGCACGTCGTCAGCAAGTGCTTAAAGTATTGAAGTCTTGACTCTTGAGCACGGTTTTCTGTTTCTGGGGATCGGGGCCGGACAGACTTGAATGCTTGAGGGCTTGAAGGCGATGTATGCATTGGGACATAAGGGAGCGGAAAGGGCAGAGTAGACAGAAACTTGATGAGTTGCGTGAGCACTGAGAAGGGGGGGTGACCATGGTGGGATGAGAGAAAAGGAGAAGGCGACCAACATGGCTGTGCATGCACGTGGATGGATTACAAAACCAAACATTGGTGCACGGACCAGTGATTTGATCAACAACTTATTCTGGATCTTCTTCACCGTGATCTACCGTGATGCCTTTTATTTTGATTTAGTCGCAGCGGGTCATCGTTGGGTGAGTAGCGAACCGTGTTTTTACTTCCTTAGAGTCTCAGACCGGTTATAGTGGTGCGTCGGTGCGAACGTATTCTCCGATGCCTGGCCTGTGAACACGGTCGGTATCGTCTCAGCCCGCAATGAAATTTGTCGCGCGGGGCATCCAGCTACATACAAACCAAGTGCAGATTAAAGATTACCGAATAATAATTGAGTGAGAATCTGATACTAAACTCGCAATGACGGATACGCGCTCACACCACTGGCCATGAATTGTGCAGCACTTAAAATCTGGCAACGGACTCACCAGCGCTGGCGAGTCCACATATAGGTTTGTCATACCCTAATCAGATGCCATCAAATCACGAGCGTCATCGGGCCCAATATGGGCTGTGCAAATTTCCTGATGACCACTGACGAGAAAGCGGCCGTCGAGTGCCCTGGAAAGATGTTCCAGCATTTATGTAAACTGTACTAATATACTACTAATATCTTCGACGAGGAGCGTACCGCGCAAGCTGAACCGTCGCATAGTGACGACTCTGGGGACGGAGAATCCATCGGGCTATTGACCTGTAGTCGCGCAAAAGCGCACAGAGCGTGCCCTGCATTAGTCCTGTTGCCATCACGGGGTTCCGATTGGAGTGCGACCTTGTTACATAATCATCGGACTTTGAAATTTTGCCGCGTCGGTTTCGCGACGCAGACTTCATAGAATGTGATTCTTTTGGAGAATTGGGGCTTTCAGACATGTGTGACACATCTAGTCTCCTCAGATTCTCGATAATCATCCCAACAAGTGCTGAAAACATTGAGCCCACGGAAACCACCGAAAGCTGATGGCATCAGCTGATGTCTCCCACAAGCGCGTCGCAAAACTTCAGATGTATGTAGCGAGCTCATAAAAATATCATAGATGCATAGAACACATTGAACGACTCACCAGGCTCTCTGAGCAAGTTTTTAGGGTTTAATCATGGCAAAGAGGGCATAGCGCACGTTTGTATTGAGATTTCAAACTCCGAAGATTATGTAACAAGGCCGCACTCCGATCAGACACCCGCGATCACTAACAGACTTCAACAAAACGAGGCACGAGTTGATACCTTGTTGAAGCGTCTGTCTAGGAGAGACTAGCCCTGCATTGCGACGGGATGCAGGTTGAAGGTGAGAGCAGCGCGATGTTTGGTGGTGTTAGTTGATCTGAATCACTGGCAAATTCAAACTCCGACACATGCCAAATATTACTATACTGCCTCCAGCAGAGGACGAGTTGGATTGCGAGCGCGGCGTGGGAGAGCTGTTCGTTTGTGCTGTTGTTATCCCGAAACGGGACGTGGTGGCAAGCGGCGCCAGCCGGAAGATGCCGAAACACGCGCTTAATGTATTGGAACATCTTAATCCAGTTTTCGGACTTCGACTCAGAATACTTCGAAAATGTGTTTAAAAGGTTCTTGTTGTTTTTTGGATTTATTTATTTATTCTGAGTGGAAGTCTCGCTAGTCGAGGCACGAGAGTGTGGGCTTGCTAAGCACAGTGATCGGATCAGTTCTGTGGACGCAGCCTGCATGCTCCCTGCTCATCGTCCACTTTCTGCTGCCTTGTGCTGTCCTTGTACTGCCCTACACATTTCTTTCAACCCCACCCACTGCTTCCCTTTTTATTGTTCCCCATCCAACTTTCATTTTCATTGTTTTGCCAGTGCCTTGGTGACGGTGGTCGCGCCAGCCGCGTCACCTCACACTCGAGGAGCTGCCCGCTTTCTCTCCCATAATGTTGTTGTCTTTCTTGTTTGCCATTGAAACACAGTGCCATTAGCAAGCGGGTAAACTTCTCTTTCCCCAAAAGGGGTTTGCCGAACGATCGGCCACTTCTCAATCGCAAGACTGAGAACTTTTATTTGCTGGTCCTATGCACATCCCAAATGTCCCAAGATTTTGGCTACCCTCCCATTTTCCCATTTTCCCTACTCTTGTTTCCTTCTACATCTGCGCAGCCTTATTTGGGTCAGAGAACCGCCTCATCGAACCCGCACTCACCGCATTCCTCTTCGTTCCCTTCTGCGTCTGCGGAGTCCTTTTTGGTTCAGAGAACATCAGACTTTTTACATTTTGAATGTGGCGTTGTACAATGCCGAAAAACGCCTAAAAAACACCAAAACTCACAACGCCGACAATGTTTGAAAAAAATCTCACAATGTCTCCCCCAGATTTTTTTTACTCATTGCATTGGGCTTTTCAGGACTTTTCACTGGGGGTAAGATTTTTTTTTGGCAGGTGTTTTTTTGTTTTGACGTTGTGAAATTATTGACAGTGCGAAAAGGCCGAAAAACGCCGAAAACATCACAACTAATTTGTCAAATGGCTGATGAACCACGTCATCGAACCCGCACTCGCCGCTTTTCTCCTCTTCCTCCTCACATGTTCCTTCTCCAACATTGCCTGCACCTTCTCCTCCAGTCTTTGCAATGACGACGGAGCTGCGCAAAAAAATCGAGGCTGGCAGGATACAAGCTAGACCCAATGCTGTAAGAAATTGGGAGCTCTGCTGCCCCAAATGCTGCGATTGGATTAACACAAATGTCTCAGCAAATTGGCAGCTGATGTCAGATGGGCATTTCCAGCCCTTGCTCAGTCATATGAAAGGCCGCAACTGTTCGTGAAGAAAACCATCCCACTCACCCACTCTATCACGCACTTCCTCTCTTTCAAACTTGAACCCAGGGAGGCAGAATCCGCTTCCTTAATAGGGGAAGTCAAAGCGGTCAGACGGACCGATTCTGAAGTCGATTCTGACACCGATTCATGACCGATTTTGATTTGCATGGCTGTCCAGAATCGATCAAGAATCGACATCAACTCTGACCGACCCGATTCTGAGCTCAATTCACAAGTGATTCTAGGGACCCAAATTTATTTATATACAACTATTAGCCGTCACCACCAAACACCTCTACGCGGTCATGCCCCGATATCCTCGCTACTGTCCGCGGCCTGTTTTTTCTTCCCCTTTTTGGTGGTTTTCTTGTCGTCTTGAATAGCTTTAGCCTTCATGGAGGGAGTCTTTTTCCTCCCTACGGTGGCTGTAGTCGTGTCTGTTTTGGTTCTGGCCATGAGCAAAGATGCAGAGGAGATCGGACAGGCAGGACCACATGTACTTACCGTACTTGAGGTGGGGATGAAAAACAAAAACAAAAACAAAACATCCCACCACCCGTTGAGCGGGATGTCGCGCTGGCGAGCGGGCGGCTGGCGGTGTTAGATGAAGCGCGCACAATGAACGGAGAGAACCAAGAATTAGGAGTCTTATGTAATACAAGAAAACGTGATATGAGCGAATATTCCAACACACCCCCTCGCGCAAAGTCTGAATTAAGAGTCCAAAAACTATTTTCCCCCACGACCTCGATGTCCACGTCGACTCTTCTTCTTGTCTGGATGCACCCCCTCGAACTGAGAATGGAAAGACGAAGATGAGTCGGGGACGTCAGCAGCGTTGTCGGAGTCGTATGAGGTGAAAAAATCGCCAGCCACGAGCGCAACATTGTCTTCATCGTCAAATTCAACACATCCAAAAGCGAGATCGGCGTCGGATTTTGAGGACCCCAAAAATTTTGCTTTGACATTCTCGGGCATGTCAGCGACGCAGCGACGAGCAACGTGGCCTTTGCGTCCGCAACGGTGGCAAACTCCATCCTTCTCCATTGAATTCCCCCAGTCGTAGTCGCTGTTCACCCCCTTTTTCCCTAGACGAGTAGCCATCGCCTCGTTCCCGTCGTCCTGTTCCTCCTCTTTCTTAATCGTCTCCGCAACAGTGATCGAAAGTTTCTCCTGGATTTCGTGGGCTTTAATAGCGGAGATAAGAGCGGGGAGTTTCGGGAATGGAGTGGTGTTGGACAGCGCGGAGCGAACAGCAGAAAATGATGTGTCGAGGCGAAGAAGGATGAGGTCGGCGAGATCCTCGTCGCTGGGCGCATGCCCGATGGCTTTGAGTTGGCGGGCCGTAGAGCGGATGGCCTCGATATAGACGGTGACAGGTTGCTTGGGGTCATGACAAATGGAATATAGCTGGTTACGAAGTGCAAGGCGGAGAGCGGAGGAGTCTTTCTGAAATTCATCTGTAAGGATTTTCCATGCTTCAGATCCGGTGTTGACATCCGCGATGAGGCTGCGGTAGTCAGGACCGATGAGGAAATAAAGCATAGAGTACGCGCGCTCGTTGTTCCGAATCCACCTCTGCGCGTCGTCCACATCTGCTGGCTTCTGCTTCGTCCCATTCACTATTGGCCAGATCCCTTCTAGCTGAAAGTAGACCTGGGCATCTTTGCTGAATGAGGTCCAGTTGGAGCCTTCAAAGACGGCGATGCGTGCGAGAAATGTATTGTGGGTGGCGGTCATGATGAGCGACGGATAGGAGTGAAAAGTGAAGAAAAGTGGGTGGCAATGAATTGAAGTGGTATAGAGTGGGGAGCCAAGCTGCGCTCAGGCTTCAGAAAGGAGCAGCTAGCGTCTACACCTGGTGGAGAATCCCCAGGGAGCCAAACTACGCTCAGCTTAGAAGGAGCTGCTAGCGTCTACACCCGGTTTGGAGAGTTTCGGAGTAGCACCAGAAACGACACAGAATACACAAGATAGCGCAAATACGGAGGCCGGGGCCCTATAACCTGTTAGATGAAGCGCGCACAATGAACGGAGAGAACCAAGAATTAGGAGTCTTATGTAATACAAGAAAACGTGATATGAGCGAATATTCCAACAGGCGGGACCACCCGTAATAACCGTACTCAAGGAGGGGATGAAAAAGAACTAAAATAAACAAAAACAAACATCCCGCCGCCTGTTCGGCGGGATGTCGGGATGGTGGCGGGGCACGGGGGCACACCGTACTTGAGGTGGGGATGAAGAAAAATGAAAACAAACAAAAGCAAACATCCCGCCGCCCGTTGGGCGGGATGTCGGGATGGCGGCGGGAGGACCTGGGCAGTACCTGTGGTACCCGTACTTGAGGTGGGGATGAAGAAAACAAAAGCAAACATCCCGCTGCCCGTTGGGCAGGATGTCGGGATGGTGAGCGGGCAGGTGCAGGTGCCACAGGCGTAGTTAGGGGATGAAAAAACTTGGGTGGGACCGTGATAATTTAATATTAAGTAATTAAACTATTATTATTATTTCTGGATGTGGAGTTGTGACGATCACAGAGGCCGATTCTGAAGTCGATTCTGAACCGATTCTAGCGAGTTCCTCCTCTGGAGGAACACGATTCTGGGCCGATTCTGGATCAGACCGATTCTGATGTCGATTCATGTCCAAAATCAGCTCGAGAATTGACATCAGAATCGGTTCAGAATCGGCTCCAGAATCGGTCCATCTGACCGCTTTGACTTCCCCTAATGACACAATGGTTTATTTATTCATGAAATACATAATTATGGACAGTTAAGGTCACGGTGAGGGTTGATGCCTCGGATAAGGTGCACCCGCAGGTACACCTTGTGGTGCACCTCAAGGTGAACCCGGGGGTCATGTTGAAAGTTCTCCTTTCAGCGTGACTTTCTAAATTTAGAAAACAGTTTCTTTTCTTTGTACCTGAAAGGAGAACAAAAAGGTCTTCTTTTCGCAGCACTTTCAGGTATAAAGAAAAGAAAGCCTTTCTTCCTTTGTTGATAGGCCTGTTGAAAGGTGTCCTTTAGGCAGGCCTTTTGACCATTACTGATAGTAACTATTTTCTTAATTGCTGAAAGCATTGTGAAAAGTTGCCCTTTTTTTCTACCTTTCCATTTAAAATAAGAGTAAATCTTTTTATATATTTGAATAGACTTATGAAATGGCAAAGTTTTCCCCCACCATTTTACATATGTCAAAAGATCCCTATCCTGGATGTGCCTGCTCGAGGCATAAGCGGGGATGCTAACACTTTTTCAAGCAACACATTACGCGGATTATTTTCTCGCTGTACAGTAACCAACTTTCTGTACAATACACATTTTGTTTCTGTGCGACTCAGATAAACTTCACTTGAACTCAAACTCACACTGGCTGACTGATATTTTATTTGGGGCGGTCTATTTACAACCTCCTTTTGCACTTACAATACCTATCCTCAAATAAGAGCAGCAACACCTCCGTGGATTGTTGGTTGATCATCCCTTCTCAGTGCTCAAGGGATCTTAGACTATGAGATCATGGGAAGATGAGGGTTTGAGTGCCTCCCGAGGCATGATAGTGTCCTGGAGAATTGCAGGGTTCCACATTGTTTCTAGTCAAAAAAAGCTTTGAAAGATGCCTACCACTTTGATTTGATTCAGGAAGAGTTTTTAAAGTGCGCAGTGCCTTTGCTACATTTTTTTGAGCAACAGGTTCAGTTGGGGTATGAAAGACAGACAGGAATTGGTTGCAATTGTTCATCCAATCTTACTCTTTTTGTAAAAAAAAATGGCTCAAACTCTCAGTTCATGTCTGTCTCAGTGGCTCCAGGCCAAAGTTGAACAAATGTATCCCATATATCTCCTGTCAGTATCTATGGCTCATCAAAATTCCAGACTCGGAGCAGTAAAATATTTCAAACTACATATGGATGGTAGACTACTCCTCTTTTTCCTCTTCATCACTTTCAAAGTCTTCATTGGGCAAAGCACCATTTGCAAGCAGCAGCTGGATGACTTCCTTGTGTCCATTTGTTGATGCTGCCTGCAATGCAGTCCCAAATCGCCCACCCTGTGCATTCACATCAGCACCCCTATCAAGGAGCAGCTGGACAACTGCTTCATGTCCATACAATGATGCTGCCTGCAATGCATTCCCCTAAAGCCCACCCTGTGCATTCACATCAGCATCTCTATTGAGGAGCAGCTGGACAACTGCTTCATGTCCTCGGTATGATGCCGCCTGCAATGCTGTCCCATATTCCTTGCCCTGTGAATTCACATTGACACCCTGATCAAGGAGCAGCTTAACAACTGCTTCATTTCCACTCCTTGATGCTGCCTGAAATGCAATCCCACATTGTCCACCCTGTGCATTCACATTGGCACTCTGATTGAGGAGCAGCTGGACAACTGCTTCATGTCCTTCCACTGATACTGCCTGCAATGCATTCCCATAATTCCCACCCTGTGCATTCACATTGGCACCCTGATTGAGGAGCAGCTGGACAACTGCTTCATGTCCTTCCATTGATGCTGCCTGCAATGCAGTTCCATATTGCCCACCCTGTGCATTCACATCAGCACCCCCATTGAGGAGCAGCTGAACCACTGCTTCATGTCCTCGGTATGATGCCGCCAGCAATGCATTTCCATAATACCCACCCTGTGCATTCACATCTGCCCCTTGATCAATAAGCAGCTTAACGACTGCCTCATTTCCACTCTTTGATGCTGCCTGCAATGCAGTCCCATAATGCCCACCCTGTGCATTCACATTGGCACCCTGATTGAGGAGCAGCTGGACAACTGCTTCATGTCCTTCTACTGATGCTGCCTGCAATGCATTCCCATAATTCCCACCCTGTGCATTCACATTGGCACCCTGATTGAGGAGCAGCTGCACCACTGCTTCATGTCCATCCACTGATACTGCCTGCAATGCATTCCCATAATGTCCACCCTGTTCATTCACATTGGCACCTTGATTGATGGGGAGCTGGACCATTCCCAAGCTACCAGATTGTGCAGCACCAATAAGGTCCTGCTCCTTGTGTTGGTCCTGGATGGATGTATCATGGGCCAAAATATATTTTGCTGTTTCCTGCAAGTTGAACAGTGCAGAAAAGAAAAGGTCTGTGGAGGTGTTGAAATCCTTGTTGTATATGTCCCAGGAGGAATGAGGGTACTGCTTGGGTCTAACCGATGGCCAGAATCTGGAGAGCCATCTGGAGGCATGGGCCAGGAATGTCAGGATCATATTCCGGAGTATGAGTTCAGGCTGCCCCACAGAATGAACAAGACAATAGCAGAATGAATAATCCAGCAGTGCATGTTCCTGTCCCAATGCATGCAGCTTGTTGGGTGAATCTGGCAGCTGCAGGAAGTCATTATACAAGAGGTATGTGAGACATCCACGGGCAATTTCTGTCTGCGCATATGGGAATTTACTGGTTTGCACACGATCCATATAATCTTGAGTGGTATAGTGGATGAATCGAACACTACCATCTGCATGGTTGATAACAGCCAACCCAGCACAGACAGAAAGGAAGATGTCTGGGTCAAGAAGACCATCTCAATCAAATGTTTTTGTGCCTGGCTCAATAGCAATAGCTTCCCGGAGTTCCGCAACAGAGAGTGGTGTCTTGGCATTTGCAATCCAGATGAGAATTCTTTTGGCAATGTTTCTGTCCTCTTTGCTTTGGGACTCAATGTGATCCATTGCTTCTTTATAAGTATCCTCCAAATCTGTTGGCAGACTTTTTAGAGCTTCACAAACAGCTTTGACTGTGTTTCTTGTTGTGAGAGAGTCGATGTGAAGCTTAGCAAGCAGGAACCTTCAAGATTGTTGAGTCAGTTAGAACATCTATCAATGAATAAACAGCAGCACTTACATTCCATCAACATTGCCGATAATTTGGTTGTCAATTTCCTGGTATAGCTCTGGATGGGATTGGACATGTTTTGACAACCGAAATGAGTTCTGTATCTGCGCATCAAGATATCGGCGGATATCCTCCTCTGTTGCCCGGATCTCAAGAGCTGGTGTATTCGGAAAGAATATCTCTGGAGTGATATGGGGCCGTGAAGTAAAGAGTAAATTGATGTTAGGCTTGAGTGCTGCCAGGTGTTTCAGCAGCACATGGTGCTTGGTTTCCGGATACTCATCAAGGGCATCAATGACAATATATACCTTGAAGTAATCTGTCACCACAGAGGAAAGAATGGCATGCATCTCATTAATGGAGGGTCGTGTTTGCTTTTCAAGATGCTTGTGATAAAGTGAATGTGCTGGAGAACCCGGGAGAATGGGCTTTGCAATATGAGCTGCCACCAGAGGCCTGCTAGAATATTTTCGGGAGATTGCATATCTGTCTCCTTGTAGTTCAGGTATGCACAGGCAACCCCGACATTCGGGCTCGGAGATTTCTCCTGAGGATAATCGACAACCACTGATCTGTTGGAGGTTGAATAAATATCATCAGCCATAGAAAAGTACTCATGAAAGCACCGTTTTCCCGGCCCTGGCTGTAGTTCAATCAACATGAGAAAAATAGAGCAAAAAGAGTTACACACACATTCCATAGCACCAGAAAATTGCCCCGGCTCCAGAGACCCAGTCTTTGAATTTAGTATCCTCCAATAACCATAGGCCCGTTCCTTCCTGTCGAGCGTACAATATATTGTCGTGCTGCTGAAAGAAATTTAGCAGCGAAATCCATTCTATAATCCTCTTTCGTTCTGCCGCTGCGTGCTCAGCTTCTAGCCCTAACCCAATGTGAGCCATATCCCATTTCTGGAACTGTGAGCTGCCTCACAATCGATATGCTTTCGCTGATCATCTGCAACATCTGTGATTTTGTTCAGAGTAACTACGCCGAAGCAGAATGTTAGTCAAAATAAGAATCCGGTCCAGCACACACCATCCTGTTCTCGATGGTGTCCTTGGGCAGCATCAGCCACAGCCTTGATTATTTCTAGGCCACCAGTGAAATCTGTGAGTGACTCAACAGTGAACTGGACGATGTTTGAATTCTTACGGTCATGATTGTTTTGCTGCTGCTGGCCAATGTCCCTGAATAGTTGCGAAATAAATAAATGATTTCTTATGCTGCCACAGAGGTATGCACCAAATATCCAACACCAGCCACATGTTGAGCAATGCTTTGAATCTTTCCATCTTGACAAGATCTTCTTCTGCCTCCTTATTCCACAATGTCCAGCTCAATGCTGATAAGCCGGATTTCAGGCCATGCCTGTAAATACGCATTTTGCAAAATCCTACATCTAGCACAATCATCCATGACTAGACGGCTAGCGCTAGGATCGAGCACGTAGACGGTGTTAGTGCCTAGATGAGGGCTACGAGGCGATACTCTGCTAGCAATGCTTCATATGAGGTTGCTAGCTCAGTTTTGACCAGTTAAAGCTAAGTCTATGGGAGAAGCCTAGCCTAGGCGCCTTTACACTATGATACATAACAAGATCTAGGAGGAAACCAATGCAGTAGCCAATGAGTACAAAGCTAGCGACTTTGTTAGGCGTTGATATGAACTAGCTGAGCAACACGATGAGACACATGATGTTTCAGTAGCACAATATGACGGAATCAGGACCCACTGGAGTAGGCAGGGCCGTCGGGTACTATGGGCCGGAGTTATGACTCGGCAATTGCAGCCGTGATCGGCAATTGCAGCCACAGATCTAGCACCGGTGATATCCGGACTTTGACAGTAGGAATATGAATCGGGCCTAGTAAACGCTGGTGGATGTGCAACATTGCTAGGGCACTGTATCTCAAAGCTTATAGCTAGGGGACAAATACTCCTTGAGCTAGCTAAGGGATATAGGTCTCGGAAATAGCAGAAGCACTTTCTTATCGCGGAAGAACAGATTTCTCAGTGGCTGCTGATGGAGCAACCATATGGGTCGGGCTGGGGTTTCGTGGATTGGACCAATTATATTCATTTTATTTATATTCTGTTTTGCTTGGCATGTATACCCCCAAGGCCTAGGCCGCCGTACTTTCATGTGATTATGTATGTAGTTAGTAGTATAAAAGCAAGGGGAGAAGTGGGAGGAGGGCAGTGGATCATACCCCAGTTAGTGGAGGCAGTAGCTATTCATATAGTGACCCCCTACGTTCTAAAGGCACACATCTAGCCCACTGTCCATTTGTCCTTCAAAAGAAGTTCATTTGCACAACAACACGCACAGAGTGCACTGAGGGATTGAGGGATTGAGGGTTTCAAGGTTTCATACTCGTTGAGAGTGGCTGATACTCGTTGAGAGTCGGTTTCTACCTGTTGAGGGGCGCGTTGAGCATTTGGATTCATACTCGTTGAGAGTCTGCGTGCAGCATCACAGAACACATACATGACACAGAGCAGAGCGGTTAAAGGGACAAGGAGTCGAGGTTGGACTTGGTTGGAAGGATATAAGTGTGAGCTAGCACAACAAAACACGCCGGTTAATAGCCATAAAACACACACGCATTCAAGAACATTGGTTAAGAACCTTGTGAAGGTCCATCTGTTCACGGGTAGGAATTCTATAGGAGGTTACATCGCAGAGAGCTATTAGCACCTAGGCTAGCGCGTTTCTAGTGTACCACAATCCGAAGTCAAGAGAGGATTGAAGCAGAGAAGAGATTACATTCACGGAAGGACTATCATAAAAGCGGCCTAATACTTGGTCCCTACCCCGAACTTTCGATCTTACAGCGTACAAGCTGTTCTTTAGGGAGATAGCCAGGAAGTTTAGCGTTGGACGCTTCTCCTAGCCGAGCTAGCTATATTTGGTTGTTGGTTTTGTGGAGTGGTAGTGGTTTGACGGTCGTACCCGACATAGTCGCCTCATATGCTCCGGTTGCAGACAGTGTTCCGCTAGGGCACCAGTAGAGCACACCTTCCATTTTATACATTACACTCGGCCCCCATGGCACGTGTATCAACGCTTTTGGAATTCTCAACCCTGGCTTATTGGCCGATTGCAGCTTTGCCATCACATGCTCCATCGTATCCTTGAATTGAGCCAAGGGATCCTTGAGGCCCAGCATTCCATGGACTGATGAATTGGCCTGCAAGTGGCCTTCAAAGCTCTTGAGCAGTGGCTCGAGGTTTCTGACTTCTGCGAAGAGATTGCGCTGTTCTTTCGGTGCATTGGCAATATCCTGGACCATGCTACTACTCACTTTGGCGGCAGTAATGAGCTGGAGGATGTTTGCAACAATACCGAGGGGATCAGCCATGGTGGACGAAGGCAAGGACGATAAGCGCTGTCAGAGCTGTTGAGCTGCCAGGGAAGCTGTTACATGCTCATCACTTCATTCTTCCAACTAGAATAGAGTGTCTAAACCAATATATTGCATGCCGATACAGCAGTATAAAGAATGGAGTGTGCGCGGGGGGGGGGGGAGGGGATGAAAATGGAAAGTGGCTGACTAGCACTGCCACATAGGTAGAAACCAACTCTCCGACTCTCTATGGACCACGAGCAGCGCCACTGCGTCACCCGTAGGCATGCCAAACTGCCGGAAACGCGCGATGTCCACGGCCCATTCGTACATACATATACAAAGCCTTGTGTATTCATGCGTATCAAAGCCTTGTGCAGCAGTGCAGGAAGATGAAGGAAAGGGAGGGGAGGGAAAAGGAGGACAGGAGGGAATGGCAGTATGAGGCTGACACGCTCAGCGCTGATAAGCCGGATTTCAGGCCATGCCTGTAAACATGCTTTTTGCAAAATCCTACATCTAGCACATCATCCATGACTAGACAGCTAGCGCTAGGATCGAGCGCGTAGACGGTGTTAGTGTCTAGACAAGGGCTACGAGGTGATACCCTGCTGGTGATGCTTCATATGAGGTTGTTAGCTCAGTTTTGACCAGTTAAAGCTAAGTCTATGGGAGAAGCCTAGCCTAGGCGACTTTACACTATGATACATACCAAGATCTGGTGGAATACATGCAGTGGATGATGAGTACTTTGCTAGGAGCTCTGTTAGACGTTGGAAACACTCTGCTCGCAGTTAGGACGTTGTCTTGACAGAGTTCAGATTTCTTAGCTAGCTCAAGTTTCCTAGGGGAATCAACATTGGGATTAAAGCTCGGACAAGGTGTATTCTGATGGGGCCTATGGCTTTCCAGAATCGCCTTTCCATTACATTCAAGGGATAGGCAATTAATCATTGTCTAGTCTTTGAGGTTTGAGCTAGCAGAACTGGCTATCTTAAAATAAACCTTGTTCTTGGCAGTGTTGCTGATGATGCAACGGCACATGTGATGGAGTCTAGACCCACCGGACCGAACCGGATCGCGGGCCCAATGATCCGGACCTATGACTCGGTGATTGCATCCGTGATCCAGAACCGGTGATGACCAGGATTTGGCAGTAGGAACCCATTTTGGGCAAGACAAGTGCGGGCTTGTTGGGTGCATTATTAGGGACTCTCATCTCAAATCTCATGTTCAGGGGAGGTGTATACCTTCCCTAGCATTGCATTTATGGAGTTGAGAGTTGCCAGGAAATATATTTATAGATTTCCTGGACCTAGTGATGAAACAAAACATGTGGAGAGTGGAGTCAGGTTTCAGCTCCAACCAATCAGATACATTCCATTTCGTTCCAGATAGCTCTAGATTTGTTCTAGACCACTCTAGATTAGCTTGGCATTGGATCTGGACATCGCCTAACCTATTCATGTAGCATGTGATTTTGTATAAAGTAGTATAAAGCTAGCCTAGAACACAAGTGGAAGGTGGTGGATGGTGCCCTGGTTAGTAGGCTGGAACTATTTATAGCATCCCCTGCGTTCTAAAGGCACTATCTTAGCCAGGAGCGGGTTGTACCTCGGTTTGGTGGTGGCAGTAGCTATTCATATAGTGACCCCCTACATTCCGAAGGTTACATCTAGCTCAGCATCCATTTGTCTTTCAATAGAAATTCATTTGTACAACAACACGCACAGAGTGCACAGAGGGTTAGTTGAGGAACTGTTTGGTTAGAAATCCCATTGAGGGTACCCATTGAGGGTACTCGTTGAGAGTGACTGGAAATCCCGTTGAGGGTACGCATTGAGCGTTTGGTTTCATACTCATTGAGAGTCCACGTGCAGCGTCACAGAACACATATGCGACACAGAGCAGAGCAGTTAAAAGGACAAGGAGTCGAGGTTGGACTTGGTTGGAAGGATACAAGTGCGAGCTAGCACAATAAAACATGCCGGTTAACAGCCATAAAACACATACATACATTCCAGAACATTGGTTAAAAACCTTGTGAAGGTCCATCTGTTCACAGATAGGAATTCTATAGGAGGTTACATCGCAGAGAGCTATTAGCACGACTAGCCAGGCTAGCACGTTTCTAGTGTACCACAATCCGAAGTCAAGAGAGGATTGAAGCAGAGAAGAGATTACATTCACGGAAGGACTATCATAAAAGCGGCCTAATACTTGGTCCCTACCCCGAACTTTCGATCTTATGGTGTACAAGCCGTTCTTTAGGGAGATAGCCAGGAAGTTTAGTGTTGGACGCTTCTCCTAGCCGAGCTAGCTATATTTGGTTGTTGGTTTTGTGGAGTAGTAGTGGTTTGACGGTCAATGAGTCACCTCATACGCTCCAGTTGCAGACAGTGTTCTGCTAGGGCACCAGTAGAGCACACCTTCCATTTTATACATTACACTCGGCCCCTGTGGCACGCGTATCAGCACACAAAAGTGGCTGATGCCCACTGCGCCCACATCCACGCCCACGATCCTCAACGTCCATGCGTCGAGGAAGGAGGGGGAGGGGAGGGGAGGGGAGGGGATGCAAGGGAGGGGTGAATATGCGAGGTGGCGGACGTGGGTGACAACGCACGTCGGCTGGGGCAGGAAGGAGAGGGGGTGAGAATGGACAAGAAGAGTGGATGCAAAGAGAGGCGGATACACAACGCGTGGAAGGGGACAAGAATCGACGGGAAGAGGCGAGGGGACGGGAAGAAAGGAATAGCGGTGATACGCCGTCTATAATCACAGCCTTGAAACATGCTATTTTTCAATTCCTATAAGAGTATTATAGATGGCAGGATCCCTAACAGTCTGTATGACTCCGACATATAGGCAATAGGAAACTCGGTTATGGTCAAAGAGCACCTAGACATTGTCCTATAGATGGTACCTTTACAAATGAGGGCCTCTATAATCATTATCTTACTCTCTGCGACATCCAAGATGGACTACACAACACAGAGTAGCATCTATAGGAGACATGAACGTAGTCCTATAATCACGGAGCAAAGCATTTGAAGCGGAAACACATCCTATATTCACAAGAGACATACAACAAGTCTCCTATTACGGCCCGAACTGGCTATAGGAGCACGTGCAATGAGGTCATGACATTATAGGGATCGGCTGACCGAGTAAATCCGATACAGAGCATATTGAGTGGACTTCCGAAGTCCGGCGATTGCCGAATTGCACCCATTCTCTTTGAACTACGGAACCCATAAAGGGAACTATAGGGAAAACCTGCATCCAAATTGCTGTGGAGCCGAGTTAAAACACATGGTATAGGGAGGGCCAATAGCGAATCTCTCGCGACAGTCTAGACTCCGCAACCCAGCGGCATCCAAGCCTATAGGACCCGGAACGAAGCTCTGAGCTCAGTTTGAGTGTCCTATACTATTATCCGGACAGGAAAACACGGAACATGTGCGAATAACAGAGTCACCAAGCCCTCTTTGCCAAGCCTATAATGACTGTTACTTATAAATCTTACATACCCTAAACCCTAGTTCTCGATCGTTTGTTTATTTATAGCTTTCCAAATAGTATATAGGTATGAGTTTTCGTTAGATTACAGTAGCTCATGCTGTGGGGCTCCCACACACGTGTGTACGCCCCACCGAATGCTACCGAGCAGGGACGACACAAGATCATCCGGAGATACGCTCTGGCGAGAACATCCATCAGCAAGAGTTCACTGACCTCCGTTATGTATCGCCAAATGCGGCAACATCACCCAGAGTCCACCGAACTCTTCGCCTAAAAACCACTTCCGCACGTCGACCGGCGACTCTTTCCATAATGCCTTCCACACACACGAGGTCACCCACACTACAACTCTCGACATCACTACACGACACTTGCTGCGTGATACCCCCACACATATCGTCGACTTCCTTGCCCAAAACGATCCTACTTGCCAAATTGGGATTTAGCTCCGAGAGTTTGCTGAACTCTTCAATCCATCACGATAACCCTGGCTCTCGACGAATGGGAAACGATGTGTACGACTCCATCTGCATTCAGAACACGTTCACACACCGGACCATGCGCTGTGGCCCCCAGTTGCCCTCGTTTCTTGGACGTATCGACTAATCCAGACCACCTTCGCACCACAAGACCTCCCAATGGAGCACGCTGCGACACGGGAATGGTTTGGACATCCGCATTCGATTTTGGGCAGTGCTCCACGTGAACGCCAAGCCAAGAGGTCGACGAACTCTAGGGATTTTGGCATGAAAAGCCTCAGAGTTCGCTGAACTCTTCAAAATCTGAAACCCAAAAGAGCGGCGAAACACACGATATGTCAGGAACGATCCTGGGAGCGGTTCTGGAAGGAGATAGAGACGAGGTATAAAGGTTCTGGGTAGCGTAGCAGTAGATAGACAACTACGGAGCGGTTTCCCCCACTGGCTTCTAGTGTACCAATCCCCCTCAATCAAATTGTCCACCACACACACACACTTTTACAGTCAAAAGACTCTCGCTTCATCATCCTCCGAGCACTTCATACGAACATTCATCCACCACACACACACACACACATTCATCTCTCAATAAATTCATGTTGCCGTGAATATCGAGGGCGCTGTTTGTAGGAACCATACTAAATTGCGGATTGCCCACTCAGCAACGTTGCTCCACCACCGTTAACGAGTTCTACCACTGTTGACAAGCGACCCATGTCAAGTCACCGTAGCCAACCCACCTTGGGAAAAGCTGTTCATATCGACTTCCATCCTGCGCATAGGGGAAAGACGGTTGAAGAGAAGATAGGTCCAGAGACTAGGTGCACGCGGTTGAGCCAGTCGGACAAGTATTTTCATTGTACACCTCTTTATACACTAACAACAGGACCACTCGGACATTCCCTCATAGCCTACTTCATCCTTCCAAATCCACCTTGCATTAAAAGACCATCCAGCAACCCCCAGTGGCAGAACAAAGTTGTCTTGTTGGACACAGCCTCCACAAGCGGCACGACAGTCTCTCTCACAACGCAACCCCCCCACTTTGGCGACCACTACAGTAGTAGTTGTCTCCCTATAGGGCCAATTGTAGAGTCTCAGATACATAAAAGACACTCAGTTAGAGGTTTTGCTACAAGGAATCTATAAAGCTTTTGAAGTTACAATTGCAGTGATCTCAGGGACCTATATAAGCCATAAGAATATGCACTATAAGGGTTTTGTGCAGTCAGAACATTGGTTGCTTTTGAGAATGTTGGATTAAGAAGGCCTATATAAGCGAAGCTATCAGTTGAGACATTACAGTGTCCAAACTACACGGTCCTCCCGTTAAAAGAGAAAACCCTATAAAGACTTGGAAACCCTTGGGTGACTTTGTTTGACTTCCCATTCGCATTCTTATACATACATTTTCATCCTATAAAATATCTTCCATGCCTAATACTTGGCTGTCTGACTCCTACAATAAAAACAGCTATCGGGAAGCATTGTTGGTGTGTTAGTTGGGTTGTGATAGGGATTCTGCTGGCTATAGCAGTTTCTTATATACTTTCCTATAGATACATTTATAGTGTGTTAGTCCGGCAGCCCTATCAGTGGACGTGGGCGACGGTGACGGTGACGGCGATGGTGCGGGTTGCCTGGAAGGAATGCGGGGAAGGGAAAGAGAAGAAGAGGGTGGATGGATAGGGGGGAGGAGGGATGCGAAGATGGGGGTGTGGAGGACGGACGGGGTGCAGAAGGATGGAAAGATGGACGAGGAAGTGACAATGCGCATGAAGAGATGAAGAAAGAAGGAACCCGGCACCGTTGCACGTATCAGCCGCCCGCACCACAGACGAAATGAAAAGTGACAGTCGACGATTCCGCTATGGGAAGTATGGCAGCAAGGAAGCCTTGTTTGAACAAGTCTCGGCGCTGGAAGATCGTGCACCCCCCGCAGGTGGCCTCAACATCACTGTCTTGAGTGAAGCGCTCGCGACCCGTTTCGAGGAGATTACCAGTGATCGGGACAAACTCAGTGCGGAGATTCGGTTCCAGGCTGAGAAGCAGGCGAAGATAGATGCGAAACATCGCCTCGAGCAGAAGGAGATGATGAAGACATTGGAAGAGATGCAGCGGACCATCGCCCATCTCGAGTTGGGATCAGCAGCTCCACTCCATCTGCCTCCGCACACACCTGACCATAGACTCCCTGCCGCTCGTAACCCATCTACAGCTCCTGTTTACCGTTCACGCTCCCCGCCGGCCCTGCCTTCTCATGCACCCGACCATAGACTCCTCATTGACCGTTCACACTCCCCGCTGAGCCAGCCTCCCTTGAAGCGCACCCGACTTGCAGATATGATGGGAATTCTAACAATGGGTCCTCTGGAGGCCTCGAATTTGCCACCTCACGAGCTTTTCACGTTGCTCGTTTCCAGTGCGCTCCCCTCCTTTGATCTCACAACGGTTTCCCATGTTATTCTCGACCCGGTATATCCTTACCACCTCTGTGTTACTTTGCGCTCCTCATTCGATGTCGACAACCTCATTGCGATGTGGGACACCGGCGAAAATGCCTCTGCCTCGTACGCTCCCATCCGCAGGCGCTCCCCGAGCTGGGCCTGCGAGGACCCCCTGCATGCACGTCGTGATCACCGTGAGAGCAGTTCAACCGTGTGCCGCAAACCTTTCTATGAGTACAGTTATCGGGGTTCAGGCCGATAGTGGTTGATTCAGTGCTCTTGACTCTTCAATGTGACTAGATATCTCAATGTGATGCTGTCTTTTGAGTTGCTCTCTTGATGGTGCTAGGCTTATTTTGTGCTCTGGTCTCATAGTATCATGGCCTATTCATTTTATCTTCCAAGATAATTTGTTGACTGTGGACCTTCCTCGGAAGTTGAACATGTCACTATGTTCCCTGCATGCATTCTGCAAAGGGAAAGACATGCAACGATGGACTGTGACTGGTGGTGTGTGGGGAATTTTACCTGGAAGGAGGGGACTCCTCCCATACACTTGCGCACTCCGCTTGTGGTCAGGTCCCACGAGGTTATATCCACATATCCTGCCATACAAACGGTCAGCCAGATCACAGCCAGTCCTAGTGTGGTCGACCCCCTGGAATGGTGTGTGCTCCATTGACATCTTGTAGTTTATGTAAGGATAACCATCCATACATTACTACTCGTTTGTCTTCGGTAAACTCGTTGTTCAGACATTTGGACCACACAAGTATAATAAATCCCCCCCCCCCCCCCCCCCCACTGTTTTGCGCCACTTTCTGATTGGGAGTCGGACGTTCATTTCACAGGTTTTCAGTGGTTTTGAAAGTCCAAGTGAGTTCTGCGGGTGTCTGGGAGGTGTCTGGCTAGTTGTTGCGAAATATTCGAACTTTATCTTGGTGTCATGGTCGGTCCAGCCGATTTTAGAAATCCAAAGTTCGAATATTTTGGTCACCGGTCACAGCCAGTTCGAATTGAATGAAATACTACAGTAGGTGAAGAGAACTAGTAAATGTTGGACTGATCACCGAGCAGAATATTTACAAGAAACACCTGTCTGCTAGTTCTTTACATCTTAATAAATCCATATACATTACGAGTCCTAAACTTGTTTAGGTAATCGTTTTTAGTCATTTTCCTAGGCCACTTTTTGGGAAAAAGTCAGTATTTGATGACTTTGACTTTGCATGGGATGGGAATTTGATTGGGTTGATGCCAAGGATTTCACGGTACCGTGTTTTGCATTTCTCCTCCAACCTGCTGTGAGAACTCTAGAAAACTAAGACTGCTCCACAAGATACGTACCGCACTATGCCTGACATTCTGGAATGGGTCCATATTACTATTCATCGAGGTCGCAACTTCCAACTATTCTTCCGTGGGTAGCCGATCCGAACGCGTGGTTACAACTTACAAGCAACGAGGCAGATGGAATATTACTCATCGTTATTCCTTGCTGATTACATCAGTAAAAGTGCAATTTCGTCTTTGACAGCTTTGATCTTTCGCGTGCATCTTTGGGCATCTTAGTCTTGAAATCTGAATCTTTTATCTTGGAAGCTGTGTCTTTCGGCGTCTTTGTCTTGTGCATTGCATCTTGTGTCTTCGGGAGGAATCTTCCTATAACTCAATTTTGCTAGTATTCATAGTCCAAAAATTTTTGGTGCTGATGTTTTGAAATGGTGTGGGTTTCAATATCCTTGAACAGCCGCTCAGTCAAGTAAAAGTTGAACATCGTGCTAGTATTTTGTACTGATACAATATTCAGCATGATATTTTTACTAGTTATGTAAGAGAATGAGGCCTGACTAGTTTCTAATATCTATGAGTTGAATTGAATTCCCAACCACCCACACACTTCTAAAAATTATAGCATTGGATTGGCATCGGAATCAAACTGGATCAGTTCACCAGAAATGCACTAGTCCATTTCAAACTCCGACTCACATCATCATCTGATTCAAAGATCATTGATTGATACAGTATGGCGTGATTGGTTGGTTGCCACGTCGCCCTCCTTCTCCTCCCACCGCGACATCGTGCCTCGTCCCTCCTGAGCCTCCTCTATGTTGCTGGTACTTGGTCTACTCAATGTCTGTGGCTTCATCTACAAGGACATCAAGTTACAGTGTTATCTATCTAGTCAAGACATGGCTCGTTCCCATCCTGTCTACGGATCTCCCCTTCGTGCTGGTACCTGGTCTACTCAATGTCTGTGGCTTCATTTACAAGGACATCAAGTTACAGTGTTATATACCTAGTCAAGACACTATGCTCGTTCCCGTCCTGTCTACGGATCCCCCTTCGCGCTGTCGCGTTTTTAGCCGCTTGTGGCCGTCCCTCCACCCTGCGCTGCGTCGCATTTTCTGTGCCGTATGTGGCTCATGTGCACTGTTTGCACTTACGCTGCTTGTGGCCTCGTTTGTTTGTTGACTGCCTCCAGATCCAGCCACTCTTTAATCCGCTCCGCACATTATGTTGAGGTGAGCAGCACCCTTCAGCATGCTACCTCTTACTGAACTCAAGCATTCAACAGTCTGCTCCCCATTCCATGTGCTAGAGGTGAGCCGAATCCCTACTGTATTAATTTTCCAATTGTGACTCCAATGCAGGTCGCGTTTACGGCACGTTTCTCACCTCCCACTCTCCGAGTCTCCTGTCGACATCCGCACGCCCACGGGTCAGGCCCACGTAGACAGCTGGAGCTGCGTCGAGTAGCCGGAAAAGGCTCGTTAGTGGGTGGACACGGTCGCTAGTAATACTAAATCATGTCTTAAACTGCGCAATATGATATATAATGCCTTCCTCTTCTTCTTTGCGTTGAGACGGCTGAAATAAAAACAAGCTTACAATTATGCTAATTCAGTCTAAACCGATCATCTCACTGCTCGGTGGTATACAATTAGGGCCAGAGTGAGCTCTGAGCTACTGGCTGAGTCTCAGAGATGCGATGGAGTACAAAGGATAAGCCATACGGTGACTATATACGATACTTTAAACAATGTGAGGTCAATATAGTGTCCCGAGAGCTTGTCGCGAGAACTCGTCTGATAGTGACCACAACTCATATGTGAGGGCGGTATCATGCAGGATTGCTAGAGTCCATACCAAGGAGAGTGTACGAATATCCTATTTATTTAAACACTGCTACACGAAGACAAACCTCAATGGCGGGGATTTGTGCCCAAAAGGTCCTTGTCGCGGCAATAGTTACAGTCGCGACAACGATATCTAGTCGCGACAAGACAGTCGCGACAAGAAGAACTTCTCAGGAATATGCCGAGACAAGTCACGATAGTCGGAACGACTCGCGACTACATCCCGTCGATCTCCGAGACCGATCACAGCCACGTGCACAGACAAGTGACTCGAAAGTCAATCCCGGAAATGTCCGCAGACTCCGATGTCACCCGAAACTCCGATTGATCGGAATGGTCAGTCACATGCGATGTCGCGATAAGGCGTCATTGTGTCGTGATAGGTCGAAAACGCTCTAGACCTCTCGTGACTAAGGCTAAATCAGTAATAAGGCTCACGCCGAAGAGACGCGACTGCTACGGCATGTTGCAAATGGGTTTAAAGTCCTTAAAATAGAATGCCGGCCGTTTTCGTGGCCTTGTACATAATTCCTATTATTCAATTTCCATATATAGCATGTACTAAAATGGACTGTAAAGTAGTATAAAAGCAGAGTAGTTTTAACGCGTTCTGGACTGCATTTCCCTCATAGTTATTATTGCCGTGACTATTTTTGGTCACAGTAGTGATTTCTCACGAGTTTAGTGCACGTCTGGAGTTCTATTTATACGCGGAGATTTGTTTATACATTTCGAAGTTTGTACTTAGCCCCAACTCAGTTAGATAGTCAATACACGTTGTGATTGATAACCCAAAGTCATAAGCTTAAGTGCTGAACAAGAAAGTCTCTCGTGAGAAGCATCTCGCGATAAGTTGTAATCCAGTTTGAAGTCGCGACAAAGTGTCAAAGCTTTAAATCAAAGGTACTACTAAGATTGTAGTCACTGTTGGAATCGTTCCAGTGAGTTCGGTCGCAGTCCCACGTCTAAAGGTACTATTGGAATCAGTCCAGTGAGGCTGATCGTAGTCACTGTTGGAATCGTTCCCGTGAGTTCGGTCGCAGTCCCACGTTACAAGAGAGTCCCGTGAGACCTCTAAGTTCAAGTCCAGTGTGGCTTCAAGTTGTCGGAATTAGCTTACGTGCGTTCGCGACTGAGTTTCGTTTCATTTCAAAACCCCCGCGATTAGTGTTTCTCTCACGAGAAGCTTTAGTTGTACTCACGAGTTCTACTCGCGATAGTCTTGAGATACAGTTTGATTTATCTTCTTTCTTTTGCACAATTGTCAACGGTGTATCTGCAGTCAATTCTGATTGACAGGACCCAAGTACATTAAATATTGAAGAGCACTTTGTGTAGTTTGTTTGTTGGTTGTGTGTTGGTTGTGGTTCGATTTGTGTGTCTTGTACACATCTATTGGATTGTGATTTTCACGACTATACTCAGGTGCACCATCTCAGCGTGTGTCTTATGAGCATCTTATGAGCATCTTTGAGCAACCTCTTGTCCGTCTTATACTTCTTGCACAAGACATAACATCTTTCACAGGGAAATTGAATCTACTTTGACAAGACGTGACATCTTGGGCCAAATTTCGTCTTTCGCGTCTTTCGTGTCTTTTCAAAGACGCCAAAGACGTCAAAGACAAAACTGCAGTTTTACTGATGTAAAGTAATACATAAGCCGGGTTTCTCAGCGTGCTCACTAATCCTCAAGCTGAATCACCAGGTATCGCCGATAAGGTAGGTAGCTTCTTATCGACGATTCTTGGACGATTCTCAGAGCGATTCTCAGGTGATAAAAGCGTGAGAGAATCGCCGTCACGAGAATCGTTTTTAATCGTGTAGAAGCTCCTCTGGAGGTGTTTCTGCGACGATTCTGAGGCGATTGTGATTCTCTAAAATTAAATTTGTCCAGAATCGACCGAGAATCCCCATCAGAGTCCACATCAAAATCACCTCAGAATCGCCCAAGAATTGCTACTGTGACTGCCCCTATTACAAGGTACAGGAATAATGCTGGGGCCCGGAAGTATCCGGGTAGGCGAATATGGCTGCAGCTATGTAGTGGCCAATACATCAATTCAATTATTTTGTTGTCATTGATCAGGGTCGACACATACAATTCCGTGGAGACTAAATCAAACTTGCCTTGGCTTTTCTTCAAGATATGGATTTTGTCCATGTATTCTTCTGGTCTGCTGCCACAGATGAAATATTGGCGGGCATGGCCAAAGGCCATGCTTTTGTTCCACCCTGGGCGGGAACCACCTGTCCCCTATAGAGGTAAACCATTTCTACCGTGATTTATGAAATAAAATTTAATGAAGGTTTATTCAGACCAAGTATTGAACCAGATGGCGGCTTAGCTTCGTTTCTGTACAAGTTTACCAGCATGTCATTGGTTCAAGTTCATGCTCTGTCAGTGTCAGGTATCTAAATCAAACACATCTCCCGCTGAACCATACCTTTACATTGGTGAAGCCATATCCCATTCAAAGACTTGCACTGACTGTGAATAAACCTCAACACCGGGATTTGGATAATCTAAAGATTAAGACACAAATGCGGCCCAAAAATCATGTTGATCCTCCCTTCTACCAGCAAATTACAAGCTCATTGGCAGCCCACAAGACCTCAATGAGTTTTGTAGGGTTATTTAAAAAATAAAAGTACCAGTTTTCACCGGGCCACAATGCTGGAATTATTGCAATCTTCAAAATTAATGACACTTTGGAAAAGAAAGAAAAAACTTTCGGAGGGCAGGAAGCCCAGCAAGGTGGGTTCGAACCCCGCCACGCGTACTCCATGCCGCATTCACAACCCACTTCGACGCGATTGCGCGGGATCGGAACGTCCTTGACAGTAATACCGAGCACCACGCCGCGAAGCAGGAGAAGGTCAACATCGGGCAGGCCGTGGCCATTGATATGCTGCGTACCGAAAATGCCGAGCTGCGGGCCAAGATCAGCGCAGTCGAAGCCGCCGTGGCTCGGCTGTCCCTGGTTCCCCCGGCGCCGATCCGTTCGCGCTCCCGCTCTCCTGAACACCATGCATTCAATACCCGTCCCCGCTCTCCCCTTCCGCGCATGTATCAAGCGCCTAGAGACACTCGCGCCCGTTCTCAGTCTGCCGAGACGCCTTGCGAGGCGAAGCGCCAGCGCTACAGCGAACCTGACGACCCCCCCATGATCACCATGGGCCCCTTCCCGCCCACGTCGATGTCGGCTCTCTCCACGCAGTCATCCCGAACCACTTCCGCGACGCGAAACCATATCGTGTTGAGCGCGATCCCGTCATTTCCTACAACCTGCACGTGTCCCTCCAAACCGCGTCGCAAGTCAAAGCGTTCACGAGTGCCTGGGCAGTCAACAATGTACCGGGGTACCGCAATACCAAAATGTACACAGCGGGGGCATCGAATGAATCTGTCTCACACACCAGGCCCCAATATCGTAGCCAACGTGGAGGCCACCAGGGTCAATTTACATCTTATAACAATTACTCAAGTCAGAATCATTAATAAACCCTGGTCTGCGGCGTACAATATATATCTCAATATGATAATATTTCCCCGCTCAATGTGTCCTGGGTCGGTCCCTTTTGGTACTTTTTTCCGCGTCGCAAGTCCGAAACATTGTCAAGATTGGATTTTGTTGTGTCCACCTCGCTGGCGCAGGCAGCCTATAATCTTTTAAACCCCTTTCTCGGGCCACGAGACTGGTTTTATTATTGGCTGTGGACCTTCTTCGGAAGTTGAGCACACTGATCTGTGGTCTTGCATGCACTCTGCATAGGGACAGACATACGACAGCTGACAGTGCACTAGTGGATTCCGGGGATTTTTACCTGGGAGGGACCCTCCTCCCGTACACTTGTGTACTCCGCTTGTGGTCAGGTCCCACGAGGTTCTAACCAGAGGTCCAGCCAAATGGCCAGCCAGTCACTGTTTAGCCAGCGTCTTGTGTGATCGACCCCCTGAAATGGTGTTGTGCTCAGTTGACATCTTGTAGAATTCTAGAAGGATAAACACCCTAATAGTGCTACTTGTTTGTCTTCTGTAAACTCGTAGTTCATGTTGTGGACCACGCGAGTATAATATACCTCGCACAATCATTTATCATTGATACCCCATCAAACGAGCCATCAGAAACAAATTTCTTTATTCCTCAGCCTCCTGCGGCCTCTAAGGGCAATCAAGTATCCACAAATGCTCCACACGACCCTATAGACTGCCAGAGTTGGTATTTTTACTTGCCAAGCATGCAGGGCATCGCACATATCAGAATCTTTTGTAGTTCAGCTGAATTCCTTTCAGACTGTCTAATAATACACCTATGACATTATGGGACCCTCATAATATGTTACAATGTTGAAGCAAGTGCTCTATCATGGTTTTGGAAATTCACAGCACTCCTCAACAGCATACTATTCTATAAAAGACTACTATGAATATTGTGTGATAAAGGGATTCCCAGCACTTACAAAATGGTTTTCCGAGTCGCAACACCTGAAAATTATCTTCCACAAATTTAGGGTATGCCTGAGGATTAATTTGCCCTCAATCCGGTACGAAAGAAACCAAATCAGGTATATACTTCAATTCTTCAATTACAAACCCACTGATGCATGAAAATTGTCACCTGCTTTTTCAGGACATGTATACGTACATAGAAGCTTTTTATGTATGGAATTTGAGCCCCCAGAAGTCTTGAGAGTCCGAAGAAAACAAGAATTTGCATGTGATGGCTTGTTTGATGGCGCATCAACGAAAAATGATTGCGCTGTTCTGCTGGGCGCCCCGCCCTTTGAAAGTTTGTTTTTTTCCCCCCAAAGGGTCATTAATTTTGAAAATTGCAATAAATGCTTTATTTTCAGATTTTTTGTGTGAGAATCAAGTGTGGAAAATCGGCCAGGCAATATTTCAATCATAGAACTGTACAGTTGTGGTCCCCACATTCTTCCAAGACCTAAAGCGAGTGTAGGGTCGTTGCCGAGATTAGTTCAACTTCGTCTGGTCCCATCAAAAGGATGGTATGCCTCATTTTTCACTCAAAACCGGCACCCAGCAAGCCAATATGTTCGAAGAAAAATGTATATTGCTCACATACTGATGCAAGAATATTCTGAGCGAGCAGAGCGAGACATACAAGGTGCTATCCCAATTACGACATGCACCAGCATCAACCTGGGTTCCTCAATAGAATCATCTGCGTTTGTCGAGTACCCCATCACTGCGGTGTTGCATAATCTTACATTGTGCGATTATAATATCAAAGTGCTGCGGCTTGAATATTTCAGCGTACTAAATAGGCCGGACCTTCTGAAATCGAGTGCATAGTGCCAATGTGGCCTTAGGCTGCCATTCTGTGTTGACAGTGTATCTGTTAATTTCATATTATTTTATTTAACAAGCACTGCGTTCAGCGGTCCCTTAGAACTGGATTGTGTCTAGGTGCCTAGACAGCCAATTGTGTCTAGCCAACTAGACACAGTGTTTCTAGGTGGCTAGGCAGTTGTAGCCACCTCCTCAGCCACCTCTCGACTCGCCCTCGACAAGTGGTGTCTCAGATGATCTCGGCTGATGCCGGGTCTAGGCGGCCTCGACTTGACAGGTCTAGGTAAATAGGCGTACATAAACGTCATCTAGACCGTCTCACAGGTTCTACACTTTTACGGGTTTAGGGACCCGCTGAACGCAGTGAAGACCGTATGTCAGGGACTATCTAGACGGACTCGTATTGCCATGCGAAGCAATGGCCCACTGCACAAGTTTATTGAGCCGGAAATAGTATATGTCAAGCCTGTTAGCCGACAAAGTTAGAGATACATACACCGGATATGGAAACTAACATTTCACTTTTCGTTCGTGTTTGTGAGAGCGCAACGGAATAGCCGCTTGGAGTTTCGGCAACACATATTTGAAGTTGAAAGATACTGTACAATTGCTCATTTTAATGTACATAATTTTTTAAGTACGAGTTTTTACCGGGAACCGCCACGGCCCACAACCCCAAGTTAGGGGGAAATTTTTAAGGGAGGATTTTCCTAATGGATGTAAGATATAGCAGATCGGAACGTGAAGGGAGAGCCGACACAGCGCAGATGAGTGCTGTTCGCTACATGTGCCGTCCGTGCTGTGTGCTCCCCTCCCCAACATTCACATCCAACAGAGCTATGTCGTCACGGTCGTCACGGTGGTTCTCAGTTGACTCTCCCGTCGCCCACTCCGTGATACCCGTATCCCCTGTATGAATGCTGCTTCCGTCAAGCTCCGGATCCATTGGTTCACGGGCAGTGAAGGTATCCGGCGTCCTCTCTGGTATCCCTGGGTGGGATTCTGTTTGTGTTGCGGGACCATCTTGTGCTTCGACACCCGGGCGAGTAGCCGGACCCTCTTCCTCACCCAGATCTACCAGACGCTCCCGGATGAATGCGACAATCCCTGCGTTCACAGAGCCGGGTTGGCCGCCCTCTGTATAGAGGGCGGGGAAGTCCTCTCGCCACTGCCTGAGAAGGTCCCGGCGCTGGAAATAATGAACAATACCGAGCGCGGAAAGAGGTCGTCTTCCTGCGGAAATGAAGTCAGTAATATCGTCCACCTCGAAAAGAACTCAACCGCGAACTGAATGTAAAATACATGATGTTTGCACCGAACAACAAGATGAAAGTGCCATTGAGGAACGTCCAGAAACCGCCCACAGCGGACATTCCGTCAATTATTGAACCACTCATGTACTCTTGCAGATACTTTGTGGGACGGCCTCCGCGTGGTACAAGCGTCAATTTCGGTGAAACCGTCCCCGAAGTATCGGCCAGTTGTTTTGTAGGAAGTAATGTGGCGACTTCCATAATTAACACATTTTGCCGTCGCTGAAAATTTACTATTATAAAGGCTGCCCAAACAAGACCCATTGCGGGAAGCACGCACGGCGAACCGCGAACGATCTTCAAATATTGGAAAAACCTCTCGACTTGTCCAAGTTACAGATGCCCAGAGGTCGAAGCCAGGCAGCACGGGGATGGGATCTGTGAGCTGCAACAGGTAACGAATATCCCCTTGCCCAGGTATCACATGGACAAGTTCCGCCGGATCTTGGGGAGGAAAATCGATTGAAATTGTAATGTTGGTGATGTTCACCCATGACAGAGGACCTGTGAAGTCTATGTGGACTCGATCACGATGAAGAACTTCAACCTGAACCTACATTCCACGATAGGGCCGCTCGGGCTCGTCAACTCCGGGTCCTTCGCTTGGCAATGAACGGTGGCGTCGCGTGTGGCTGCTGTCACATTTGTTGTGATATTGTACGCAGTGCGAACCGT
Organism: Mycena rebaudengoi; assembly: GCA_029282285.1. Classification (NCBI taxonomy): domain Eukaryota; kingdom Fungi; phylum Basidiomycota; class Agaricomycetes; order Agaricales; family Mycenaceae; genus Mycena; species Mycena rebaudengoi. The sequence continues at coordinate 601,573 of JARJCX010000016.1, read as the reverse complement.
TGAATGGTGGAAGATTGGATGCTAGAAAAACCGGCCTCAGATTATAGCGGACACATTCACTGCGCCAATGTACAAATTTGATGATAGCGTTCCGCGGCATTATCGGGGCCTTCAGGTACCAACCACGCGGCATCTCTCTGACGAATACCTGTTCCCCAAGTGGGTTAACGAGGATAGAGAAGAACGCGAAGATGGGAACTCCGAGTACGATTCCGCCTAGGATAAATCCTCGCAAAATGATGATACCACGGGACTCGCCCCTGAGTTCGTTCAGTGTGTATCCATTGGGCATGATTTGACCATTACCTGAGTAAAGGGATTGCAACAGAACGATTTGATAGGATCCTCCATGGTGTATAAGGTGGGCTGGGGCTCGTGCAGCCACCTAAGAAAGCCAACTTTTGACGCCAAAATCGCTCGGGCGACCGCCAGATGGTAGCGGCGCGAAAGATGATACTTAGGGTCAGTGGGGGGAGCGGAAAAAAGAGGTATTCCGGGGGATAGTGCAGATAGTAGGAGACAACTTCATATACGCGTAGTTGAGTCCAACACCAGGCATGAAATGCGGAGAATACCCACGTACAATTTCAACCACAGTCAGAATCCAATCGATACAGGCCAGTCTCAACCGGCGAGTCGGGAAGACACTGTCGGTCACTGAATTGGGCGAAATTGTGGAGATAATGTCCTTCACATACGCAAGAGTGTGATGGACAAGGATGAACACAGGGACTAGGGGGGCAAATATGAACTCGAATCGATTCTTGTTGATATACTCCCGCTGCTCGGATGGGAATGCTTGCAGAGATGTGATTGACTGTACAATGATCAAAACCAGCGATCCGATATGGGCCAGAATCAGGAGGCGAAGGTTATAAACCCGTGCTCTGGAGCTGAAGAGGAAGGCAGCAAACCGCATGTCTATTGACAGACTGAAGAGGCCGTCAAGCATTAAATACCCCAAGGCGATTCCCCTACCAATGGATCTGTCCCAAAATGGTTACAGCCAGATTGCTGACGGGCTTCGCAATGTACATCTATCGGACAGATTTAGGGTATAGTTAGTAACTATACCCTAAATCTGTCCGCTATTAACTACGCCACCTGAGTGTGTAATCAGGCACGCCATCGAGGCATATGCATCCAGTCGTATGCTGAGTTCACGGGAAAGGCATCAGATTTCTGGAGCTCTCCAGTTCAAGACATTTTTCGGTGAGGTCTCCTTGAATTCAACAGGGAGAAAGGAAGTCATGTACAGCGCCCGAATTGACAGCCATCTGTAACGGGAGCGATAGATGCGGATGATCTCGATGGTACTTACGCCGCAATGCGCAGCTCAGGCCCCGACCAGAGGCTCATTCCTTTGGCACTTTCTCCACCCGATAACACAGGAACATCACCAGAGGTGTCCAGGTTTGATTGAGTATTATATGTCGCGACTCGGAATATGTAGAAGTCGAAAGAAATATGCTCTAAATGTCGGGGGACGATGTACATTCAACGAGGAGCAAAAAGATCGAACAAACTAGTAGCCCTATTCTGGGATCTGGGGAGTCCCGATTCTCCGCCGCCAGTTATGGGTGCACCGTGCACCATATCCAGGGAGAGTGAACTTTCCCCACTTACTTGGACCTTTACTTGTGTGCCATTTTTAGTGGGTCGAACTTTACTTGACTTAACTTGACTTTTTCCCACGCGTGGGAAATTTAACTTTACTTTCACGGCTAGGTTGAGCTTTCCCTCATGGGCCTCCCTTGCCTTAGAACACCTTATATGATGTTTTATGACATACAGTCCACAAATTAATGCTCTCTGGGAACTATTTCACCTCATAACTGAGTTTGAAGGCTTGGGCGGCCACTGCCAGAGTCCGATGTTTCCACCCACAAAGAAAATTATTGGGGGACTACATACACTTGAAGAGCGAAATTAACTCACCTCATGCGGTGCACGGAGCTTTTTTTTCTGTTAGGGTGGATGTGGACGGACCTTGTGCAACAAACACGGAGAATTGGAGGTCGGATTGTTTAAAGTGAACTGAGGATGTGATAATACTGGTTGATGTTCCGTCTTGCATAGATTTACTTTTGGAGCTTTACTTGGCCTGCATTAATATAATATGGTGCACAATTCCTGCGTTGTATATTGAGCTATATATGCGTGCCATGCGCCGATTCGGATACTTCAGGGGGCGTTGTGCGGCAGGAAGTCTTGCGGAAAAGAAGACAAAGTCCCAAGCCAAGGGTGTATTGCGGATGTAAAAAATATCATATTACGAGTCCTAAATTTATTTAGATAATCATTCTTTATCAACCCACATTTTTGTACGATTTTTGTACACGAATAAGACCTAAATGATTGGGAATACCGGTTCTTTGGTTTTGATCATTTGGCGGTTGACCTGCTGTTCCTGTGTGCTTTAGTTGTGCTTTTTTATAGCATGTCGCCGAGACTTTCGCCGACATCACTGAATTGCAAATTTGAGTACTTTATCCCTTTTCTGGCCGCTTACGTTGCTTCCATTTGACGTTGCCAAGTAATTCTTGGCTCATAGAAAGAAATCGGTGTTGTTTCGGGAGACTGTTACGAGCCCTAAAATTTTATTTTTAGACTCGTCTTTACCGAAACTTTCAAGTCAGAATTCGTGATTTTTGGTATGGCGTAGGTCGCGCGTGTTGGGATCACTACTATATCCAGTAACGGAAGGAGGCAACCGCCAAAATCCAGTGCTAGAGCAGCGACATCTCCGCCTCCACCGAGGAATGCACTCTTTCCTCTAGTCTCGTTAACCAGACGCTCCTTCTTTTTCGATGAGAAGACAATCGTTCTCAAGGAAGGAAGGAGAGTCTGGGATTTGATGGGGGGTTGCTCTGAGAGGCGTCCGTGGGATGATGCTGAGTTTGATATTTTGCTGAGCCGTCGTCTCGGGTCCTTCCCTTTTCAGCCAACGCTGGCGCGCAACCGTTCTGCGTCCTCTCCTGAGCTCAAGACGGCTTCATTTCTTAAAGTAATCTATGCTATAATTATTCAAAACTACAATGGACAAACGGGACGCGTTTGACGCGCTTTCGGAACACCTACCAGCTGTGAACTCGCGTGAATGGCTGAACTCCCTACTCCGAGCGCGCCGCAAGGTCTCGACATATGGCCACACCAAATCGACCTCTCTATGGCAGTAAACGAGGGAAAGGATGTCTTCTGCGTCGTTGCAACTGGGATGGGCAAAACTGTGATATTACAAGCCGGAGCCCTCGCAGCGCACGCGCAGGGAGAGAATGCCATTGCTCTTATCAGTGTGCCCACCAAAGTACTTGTAGAGCAACAGGTGTGTAACCATTCATCTCACAGACTACCTGATATGAAGTATTGTTTTAACAGGCCGATGTAGCGACGGCACGCGGGTTACGTGCACTTGCAATTAATGAAGACACTGTCCGAGACGCGGCTCATGAAAAGCGAGATCTCTGGGCTGAGTTAGTCCGCGGAGACGACGTCCGTGTTGCAATCATGACGCCGCAGATGGCTCTGGGAAGGAAGATGCAACAACTGCTGAACTCGCCAGCTTTTGTCGCGCTCATCCGATGGGTGTCCGTTGACGAGGCTGGGTTAATTGACCAGAAAAATGGTGTCTTTGCGCCCCATTACCTCCGGCTCTCTATTCTCCGAGTGAAGCTCCTAACATCCACCCAATGGACAGCAGCTACAGCCAGTGCGACGACGGAACGAGCCCCAATCATGGCCAAGAAATATGGCATGAAACCCGGGGCATACGTCGACGCTCGCTACTCAGTCAATCGGCCAAACCTTAAACACATACCCCGCTTCTACCAACACGCCCACACTGGGTCGGGGCATCTGGATTTCAGCTTCATCGTCCCCTTCGGAATCACGAGCGCATTGCAGATCCTCTTGACGGTTATTTTTGCCCACACCATCGAACGCGCATTCAGTATCATGGATTTTCTCGACAAATTGATTTCCCCCGACATCCCGAATGCTGGCTCCCTGATTAAGCTGTACAACAGCCTAATGACCAGCTCATATCGTCGCAACCTCAAAGCAGATTTCCTGGCTGGAAAGGTCCGTGTAATCATCGTCACGGACACGGCAGCATACGGGTTCGATGTCCCGAATGTGTGCCGTGTTATTACCACCGATCTTGAGGTGGACTATGAAGAGGCCGATCGAAAATATGGCCGCGCAGGTCGAGACGGGCAACCAGCAGAGGTCATAGCCTTTGCCCCATTGTGGGTTAGAAACCTGCCTCCGACAGTCGTCCCATCGACGAAAGCAGGAGAGGATGAAGAAGAGAAGCGGGCAAAGCTGCAGGAACCCACACGTGCATTTTTCAATCCCATCGAATATTTCTGTACGCGCCACGCAATCCTCCATTACTACTCGGAACCATATATACCCCGCGACTGCCTCTGCGCCCCCATTCATGATCCAGACACCAGCAACGACGACCTAGCCCGTGTCCAAGAATGGAAAGCCTACTTCGAACAGCTTCACGTCGCAGAGCTCACATCCGGACCACGCATCCAAACCGATGGCGCCTTCCGAGCACTCGATAAGCCCATGCGGACCTCCCTCTCGCACATGCTAGATCGTTGGAGTCATCAAATTTGGGCACACATTCGCCCGTCACGTGAACTCCCGTGTTCTTGTTTTTTTCCCCCTTTGTCCTGGAGGCTGTTCTGGACAAGGCCCACCACTGTACGAGTCTTGACAACCTCAAAATAATTACCAAGGGCTGGGAGTGCTTTAACGAGCACGGCTCCATTCTGCTCACATTCGTAACGGAACGGGCCGTCTCTAGACGGCCCGTCGAGTCGCTGAAAAAATTCCTGACGGGACGGCACGGTCAACGGGACGGCCGTGAAGGGTTAACGGGTATGTTCGAAGCTTTGAACTGTTGTTTTTTCGTACAGAATTTGATACTAAAGCTGTTTTAAGGCTGTGGGACCTGCGAAGTACCCACAGTTAGCTTTTCGGGGTTCAATTGTGGAGGTGGGTGCAGATATAGTCAATACCTTTCCGCTCACTGAGACAGATATGATGCAAATAACACCAGAGAAAGGATGGTGAGTGCTTCTAAGCCCAACTGAATCCCCTGCAACTGCTAAACATGGCATAAACTGGTTAGCCTCGCTAAAACTTTCGAGAATTGACAAATGCAACTCCGACATCAGAGTTCGGAGATTGCCGAAATCGCAGCAAATTGACTGGAACTTGGAATTTTTAGGGTAAGATCAGAGAGGACCGAGACCGAGGCCGTTTAGGAAGTGTAGGTGCGGGATTTAGCCACTATCTGTGCCAGATTACAGCCTCCTGACAGCAGAAATGAATGACCCGTTGAACGGCCGTGACGGCCGTGTTTCAACGGGCCGTCGAGGACGAAAACCGTGCCGTAGCCGTGCCGTCGATTTGTGGAGAAAATGGCTGACGGAACGGGCACGGCACCCGTTCGACGGGTGCCGTCGAACCGTGCCGACGGTCACGGGCGGCAGCCCTAAACGGAAGTCATGAACAGCTTTGATGGGATTTTTGAGGAATTGGCCGATGGCAGCCCGGATGGTGTTGAACGACTCAAGCTGACACCAGAGGCTCGCACTCTCAGTCGCCTCGCCACTATTGCAATCCTCAAGGTGTTATGCCGCGAGAACAGAAGTAAAGTCAGCGGCAGCAAAGCCGAACTCGTTGAACGGCTTATGTTACATTTCGCAAGGTGAGCCACTTGGATTGCAGACTCCTATCTTGTGCTGAATATGTTTAGCATAAAAAAACCTCTCCCCGGCGCCGTAGACGTCGAAAGAATCAAAAAATCTCTTGCGGATGCGAGCATCACTGCTCTTTCAGACAAAACTAATTTACCAAGCGAGGCAGTCAACGGGAAGAAACGGCGTCGGCAAGTTGAAGATAAAGAAAATTGACAGCATTGCGTATATACTTATAATTTAGTTGCCGGTAACAAATGCCCTGAGATCCATAATCCCCTCTGTCATGGTTATTGGAGTGGCTGGAACTGAGTCCTGAGAAGGAGTGGTCGGTTCTTCTTCACCACCGGTAGCAGGGCCTCCACCAGCGGTGCGAGTCAGAAAGGTTTCTAGCTGGCCATTCAGCAATTTGGAATGGCTGATGCCAAACTCGTTGCTGACTTGATATGGCTGATCGCGACCAGCATCGTACTCGAGAATGTGGTTTTTCCGGAAACGAGAGCCTAGTTGGTTGATATCATGGATGGTGGTCGCATCTGTGTGACGTTGGCCGTTCCGCTTGAGTCCAAAGAGCCCCGGGAACTTCTCCCGAAGGTCGCTGATCCCGGAGATATTGAGACCAACTCTGTCCGCCAGATGAGTGCTATCGAAATTGTGGCTTTTGGAATTAAATAGGCGCTTTATCCAGAAATTGAAGTGCTCTTGAAGCAGATCAAGTGGAAGCCAATGACCAGCCAGCCCGGAAGGATTGACGAGGTAATTGTTGAGTACCGCGGTCTTCAGGTCGTCGGAGTACTCGAGTAAGAAGTTGCAGGTGAGCTCGAGCAGCTCGTTCCCGTAATTCGTAGATCCGGCGCCCCAAAATGAGAATCGAAGCAGCTCGAAAGACGTCAGTGTCCAAAAAAGGAATTTTGAATTTTGTGCGGCTACCTTGAGGACTTCAAAGACTCTACCAATGTCGCCCTCGGCGGTGGCTGAGCGTTGGCAGCTGTCCTCGAACACTTCTTTTTCCGGGCTTTTAAGCCAGGGGCAGGGGTCTGAGCTGAAATCACAAGTCAGAAGGAACCCCCTTCATAAGATGGAAGACACTAACTTGTTACCATCTCTGGCTCGTCATAACCTGTAAATCCACTCCAAGATTCACCATATATTTCGAGGTCACGATCAGTGTGGCCCAGTGCATCGTCCGCCGCTGCGGAGCACATGTAGCGGTCGTAAACCGTGGAGGCAAGGGAATGAAGCTCGTCGAAGGTGCAATCGCTCAGGGGTCCATCGGGAGAGAAGTATGTTTGGAGGGATCAAATAATTTGGTGTTGCTCGGAGTGATTAAATCGGTTTTCTACTCGCAAAGAAGGCTGTAAAATGTCAGTGTAGATCACAACTATGAACCAGCCAGCTTACTGTAGAGCGTCAAGAACGACGGACTCGAAACGATCCTCGAGAATATGATGCGCCGGATAAAAGTCACATTTTTCGTGATTAAACTTGTCGCGCTCCATGACGACACAGTCGTGGTGCAGGCCAAATGTCCCCTTCTCGAGCTCGGAATACCAATGGAGTTTGAAGATCGCTTCTTTCCATGCCCACTTTAAATGCGAAAGCTGGATAATGGGAAGTGCCCACTTATGCTGCTCGTAAGGTGTGTCGCCTTTCGCAGTGTAGCGGATGATTTTCCGAATACGGTCAATACTGAGCTGATCTCCGCAGATCATGATCATCCATTTGAAGAGCGAGATGGGGAGCATGAACAGTTGACCGATGACGAGATTTCGCAAGACACTCGCAGCGCCGACCGTTGTAGATTCATCGATATTGGTGGGGCAAGCCGTATGGATCTTTCTCTTTCGAAGCCGGAGTCGATGCTTTGCGTGTTTCGTCGTAAAGAGCGCCTCGACTCCGGCCCTGTGGTGGGCCAAGGAGGGGACATATTTGAGCCATATCCGTAGCACCGTAGCGGCACCGATCCCGCGGATGTGTTCCCAATTGATGTCGTCGTGCATCTGCTTGACCGTCAACTTAAGACGAACTTTCTCTTTGATCTTCTCGATTAACGGCTCGTTCCGCATCGCCCCTGGCGGCATGTCCTCGAGCTCGATCACTGTTGCAGCTGTGCCGCTCGTGAGTTCGTCTTTATGGCCCAGGTGTGCCTGCCAGGCTCGCTGCATTTTGTTGACGTTGTCAAAAAGCAGCAGAAAGCCTGGGCTGAGATCGATAGGGAACGTGCCCAAGAGTCGCAGCTGAGCATCTGAATCCACAGCGAGAACGCTGAGTGTCGCTAGGGTTGTCTGGTATGAGACTGCGAGGCCGAGACGGCACAATAGGGACACAAGCTCCCGGTTTGCATTGCAGGTAAAGGCAAACAAGCCGATGAGCATTAGGAAGACCAACGCAAACCGGTAGCGAAAGTAGAGCAGCATGAGAATGCATGCGGTGACGGCCTAGACAGGACAAATTTAGATGCAATAAGAGCGGAAATCTACGATCCGTACCTGCCATGAATCACGCTGTCCAATTTTAGTAGACAGAGGACTGGGAAAGTTGAGTGAGGCTCCAGATTCTTCCTCGTCGTCGTTGCTCCCAGTGTCAGGCTCTGGCTCTGGCCATTCTGGCGCCTGACTGCTTTCGCCATCCGCTGGTGCGGGCACACTCGGATTCCCAGAAAAAAATGGCAGGTCCGCGGATACAGACTGCCCAGGCGCGTCGAATGATGCGGGTGCCCCAGCTTCCGCAGATGCAGCGCTCCCGCTGACCGCATTCTCTATCTTCCGCCGGGCCCGCGAGTTGACGGCAACTGTGGCACCTACCGCAAAGACTGCAGGAGCTACTCGTGCGACTGTTTCTTGGCTTTGCTGCATGCTCCATGCCCCCAGAATCTTGTCCCATGTCCAGGCCTCCGTCCCAGGCAACCGGACAAATTCGTGCGTAGGATCCAAAAGTCGATTTGACTCTGTATCCGCGCGCACCAGAATGATATTGAGGGCCCAATCAATTAGCGCATTCCGCGTGCTATTCGATCCCGGAGGTATGAGGTTACTGTCCAGGCGGAGGGATGGTCTGAGGGCATGACGGGGCAGCGAGAAAGACGGCTCCTCTGTGATACCCGCAGTCCAACGCTGAGACTTGACATGGTGGAAAATCAAGTTGACAATTGCAACGGGGTGATGAGTCGGATCATCTTCTGCACCTCGCAAGAAGGAGGCGATTGAAGACGAGACGCTGGAATGCTTGTTGTACTTGCGTTCAAATAACACAGCCAAAAAGCTGTCAATGGTGGGGAAGCCTGCCTTGCGAATAGCGCGAATCACCACAAGCAAGCGATCCTCCGTTGTCACAACATCGATGGGCCATTGAAATATGCGCTTCTGACGGCGAGGGGATGTCCCTGGGACAATACCGTTGAATAATTCCCCGGTAAATGCAACAGCCAAGAGAGTCCTGCTTCGCTGCCTCAGTCAATGGAGGAGTTTGGAAAGCCGGGCCAGGAACGGGAGCCAATGGGGGAGGATAGCTTGAGACAAGATATGGGTATGGCTGGGGGCTGAACATGAATGACCCCGTCCCCGGAGTTGCTGGCGAGTGATAAAAAGGCATCGGTGCGGGCATAAAGAATGGATTAGGAGGCGGAGGTACAGCTCGTGGAGTACTGAGGGGGTTTCTATATCCATCTTGATTATTGTCCCTTAGAGGATCAGAGTCTTCAGCCATGGACGCGACTCAAACTTGACTCAAACGCGACTCAGTCGCAATGGAGAGCACCCTATTTCTGATATTACTAATAATAATTGGCGACGGCTTCAGCTCGGATCACAGGTTTTGGAACTCAGCATCATCCCACGAACGCCTCTCAGAGGTACCCCCATCAAATCCTAGACTATCTTTCCTCATGTTTTCATCTTCCTTTTGGCCGGTTTCTCTTGGCCTTGCGGCTTTTGCCGTCTTGGCACATCGCGGCTCATTTCGGAATAAAGCTGAGATCGATACACATGACATTGATGGCAACCCCCGTGAGACCAAATATGACCGAGCGACTGAAGCTACATAACACGGCAGACAATTAGGTTCGGATCAAGGCTTGCCACAAGATCCGAAAATTGTGGGATGTGTTTGAACATGAATATCTCTCCCATCTCTTTGTAGATTTATTTGCTGTAAGATATTGATATGTTAATTGGATCAATCCCAACATCCTACGCAAATATGTGAATTTTTGGATACCCTGGGAAGTTTTATGAAGGGGTTTTCCAGATTTTATGGCCTCGATCGAACCGCACTTGTCGTAGCATAAAGTTGTACACCAAATGTTAAGGGATTCCCACTGGCGACTGCAAAACACACTTTTCCTCAGGCATCCGTTTCGGGACAGTGTGACGAGATGTGTCTAATTAGTGACACATGTCACATGAAGGGGAGAAAGGAACACGGCGCGGCGGTGGTAGTCGACGGGGTGCTTGAGGCGATTAGGGGGTCCATTTTCCATTGTGGAAGAAGCTCAGACGAAGGTGAAATAATTTTTTATGATAATCTGCATTGCTGACAAATCCTCTTAAAACATAGGTCTTTCTGCGAAAATTCCAGACAATTTGTCCCTTGCTCTAATTATTCAGAATAAGTGTCCTAGACCATGCGAATATATTAGAGAACATTTCCTTCTCTTCGGTTTTCATTTAATATAAGCGGACAACACTCTACGAGATGGTTTTTCAACGGGTACATTTTTTCGGATCGCTACATCAATGCTAATTTATAGGAATTATACGGACCTGTGACAAAAGTGTGAAGAGGCGAAACTATTTTCCATGTTCTTTTAAACATGTTGTCTGTGGTAATGGGGAGGATCGACGGGCTCGTTGTAATAGGAGGACGCGACGAACACATCCCAAATTTGTCTGACTTTGGAACAAGCCCCTTCTCAGAATTCCCTAGCAAATAGGGCTCTCATCCGTCCGTCCCGTTGAACGGGATGGGTGATGACGGCCGTTTTTTTCACACGGGCCGTAGGCAGATGGCCCGTCGAAGGAGGATCTCTTGAATGTTGATGGACAAGTACCACCCGTTCGACGGGTCACGGCCGCCTAAGACGGGCATATTTATAAGTGTAAATATTTCGGCGGCCTTGTAGGATAGTTAGTTGTATTTTAATAAAATCTGATATTAACGTGGATCTAGAAAATTAGAATGGGGTCTCGAAGCTTCTCAGAAGCCTTACAGGCCTCGTAATACGGGCTAACATAAATATATGCGGAGCTGCTAAAAAAAACGAGGAAGGAGTTTGCTTGTAGGCCGAGAGTCATACGTGACAAGTGCTTGCCGCATTATACCAAGAGAGGTGAGTTGAATATGCACTTACCTTCAGCCTTTTAAATCCCTTTGCTAAGGATAATTTTGAGGCAGTGTGTTTCGCATTTTGAGGCATTAATATATAAGTGCGCATTCATGACAATACATACTAACCCCCTTTTTATTCCATTGGAACATGCCATTACCAATGGGGCACGGCGCTCGGTGGGGGAAGCCACGAGGGAGCAAAGAGTGAGGAGAGGATAAAGGAAGGGGTGCGGAGTGGGGGGGGCGGGGAGTGAGTGAAGGGAAGGGAAAGGAGGCGAAAAAAAAAGGGTGTTAGGGAACCACTATACGCGCGAGAGAGTGGAGGTGGAGGTGAGGAAGAGGAAGAAAGCGAAGCAGAAGGGAAGGCAAGGCAAAGCAAGGCTGGATGGATAGGGTGAAGGAGGGATGCGAGGACGGGGGTGCGGAGGACGGACAGGGTGCGTAAGGATGAAAGGGTGGACGAGGACGTGAGGATGCGCATGAAGAGATAAAGGAAGAAGGAACACGAAAGGTGACAGCGACGATTCCGCTATGGCGAGTATACGGCTGGGCGGCTCCCGATTGGCAGGAGGACGGTACGTCGACAGCGCGAAAAAAAAGGACGAAGAAACGCGCCACACTGAGGGTGCTGCGCTGCCTGCGGGGGTGCGACGGTGGACGCGCCGTCCCTCAAGGTCGGCGCCGCTTCTACACGATCGGGGACGACCGCCGAGGCACGAGAGCAAGGGAGACGCGGGCGGGTATGCGTCATGGAGCCGCATGCAAGTCGAGTCGCACGGCGCCCAGCAGAGGATCAGAGCGGCATCCCCGATGGAGAATGACCAGGGGCGTACGAGGATGCACGAACAGCGAGTCGGTCGGGGCGCTACTAGTATTTTGCGCGAGAATGGCGACGAACTCGCGCGAGGCACACTGTGCGATCGCGACCCCACACCGGTCGACTGATACCGACGCAGGAAACGCATGTGGAGCACAGAAAACGAATAAGGGAAGACGTAGGGGTGAAACGGTCAAGGTGGAAAGGGTGAAATCGGGGAAAGAAGATGAAAACACGTACCCAAGCCCCCCAGCTCCTCCTCGCCCATGCGCATGAACGCACGACCGCCCACGCCGCGGTGCGCGGTCCACGCGCCGGCCTCACCACCGAGGTATGCACCAGCTGTGCGGGCGTCCAGCGCTTGGGCGAGATGGTGGTGGTTATTCCTCTATTGTCTGGCGTGGTTTCTGTCCCTTTATATGCAATATTAGATTTAAAAAACAGCGAATATAAGGATAGAGAGGAAACGCACCCAACCCAAGCGGCACCGGCAGCGCCCTCGGGCTCTCCGCAGCGCCACCCACTTACGCCATCCCTTCGCTTGAGCTCAGGCTGCGCGAGTATCTGTGCCCACGGTACTCGCCCCTCCTCTCGCCCACCGCCTTCCCACCGCTGCCCCCGCCATTCCCATCACCGCTAGCACTGGTGTTACTACTGGTTCTCTCCCGGTGCAGCGAGGGGTGCGGCGACGGCGGCGGCATGTAGTGGTGCCGCCCGCGAGTCAAAGAGCGAGTTGGTGCGCGACCGCGGCGTGGGCCAGCTATTCGCATTCGTGGTGGTGTTGTTATCGGTGGTATTATCCCGGAACCGGAGCGTAGACGGCGACTTTGTGAGCGAGGCGGGGCGCGGAAAGGCGAGTGGCACAGGGCCGGGACTGGATATCGTCGATATCGTTGGCGTTTTCGTCCGTCGTCGGAAGCTCAAGCCTCAGATGAACGAGCACGACGTCGTCGTCAGTCTCAATGGGTGGGAGACCGAACTTGAAAAAGGAGACGCTTGATTTGGTCATGATTGGTTGGGAAGTCGGGAGTTGCCGGGCTTGGTTCAAGTTTCAAGTTCAAATTATGGTGAGGTATTAACATATCTGCGGCATAGATAGTGTAGGAAAGTCTCGGTGGATCATAGTGGATCGTCTCTGTTACTTGAGCCAGTAACAGTTCTACAGCGGGAAGATGGGGGTTCGAATCCCTCTGCGGAGACAAACACTTTTTTCCATGCAACACATTACACGGATTGATTTCTCGCTGTTCAGTAACCACCTTTCTGTACAATACACATCTTTTTTTTGCGCGCGACTCAGATAAACTTCACTTGAACCCAAACTCACACTGACTGATTGATATTTTATTCGGGGCGGTCTATTTACAACCTCCTTTCGCACTTACAATAGCTATCCTCAAATAAGGGCAGGAACGCCTCGGTGGATCGTTGGTTGATCATCCCTTCTTCGTGATGGAGGGTATATGTCTATGAGATCATGGAAAGACGAGGGTTCGAGTCCCTCCCGAGGCATGAACAGCCGGCAAGAACGACTGTCTCTTTTTTCCTCACCTGGTGCAGGTTTTTCTGCATCAGGTTTACATTAACTTCGTGCGGTTCTATCCATTGAAGGACGTGAATAACTGGCACCAGGAAAGAGTCCGCGGTAATTCATTCATTATTCTGATGGTTGGGTCGCTCAAGCAAAGGCAGGTCTACAGCTCACACAGAATTCACTACACCCACCCAGCCTCGAAAAACAGAGAATAAAGCCTTGGTGGATCAATTGGCAGATCATCCCAACTTTATGAACTGTCCTTCAATGAGTATACAGGAAGCCGGAGGTTCGAATCCTCCCCGAGGCATGGGTTTAGTTCTTCTTGGCTTTTTTTGTTTCTCCATCATACAAAACATGCCAGTCTACATATTTATAACTACGCAAACACGAGAGCTTGAGTGCATTTCTTGCCTTCACCACGATATATTTGGTCAATGGTCGAGAAGGTTGAAAACGGACATGCGCACAAAAATCACCGCACCTATCCAACCTCCGAAATATTGAGAATAAGCCTTGGCGGAACAACTGGTAGATCGTCCCAGTCTTATATTGCAAGTCGTTCTGTGTAGTCCGTAGGAAGGCGGAGGTTCGAATCCTCCCCAAGGCATACACCAAGCGTTTGGCGACTTTTTGTTCTTGCCTTTATTTTCCCCGTGTTTCATTCGAGAGTCAGAACATGCCAGCCTGTACATCCATCGACCTATGTAAAATTGCCAAACCAATTGGAGTTCACATTGATTCAAGCGTAGCTTAGAAGGTTGAAAACAGACATGCGCACAAAAATCACTGCACCTATTCAACCTCCGAAATACTGAGAATAAGCCTTGGTAGATCAAATTGGTATATCATCCCAGCTTTATATTCGAAGTCGTAGTTCGTGGGAAGACCGAGGTTCGAATCCTCCCCAAGGCATGGTAAAGATACCTTCAAAGACTTTTTGTTCTCACTTTTTTGTTTCTTCATCGTTTCAGTTCTTTCATTGACAAAACACGCCAGTCTGTGTGTTCATCTACAAACCAATTGGAATCCACATTCATTGAATTTTTGTTTGCTCGGATCACCAATAACTGACGAGATGCAACTCGCACAAAAGTCACAACACCTATCTGACAGCCTCGAAATACGGAGAATAAGCCTTGGTAGATCAATCGGTAGATCATCCATCCCAAGTAAGGAGTTCTATGGGAAAACGTCGGTTCAAATCCTCCCCAAGGCATAGTTCGTTTCCAACCAATGAAAGTTTTTCACCCCTTCTTCCTTCTTAAGCCTTCCAGCTTGACATTTACTAGCCGTCCTCTGTAGCCGACCGAATATTCACAAACAAACCTGAATTTCAAGGGTCATACTTCTTGTGTACTCGTAACAATTATACTTCGTCATTAGCTGACATGGCTGAAAAGAGTCATTCAATTCGTACAGAAATGACAGCACTTAACCAAGCTCGACATATGGGGAATAAGCCTCGGTGGATCAATCAGCAGATCATCCCTATTTCGTTATTTGACTTCGAATTGCATAACCGGGAAGGCGGGGGTTCGAATCCTCCTCAAGGCATTCGACTCGAAATGGGTTTTGTTCTTGCCTAGATTTTTTCCCCATCGTTTCAATTCATTTTGCCGCTCTACGACCTCAGATGTAGAATGGCCAAACCAATTTAATTGCCATAGTCCACATTCGTTCGCATTTTTGCTCAGATATTTGGTTGATCGGCAAGGTCGAAAAATCGACCTGCACTAGCACGAAAATTATTGCACCGATCCAACCTCCGAATGTAGAGAATAGGCCTTGGTGGAACAATTGGCAGATTGTCCCAGTCTTGTATTCTAAATCGTTCGGTGTAGCCCGTGGAGATTCGAATCCTCCCCAAGGCATTGGGGGAAAATGTTAGTCTTTTTGTTTTCTTCTTTTGCTTTCTTCCTCTTGGCCTGCACTATACACGTTCAGGGGGCCAGCCGTTTGTGTGCGGTCGACCAAGTACTCAAAAAAAAAAATAATCTGGAGCTCATACTTCCTCCATACTTGTACGGTTGGTGACAAGGTTGAAGGAGACAGGCGCGCGCCTCGCCGCCGAGGTATGCGGCCAGCTGTGCGGGCGTCCAGCGCTTGGGTGAGATACTGGTGGTTATTCTTTTATTGTCTGGCGTGGTGTCTATAATTATTAAATCAGGATTGGGAGCAGAATATGGGCAGCGAGGGAACACACCGAACCCAGGCGGCACGGGCAGCGCCCTTGGGCTCTCTGCAGCGACACCCCCATACGCCATCCCCTCGCTCGAGCTCAGGCTGCGCGAGTAGCGGTGCTCGTGGTGCTCGCCCCTCCTCTCACCCCCGGCCTTTCCGCCGCTACCTCCTCCATTCCCATCCCCGCTAGCGCTGGCGCTACTCCTGGTTCTCTCCCGGTGCGGTGAGGGGTGCGGGGGCGGCGGCATGTAGTGGTGCCGCCCTCCATTCTGCTGCTGCAAGCTAGTGGAGTTGGAGCGCATGAGGAGCGCGGTGGAGGTCGTGTGAATGGGGTATGGGTGCGCGTTGGGCTTGAGGTCATCGATGCTAGGCGTGCTGCGGTGCGGCGAGCCTATGCATAATCAATAAATTAAACTGATAGCTCTCGCAGTAGCAGGTACGTACCTCCAGCAGTGGAATCAAACAGCGAGTTGGTGCGCGATCGCGGGGTGGGCGAGCTATTCACATTCGTGGTGTCGTTATTATTGGTGATATTATCCCGAAAACTGGATGTGGTCGGCGACTTTGTGGGCGAGGCGGGGCGCGGAAAGGCGAGTGGCACAGGGCCCGGACTGGATATCGTCGACATCGTCTGTGTGGTCTTCGTTTAAGGCTCAAACCCCAGATGAACGAGCACGACGTCAAGAGTCTCAGTGGGTAGGAGAAAGTACCAGCCGAAAAAGGAGACACTCGATTTGGTCAGGATTGGTTGGGAGGCCGGAATTGCCGGGCTTGGTTCAAGTTCAAATTTAATTCTAGCTGAATTGGAAGGGTACACTTATCTGGTTGCATAGGTATCGCAGGAAGGCCTCGGTGGATCATGGTGGAACGTCCCTGATACTTGAGCCGGCACCACCACTTCTACAGCGGGAAGATGGGGGTTCGAATCCCTCCCGAGGCATGGGGCGCCGGGATGCAAGTCTTTTTGTCGTAGCTTACACGCATTATTTTCTCGCTGTGCAATAACCATACAATATTCATTTTTCTCTGCGCACGACCCAGATAGACTTCGTGCTTTGAATGCAATCCCGGACTGATTGATATTTTATTCGACGCGGTCTGTTTACAACCTCCTTTCGCACTTACAATACCTAGGCTTGAATTACGAGTCCTAACTTGTTTAGGATTCGTTCTTTTCAACCTGTTACCCTGCAAAAATGCGACCGGAATTCAGTTGCTTTTGATTGAACTTGTACATATTTGTGGGATGCAGTGCCTGTCCTGCCGCAGCCCATTTGGAGCGTATTTTCGTGAGTCACTCGGCACCTTTCGGTATTTGCACCGAAAAATGTTTATAAGCCGCAGGACCACGTCTATTTTGGATGCAGTACCTGTCAAAGCTTCCACAATCCATGACGGCGCTGTGTCCGTCAGTGTCAACACGGGCCCGGAGCGCGAGTGCGCATATAGACATGGGTGCATGGAATATGGTCCCGGATTCCCCGCCGGCGGGAGACTCGGCCAACAGCCTGCCTGCAGGCCCCTTTTGCGACATCCTTCTCCTCCTCGGCGGATTCACCCAGTGCGAGCGCTGAGTGAGCAACGCTTGTAAAAATAACTGAGTGATGAAACACGGACATTCTGTGAGTCACTCGACTCTTTCACCGAAAGAACAGACCGCATTTATGAACAAATTGTCGCTAGTGTTGAATCCGGGATGATTATTTTATCAAGAATGACAAGCCCATCCTGAATGGGGCTGCCAGCCGGAAACTGTCAGACGCCACGGCAATCTTGCGCACGGTGTAACGACCGGGCATTAATAAACATCATTGAGGATGATGACGGATGTGAATTGTCTCGGGGTTATAAGTAGGCCACAGACGACTTGGGCCCTACACTAAACACATTTACTACACCTCCCACTTTAAACTTGCAACGAAATGCCACTCTCTATATATTTCCTCAACTCTACTTCTTGGCTACCATTGTCTTTGCCAGCACCCTATATTATCAAAGCCTTTTTGCGCAGAATTATCCCGGTCTGTTCCAAAACCTCAGGCTGGATACTTGAAACTGATGACACATTATTTTCAGGTCCTCTCATTTGTGATATGAATTTATGCACTGCTGCCGTCTTTGTTTTGATTGTAATTACGGTTGTATTTTTTGTTCATGCGGGGCTTCAATCCACTTATGAAGGGCAACTCTGTGAATTTTTCCTGCCACATTTCTTTTTCCCTCCATCCCTCTATGATGGCAAGACGGAGGTTTGAATCATCCCCCAAGGCATGGGGATGCGGCTCGAAAATGCCTTTTTTACTCCTCCGTTTCTTTCCACATCCTGTCTTCATTTCATTTTATATTCAAACGTTTCCAGTCATTCTGGGCATTGAATTTAGTAATTCGACCTTTGCAAGTAAAGGGGAATTCGGATTAATTTACTTTTCGTCTCTGTTCATCAGCCGGGAGTAGTGACGACGGGAAGACGGTGATTGGAGTCCTCCATTTATATAATTTCCTTGTTTCTAGAGCGAAAATACATATCTAATTTCTAATGCTGGTCGCGTTGAATTTTCGAATTGGTATCATTCTGTGCGTTCAAGTAAGTCACTTTACTTTAGGAAGCAGATTTGAGCCCAAGCTCACTCAATTTCTCGCTTACTCCGAAGATATTCAGCCGGCGACAAGGTTAAAAACACAGGCAGCTGGAATAAAACCTCTGCACCTATCCAGCCTGAAAATAATTTTATGAAGCCTTGGTAGATTGTGGGTAGATCCTCAAAATACAGGGAAGACAGGCTGGGCATCCCAATTTTTGCAGTAGCTTCTCAGAAGCGTCTCTGAATGTAAAATTCACGAGGCCGGCATTCAAGTATATGTGTTTTCAATCCAACAATGGAAAATCTAATTCAAATGCAACCCACAGCATTTGGAATCACAGAAGAAGTCTGGAAAAAAAAACCTATCAGATCATGGCTTCCAAGATCTGAGGGAACCTAGGCTCCAGTCCAGCCTGTCGTATCAAAACAGTTGTGTCAATAGACAGGCTGGTTGATCTGAATTTGAATTTGTATCACACACTATATACCATATGGGGTAAGTTTGTAAGCATCCATCAATTTACAGCCTGACTGTATGTCTGCTCTGCCAATACATTAAATTGGACCGCTAGGACATTTTAAATACTTTATTGAGAAGCCGGAATCTTGGCTAAGCCCGATATACAAAGTATTTAGCTTGCTGGAGGTTGTTTTGTCTGAAGTGGTTCATGTTTGGATCGGAGATCGCTTTGAGAACGGTGCTTGGCATACTTTTATTTCAAATGCACAATTTTTTTTTTTCATGAATTGCAGGGTTTCACACATCTTTTCCAGGCTTTGACAGGTTCAGGAAGAGTTTCTAAAGTGCAGAGCTGTTTTGCTTTTTGAGCAACATGTCATTTGGGATCTGAAAGATAGATAGGAATGGGTTGTGCCAAGAATGCCAGGATCATATCCCGGAGTATGAGCTCAGGCTGCCCCACAGAATGAACCAGACAATAGCAGAATGAATAATCCAGCAGTGCATGTTCCTGTCCCAATGCATGCAGCTTGTTGGGTGAATCTGGCAGCTGCAGGAAGTCATCATACAAGAGGTATGTGATACGTCCACAGGTGATTTCTGTCTGCGCATATGGGAATTTATTGGTTTGCACACGATCCATATAATCTTGAGTGGTATAGTGGATGAATCGAACACTACCATCTGCATGGTTGATAACAACCAACCCAGCACAGACAGAAAGGAAGATATCTGGGTCAAGAAAACCATCTCGATCAAGTGTTTTTGTGCCTGGCTCAATAGCAATAGCTTCCCGGAGTTCCACAACAGAGAGTGGTGTCTTGGCATTTGCAATCCAGATGAGAATTCTTTTGGCAATGTTTCTGTCCTCTTTGCTTTGGGACTCAATGCGATCCATTGCTTCTTTATAACTATCCTCCAAATCTGTTGGCAGACTTTTTAGAGCTTCACGAACAACTTTGACTGTGTTTCTTGTTGTGAGAGAGTCAATGTGAAGCTTAGCAAGCAGGAACCTTCAAGATTGTTGAGTCAGTTAGAACATCTATGAATGAATAAACTGCAGCACTTACATTCCATCAACATTGCCGATAATTTGGTTGTCAATTTCCTGGTGTAGCTCTGGACGGGATTGGACATGTCTTGACAACCGAAATGAGTTCTGTATCTGCGCATCAAGATATCGGCGGATATCCTCCTCTGTTGCCCGGATCTCGACATGAAGTAAAGGGTAAATTGATGTTAGGCTTGAGTGCTGCCAAGTGTCTCGGCAGCACATGGCGCTTGGTCTCCGGATACTCATCAAGGGCATTAATGACAATATATACCTTGGAGTAATCTGCCACCACAGAGGAAAGAATGGCATGCATCTAATTAATGGAGGGTCATGTTTGCTTTTCGAGATGCTTGTGATAAAGTGAATGTGCCGGAGAACCCGGGAGAATGGGCTTTGCAAATATGAGCTGCCGCCAGAGGCCTGCCAGAATATTTTCGGGAGATTGCATATCCGTCTCCTTGTAGTTCAGGTATGCACAGGCAACCCCGACATTCGGGCTCGGAGATTTCTCCAGAAGATAATTGACAATGGCTGATCTATTGGAGGTTGAATAAATATCATCAGCCATAGAAAAGTACTCACGAAAGCACCGTTTTCCCGGCCCCAGCTGTAGTTCAATCAACATGAGAAAAATAGAGCAAAAAGAGTTACACACGCATTCCATAGCACCAGAAAATTGCCCCGGCTCCAGAGACCCAGTCTTTGAATTTAGCATCCTCCAATAACCATAGGCCCGTTCCTTCCTGTCGAGCGCACAATATATCGTCGTGCCGCTGAAAGAAATTCAGCAGCGAAATCCATTCGATAATCCTCTTTCGTTCTGCCGCTGCGTGCTCAGCTTCTAGCCCTAACCCAATGTGAGCCATATCTCATTTCTGGAACCGTGAGCAGCCTCACAATCGATATGCTTTCGCTGATCATCTGCAACATCTGTGATTTTGTTCAGAGCAACTATGCCGAAGCAGAATGTTAGTCAAAATAAGAATCCGGTCCAGCACACACCATCCTGTTCTCGATGGTGTCCCTGGGCAGCGTCAGCCACAGCCTTGATTATTTCTAGCACCAGTGAAATCCGTGAGTGACCAACAGTGAACTGGACAATGTTTGAAATTCTTACGGTCATGATTGTTTTGCTGCTGCTGGCCGATGTCCCTGAATAGTTGCGAAATAAATAAATGATTTCTTATACTGCTGCAGAGATACACACCAAATATCCAACACCAGCCACATGTTGAGCAATGCTTTGAATCTTTCCATCTTGACAAGATCCTCTTCCGCCTCCTTCTTATTCCACAATGTCCAGCTCAGGGCTTTCGGAATTCTCGACCCCGGCTTATTGGCCGATCGCAGCTTAGCCATCACATGCTCCATCGTATCCTTGAATTGAGCCAACGGGTCCTTGAGGCCCAGCATTCCATGGACCGATGAATTGGCCTGCAAGCGGCCTTCAAAGCTCTTGAGCAGCGGCTCGAGGTTTCCGACTTCCGCGAAGAGATTCCGCTGTTCTTTCGGCGCATTGGCAATATCTCGGACCATGTTGATACTCGCTTTGGCGGCAGTAATGAGCTGGAGGATGCTTGCGACGATACCGAGGGGATCGGCCATGGTGGACGAAGGCAAGGACGATAAGCGCTGTCAGAGCTGTCGAGCTGCCAGGGAAGCTGTTACATGCTCATCACTTCATAGAATAGAGCGTCTAAACCAATATATTGCATGCCGATACAGCAGTATAAAGAATGGAGTGTGCGCGCAGGGGGGGATGAAAATGGAAAGTGGCTGACTAGCACTGCTACGTAGGTAGAAACCGACTCTCCGACTCTCTACGGACCACGAGCAGTGCCACTGCGTCGCCCGCGGGCACGCCAAACTGCCCGAAACACGCGATGTCCACGGCCCATTCGTACGTACATATACGAAGCCTCGTGTATTCGTGCGTATCAAAGCCTTGTGCAGCAGTGCAGGAAGACGGAGGAAAGGGAGGGGAGGGAAAAGGAGGACAGGAGGGAATGGCGGCATGAGGCTGACGCGCTCGGCGCACAAAAGTGGCTGACCCCCACTGCGCCAACGTCCACGCCACGATCTACAACGTCCGCGCCGTTGCTCAACATCCGCGCGTCGACATATCGACAGGACGGCATCGACAAAAGTTGGAAGAGCGTGCAGAACGAAAAGGCAGGGGAAAGAGGACGAAAATAGACGCGAGGCCGGGGACGGGACGCAATGGAGGGACGGATATGCGAGGTGGCGGACGCAGACGCGGGTGACGACGCGAGTCAGCTGGGAGGGAGGAAGGGTGAGAGGAAAGGGACGAGAATGGTGCGACGAGCAGAGAGAGGACGCGGGGCGAGCAAGGCGGCGGGCGCCCAACAAGACGAAAGCCGACGGCGCGCGTCGGCTAGGGCAGGAAGGAAGGGAGCGGGAAGCGAGGACGCAATGGTGGGACGAGCGACACGGACGCGCGCAGCGACGCGAGGACGGGAGGATGGGAGGAGGGGGAGGCGGGGACGGGACGCGAGAGGACGCAATGGAGGGGTGAATATGCGAGGTGACGGACGCGGGCGACGACGCGAGTCGGGGAGATTAAGGGACGAAGGGAAGGGAAGGTAAAGCAAGGGTGGATGGATAGGGGGGAGGAGGGATGCGAGGATGGGGGTGCGGAGGACGGACGGGGTGCAGAAGGATGGAAAGGTGGACGAGGACGTGACGATGCACATGAAGAGATAAGGAAAGAAGGAACCCGGCACCGTCGCACGTATCAGCCGCCCGCACCGCAGGCGACACGAAAGGCGACAGTCGACGATTCCGCTATGGCGAGTATATGGCTGGGCGGCTCCCGATTGGCAGGATGACGGTACGTCGATAGCGCGAAAAAAAAGGACGAAGAAGCGCGCCACATTGAGGGTACTGCGCTGCGGGCGGGGTCGTGGGCGAGCCAATCATCTTCGTGGTGCTATTGGTGTTATTCTCCCGACAACGGGATGTAGTCGGCGACTTTGCGGGCGAGGCGGGGCGCAGGAAGGCGAATAGCACAGGGTCGGGGCTGGTTATCGTCGACATCGTTTGCGTCGTCCGTCGCCAGGAGCTCAAGCCTCAGATGAACGACGAGGAGAGTGCCAGGAGAAAGACGCTTGATTTGGTCATGATTGGTTGCTCGGCCGGGAGCTGCAAGGGGGTAGCGGGATTCGAAAAAATGACATCAACCCCATATTTATTTTTCAGCCAAAATCCTGACCCCCCCCCCCCTTGCCTGCTATATAGAGTAACTCTTTCCCACGCCTAAGTCGGAGATCATTTTACTCTCCGCCAAAATTGAAGTTCATTCCCAATTAACTGCGGCAAAAAGGGGCTGTAATTCCGTCGAGAATGGTATACACTCAAAATCCAGCAGAGCTCGGGTTTTTTTCGGCCTCTCAACAACTGGTAACCACTTTTTTGAGTCGGCCTCACTCAGTTCAGCGGTGAGGAATCATAAAAACATAAATAGTTATTTGAGTATGGTATTAATTGTGATGTTTGTGAAAACTGTGCACTTTCAATCACGGCCAAGGAGTGAACAGGCAAGAACATGTTATATTTCGCAATAGGCCGAAAATCGCTTTGTGATGAAATGATTGACGGCTCCACGTGACACTTTATTACCAAATATGGTCGCACAGCCGAAATAAGCCAAATCATAGTACTGAAGTCTTCTGGGGGTCTTTAAGCCTGCTAAAACCTCAATTCTGCATGCTATAGACTTTATGAAAATGTGGTGGCATATTTTTTTTTCCAGCAGATTCCTAGACCCCCCCCCCCCAGGTCGCGGTCTCGGCTTCGGGTCCCGCTACCCCCTTGGGGAGCTGCCGGGCTTGGTTCGAGAAGTTCAAATCATTGTGAGGTGAGTTTACTCCTTATCTGGGGCATAGATATTGCAGGAAAGCCTCGGTGGATCATGGTCGATCGTCACTGTTACGTCAGGTAGACTACTGCGTAGACAAGGGGAAGGCGGGGTTTGAGTCCCTCCCGAGGCACTGTATAGAAAGCACTGACTTTTTCCCTCACTTTATGGTTTTTCTGGATCGAATTTACGTCAACTTCGTCCGGTTCTATCCATTGAAGCAAGTGAACTTGGAAAGCAAAGGCGAGTCCGCGGTAATTTAATTCATTATTTCTGATGGTTGGGTCGCTGAGGCAGAAGCAGGTCCACAGCTCAGATCACCCCACTTATCCAACCTCCAATTGAATTCATAAGGCCCTCCGGGCATCCCCTGGCACCTCCCAGTACGACCTAGACACACTTACCAGCTGGCTGTAACTATTTAACAATTAATTTGTACTATGCCAGCCATTGCTGTAAGATGGCCCTCCGGGCATTCCCCAGTAGCCGGACTCCTTCATGAGCAAGTTGAATGAATACCTTTATTGTTCTTTCCAAGGTATTCACAGCCACCCGTTTCTTCACGATGGCCCTCCGGACATTCCCTATAACTTACCTAGGCTTCTGAACTTCCAACTAGTATCCATTCCTCCTCCTCAACGTTAACATAATGCATCGTTCGGTGATTAGGGTTTCTAATTTTGGATCGGACGACATGATCGAGTGAGTAAACGCGGGTGCAATAGACATGTTTTGTTTCTGGTGTGGAGACCTGGCACCTGAGTCAGCTCGTGGCCAAACACTCAATTTTTGGAACAAGACCACGGAGAATATCGGCACTCAACTTTTTGACGTCTTCAACTATTGTCACGATCCGATTTTGTATCGATACAGCCGCTCTCCATTAGATGAGGGCGCGAGCAGAGATGGAGTAATGAAGGACGGCCATTGAAGGTGATTGATGTTCGTCCAGTAAAGCAGACACATTGAAAGGGGAGTGAGAATCGTCGGACGAGGTCAAGCTTGCAATAGCCCAGAGGGCCTTCCAACAACTAATTTCCCGGCGTATCTCGGCTTCTGCAGACAGAAATCCGCTGTCGGTGGTACGTAGCAAGGACCCGATGCGGTCCCCCAATCGAACCTCGGGGTGAAAGACGAGTGCGTGAATATGATCATCCAGAAGATGCCTCCTAGTAACGCTCCAAACGGCATCAGGGATACTTTCAACAAATGTTTCCAGCCCGGACTCATCTGTTACGGATTTAACGGTCCAGATGAGTGCTGCGCAGTCGCGTTCATGGCGCTTGTCCGAGGGTGGTGTAGCTCTTTTCGTCATCGCTTCCACAGCGGCATCGAGGTCTGGCTTCCGAACCTCTGGAATCGTTTCAGATGCAATGGAGGCCGTTCGTGGGAGATGCGTAGAGTGTGTCATCATGAGACGCCACAGGGAACCAGAAAGCGGAGTCCGATACGGACAGTCGAGGTAGAACAAAGGAAGGACGGTTAGGCCGAAGTAGATTGTCGTGATGAGGCCCAAGAGCCCACTCGCTACGGCCGTGACGACGGGGATGATGGGGTGTAAGAATGCAACCAATCCACCAAAGAACAGGATCAGATAAATGTGCAATAGGAGGGGAACAATTTCCACAACGGCATGCATGTTGAAGCACTTGAGGCCATAGTAAAGATAAGAGCATACGCGTGTGCGGATTATGGGAGTAGATTGCATGTTGGCCCGATGGAGGAATTCACGTGCCCACTGCTCCTCCAGCAGCGTCGCAATGAGAGCACATAAAAGACTCAGGACCACGCTCAGCGAAGCTCCCGGATCTATCGCCAATGGATCGGCAACTCCATCGTCCAGCCAAGTATGGGCACAAGCCCGAGCGGGTAGGTCTCTCAAATAGTCTGGACATATGTCTCATGCTCAATGTTTGCAGAGAACGTGGACATATTCAGTGCTGTATCTGTTTCGCACTCCTCAGAACCCTGTCATGTAAGTAGTTACAATTATTTTGCTGTTTTTCTGATAGGCCGCTGCCAGTGTGCATGCTTCTATTTCGGAGCAACCTGAAGCGACGAAATGACTGTCCCCCCCGATATGTGAACCCCCTATTAGGGACAACGCTTACGAGATGGAGCTGGCGGACGCCATCAAGGAAGGCTTGGTTGAACCAACCGAGGACATTGGGAGCGAGGGACTGCCATACATCTGGGAAGGAGTTGTTTTTGCGATGGATGAGCATTGAAGCCGTTGATAGGTTCAAACTTTAGGCACCTGTTCATCATATGTATTGTACCATGGTGCTGTACTATTTCATTCAATTCGAACGTCATGCGTCACGCGCCACCTTTTTTATTGCCGCAATAATTTTTTCTCGATTTATCAGTTTTTTTTTTCCTCCGAAAAGTTGGGACCTTGTTCGAATTTATCGAAATATTACAGTACTCAAGGACCTGTTGATAAGTCATCAAGTTTGACAGGCGTGAGAGGTTTTGGAGCTCGGAGTTCGGACCGACATGATCGAGTGCGTAAACGCGGCTGCAATAGACATGTTTTATTTCTGGTTTGGAGACCTGGTACCTGAGTCGGTACCAGGAATACAATAAGCGTTGGTGGATCTGTGGTAGATCATCCCAGTTTTATAAGTGTTTCAATTGATCATAAACATCTGTGTTGTAGGGGTGCTCAATTCCTATCTCGTGGGCCCGTCCCGTGGCATATTTGGTCGAAACAAATAAAGATTCAAACTCCGCTTCGTCTTGGTCTCAACCCCACTGTTCCTACCCACATTTCAGAGACAAATGAGCCCCACAATATGTTCAATGAGGTAAAGAATGGTACCCCAAGTGTTTATCTTCCTTCAATACAATGTTCACTGCCAGATATAAATGTATGAATGTGGCAAAACCCCGAAGTTGCGGGCCCCTCAAATTTGTCAGGCCTTGTAAAATTGATCCAGATGAGTTACTAAAGGTTAGGGTGAGTTTAGAGTCAAAGTTGGGCTAGGAAATGAAGCAAGAGGATGTGCAAAACGGTTTGTTTCCTGGCGGAGTTTGAATCTTTATTTGTTTCGACCAAATATGCCACGGGACGGGCCCACGAGATAGGAATTGAGCACCCCTTGTGGGAAGATGGAGGTTCGAATCCTCCCCAAAGCATAAATTGGCTCTATTGCCTTTTTTTCACCATTATATCAATTCAAAACAGGCCGTTCTAAGTTCACACAATCATATGTATAGAACTTGCTCATTTAATTCGGATGCTCGAATTGCCGAGAGGCAGGTCCATAACTCACAGAAAAATCACTGCACCTAGAATTTGCAAACCAATTGAAGTCCAGGTTCATTCGATTTTTGTTTGCTCAGATATTCAATCGTAGGTTAGACGGTTGAAAAGACATTGGGCTCGCACCCAAAAAATTACCCCCACTTACCCAACTTCAAAATACAGAGAATAAGCCTTGGTAGATCAATCGGCAGATCAGTGTCGCAATACTTTGTGCCGTTCGGCAGATGGGGGTTCGAATCCTCCCCAAGACATAGGGTCGACATTGTGGAGTACCTTTTTGTTCTTGCCTTAGTTATTTTACCCCCCCTTTATTCCATTCGAAACCACGCCAGTCTGTGTACATGTGTTCATTTACATATTTTGCAAATCGATTGAAGTCCACGTTCATTCGATTTTTGCTTGCTCAGATATTCAATCGTAGCTTAGACGGTTGAAAAGACATTGGACTCGCACCCAAAAAATTACCCCACCTACCCAACCCCAAAATACAGACAATAAGCCTTGGTAGATCAATAGGCAGATCATCCCAACCTAGTGCACCTCGCGACGAATATACGGGAAGGCGGAGGTTCGAATCCTCCCCGAGGCATGGGATGTCGACGTCTGGCTTTTTGACATTGCTTAAGTTTTTTTCTCTTCATGATAGCAAAACACGCCAGTCTGTGCGTTCCTACATATGTAGAACTGCACAAACACGGGAGCTTGAGTGCATTTATTCCCTCCACCACAATATATTTGGTCAGCGGTCGACAAAGTCGAAAAGAGCATGTACAGAAATCACACCATCTATCCAACCTCCAAATACAGAGCATAAGCCTTACTAGATCAATTGGAAGATCATCCCTACTCGGTGCGTTGACCAGTCACTGTCTGGGGTGGGAAGACGGAGGTTCGAATCCTCCCCAAGGCATTGTGGATTGGACAATAATTTTTTCTTTTCACCATGTATCCTTCTTGCATTACCTCTCATATAACATTGTATGAATGCTGTTCTATGCATAGGGAGAACTCATTAACTAAGTTGGAGTTCGAAAACTCAGGTATTTGTCACAGAAATCTTCGATCAGCGGGTTGAAAAATCGACACGCAGAGTGTACAGAAAACACAGTAAGTTCTCGCGGTTCCCTTTTGGTTCATGAACGCGGCCCCCGTCCATAGTTCAATAGGCTCAAGAATTTGAGCCCTTGTTAAAGAGCCAGCCGCAAGAAGGGGGGAAATTACAAGCACGGCATGTTGGATTTCGGACCAAAACTTCCCGTTGGCCCCTTACTTAACTGTACTTGACGCTACATTGCGGTACATTGCCTTATCCGACTTGTAATTTCACTTTCAGCTACTTGATATGGTTCAGCGTCGCAGAGACGCTTCAGAGATGGGTCCTTTCCATGACAAATTACTTGCATGCTTCATTACTTACCTGGCTTTGTTGTTACACCCCTAATATAGCTCTACTTGGATTTACTTACTGTTACTTTGCTGTACGTTGCTTTACTTAACTGGTACTTTTACTTTACTTTACTTGACAAAAGTACTTAGCCTGCCAAAAGTAAAGTAAACTTAATTTTGTAGGGCTAAGTTAAATTTCATAAGTAACTTAGTGAGGTCTCTTGAAGGACGTGATTAACCAGCACTAGGAAGATCCGGCACTAATTTCATTCATTAATTCTGATCGTTGAGTCGCTCAGGTTTACAGCTCGCACAGAATTGACTGCACCCACCCAGCCTCGAAAAACAGAGAATAAAGCCTTGGTGGATCAATTGGCAGATCATCCCAGCTTTATACGCGTTCTTTAACCGGTATACGGGAGAACGGAGGTTCGAATCCTCCCCAAGGCATTAACAACGACGGTTATCTCTTTTTTCTTTTCTTTTCTTCTTCCTTCTGGCACACCCTATACATGCTCGGGGTTCCAGCCGTTATGTGCAGTCGACCGAATACTCCGAAAAACAAAAATGAATTTGATGTTCACTGTACTTTTTGTGTACTTGCATTCAAGTAATCAGCGGCCACAAGGCTGCAAAAGAGACAGGCAGCTCTCGGATAAATCACACCACCTACTCAGCTTCCAACTGTAGAGAATAAGCCTTGGTAGATCAATGGGCAGATCATTCCTATTGTTTACTTGCGGGTATACTAGGGGAAGCCGAAGGTTCGAATCCTCCCAGAGGCATGGGTTTTCAGTGATGAAGCTTGAAGCGTGGCTTTTTCGTTCTTGCCTTGCATGTTCCCCTTGTTTCATTGTGTCATTTCAAACACACCAGTCTCTGTGTTCATCCACATATATAGAATTTCCCAACCATTCGGAGTCCACATTCATTCAAATTTTGTTTGCTCCGATATTCAATCGTAGCATAGAAGGTTGAAAAGGGACTCGCCGCATTCAGAGACTTCTCGTACTTATCCAGCCTCAAAATAACACTTGGGAAGACGGAGGTTCGAATCACCCCAAGGCATTTGCCACAGATACTGGTCTTGTTTTTTTTTTGCTTTCTTCCTTCTGGCCTGTACTATACACGTTCAGGGTGCGAGCCGTTTTGTGTGCAGTCGACCAAGGACTCAGAAAAAAAATGAATCTGAAGCTCATACTTCCTCCATACTGTACCGTTAGTGACAAGGTTGAAGGAGACAGGCCACTGCACAGAAATTGATGCGTTTATCTATCCTCGAAATATAGAGAATAAGCCTTGGTAGATCAATTGACACTCAGTGACTCTCCCGATAGTTTCTCATGGGAAGACGGAGGTTTGAGTCCTCCCCAAGGCATGACGGTCATCATCGTGCATCTTTTTCCTCACGGATCACCCTGAAATTTACAGAGTGGACGGGCGACATATTTTGTTGCTTCGTAGAGGTCGAAAAAAAAAATACCTCCAGTCAATGCTGGCTGCCCGCATTATTTTTCAGAGGAAACAAAGGAATTATTGCGCCCCAAAATTCATTCCATTTGTCCAACCCACAAATAAATGTATAAGTCTTGGGACACATGTTGGCGAAGGTGTCTGGGGCAGCACGGAACTCGATCGGGGCACAGGAGACTATCGAGAGAGCGCAGGCGCCTCACAATAGCTAGTGCGAGGGCAGCGCATTAAAGATGTCGTGAGGCACGTCGAAGAAAAAATGACACTGCGACGCACGCCGAACTCGCCTGGGGCAGCGTTGGAAGTCGCGTGTGGACGAACAAGAGCGCCCGAAATTCAGGCCCAATGGATACCGATACCGAAGGGCAGCGGAAAGAAGGAAACGCAAGGAAACGGGGAGAACGAGGCAGGGTGAAGGGTTAAATGGGGGGATCGAAGGGCGAGGAGAGATGAAAGGAGGTGAAAATAAAAGAAAGCAACGGAGGAAGAACCACTCACCCAAGCCTTCCCAGCTTCTCCTCGCCTATGCGTACAAATGAACGGCCACCCACGCGCCGACCTCGCCGCCGAGGTCGCGGTGAGAGCAGCGCGGACGTCCAGCGCTTGAGCGAGGTGCCGTTGTTTATTGCTTTATTGTCTGGTGTGGCGTCTGTCGCGTCAAATGAAATTAGGGGCAGGGGTTGTAAGGATAGAGGAAACGCACCCAACCCGGGCGGCACCGGCAGAGCCCGCACCCCCATACGCTATCACCTCGCTCGAGCTCAGGCGGTGCGAGTAGCGGTGCCTGCGGTACTCGCCCCGCCGCTCACCCGCCGCCTTCCCACCGCTGCCCCCGCCATCGGCGTCCCCGCTGGCGCTGGCGTTGCTGCTCGTGCGCTCGCGGTACGGCACGTAGTGGTGCCGGCCCCCGTTGTGCTGCTCTGAGCTGGTGGAGTTGGAGCGCGTGAGTAGGGCGGTAGATGTTGTGTGGATGGGGTACGGGTGCGCGTTGGGCTTGAGGTCGTCGATGCTTGGGGTGCTGCGGTGCGAGCATATAGGCATGATGAATGAATTAAATTGGTAGAATTCAATAATAAGAATGCACCTCCAACAGGGGAGTCAAAGAGCGAGTTGGTGCGCGACCGGGGCGTGGGCGAACCATTCACATTCGTGGTGTTGTTATTGGTGGTATTATCCCGAAAACGGGACGTGGTCGGCGACTTTGCGGGCGAGGCGGGCCCTGGCGGGGCGCGGAAAGGCAAGTGGCACAGGGCCGGGGCTGAATATCGACGACATCATTGGCGTCGTCGTCCGTCGTCGGGGATGAACGAGCACAGCGTCAGTCTCAGTAGGTGGGAGAAAGAACTAGCCGAAAAGGAGACACCCGATTTGGTTGGGAGGCCGGGAGTTGCCGACTCGGTTCAAATTATGGTGGGGTATTAACGTATACTAAGCGCAACACATATCTGTGGCATAGATGGTGTAGGAAAGCCTCGGTGTATCGTCCCTGTTACTTTAGCTAGCACGTGTGCGCACGTGCGCTACAGCGGGAAGATGGGAATTCGAATCCCTCTCGAGGCATAAGGCGCGGCGGAATGTCTTTTTTCATAGCTTACGCCTGGCGTTATTTTCTCGCTGTACAGTAACCACCTTTTTGTACAATACACATCTTTTTCTGCGCGCGACCCAGATAAACTTCACTTGAACTCAGACTCACACCGACTGATTGATATTTTATTCGGGGCGGTCTATTTACAACCTCCTTTCGCACTTACAACACCTACCCTCAATTAAGAGCAGGAACGCCTCGGTGGATCGTTGGTTGATCATCCCTTCTCCGTGATCGAGGGTATATGTCTATGAGATCATGGGAAGACGAGGGTTTGAGTCTCTCCCGAGGCATGAACAGCCGGCAAGAACGACTGTCTTTTTCCTCACCTGGTGCAGGTTTTTCTGCATCAGGTTTACATTGACTTCGTGCGGTTCTATCCATTGAAGAACATGATTGACTAGCACTAGGAAAGAGTCTGCGGTAATTTGATTCATTAATTCTGATGGCTAAGTCGCTCAAGCAAAGTCAGGTCTAGAGCTCGCACAGAATTCACGGCACTCACCCAGCCTCGAAAAACAGAGAATAAGCCTTGGTGGATCAATTGGCAGATCATCCCAACCCAGTCGATGAATATTGAGGGAAGGCGGAGGTTCGAATCCTCCCCAAGGCGTGCGACCACATTGCACGTGTTTTTTCCCTCAAAATTTTGCTTCGCTTCAATCCTTTTTGCACCATGCCTCTAGATATTACTCCGCTTGTTCAAGCAATTAAAACCTGGGAAGCAAAGGGGAGTTAGAGCTCATTTGATCATTCGGATGGTTGAGTAGCCGAAGATGAGGCAGGCAACTCACATAGAAATTACCGCGCTTATCCAACCTCTAAAGATACACGTCCAGACGGCTGAAAGCCGGAAGCCCTGACCGGTGGTTCCCGCTGAAAAAAAATCTGGTTGCCAGAGGTTCATCAGCATCCAGGTCGGTCTATGATGCCGGATCGTTGTCCGATAGGTCACTCGGAGTTGAAAATTGTTGATGGCCCACTAAGTCTAGTAGATCACTGGCTTCCGGCTTTCAGCCATCTGGACGTGCCATAGGGAATAAGCCTCGGTGGATCGCTGGCGGATCATCCCCATTCAGCTTTTGTTTCATCTGTAACAGTAAAACCTGGGAAGACGGAGGTTCGAACCCTCCCCAAGGCATTGGTTTAATTGGTGCCTTTTTGTTCTTGTCTTGAGTTTTCTCCTCCATCATGCGAAACACACCAATCTCTGCGTTCATTTACATCATGTAGAACTGCCAAACCAATTGAAGTCCACATTCATTCGATTTATGTTTGCTCAGATATTCCATTGTAGAAGGGTTGAAATGTTGAAAAATGACAGGCAGCTCGCACAAAAACACAGCACATATCCGTCCTCCAAAGGTAAAGAATACGCCTTGGTGGATCAATGGGAAGATCATCCCTTCTCCATGGACTGTGTGCTACATTGCGTACCTATGGGAAGACGGAGGTTCGAATCCTTCTCAAGGCATGGGATCGATGCGTATTTGCTTTTTTGTTTTCGCCTTAGTTATTTTACCCCCTTTGTTCCATTCGAAACCACGCCAGTCTGTGTGTTCACACACATATCTATGTAGAATTTGCAAAATCGAAGTCCGCGTTAATTCGATTTTTGTTTGCTCAGATATTCAATCGCAGTTTAGACAGTTGAAAAAGACATTGAGCTCGCACCCAGAAAATTACCCCACCTAGCCGACCCCAAAATACAGAGAATAAGCCTTGGTAGATCAATCGGCAGATCAATATCGCAATAATTTGTGCCGTTCGGCAGATGGGGGTTCGAATCCTCCCCAAGACATGAGTTTGACATCATTTAGTGCCTTTTTGTTCTTGCCTTAGTTATTTTACTCCCTTTGTTTCATTCGAAACCACGCCAGTCTCTTTGTTCATACATATACCTATGTAGAATTTGCAAACCAATTGAAGTCCAGGTTCATTTGAGTTTTGTTTGCTCAGATATTCAAGCGTAGCTTAGACGGTTGAAAAAGATATTGAGCTCGCACCCAAAAAATTACCCCACCTACCCAACCACAAAATACAGAGAATAAGCCTTGGTAGATCAATCGGCAGATGGGGGTTCGAATCCTCCCCAAGGCATGGGGGACAGAGTTGAGTACCTTTTTGTTCTTGCCTTAGTTATTTCTACCCCCTGTGTTCCAATCTAAACCACGCCAGTCTGTGTGTTCATCCACATCATGTAGAATTGCCAAACCAATTGAAGTCCACATTGATTCGATTTTTGTTTTCTCAGATATTCAATCGTAGCTTAGACGGTTCAAAAAGATATTAGGGGAGTTCACGGTAGGGCATATTTCCCGTTTGTGAATATATATATTCAAGTGATGGGACCATTATTTTTACAAACTAAAGATATTCCACAAACAAATTTCAAAGTCGTTTGTGGAATAAACACTTGTTTGTAAAATATATTCCTCTGCTTGAGTAAGCAAGCTGCCTGTGACTGCCGTGCCCCCACCCATCATCCCGCCTCTCCCGCCCATCATCCCGCCCATCATCCCGCCTCATCCTGCCCATCATCCCGCCTCCCCCGTCCATCATCCCGCCTCCCCCGCCCATCATCCCGCCTCCCCGCTCATCATCCCGCCTCTCCCGCTCATCATCCCGCCTCTCCCGCTCATCATCCCACCCATCATCCCGCCTCATCCCGCCCATCATCCCGCCTCTCCCGCTCATCGCCTGCAACAGTTCCGGCCTCCCATCAAAACAATAGAAATAATACTCCCTGAACCAAATTATTGTTTAGCTGATATAGGGCTCTGTTAGATGACTAGATGGCAAAGATAAGGTGTTTGTGAGGTGTGTATGACTAGCAGGTGGAATTAATGCTATAGAAATATATCCTGAGACTCAAACGGGGTGATCACGCATTTATTCCACAAACGACGGGTTTATTCATCCCATCACTTGAATATATATATTCACAAACGGGAAAATATGCCCTACCATGAACTCCCCTATTGAGCTCGCACCCAAAAATTGCCCCAACTACCTGACCCCAAAATACATAGAATAAGCCTTGGTAGATCAGTAGGCAGATTATCCCAGCCCAGTGAATCACCTTGCCTCGCGACGATTATACGGGAAGGCGGAGGTTTGAATCCTCCCCGAGGCATGGTATTTCGACAATTGGCTTTTTGACACTGCTTTAAGTTTTTTTCTCTTCATCATAGCAAAACACGCCAGTCTGTGCATTCTTACATATGTAGAACTGCGCAAACACGGGAGCTTGAGTGCATTTATTCCCTTCACCACGATATATTTGGTCAGCGGTCGACAAAGTCGAAAAGAGCTAGGCATGTACATAAATTGCACCATCTATCCAACCTCCAAATACAGAACATAAGCCTTGCTAGATCAATTGGCAGATCATCCCTACTCAGTGCGTTGACTGGTCACTATATGAGGTGGGAAGACGGAGGTTTGAATGCTCCCCAAGGCATTCGGTGTTAGGCATTTATTTTATTTTTTCACCATGTATCTTTCTTGCATTACCTCTGATGTAACATTATAAAATGCTGTTCTATGCATAGGGAGAACTAATGAACGAAGTTGGAGTCCGAAAGCTCAGGTATTTATCCCACAAATATTCGATCAGCGGGTTGAAAAATCGACATGCAGTGTACAGAAATTGTAATACCTGTCCAACGTCCAAAATTACGGAATAAGCCTAGGTGGATCAATTTGTAGATCATCCCTAATCAATGTCGCAATACTTTGTGCCGTTCGTAAAATGGGGGATCGAATCCACCCCAAGGTGTTAGATGATAATATGTTTGATGATTTTTTTGTTCTTGCCTTTATTTTCCCCGTGTTTCATTCGAGAATTAGAACATGCCAGCCTGTGCGTTCATTTACACATGTAGAACTGCTGAACCAATTGAAATCCTCATTGATCTAAGTTTTGTGGGCTTAGATATTCGATCGACCAACAAGGTTGAAATTGACTGGCAGCCCCACAAAAGTCACAGCACCTACTATCCAACTTCGAAATAGAGGGAGAGCCTTGGTGGATCAATTCCTCAGTGACTCCTGTAGAAGGTTTCTCATGGGAAGACAGAGGTTCGAATATCATCAAGGATGCACAGCCAAACAACGTGTCAAAAACCCGGTTTCGTGATTCTACAACAGGGGGGAGGGATTATTCTACAGGATACTGAACTTCGACTACCTGAGATTCAATATTCCGACCATCGACGATGATGGTACCCGGCTTGTCAACCCAGCCTATGCATATGTTAGGAATATGTGGGCTCATGTGGCCATCACTGAGAAATTCTGGCTAATCCATGCTGAAGGCACCAGGAGTAGGAGCTCCCAAAGGAATACACAGATTGAAGTCAATGTTATGTTTTGTTCCTGATCATGTTCCGGATATGGATCTAGTATATTATAATTGGGGGCAGGGAGCTCATCAGACAGAGTTGCCTGACCAAATTGAAATTGCGAACTTGAAAGTAGTCAAAGCTGATCCAGTGTGGATTTGTGGTTTTAAAACCTCGAAGTTTCGAGCACCGCAGTGTCCACATTTGCCTACCAATTTCCTTTTTTCCCCCGAGAGTCCTAGTAACATGAGGCCTCCTCAAAATGACTACATGAGCATCTGATATTCATGCCAGTCAGAAGTATACATACTTAATGTCAGTAGATGCACAATCTGAAATGGTAGCCAAAAGTCCCCTTGACATGTGTATTCAGTGGTTTAGAGAATATCCTAGAGCAATACTACTTTTGTTCCTGATTGTGTTACTGATATTTTGAGGATGTCACATACATCACGCAGTAGGTACACCTACTGAAGCCTGTCTGGCCTACTTATATTGGATGCAACATGACAAGTTTCGGCTCTGTTCTAATGAGATCATATGAGTACCCCCAAAAATAAAATAAAAAATGTATTATAAGGAACAATGATGTAAGCAAGGAGGAATCCGGCACAATGAAAATGTAGGGGAACTTCAGTCCATCCCAGCTGTAGTCAATGACACTGGTGTCAGCCCAACCTGTGTAGTCATGGGCGATGTTGGCCTTCTGGTCAAAATTGTGGAAGGGGGCCCAAGCATCACAGTTCGGCGGGTCGGACACTGCCAGCTTCACTCCAGCCAGATATGGATACATACATACTAATGGGAATGCAAACACTATGGGAATTTGAGGCAAGATGGGCCCACCCCACAGCAATATGGGATTATGCAAGACCGGCATTGCAAGCCCCAGCAAGGCCGGAGCATGCTCTGGCTGGCCAGGAAGACCGTATGGGCATTTGAGGTAAGACGGGCCCGAGGTGCGGCAATACAGGACTAAACGGGAATGAAATGGTATGGGGTTTTTAGGCAAGACAGGGCTGAGCTGCGGCAATATGGGAGTACCTGGGAAGGGAATCACAGGATAGGAGCATGTTCTGAGTGGCCAGGAAGATGGTATGGGAATTTGATTCAAGATGGGCCCGGCCTGCAGTGATACGGGAGTCAATGGGAAGGAAACAGTAGCAAGCCCCAGCAAGGCCGGAGCATGCTCTGGCTGGCCAGGAAGACAGTATGGGCATTTGAGGTAAGACAGGCCCAAGCTGCGGCAATACGGGAGTAAACAGGAATGAAATGGTATGGGTTTTTTTAGGCAAGACAGGGCTGAGCTGTGGCAATATGGGAGTAACTGGGAAGGGCATCGCAAGATGGGAGCATGTTCTAAGTGGCCAGGAAGACGATATGGGAATTTAATGCAAGACGGGCCTAGCCTGCA
Organism: Mycena rebaudengoi; assembly: GCA_029282285.1. Classification (NCBI taxonomy): domain Eukaryota; kingdom Fungi; phylum Basidiomycota; class Agaricomycetes; order Agaricales; family Mycenaceae; genus Mycena; species Mycena rebaudengoi. The sequence continues at coordinate 564,545 of JARJCX010000016.1, read as the reverse complement.
GCAATACGGGAGTAAACAGGAAAGGCATCACAAGCCACAGCAAAATGGGAGCATGTTCTGGCTGGCCCAGAAGTCGGGGCTGAGCTGCAGCAATATGGGAGTAACTGGGAAGGGCATTGCAGGATGTAAGTGGCCAGGAAGACGATATGGGAATTTGATGCAAGACGGGCCTGGCCTGCAGCAATATGGGAGTAAACAGGAACACCACAGCAAGATGGGAGCATGTTCTGGTTGGCCCAGAAGACAGGGCTGAGCCGCGGCGATATGGGAGTAACTGGGAAGGGCATCACAGGATGTGAGTGGCCAGGAAGATGATATGAGAATTTGATGCAAGACGGGCCTGGCCTGCGGCAATACGGGAGTAAACAGGAAAGGCATCACAAGCCACAGCAAGATGGGAGCATGTTCTGGCTGGCCCAGAAGACGGGGCTGAGCCGCGGCAATATGGGAGTAATTGGGAAGGGCACCGCAGGATGGGAGCATGTTCAGAGTGGCCAGGAAGACGGTATGGGAATTTGATTCAAGATGGGCCCGGCCTGCAGCGATACCGGAGTACAGTAAACAGAAAGAGTAAACGGGAATGAAACAGTATGGGTTTTTTTAGGTAAGATGAGACTGAGCTGTGGCAATATGGGAGTAATCAGGAAGGGGATCACAAGATGGGAGCATGTTCTGAGTGGCCAGGAAGACGATATGGGAATTTGATGCAAGACAGGCCTGGCCTGCAGTAATATGGGAATAAACAGGAACAGCACCACGAGCCGCGGCAAGACAGGAGCATGTTCTGGCTGGCCCAGAAGAGGGAGCTTAGGTGCAGCAATATGGGAGTAACCAGGAAGGGCATCGCAGGCCACGGCAAGATGGGAGCATATTCTGGCCAGGAAGACAGTATGGGCATCTGATGCAAGACAGACCTGGCTAGCAGCAACATGGGAGTGAACAGGCAAGCATGTTCTGCATGGCCAGGAAGCTGGTATGGGTGTTTGAGGCAAGACAGGCCCAGCCCGCAGTGATACGGGAATGAAAATGGTAAGGTTTTTTAGGCAAGACAGGGCTGAGCTGCGGCAATATGGGAGTAGCCAGGAACACACAGCAGGTACACCTACTGAAGCTCATCTGGCCTACTTGCATCGGATGCAACACGACGAGTTTTGGCTCTGTTCTAATGAGATCATATGAGTACTCCAAAAATAAAATAAAATATGTATTATAAAGAACAACGATGTAAGTGAGGATGTGGTGTCTACAGCGAATCCGCACAATGAACGTGCAGGGGAACTTCAGTCCATCCCAGCTGTAGTCATCCCTTCATCCTGCTCCTCTCCAGATTCTACCAACAGTACAACGGAAACAGCAACTATCCGCTCTTCCCATCACATCTTCAGAAGATACCCACTCCCCTTCTGACCTCTCTGAATTAACCAAACCAGTACTCGACGAAGAAGAAAACCCGTTCTTAGAATCAGGACCCTCCCAGTGATCATCCCAACCTTCCTCGAATACCCTCTCTACCGAATCATCTTTGATATCAGATCCAACCGATGACAGAGTACCAAACAATCTCAGCTTGGAATTCATCACAGCCTCTCAGAATCCAGCCAATTTACAGGACACCAATCTGTTTCCACCAATACCCCCTGTCATAAACCCCATAACAATTCCTGTCATACCGACTACACTACCTCAAAAGATGCCTAATACTGTGTTACCCGCCAGGGTGAGCAAGAACACCCCTAGCTGGCATGGCAAAGGTCATTCGTTAGACCGATACTTCGAGGACGTAGACGATATGGCCGATAGCACGGGCCATACAACGGACGATGAGAAAATTAACATTGTGCTCTGATACATGAGCATGGAAGATGAACAGCTATGGAAGGGAAGGAAAACGGCGAACATAACATGGACCACTTTTAAATTGGAAGTCAAACTACTCTACCAAGGAGTAATGGCTAATAAAAGATATCCTTGGATGGACTTGCGGGACGCTCAGCATAAATATGCAGAGAAAACTACCCAAGAACAGGGATGACTACTGTGAATACCATCGCAACTTCCTCAAGGTTACTGAGTACCTCATTGAAGATAAGAGATGTCTTCAAGAGAAAGGGACACGGACTATATGAAGGGAATTCATCCAGAGTTTAAAACCAAGCTCCTTTGACGGCTTTCTATCGTTAAAGTGGACCACACCTTCAATGACCCATACGAGATGGACAATGTCCTTAAAGCCACGGAATGGACCTTTACCGCAAACCCAAGCACCGTTTACAAAGAATTGGTCGATGTGTCGGCCAATACTAAGAAGGAAACGGTGGAGCTCAGCCAAGCGATGAGGGAGCTCTGTTCTATGTATCAAACAGAGATGCATACTCTGGTACGGGCTCTTAGTAATGGAGTACAGCTAGGAAGGGCACAGAACGTACTGCAAATCCCAACCAGGGATATGTGCCGCATCAAGCTTGGGTTCAGCAGAATCAGCCACAGCAGCAGCACTGTCCTGGGTGGAACACGAATCAGAACCAGCTTCCTCCCCAGAACCAGGCGTACCAGAACTTGCAGCCACAAAGAAATACAGTACTATTGCCTGTTCAACCTCTGAACCAGAACATGCAGAATAATGTGTGCCTATTTTGCTCGGGCACAAGACATTTCATGAGGGAATGCACTGTTTTCTCTGACTACATTCGCGTTGGCAAATGTTGGAAGAATCAAGAGAATAAAATCATCGCTCCTGATGGCCAGTACTTCCCAAGAGACCTCGAGTCGAAAAATTGGCAGGACAGACTCGGCCAATGGCTTGCCCAGAACCCGCCGAGTAATGACGCGGGAACTACCATTTCTACGAACATCCTTGTCCATGATGAGCTGCCTCATATGCTGTATATGAGCAGTACAACAGACGAAGTCAAAGACGGGGAAATTCAAGATGACCTGTTTGAACCATTGGACTCCACTGCGTTCACCATGGAATCGTTAATGGACGAGCAAATTGAGGTGTATCTCAAGACTAGGAAAAAGGCAGATAAGCGTCAAAAGGAGGTTTTTGACGGGGTCTAGTTACCACCCAAGCCTCCTCCATTCCTAAGAAGAAACCTCCTCCTGCTCAGGAAGTTGCAGGACCAGTGGGAAAACTTCCTCAGATCCCCAAGGACATACCATTGGCAGTGGGACAAGTAATGATCCCAAAATACAAGGCACCAATTGAGGACACAGTCAATACCGAAGCCGTTATGGGTCGGGTACTCGATCTCCCATTGACAATAATGGCGAGAGAATTCTACGCTTTCTCTGTTAAAGCAAGGAAACATATTCGGGAGCTAGTAACCACTAAGAAGGTACTGACGGTTGATGTGACATATAACACCGCCAATGGGGAGCCATTGAGCGACCCATGCTACATTCTCAAATATAATGTGGGTGAAGGAGAATTCATGGAAGAAAACCTGACTTCCTCGGAAATCAACTCCCTTCATGTTATACGGCCCAAAATGAACGATATGTTCCAGGTAGAAAGGATATTCGACCAAGGCTCAGAAATAATCCATATTGAGAATATATGCTGGAGAAATTTAAAACTAAGCCAGGATCCAAGTGCCACTGTCATGATGTGGAAATTAAAAGAATCTTGTCCAAATTCGTCTGGGGAACATGATGAAGCATATGCTGTCCCCTTTGTAAAATAAATAAAATTATATATCAAAGGGGACGGAAATGAACTCAACTGTTGGAAACAATCAAATATTATGTGTCTTGACACCACTCCATCATCTCAAGGCAAGCAGGTATATTTTTTCGACTGTGTTGAAAATTATCACGAGAGACAAGGAGACTTATATGCGTGTTCAACCGAAATATATATCGCCAACTTGGACAAAATATATTGTGAACAGACAAATATATCGCGAATGGACAAAATATATCGCGAACTTGGACAAAATATATCGCGAAGGTCGGCTTCACAAATATCTCGCAGGTCGGGCACTCGGGCCGTCTTCCGACACAACGGGGAGGCATGTCCGCCCATCGCCCCGCACAGTGAGCGGAGTGACGGCGTGCACGGCGGCGTCGTCTCGAACGTCGATCAATGTTCGGATCACCGCACCGATGTTTGGTTATGTGTGGCTGCAACGTTCTCTTGGTATTTGTTCGGACTCTTGCCCAAATCGAGCATCTCCTCTAGGTTCAGATCAAGCCGCCAACCATTGTTTGTTTTCAGTTGTCTGTTGATGCGGGTCAGGTTTTTGGTCAAACAATGGAAGGCCGGCTATCCGGTCCGGAGAGAGGCTTGATCCGAACCTACATCTCCTCTAGGCATTCGTGCACAACCAAGCAGACAGCTCACTTCACGACAGCATCTATGTCCTCTGGTCTCTGGCATCTAGCATTCACTAGGGATACTGGCTCTCAACACCACTGCATCCATCCATCCAAGTTCTCGAGGATTCCTTAACCCGTCACCTCCACACTCGTACTTACTCGCGTTCAAGTTTACTCAGGACCGGTCATATGCTGTCAAAATCAACATCGGCAAGGCTGCGCAGCCATTCCTGACGCGGGCGGAACCGCCGGTACCGGTGTCGAGTGTGAGGTGCTTTGAATCGCGGGCTTAGAAGGAGTTCTACACTCCCGCTGAAGCATCATAGAGCGGGAGCACAAGAGTGTCCCCGCCGCACCGAGTACCGAGCCGATGTACAGTGGCGAAGGCCCCCAGCTATAGTTCCCGAATGTCGCGCAGCAGGATCGGCTCGTGGGACCCCTGAGTTTACCTATGAGTTGAGTTCATCAGGCGAGTTTGCATTTTTTTCTTCGAGAAGGTGGTTTTCTAATTTCTAATTGATCTTGCGTTGTAGGATAACTCGCCGTGCCGTGTTCCAGACCCCCGCCTACGGCGCCTCGTACCGCCTCTGGCGGAGTTTCTGCATGGGGGACTTTGTGCTGTAGCAACGGCGCCATGGTCCCTGACCGTAGAGAGGCGTCACGCTCGATCTGCTGCCCAGTTCCTCGCTCCCACGAAGCGGAGCCGACTCAACATGGCTTTGGCGTTTGGCGTACTCCTGGCAGATGACATTTCCGAAACACCGGCTGCAGATACGGGGCTCTGGGGCGCGTCGCGCCCATGGCCAGTTTGCTGTAAGTTACGAGTCCAGTATTATTTTATGAATCGTTATCGAATGGGTACTAGATGATGGTCAGCCATTGTCAGAGGGGGGAAGGGAGATACGGACCTCAAACCCCGCGGGACTCGTTTCATCCAACGCTATGTGAGGACCTACAGGCAGCACCTCAGCGGGTAAATTGTTTGCAGGTGTAGGCTCCGGAGCTGCCGGTGGCTCGAAATCGATGAACTCCGTGTCCTCCTGTGGCTGCAGATCCGCAAGGATCAAGCAAGATGCAACCCCCTCCAGCATACTTTTCAGATACCAATCCCAAAGGCGCGGGCCCCGCGTTCCCCCCCTCGTGGCGGTACAGGATTTGCTGACACCGCTCTCACTGGTTGGAATCGCCCTTCTGGGAATGTGATATGGGCCAACTGTGCCGGGGTGACGCGGGAAATGTTGGGTAGCATCTCCAAAGGACGGCTCGACCTTCTTTGTCGACTTGGCAGAAGTGGATGGCTTCTCATCTTCGGCGAGATTGGAGATCGACCCGTTGATAGGCAAGATGTCTCCAGCATCCTTACCGGGAGATGCAGACCCCTCGTCGATCTTTATTTCCACGTTGCCATCGGATTCTTTCTTGTCATCCTAAAATATGTTACTTAGTGGGCAGACGAGCCACAGCATGAATTAAGAACGTGTCCATCGCGGCGTCATCGTTGGCGGCTTTCTTCTTCTGCTGCGCCTTGACCTGAGCGTTCGTCGATAAGACGGCGGTGGCCACCTTGTGGACGACCTCTTTCTTTGGCGGTTTCGTTGGAGCACGTTAGGCAAACAGACTGGGACGTGCATTGGACACAAATTCGAACCTAGGAGCCTAAGGTAACAGCGACGTCAGTAAACTAGATGCTAGCCCCATTTTTGGGCGGTTTCTACCTTGAGGTACGCGTTTAATCCAGTGATTCCGGTAGGGTCGAATGATAAACAGGCGCAGTGCACCAGTGACCAGATACAAGTCTGGACTCCGGATGGCCTTGAATGATGAACAGGACCGGGAAGGCGGACTTGATAACACCTTGAACAGAGGGTACATCGTTCTTTGTCACTGCGAGGAGAGGTTCATGATTTCGAGTCAGCTGCAGGCTGAGATCCTGGATCCGAAACCGATTGATTGTGCACAGGAAGAGACAGGGAGGTGTGTAAGGAGGGCCCTAGTACTGCGACAAGCGGAAGCGATCCAATGGGAGGTATTAGAAGATGCAATGAGTAACGACGACGAAGGCTAGTGGGCGGAAGCAAGACCTAAATCGATTCCAAATGTGGTAAAGGCCAAGCCGTAGCCATACATGACCAAATATCGGTGGGGTGCTCCGAACGTTGATCGACGTTCGAGACGACGCCGCCGTGCACGCCGTCACTCCGCTCACTGTGCGGGGCGATGGGCGGACATGCCTCCCCGTTGTGTCGGAAGACGGCCCGAGTGCCCGACCTGCGAGATATTTGTGAAACCGACCTTCGCGATATATTTTGTCCAAGTTCGCGATATATTTTGTCCGTTCGCGATATATTTTGTCCATTCACAATATATTTTGTCCAAGTTGGCAATATATATTTCGGTTGAACACGCGTATAAGTCTCCTTGTCTCTCGTGATAATTTTCAACACAGTCGGAGAAATATACCTGCTTGCCTTGAGATAATGGAGTGGTGTCAAGACACATAATATTTGATTGTTTCCAACAGTTGAGTTCATTTCCATCCCCTTTGATATATAATTTTATTTATTTTACAAAGGGGACAGCATAGAAGCAACTCATTGTATTAGTTGCACATATTCACAATAGTTACCCCCACAGTATTATAACATTGTGCAGGCAGATATGATGAAAATCCAATTGAATACACCAAGAAACCATCAGGATTGTATGCTAAACACGTTTGGCTCTACTATTGCATATCAGCTTGGCTTGCATAGTGAAGAAAGTATCAAATAAATCTCGCAAATCTTTCCCGAGAATATGGTGAAGAAATCTTTCTTTTCATTCAGATTTTTTCATCATATCTTCCCAGCAGGTATTTTCAATTGGGCCCTGTGATATATAAACTACCAAGAGCAGATGTGTGCCATTCTGCTAGTGAACTTTAATCTCCACATTTTCAACTTGTATATACATATGTTGTTCAACTGTTCATGTGGCAGAAAGAACGGCCCACAAATTTAGCTGATTTCTTCTTGCCTGCGCCGCCAAGTGGAAAATAAAAGAAAATAAAAACAGATAAAATCTAAAACTATCTAACCCGAATTAAATTGAACAGCTTACCTTCTCATACACGGATACGATGTTACCGAGGAATCGGGGGGAAATGTAGGACCACCCCCGCTACTGAGCACCACTTCAAGTTATCTTACATACAAACCTGTTCCACAATTCATACATTTATCGTGAGACTGAGAGAAGATTTCAGCACAAATTATATTTCTGATGGACTAGATCCTAGTAAGTACGTGTGTTTCTCCACTCCCGGTTATTCGGGCTTCCCCCTCAAAAAAAAAAGTGAATGTCTTCGAGATTTGAATGACTCAGATCCGAGTTGAACGAGCTATATGCCCGGACTTACAAAGGACACTGGTGTACATCAGTGTACATCAGATTCCTGTGATAATCACCCTGATATGGTAGATACAATCAATGATCCATTGATCCTCACTACCGCCGCTGTCTGCTGCCCGATCCATTGTGATCCGATGGAAGCATTGCTTGATGGGATTGGATCCGGTGGATTTTATGCTATTTCATGGAGCAGCATTGAGTCATGCTTGTACAATAAAAGAAAAAGAAAGACAAGGGGTCTTTGGCCAGGTTGATATACAGATTAAGTTATATTCATTATCTGAGAGTGATATTTAGGCAAAATCCAGTGAACTTTAATAAAATCATAAAAATACATGTCAGCGACGGCCCTTGGGTCGGCTTTAAGTCGGTCGTGAATGTTGTCCGCCGGGACTGAGTGAACCACCGTATAAGTATGTGTGAGTGAAACCCACCTATCCCGCAATATAGATGTAGACCAGCAGTAGTTCACCACTACATGGCAGGAAGTGGTCAAGATGCAGGATAGTGAATGGGGGGTATAGGTAGCGCAAACCCCGCAATGGATGAGAATTGAGTGTCAAGTCTTCAAGTAGTGCTTATAGCCAAAGCAAAACCGGAGTTTAGACGATAGAATCTACTGTACATGATTCTATCTACTCGTTTATATACTAAATGTCCTGTGATCGGTTTCCATGCCACTGAACCCGATCATACTCCTATTTGTCTGTATCGTAGTTTCCCCCTTGTGTGTCTTCTCCACATTGGTTGCATTTGACAACCGTTGCCGTGTGCTGGATATATTTTGGAGTGCGGCCAAAATATATCCCGCAATTCGAAAAAAAACTCTAGGGGTTAGTCATGAGCGCACCCGTTTCATGACAATACACTGGATGTTGGTGGACATCTGATAAGGTCCAGTGTTTTTGTTCCTGAAGTCAACTGAAGTTCAGTGACTCTCATGTGAAATCCGGTGGACAACGGACGTCAAATGTCGAAATCCACTGAACTTTAAGCAATGATACACTGGATACCAGCGGATCACAGTGGGAGCTGCAAGATTTTTGTTGAATGCAGTCCAGTGTGTTTTTTTCCAAGTTCCAGATGTCGGCGGCTTTCTTGTTGATCAACTAGTAATTACATGCATTTAATGTTGATGTAATGGCTGAGAGGGGGGTCAAATCCAGCGATATCCGGTGGATATGGGAACATATAGGGTGGATTCTATCAGATGTGTGATGATATGGTGTACTTGAGTGGATGGACTGACACATCTGCTGGAGTTCAGTGGAATCCGGCGAATGGGACCGGCATTGCTGGTCCATGCATATTACTGAGTCGAATAGATTTTCTTTTGCAACACCATTGATGGTATATGAACTACAAAGAGCAGATGCGTGCCATTCTGCTAGTGAACTTCAATCTCTGCATTTTCAACTTGTATATATGTATGTTGTTCAACTTGTTCAACTGTTCATGTGGCAGAAAGAACGGTACACCAATTTAATTAATTTCCTCCTGCCGGCACCGCCAAATGTAAAAATTAAAAAAAATTAAAAACAGATAAAAATCTGAAACTCTCAGACCTGAATTACAGCCGATCCGGAAACTAATGAGAATCTGTTTCATTTTTTTCCGGGATCCCAAAAAGGAAATCACAGCCATTTCAGCCCACGTGCCCACCATATCATGTCACCGATTTTGGCCGTGATTTCCTTTTTCTGAACCGAAAAAAATAAACATTAATTCTCATTAGTTTCAGGATCGGCTGTAAATCGAATGAGTGCCTTCTCCTCATACATGGATGTGATGTTACCAGGGAATCAGAGAGAAATGTAAGACCACCCAGCATTATTTCCATTTTTTTTCTGCCTTGAAAATGCTCTCATGCAGTCTGCGATGTGTTTAGACCATCTGCGACTTATTGTTGACTGCAAACCTTCGCAAAAAAAATCGGAGATCCGCTGCCTCCCGAGTTTTATTCAGTCCATTTATTCCTCACTCCAGATCTTGTGGCATGATCACAAAATAAAATAAATAAAACAAAATAAACATGCTGCTTATACCTCTGTATAAATAGGAAGCACACTGTTGAGTTTGGTGGATATTTGAATTATTTGAGGCTGCATCAGTGAGGGAATGGTAGTTATACTTTGCCTTCACAATTCAGACCACACTTAATCACTGATGTGGGTAAAATAAATAAATAGGGAGGCTACATACTGGACAAAAGGCTATGATCTGGACATGGCATGCTGTGCACACCAAGAACAGGTGGGTATGTATTTGTTCAAATATGGGTGGAGCTGTGGAAAGTTGAAGGGAAAGAACAACAAGACTACACTGATTATCCTAGACCCAGACCACAATTAAACCAACACTCCATGCCTCCCCTTGTCCCAAATGTCACTTCCTTGAGCCAATTTGTTCTCTCCCTCCTCTTCCTCCTCCTCCTCCTCCTCAGTGATGTATGCCTCCTCCAGTGCACTAACAGGTACATGCAATTCTGAAAGGTGTTGAAGTTGTTCCTCATACTTGGCCAGAATGGCAGAGTCAACCTCTGCTATCTTTGTATCGATCTTCATTACATCCTTCATTTGAGAGGACCTTTCAAACAAGGGCCTGGCTGTCTTCCACAATTCAATTGCTTCAATGACCTCTCCATGATTATTCAGTATATCACCAATTCGAACCATGCAATCTGCTCTCCAGCGATGGACATCCATGAAAGTGAATCCATCTAGAGCAACATTGAATAAGCTGAGTGCTGTTTCATCATCACCTTGGACAGAAAAAATCTGGCCAAGGCATCGGAATGCTTGCATTGTCCGGAGCTTGTTTTTGAGTGTCAATGCCAGTCCAAGAAAGATTCCGGTCCATTGCAGTGTAATTGAAATGTCATGCATACCAGTGGAAAGATCTCCAAGCCTTTCAGCACATAAGAGTGCCAGGTCTGTGTCAATATCCAGAGACAATTTAAAACATTTTTCAAACAGTGTCACAGTCCCAAGAGCCCCATCACGAAGACAGAGTTCAGCAGCTACATAATCAGCTGCAAGACTTGTATGTCTGCCATAGTACCCATACAATGCCTTCAAATGAGACTGAACAATGTCTAGATTTTGGTGAATGATTTTGGAGTCAGCACCAGTGGTAATGTTAATGAGAGCAATGTTCAAGTTTGCCAGGATGGCATGGGATGAAGTTGCCTGGCAGCTGGATGCAATGGTTACTTGTAGCTTGTGAGATTCCAGATACTCAGATTTCACAAGGTGTATCTCAGCCTGGAGATTTAGGATGGTAAGATTCAATCTACTTTGTTGGTGACCAAGAGTAGCCAAGATGTGTCTGGATTTTTGCAGAAGATGTTGAACATGCCGATAGTTTGCCAAATATACGTGACTTATTCCTTGAAGGCGGAGAGACCAAGCTTGTCCATAGATGTTCCCTATGTGCTCAGTATATCTATATGCCTCCTTGGCATATGTAAGTGCACTCAAGAGCTTTCTGGTGTCAATAAGAATGCCACATATGCTGGCCAAAGCACGGTAGCCAACAATGGTAGGGTATCCAGTACTTTCTGCCAGAGAATATGCTGTTTGAAAATACTGCAGGGCTCCTGCTAGATCTGACTTTGCAAACTGGAAATACATTCCCAGAGCACGGTACCATCTGCCTGGTGATAAATTAGTTAGGTGAACACAAGGACCCTGATTATGTCTTACTCTGTTCCAGTGGATCTTTTGATGTGAAATGCTGAGTGCCTAGGGTGATCTCACTATTGAAATCCAGGTCAGGAAAATATCGTGAAGTTTGTAATAGCGCGATGAGATATTCCCCAAAGATTTGATTTTCTTTCCAATGCAGCATTTGCCCAGAAAGCTGCAGCAAAAGGGGTGAATATATTCCTTGAACCCGGACATAGAAATGGTTGAGAAACAGGATGCTCCTCAAATTCTGGACAATATCAGGCCCCTCTGGTTCAAGCCCATCTTGGAGAACAGTGTTGAAGTTGCCCAAATTTTGTGAAATTTGAGGGAGTATATCCATTATATTGAGATTCCTGAATTGGTGGTACCAAAGATCAAGAATTTGATAGAAGTGTTCCCGTAGCTTTAGCTTCAAGATATTTCGGGGAGGATGAATGCTAAGGATATGTTCTCGGATGGGAACCAGAACTTTGAGATGTTGATCCTGGCCAACAAAGGCAAGGGCTGTTTGAATCAGAGTAGCCTTGCAAGACAGAATATCAGGGATTGGCAGTTTGGCCTGGACCAAATTGGCATCTGCAAGCCCATCTGGTAGCATGGACAGAATGCTGAGCAGCTCCTGAGCACCTGGGGTCATCCGGGAGCTGGTGTATGACAACATGATGGATATATCCAGGCTTGATCTTTGGTCATACCCATCTGAAAGCATCCGAGTACTTTCCAATTTCCAACGAGAAAGTGCCTTAGCACATCCCTCGGAACCAGCAACACTTGCAACAAGGCTGACTGCCAGTGGAAGATTCCCTGTCAGTTCAAGGAGTTCTTTGATGCTAGCATCATCATGGCCTTCATCAGCAACCTCAATGAAGGTCTGGCGAGCAGCCACATTGGAAAGTGGCTTGAGAGGGGCCAGGAAGGGGCGGGTCCATTTGACTTTACTTGGGTGCTCAGCACCTCTCAGGGTGATCTATAGGAAGTTCAAGATGCAATTTGATAAATTTGCAAACATCACTCACCATGAGGCCCAAGTGGGGGGCATCAGTCAGAAGAGATAGAAACTCTTCAACTTCAGAGCGAGCTGAAAGGGCTTCCCATGGGGTTTCCAGATTATCTAAGACCAGAAGGGAAGGGGGAGCATGGACAAAATAATGTGCAATCTTCTTTGCCATGTTTGAGCCCTTCTCCAGCCCAATATGATTTGCAATTGTCGCTGCCAGCTCAGTGCAAGTGGGGCTCGAGTGGCATGGAATAAAGTATCGATGTGAATACTTGGCTTCCACTTGTGGATTATGGAGGGCTGCTGTGGCGAGGCTGGTCTTTCCCATGCCTCCTGCACCAAGAATAGCAATGTGGGCAGAGTCCTGTATGAGAATGTTCACCACATCTTGGAGCTCTGATTCACGGCCATTGAAGATTTGTGGGCAGGGTGGAAGTAGACCAAAAGATCCTGAGCTGTTCAAGACCTTTAGTAGGATTGATGGTGTTTGCAGGTTTGCCTCACCTATTATTCTTCAAACTTGCCAGAGTTCCTGCCATCTAACAACCATGAGCTACAAATTTCAATGGTCATACTTTGCTACTCACTGAGGAGCGATCAGATCCAGTGAGGGTAGAGTCTTTCTCCAAAAGGGCAACAAGCTTTTCATGCTGTTCCTTGGCATCCTCTTTCATTTGCCCCATTTGAGACAAGGTTGAACCTGTAACTTGAGCCTGCAAATGATTTGAATGTGCACTGAGACAGATTTCATCTGATATACCTTGAACAATCCAACCACCTGGCTGAGCTCTTGCTTGCATTTTTCCAATTTTTCTCCAGCCTCAGGCTGTTTGAAAAGTCCCTTTATTTTTCCTAGAGTGCCCTTTGTTGCCCATTCAGTGTGGTGAACAACTTTTCAAGTGCCCTGGTGTAAAATGTAAAATAAATACAATGTCATCATAAAATGGGACTCACTCTGTGAATTTTGCAATGTCATACAGGAGTGCTGTTGGAAGGACACCCCTGATCTCTAAAGTCGAATCAAGCTGGACAATGATGCACAGGATTTCATGAATGTGCTCCAAAATTTCAACATATTCTTCCTTGTTTGATCTGATGGTCTTTTTTTTGTGGGGGTAAATATTGTGTCAATAGCCAGAAGGATCGGCTTACCTGAACAGACTTCGTAATTGACAAGCACAGGGCAGCAGTTGAACCAAGGAAAGGCACTTTGGCTGTTTCTGCAATGTTTTTTGCAGTAGTCGCGGCCAGGGTGATATATTCAATAAGATTCTTGAAATTCCCTGCGGTAGGCATGGTGGGCATTGATGATGGGAGGGGTGTTCTTCAGCTGGGCTTATATATCTTTTGCTGTGTTCTTCCCACAGATACTTCCGTATACATTCCCAGCATCACATCATAAATGCAGATATAGGTATCTGTGGATGTTCCGCATCGAAAATAAACCGCATGTTTTAAATGAAATGCCGCGAACAAAAGTGAGACAACTTTTTGAATCCAGGTGAACTTCCATTCCATCATTACGAACATTGGCATTTCACCCCAAATTTAAGAACCCAGTTAACAAGGGAGCAAAGGTAAATATGTGACACTGCCATGTGGCAATCTGCAGACGCTCCACGGTATCTGCGGGCTTAGCTTTTTGCGGGAGATGGAATCACGGCAGAACGATCCCATCTCACCTCAGTGTGCCAACTACAGCAACCCGCCGTAGAGCACTGCCAAGCCCCAGAATAGAAAAGGGATGGTTCTCCGGCACTCCGAAAATTGATCTGCAAGGGTGTAATGATCTTTCCGGCTCGACCCGCCTCACTTGCCATCAATTCTGGCCTAAAGAGGGGATTTTCGGGATATGCCGGCGCGCTTATTATTTTCTGTCTGCCTTTTCAGAAGTCAGGGAGCGTAAAATAAATTGCTAGACCAAACTAGTGTGTTCATTCCTACTGGAACCTAATCTATCAACTGCCACACGCCTTTTTGCGCACCCTGCCTCCGCCATTCGCAGTATCAACAATCAAGCACAAGTTGATTTCTTCCTCAGTCCACTGCAGCACAAATGGAGCTGGACACTATATAGAAGTCAAGCACTAGAAATTGGCCAAACAGCATACCCTTGAAGAACATGTTGGCCCATTGCAAGCATTTTTTCGAGGACATTAGTAACGAGAAATTTACCCTCAGGGTAAAAAAACCCAAAAAAAAAAACAACCAAAAAAACGACAACTGTTTACACACATTTTCGAAGCATTCTGAGGCGAAGTCCGAAAACTGGATTAAGGTGCCCCAGACCCATACTATACATTAAGCGCGTGTCTCGGCATCTTCCGGTGGGTACCCCTTGGGACGACGCGTTCGGCCGAGTATTTGCGAGCGGCGAGGGTGCAGAAAGACAGCAAGCCTGTGACGTGTGCGATGCGCCGGAAAGGGAGGAAGCGCGTAGCGAAGAAAAGAACGCTGAACAAGGGGGAACGGATGGGGAGTAGATGGATGGGGAGGGAGGAGAAGGAAGGAAAGTGGCGCCAAGGGTAGAAGTAGGAAGGGAAGGGACCACGGAGCACAGGTGTGGGGTGATGAAGGACAAAAGGAATGTATGGAGTGGGGCGGGGTTTTCGGACGGGGAAAGCACGGGGGAGGGGAGAGAGAAGAGAGGTATGGCGGAGGGAGGGAGGGAGGGTGTGTGGAAGGGAAGATCGGCGCAGCGCCAATGTGGCTGACGCGATGCAGGTGCGAGTGCGAGTGGGGTTTGGCTGGAGGTGGCGAAGGGTGCAGCACCGATGGCAGGTTAGGAGGGATGTGAAGGAAGGGGAGAAAGAGCGGGAGGGCATGGAGGATGCAGACGTGGAGGAGGTAATAGAGTGGTAGAGGAAGAACGAGGGAAGGAAGAAGAGGCGGATGAGGGTGGAGGGAGAGATAAAAAAGGAGGGACGAGTCCAAGGACTGGGGACTGACTCGGCATGCCGCCATAAAAAGAGGCGGGTGGCTGCCTCCGCCGTCCTGTCGCCCACAGTCGGTGTCGCGCATCCCTTAGACTAAGGATAAAACGGAAGGGATTAGTCCGTGGACCCCCGCGTGAGCACCGCCATAAAAAGACATACTCGAGGGTCTTATCGCCCGCGACTGGTGTCTCGGACGAGCTGCCCACCGTGAGTGGACACGAGAGGGAGAGAGCCCGCCGCCACCACCACCGCAAGGCCTGCGACATCAAAGACGACGACTCGTGGCTGCAGAGGGGTGGGGTAAGCAAATGAAGGAAGGGAGAAGCAACGGAACAGGTCAAACGCGGAGGCGAGTGGAGGTGTGGTCGACGAATGAGGTGGAGATGAAACAAAAAAGGAAGAGGTGCGGGGCGAGAAAGCAACGGACGACGAGGAAGGAGTGGGAGACAAGCAAGTGGGGAGTGCGAAGATGGCCGACGTCACCACCGACGCTCTCGAAGTCTCGAAGTTAAAGGAAGGGGTGCGAAGTGGAGGTGGAGGTGAGGAGGAGGAGGAAAGCGAAGTAGATGAAGGGACGAAGGGAAGGTAAGGTAAAGCAAGGTTGGATGGAGAGGGGGAAGGAGGGGTGCGAGGACAGGGGTGCGGAGGACGGAAAGGTGGACGAGGACGTGACGATGCGTGCGAAGGGATAAAGAAGGAATCCCAGACGACACGAAAGGCGACAGTCGACGATTCCGCTATGGCGAGTGTCCTACGGCTGGACGGCTCCCGAGTGGCAGGATGACGATACGTCGACAGCGCGAAAAATAGGACGAAGAAACGCGCCACACTGAGTGTGCTGCGCTGCGGGGGCGTATTCATATTCGTAGTGTTATTCAACGGAATGTAGTCGGCGACTTTGCGGGAGAGGCGGGGCGCGGGAAGGCGAATGGCACAGGGCCGGGGCTGGTTATCGTCGACATGGTCTGCGTCGTCGTCCGTCGCCGGGAGCTCAAGCCTCAGATGAACGACGAGGAGAGTGCCACGCTTGATTTGGTCATGATTGGTTGCTCAGCCGGGAGCTGCCGGGCTTGGTCAAATTATTGTGAGGCTCCTTATCTGGGGCATAGATATTGCAGGAAATCCTCTCCCTGTTACGTCAGGTAGGCTACTGCGTAGACAGGAGGAGGCGGGATTCGAGTGCGCACTGTATTGTATGGAAAGCGCCGACTCTTTTCCTCACTTTATGGTTTTTGAAATTTTTCTGGATCGATTTTACGTCAACTTCGTTCGGTTTATCCATTGAAGTAAGTGAACTTGGAAAGCAAAGGCGAGTCCGCGGTAATTTAATTCATTAATTCTGATGGTTGGGTCGCTAAGGCAGAAGCAGGTCCACAACTCGCACACACTACCAGCAGATCACCCCATTTATCTAACCTCCAATTGAATACAATAAGCCTTGGTGGATCTGTGGTAGATCGTCCCAGCTTTATAAATGGTAAAGGTGAACATCTATGGGAAGACGGAGGCTCGAATCCTCGCCAAGGCATAAGTTGGCTCTATTGCCTTTTTTTTCACCATTATGTCAATTCAAACAGGCCGTTCTAAGTTCACACAATCATATGTACAGAACTGGTGCACACAAATCAGAGCTCGAGCTCATTTAATTCGGATGCTCGAATTGCCGAGAGACAGGTCCACAACTCACAGAAAAATCACTGCACCTATCCAACCCCAAAAAGGTAGACAAAAGCCCTGGTGGATCATTGGTCGATCATCCCTACTCAATGTTCTGTCATGAGTGAAATGTACGCGGGAAGACGGAGGTTCGAATCCTCCCCAAGGCATGGGATCAATATTTATTTGCTTTTTTGTTTTCGCCTTAGTTATTTTACCCCCTTTGTTCCATTCGAAACCACGCCAGTCTGTGTGTTCATACACATACATACCTATGTAGAATTCCAAACCAATTGAAGTCCACGTCCATTCGATTTTTTTGCTCAGATATTCCATTGTAGCCGACAAGGGTTGAAACGTTGAAAAATGACAGGCAGCTTACACAAAATCACAGCACATATCCGTCCTCCAAAGGTAAAGAATATGCCTTGGTGGATCAATGGCAGATTATCCCTTCTCCGTGGATTGAGCCGTACACTGCATACACATGGGAAGACGGAGGTTCGAATCCTCCCCAAGGCATGACGACAGCGTTTATTACCTTTTTGTTCTTGCCTTAGTCATTTTACCCCCTTTGTTCCATTCGAAACCACGCCAGTCTCTGCGTTCATACACATACCTATGTAGAATTTGCAAAACCAATCGAAGTCTACGTTCATTCGATTTTTGTTTGCTCAGATATTCAATCGTAGCTTAGACGGTTGAAAAAGATATCGGGCTCGCACCCAAAAAAATTACCCCACCTACCCAACCCCAAAATACAGAGAATAAGCCTTGATAGATTAATAGGCAGATCATCCCAACCCAGTGAACCTGGTTTCGACGATTATAAGGGAAGGTGGAGGTTCGAATCCTCCCCGAGGCATTAATTGGTACAAGTTTCGACTCGCTTTTTGACATTGCTGTAAGTTTTTGTCTCTTCATCATAGCAAAACACGCCAGTCTGTGCGTTCCTACATATATAGAACTGCGCAAACACGGGAGCTCGAGTGCATTTATTCCCTTCACCACAATATATTTGGTCAGCGGTCGACAAAGTCGAAAAGAGCAAGGCATGTACAAAACTCACACTATCTATCCAACCTCTAAATACAGAGCATAAGCCTTGCCAGATCAATTGGCTGATCATCTACTCGGTGCGTTGACTGGTCACTGTATGGGGTGGGAAGATGGAGGTTTAAATCCTCCCCAACGCATTGTGCGTTCGACATTGATTTTTTTTTTCGCCATATATCCTTCTTGCATTACCTCTAATATAACATTGTAAAAATGCTGTTCTACGCATAGGGAGAACTCATGAAGGAAGTTGGAGTTCGAAAACTCAGGTATTTGTCACATAAATATTCGATCAGCGGGTTGAAAAATTGACACGCAGTGTACGAAATCACAGTACCTATCCAACCTCCAAATTTACAGAATAAGCCTTGGTGGATCAATTGGTAGATCATCCCCAAGGCCTAGTCAATGTTGCAATACTTTGTGCCGTTCAGAAAATGGGGGTTCGAATCCTCCCCAAGGCGTTGGCTGATATGCTTGATGACTTTTTTGTTCTTGCTTTTATTTTTCCCCGTGTTTCCTTTGAGAATTAGAACATGCCAGCCTGTGCGTTCACTTACACATGTAGCACCGCCGAACCAATTGAAATCCTCATTGATTCAAGTTTTGTGGGCTCAGATATTCGGTCGACCGACAAGGTTGAAACTGACAGGCAGCCCGCACAAAAGTCACAGCGCCTATCCAACTTCGAAATAGAGAGAATAAGCCTTGGTGGATCAATCGGTGGATGATCCCTCCTCAGTGGCTCCTGTAGAAGGTTTCACACGGGAATACGGAGGTTCGAATCCTCCCAAAAGCATGAGAATGTCGTCAGGATGTTGTTTTTTGTTTTCACCGTATTTATTTAATCTCACTGCGTTCAGGCCTCAGGTAGCAGGGCCCCGTGGCGAGCCGTGTAGCCAGGAAGTAGTCAGTGCCAAATGTCGAGGTCGCCTCGACAAGAAGTGTCTAGCCATGGCTAGCCATCTAGCAAGAACTAGCCAGGGCCTGTGTCCTGCCCGCATCTCTAGTCATGTCTCAAGGCATCCGTTAGAAGTCAGAGATTCAATGTAGGATATAGGTAGGATAAAATCAAAATAGCCATCATCTTCAGTGTGGGTGGCTGTTTGTCCCGTATCAGTGGCAGTGTTACTTGATCCGAACTTTTGTCCTCAATCTTGCGCGCGCGTGCACGTTGCGACTCCATACATCGACACAGTATAGCAGACTCCTCTCACATAGTCTCTCCTAGACAGACGCTACAACCGTTGAAGCTCGTACCTCGCATGTTGTAGTCTGTTGATTTCCTTGATCGGTTGATTGGTGCCCAACGTTATCACAATAATCATCGGAGTTTGAAAAAAAAACGCGTCACGTCACACCCGTTACGGAGGACTTCGACGCGCTTTTCTTCCTTTTGCGAGTCTACCTTGCATTTAAGCACGCGTATGATCACTCTAGCTACCTCCAGCAACCATTCCATGGAAGGAGATACCCCGCCAGCCCCCCGGCGCGAAACGTTACCTTGGTTCGCAAGTACCGAAGCTTACGATTCCTGTCATCCCTTCTCCTCCTGCCTCCGCACCGTACATCTGTTTTCGGCGCGCCTGCGTGATGTTTTATACTGTGCTCGGAATGTCTCGGCCACAGCAGCTGCGCTTTCCAAGTCCTTTGTTCCATCCCTGACTACGATTACCGTGCATTGTGGTGGTTGCAATGGTGTTTAATTAATATATTATTATTACATGCTTGGCCCATGTCAATGACTCGTGCTGTTGCCAAATGAATGGCTAGCACCGGCAGAACTAGCAAAACTAGTGTCGAGGTTCTGCTAGCCGGTTAGAAAAGCTGCGTCGAGCTGAGCGTCGCGGACCTACAATGATCTCGCGATGGCTCTGGCTAGTCGTTGTCTAGGTGACCAGGACGAGCTCGCCGCGGCTACAAGCGGCTAAAAATGGCTTCGGCTATCCGGCGCAGTGTCTGTTTTATGGAACTACCAAACGAAATTGGAGTCCCAGTTCATTCAATTTCTACAATTGGTATTAACGGTGGATGTTTCCCGTGATATTCAAGGGCGGATATATCTCACAACACATGAACAGGAAAATTGCCGCACCTAACCATCTTCTGGAATGGGAAGCGGAGGCACAAGCACAACACGAGTGACTTGACAGGCAAGCTGTACTACTCGGGCCAGTGTGACTTGGCATGGCACAAAGACCCGCTCGTACTAGTGTATGAACTTAGGCCATAATAGTGCTTATTAGAATGCTAAGCAATGAGCCCACCAATAAATGAATGGCAGTTTTGCCGTCGGTGATCATGATTTTCTGATGCGATCATCCGGAAGCCGATTCACATTTAACCTTCCACTCTTGTTCCACTCACTCTTCTCTCCTGGTTGCTCCGGGTACCGAGTAGCTGGCACTTGTTCGCCATTGATGAATAGTTATTATGGGCTTACCTCACTCCACTTATGGCGCCGACGGAGCACTTGAAAGCATCCCTACATGTCTCTCTCTGTCCCTTGTGACAGCGTACGAGAACATAACCTGTCTGAGCCTAGCCGCAGACGGTATCCACAACCAGTAAGCGATATTACACACGCCCGAAGAGGTGTGGGAAGTCTCTGTCCCTTCCTACACAAATTTCTGTCGTTCAATGGAAGAGAATAGTCGCCAGGATCTTTCTCTATGGGCAATCACGAGGGGTCTGAAGGCATCATTTCCACCCGCGGTCAGAACCTTGTCTGTCATTCCGGGAATATTATGATATTATCATCTCCCCAGCTGGATATTGTTATAAGCCCGGGCGCCTTGCCATCTCCAAGCTAGTGCCTCCCCACAATGCTTTCTACCTCTCCCAGGTCACTTCTTGCTCTGAATACAGGCGGCCTCGATCTTTCGACATTCGCTTGGGGCCAGTAAGTTTGTAACCATTGAACCATCATTATTGACTGATATTCTGGCTTTTAGTCAGGTTTACCGCTCCATACTTATATCCGCAGTCGGTGGGTAGAATTCCCTACCATTCTGCCTTTACGAATGTCTCCCTTCGCCTCCGCAGTTATTCTAATCTACGATCACCTCCTCACCCTCGAATCGGAGGTCAAATGGGTGTGGCTTCCGCGACACAGACTTGCAACATATTGGTTTTTTTTAGTACGGTATATGGCTATCGTTGCTATTGCGACATACGCGACATTCTACTTTGGCGATTTTCTTCCTGAGGTTTGTGTGTTATTTGTCGCAGTTGATGGGGGATTTATTTCTCCACAGACGTATGTACAAACCGCCTCATTTCCCCCTGTTTACTTACACCGTGCTCAGCTGTTCCAAAATTGTGATAGCATTACAATGTTTGCTTTTCATCCAGGGATTCCTGGTTGAAGGTGAGTACACGTGCCGTTCGTCCGAGTTCTGATTATTGAAGGTTTCAAGTTACCCTTGGTCTCCGCGTGTTCGCAATGTATGGCTCGGACATGCGTGTATTGGCCGTGATGACGGTCCCAAGCACCGTCACTGGTGCTCTCATTATCGTATGTGTAATTTCTACCAACTATTCCCAATGAACATATTGAAGATGTTCCTTGGTAGTGGACCATCGTCGGATTGCACTCTCCGGGTCCCGTCATGTTGACCGCTCCCGGGTTTATTGGCTGCCATACAGTCGCTCAAAAATCTACGTAAGCCAGCTGAGCCTTTTGCAGATCCTTGTGGATTATATATCTCTTTTTACCAGTTCCTACCGCAAGTTCATGTCTGCTCAATCCAATCAACGACGCTCATCTTCTCGTAGGATTTGCATCCGCCTGGTTTGGAAAGTGAGTGGTCTGACATTATTCCAGAAGCCGTCGTGAATGAACCACAGGCTTGTGTGTGACTTCTTCGTGTTGGTTCTCACTCTAGGTCGGGCATATGTGAACCGGGACATAGCCCAGATGATGAGTGACTCGTTGACCACAGTCATGGCGCGCGATGGTAAGCTTTTCAATGCTGCGTTTGTAGTTCCGGATCTACACGGCGAACACTTCACTCTTCAGGTGCCATGTATTTTGGGTATGCATTTCCCGCTCGCGTCGGCAGCTGTTAAAGAGGCCGCACAGAATCATCGTTCTAGCTAATCTGGCAAACGTTTTGACGATCTATGTGCGTAAAACGGCACTTCTGTCATTCTACACCTGGCTCACTTTATATAGCTTGGTGATGTACAAATTGGCTCTGTTATTTCACCTACTTGAGTTTGATAATCTCCGCAGATCCTGCTTTCCGAAATCCTCTGTTGGTTCACTACAGCGTGCGCCCAATTTTGTCTATTTTGAATGGCTTCTGACTATACGCGCACATCCGACAGTCTATCAACGTCCTTGTTATGCCGCCTGATGCTCAATTTGCACGAAGCAGCTCATATAGAGGGAGCAAGCCAAATCCGCGAAAACAGGGACTCGACACAACTCGGGTCCCTTCATTTCGTACAAGATCGGCGACCGCAGATTCGTACTTTGGATCGAGATGACGAGTCTGTTTGATAACATTAGAACAAACACAGTTCCATCAGAAGCCCCCGCAAAGCGATAAAATGCAAAGCTAATTATTTTACTACTATTTACCTTATCTTTACCAGTGGGCATGTAAGTTATTATTATTATGGTCTTCAATGATCAGTGAAATATTGAAGCAAACCAAGCATTCCAGCGTGCAAATGAGCGTGAGTCTACGGGCGATGCACACTTTGCCCTTGACTTAGTATAAATAGGCTTAAGATGATTCATGAGGAACGTTGACAGTTGTGGGCGCTTGTTGGCGTGTCACCTCGCTCCACTTACGGCTCCAGCTTATGAGACAATCAGCTCCCCAACGCCCTTGGTGGCAACCTATTTGCTTGTGAGATTCTCACTGTATAGTCACTGATCAGTCCAATACTCGGCGCCCTTCGTCTGACTCCATCGGAAAAAAAGTCAATTGCATTTAGTCTGTCATGCCGGACAGACCATCTCCTCCTGATCGAAGCGGCGGCCGAGTAGGTGGCTCGCGCCCCGCAGGATCTCCGTATATTGGTTTTTTCTCGTCCGCTACACCGCTCTTGTATGGAAAGCGAGAACACCATGCTCATTTAATTGACATCGCCTAACTTATTGGGAGAACAAAAGTACCGATTGAGAGATTACTCAGGCTATGATGAGCCATAATTTTTTCGGAACAATGGTTAGAAGTGAGAGGGAATTCAAAGATTTTCGGATACGGCCGCTTCGAATTTTATAATTTAAGCTGGGTTGAACGGTTAGTATGGTCCAGCGGCATTCGTTATCTCCAACGGGTTAGTACGCCGGCTACACGGGCTACGTAGGGCTCCGTATCCATCAAGATTTTTCCTGATGGAGTTCATATGCCGTGTTCATTTTGGGATTCACCTGATTGTTACAATCTTACTTTTTTCCCTCCACTGGCAGCCACTGGAAGGTTCACGCTTTCGAATCTGAAACGAAATCCTTCTCCCCACTACAAGCATCACATACAAGGCCTCAAATATCTCCATATGGACCGCGTCTCCTTTGGTTCCCGCACGGCGTTGAATGCCATATGTACACCCATTAAAAATATTCAGCAGGCGGCGTTGCACTTTAGTAAGCTTTAATTTAACCATTCTTTCGAAGCTCCGAAGGTCCCTCCTATTTCGATTTGCTTTTGCCACTTTTCCCCTCATTTTTTATATCTAGAGAATACTGTACTTTAATAATCAATTCAACAGTCACGCGTCACGCGGGGGTCTGTCGAGGCCGAAATTCGGTGCTTGTCACGCGTCACCCAGGGCTCTGTCGAATTATTATTAAGGTAGCGGACAGGCAAATACGGTTACCCCACGTGATGTGCCGTGACATGACCATATTGGGAACAAGTCGTCCGAAAATCTCGGAAAACATGAATAATTAATCCACACAGGGAAGAGTGAGAAATTCGGCACAGCAGTTTCGTGGGGATCGGTCCACTATTGCCATCTGTGGCTTAAAAATGGTAAAATCTTGAGAATTGGGTGACTAGTTCCCAAAATTAGAAGTCAGCCTGCCCATCGTGAACTGAATCCCATTGAGATGGTCTGGGGCTACACCAAGCGAATCTATCGGCTAAACCCCGAGTCATCACTGGAAGATGCACTGGAGTGGAACACACTTAATGTGCTTGACGAGGTTCCGCTGGAATCCATGCACTGGTTTGTTCTCCGGGTGCACCGTTTTGCTGATGCATACTGACACGGACTGGATGGTGCACAGGCTACCTGGGCAGCAAGAAAGTACAAGAGGCATCATGTACTTCCCCCAGAATTTTTGAGGGACATGCCGGCGGCTGGAATCATGTGGGGAGGCAATCCAAATGCAGGTTTGTAGCTTGTGAATAGAATAATCATAACTAGTCACTCAATTTTGCACCAAAACTCTTGAAAAAAATCAAGATTACACACAGCATATATGCCCACAACTCTGCTGTCGTAGATTTGTTATAAACTACAGTAAAGTTGTGAAAAGGACGGTTGAAACGTCGTGTATCCCAAAAAGGCGATGTGACCGTCACGGCACGTGGGGGTAACCGTATTTGCCTGTCCGCTACCTTAAATTTTTGGTTCGTCACACCAAAATCGGCCGCGGTCGCGCAAAAAAGCTCGATTTCGACGAATTTTCGGCTCCATTTGTCGAAATTTTCCGGTCAGTCACGCCAAATTTTTGCGGTTGTCGAATTGTCGAACTGGAATTTGTGGTCACGCGTCACCCCCCCTGTCGAATTGATCGTTAAAGTACAGTACAGTCTTTAACCGGGCTGCGACCTGATTTGACACTACAGCGATTTCCTCTGCGATGGAGACTGATTTCCGTTCAACTATTTTTTTAGTCGATGCATCTATTCTGTGGCTACATGCCTATTGAAAAGTTTGGACTATTTAATTGCAGAAATGGTGGAGAACAGGGCTCATTTAGTGAAACCATCAAATTTGATCATTTACTGGGAAGCAAAACACTATGTACAAAGTTGTGAATTGTGCCTCAGGAAATAAATTCAACGACTCGATGTAGCCATATTTGGTATTTGTGACCCTGAAAATCCCCAATACGCCTTAACAGTGAAATCTACAGTCAAGAGCTGGGACGCGGTGACATGAATCTCCCCTGTCTTGGCTTAAGCTGCATTCCAAACTGAGCTGGCTTAAGCCGTATAAAATAACATATACACTGTAAATATACACCGTAGTATTAAGCCGGCTTAACATCGCGTCTGCGCTTGAACTCCACCCATTATTCAGCCAGCTCAAGCGACAGCAACCCAGCTTGAACTTCTGCTCTATCTCGATACTCGCTGCCAGTGTCCGCAAATTTAAGCTAGGCCAAGAGACCACTCCGTTCTCGATACCTGCCCATGGGGAGCATAAGCAGACTCAAGTTCGAAATCACCCGAAAAGATTAAGACAAATCAAGGGCCACCGCACGCGAAATGTATAAGTCTTGGTGGATTGTTGGTTGATTGACACGTCGACGAGAGTGTCTGCAGCACGGAACTCGAGTGGGACACAATGGACTATCGAGAACGCACGGGCACCCCGTCGCATCGCCGACAGCGAGTGCGGGGGCAGCGGAATAAAGACGCCGCGAGGCACGTCGAGAAAAAAAGAGACCGCGACGCACGACAAACTCGCCTGGGGTAGCGTTGGATCTCGCGTGTGGACGAACAAGAGCGCGCGGGAGGCAGGCCTGACGGATACGGACAACGACGGGCAGCGGGAAGAAGGAAACGGGAAAGACTAGAAGCAGGGCAAAGGATTAAAAAGGGGGATCGAGGGGCATTATGGATGGAAAGCAGGGAAAAAATAAAAGAAAGCAACGGATAGGAAGAACCACTCGCCCCAGCTCCTCCTTGCCCATGCGCGCATGAACGCACAGCCACCCACGCATCGACTTCGCCGCCGAGGTACGCGGCCAGCTGTGCGGGCGTCCAGCGCTTAGGCGAGGTGCCGTTGTTTATTCCTTTATTGTGGCGGGTGCATTCGGTGTGGTTTCTGTAATTAGTTCAGGATTAGGAGTTGAATATAGGGAAAGAGGAAGGAAACACACTTGACCCAGACAGCATCGGGAGCGCCCTCGGGCTAACCCCCATACGCCATCCCCTGAGTCGAGCTCAAGCTGAGCGAGTACCGGTGCCCGCGGCACTCGCCCCTCCGCTCGCCCACCGCCTTCTCCCCGCTGCTCCCGCCATTCTTGTCCCCGCTAGCGCTGGAGTTGCTGCGCGCGCGGTACGACGAAGGGTGCGGGGACGGCGGCGGCACGTAGTGCTGCCGCCCTCCGTTCTGCTGCTGCGAGCTGGTGGAGTTGGACGCGTGAGGAGCGTGGTGGACGAGTTGTGCGGATGGGGTATGGGTGTGCGTTGGGCTTGAGGCCGTCGAAGCTTGGGGTGCTGCGGTGTGGCGAGCCTTGATACATGATCAATAAATAAATTTGAAAATATTCGCAGTAGTAAGAATGTACCTAGCAGGGGAGTCGAAGAGCGAGTTGGTGCGCGACCGCGGCGTGGGCGAGCTATTCACATTCGTGGTGTTGTTGTTATTGGTGTTATTCTCCCGAAAACGGGGGCGACTTTGTGGGCGACGCGGGGCGCGGGAAAACCAGTGGCACAGGGCCCGGGCTGGATATCGTCGACATCGTTGGCGTCGTCGTCCGTCGTCGAAAGCTCAAGCCTCAGATGAACGAGCACGACGTCAGTCTCAGTGGGTGGGAGAAAGAACCAGCCGAAAAGGAGACGCTTGATTTGGTCATGATTGGTTGCTCGGCCGGGAGCTGCCGGGCTTGGTTCGAGAAGTTCAAATTATTGTGAGGTGAATTTACATGAAGGCTACCCTTATCTGGGGCATAGATATTGCACGAAAGCCTCGGTGGATCATGGCGGATTGTTCCTGTTACGTCAGGTAGGCTATTGCGTGGACAAGGGAAGGCGGAGTTCAAGTCTGCACTGTATTATATGGAAAGCGCCGACTTTTCTCCTCACTTTATGGTTTTTCTGGATCGATTTACTTCAACTTCATTCAGTTCTATCCATTGAAGTAAGTGGTTAAGTAGAACTTGGAAAGCAAAAGCGAGTCTGCGGTAATTTAATTCATTAATTCTGATGGTTGGGTCGTTGAGGCAGAAGCAGGTCCACAACTCGCACACAGTGCCAGCAGATCACCCCATTTATCCAACTTCCAATTAAATACAATAAGCCTTGGTGGATCTGTGGTAGATCGTCCCAGCTTTATAAGTGGTAGAGGTGAACATCTATGGGAAGACGGAGGTTCGAATCCTCCCCAAGGCATGGGTCTGTCTTGCTGTGCCTTTTTTTTCACCATTATTTCAATTCAAAACAGGCCATTCCGAGTTCACACAATCATATGTACAGAACTGGCGCACAAATTGGAGCTCGAGCTCATTTAATTCGGATGCTCGAATTGCCGAGAGGCAGGTCCACAACTCACAGAAAAATCACTGCACCTATCCAACCCCAAAAGGTAGACAAAAGCCTTGGTGGATCATTGGTCGATCATCCCCACTCAATATTTCGTTATGCTGCAGTTGTACTCAGGAAGACACAGGTACGAATCCTCCCCAAGGCATGGGTTGATGCTGGTAGTTGTTTATTTGCTTTTTTGTTTTCGCCTTAGTTATTTTACCCCCTTTGTTCCATTCGAAACCACGCCAGTCTGTGTGTTCATACACACACCTATGTAGATTTGCAAACCAATTGCAGTCCACGTTCATTCGATTTTTGTTTGCTCAGATATTCAATCGTAGCTTAGACGGTTAGAAAAGACATTGAGCTCGCACCCAAAATATTACCAACCCCCAAATACATAGAATAAGCCTTGGTAGATCAATAGGCAGATCATCCCAACCCAGTGAGTCACCTTCCGACGATTATACGGGAAGGCGGAGGTTCGAGTCCTCCCCGAGGCATGGGATTGTCGACTGGCTTTTTGGCATTGCTTTAAGTTTTTTTCTCTTCATCATAACAAAACACGCCAGTCTGTACGTTCCTACATATGTAGAACTGCGCAAACACGGGAGCTTGAGTGTATTTATTCCCTCCACCACGATATATTTGGTCAGCGGTCGACAAAGACGAAAAGAGCTAGGCATGTACAGAAATCACACCATCTATCCAACCTCCAAATACAGAGCATAAGCCTTGCTAGATCAATTGGAAGATCATCCCTACTCGGTGCGTTGGCTGGTCACTGTATGAGGTGGGAAGACGGAGGTTCGAATCCTCCCCAATGCATTATGTAGTAGACACTGATTTTTTTCCCCACCATGTATCTTTCTTGCATTACCTCTAATATAACATTATAAAAAATGTTGTTCTGTGCATAGGGAGAACTCATTAACAAAGTTGGAGTCCGAAAGCTCAGATACTTGTCACACAAATATTCAATCAGCGGGTTGAAAAATCGACACGCAGTGTACAGAAATCACAGTACCTATCCAACCTCCAAATTCACAGAATAAGCCTTGGTGGATCAATTGGAGCTCATCCGTAATCAATGTCACAGTACTTTGTGCCGTTCGGAAGATGGGGGTTCGAATCCACCCCAAGGCGTTAGATGACATTCTTGATGACTTTTTTTGTTCTTGCTTTTATTTTTCCCCGTGTTTCATTCGAGAATTAGAACATGCCAGCCTGTGCGTTCATTTACACATGTAGAACTACCGAACCAATTGAAATCCACATTGATTCAAGTTTTGTGATCTCAGATACTCGGTTGACCGACAAGGTTGAAATGAACAGGCAGCCCGCACAAAAGTCACAGCGCCTATCCAACTTCGAAATAGAGAGAATAAGCCTGGGTGGATCAATCGGTAGATCATCCCTCCTCAGTGACTCCTGTAGAAGGTTTCTCACGGGAAGCCGGAGGTTAGAATCCTCCCCAAGGCATAAGTCTGTTCTTGCCTTGCCTTTTGTTCACCATTGTTTCAATTCAAACGGGTCGCTCTGCGTTCAACCAATGATATAGAACTGGCAAGCAAAATTGGAGCTCAAGTTCATTTATTTCATTTTACCAATTCCGATGTTGAGTCGCTCAGGCAGGGGCAGGCAACTTGCGTAGAAACCACCGTATCCAACCTCCGAATGGAGAGAATAAGCCTTGGTGAGGGCAACTCTGTGATTTTCTCCCGCCGCATTTCTTTTTACCTCCATCCCTCTATGATGGGAAGACGGAGGTTCGAATCCTCCTCAACGCATGGGATGGGGCTCGAAAATGCCTTTTTTACTCTTCCGTTTCTTCCCGCATCTTGTCTTCATTTACATTCGAACATTTTCAGTCATTCTGGGCATCGAAGTTAGTAATTCGACCTTTGCAAGTAAAGGGGAATTCGGATTAATTTAATTTTCGTCCCGGTTCATCAGCCAGGAGTTGCCGGGCTCAGTTCGAGCTGTGAAGTACTACACTGAGGCACATATATAAAGCCTCATCGGATCATCCCTACAATCTTCAAGCTTTTCCAGTGGCAACGGGAAGACGGGTTGGAGTCCTCCATCTTTTTTTGTTCGGACCTCATCCTCAAACCTATCTAAAGCAATATATAATTTCTTTGGTTCTGGAACGAAAATACATTTCTAATTTCTAATGCTGGTCACGTTGAATTTTTTTGAATTGGTGTCATTCTGTGCATTCAAGTAAGTCATTATACTTTGGGAAGCAGACTCGAGCCCAAGCTCACTTAATTTCTCGCTTACTCCGAAGATATTCAGCCGGCGACAAGGGTAAAAACATAGGCAGTTGAAATAAAACTTCCGCACCAATCTAGCCTGAAAATAATTGTATGAAGCCTTGGTAGATCGTGGGGAGATGCTCAAGATACAGGAAGGACGGGCCATGCCATGATCCGATAGTATTTTTTCCCCGACTTCCGCAATTCCAAACGCTGTGGGTCGCATTTGACTTAGATTTACCGTTGTTGGATTGAAAACACATTTACAATGCCGGCCTCGTGAGTTTTACACTCAGAGAAGCTTCTGAGAAGCTACTGCAAAATATTGGGATGCGCCGGCAGTACTTCCAAGATATGAGTATAAATTTGGGCTGTCAATATTTTATCCAAACAGATTAGTTCACAGTGGAGCTGGTAAACCAAGAGGCATGCCGGAACCTTGAAAAGTACATCAAGCCCGGTCTTTAAGTTTTCTTGGGCGCTGAATCCGAATCTGAAATTACTATTATTTTCTAACTCGAAATTCGGTGTAGAAACATGTAATTTGGCATTACTGATCGAATAATGCATCAAAAGAAAATCGGGGAAATGAAATACAGAGAGTTTGGTAGCTATAATGGGTAGGGAATGGACTGAGGACCCCCTTGCGAATATTGTATACACCGGCGTTCCGTCACGTTTTAGCCACGTTATTTCCTTATTTGGGGGCCCTGTCAAACAGGTCTGTATCCTCAACTAAATTCCCGCGGTAAACCCTCATTTGTTGTGTACTCAGATATTCAAGCGCACAGAGGTAATGACAAGATTGGCGTGATATAAATAGAACACTCAAAATATAAAAATAGCTGATGGCAGAGTTGGCTTATGGAAGTAAACATATGTGGCGATGATGACACGGGTTGTGAACACCTGCGGCAAGCGCCTGGCATATTTTCAAGAATTTTGCCAAAGTTTTCTGGCAGAAACATCCAAGAAACAATATTTTCTCCTTGGCAATTGAATAAGGGACTGCTCTCGATTTTACATCAGTGTGGGAGTGTAAATACTATTGACTTTGTCATTCTCACCCTGATAAAATCAGATTATGAACTTATCACTACTAAAGGACGGAAAGCAGATTCCAGCCTCGTTTCTTTCATTCTCTGGCCCCTTCTCTGTCTTGCGCCTTTCCCCTTCATTGGCAACTTCCCTTCTGAGGGCTTCAATTTGCACAGGCTGCAAGCGAGTTGTTCGTTTTTTATCATCAGGTCGATCCTGCGTAAGTCATGCAGGCCAACTAGAAGCGTCTTGTGGAATTCAATTGCCTTCCAGACCCTGGGCTTCTTCCCCACCGTCCTATCATTTTCCTTTCCAATTTGTTCTCCGGACTTCCGCAATGGTTTCCTATAGCAAACTCCTCGGACTGGTCACCATCACTATCGCTACCGTCATCCTCACAATCGTCGCACTTAGTGCCCCGGTCCTCAAGCAAGTATATTTCGTACAGATAAATCTTCCTCAAAACGGAACAAGGATCGGCACAGTGGAAACCATCGTTCTCGGTACTGTATGCCTGCTCATACATCTATGCGCACTACTGATCTTCAATCCTGCAGGCTTGTCGGGGTTTTGTACGGATCGACATGATGGGTCAGGATTGAAATGCTCTCCGTCGCACGTTGGATATACCGTTCCTCTCAGTGCGTCTCCTTCCCTGATACATCTATCCATCCATGCTCACAGCCTGTTCAACATCTACAGACACATCGGCTATCGCAAGTGCATCATTTTTTTCCAATCGCTATTAGGTACCTATACTGAACTTCATTCACATTCAACCAACGGGAACAACGCGACCGATCCTTTGGCAGGTGCGTATTACCTTAGTTTAACCACATCCACGCATCAGACTAACCAATGCGTGTGCAGACGTGAAAAAGAAGGCACAAGAGGAACTGGGCGGAAATGTCAACACGATAGCCAACCAGTTGACTAAACTCCTCGTTCTACACTACGTCAACTTGGTAATCGCTGGCGTCTCGTTCTTCTTCGGACTACTGGCCTTCCTCGGTACGACGCTTGCGGTGGTCTGCAGCAGCTGCTTCTGCGGATTCTCAGCTGCAGCCTCGCTCGGGGTTTTCATCTTCGACATTGCATTCTACTCGGTCATCAAGCTGCGCGTAGTGAACGACCTTGGGGGGTCAGTGTTGATAGGAAACGCCACGTGGTTGACTGAGATAGCAACGCTCCTGCTCTTCCTTTCCCCAATCCTGTTTTTGGTTGGAAAATGTTGCGGATGCTGCACCTCTGACGGAAAGAGAAAGGCGTACGATAAAGAGTACAGCGGTGGTATGAAGCAGTAGACATCCCGGGATCGGCCACTTCGACGTCTTGGCATACCAAGTGCCGTTTTTCGAAAACTGTCACTCGATAAGATTACCATTGTCACCACAGCAGTCAGACAGTGGTGGATTAATGTACTATAGTTCTAATGGATCTGGAATTAAATGAGCGGAAGCTCAGCGCAAATGGCGCCCGACTTACTAGGTATTACATAGGTTCCTAAGCCCGGCCGCGATGTGGGAGTTGTGGCCGATATCATGCGACCTTGGCCGGGGTGGACCGTTGCGGAGAGACACCGTGAGGAGCTCCCCTTCCGTCGGCCTGCATAGTCTGGGATGGTGCATGTAACCGGCTCGAGAATTTTGACGATACACAAAAGAAGAACACATTTGCCCGCGTGCTGGGGAAGTGGAACATCCAAAGCAAGCGGCACTAGAGCCTGGAAACCATTAACGGATGAACGTAACGTGCAATATGGGAACACACCAGTGAAGGGATCGGATCTTTGCAAGGGTTTCCGGTCCCTCTGGGTTTCACATTGAGCAAAGACGTCCAGTCTTGCGCTGTGAATGGAAGTGGGTCCGACAATAGTCAAAACTAGACTCTGCTGAAAATTGACCAGGAAGGGGTGAAGGCCAAAGATCGTAAGCTCGGGAAAAATCTTGGGTCAAGCGGTAAAACGGTGCGAGAACGCGACAGTAGCTCCTCGGTCACCATCCCTTCGTGACGTAGTTGTTGACCAAGATGGGTGTATTTCCCGGATGGCAAGACTCTGCGCTTGGGAAAAAACTGCGGTAGTGGACACGTCGGGGCGGGGCGGAGCGGATCGGCGCGGATCGCGGGCAGCGGACCGCGGCGGCAGAGAACCTCCAAGAGCCAAAGGGATGACATAAGCCTACTACGAGGACAAGCACGACTACCTACACCACAACACGCACACGCCATCACACGGGGGCGGCATCCGCCGCCACCACAGTAGGTGGAATATATGGGCTTGGATCGACTTCCTGCGGACTTTGTTCAATTACCATTGTCAATACAATCAATCACGCTCGGGGCAGTTGTTGATTAGCACAGCTGAGTATTAGTTATATAATGGATCTATAAGTTGATGAGTTGAAGAAGCGCAATGTTACGACGACAGATTTACCAGGTGTCAATAATGCTCCTAAGCGCGGCCGCAGCTGGCTTGTTTCGGTCGACGTCGTACGACCATGGAGATCTTGGACGCTTGTAGTGGGACACCATTATAAACTCCCCCTCTTGCGGCCGGCCCACTCGCCCCGCATGGTTTGGGATGGTGCAAGTAACCGGCACGAGAATTTTGAGGATACGTATAAGGAGAACGCGGTTTCCGGCGTGCTCAGGAAGTGTGGAGCGTTCAAAGCAAGCGACAGCGGAACCTGAAAGCCATGAACAAGGGATGACAACGCCAAGTGTGAAGGCATACCGGCGTACGGATACATTAACTGCCCGGAGTCGCGTTCGCTGAAGACGTCTATTCTTACCAGGCTGGTGGCCGTGGGTCCCACAATAGTCAACCATAACTGCTGCTGAAAATCAACCAAGAAAGGGTGGTGAAGGCTAAAGACGGTGGCTTCGGGAATAATTCTGTCTCGAGTAGCAAAAACGGTGCGACAACGGGACAATAGCTCTTCCGTCGCCATCCCTTCGAGAAGCAATTGGTCACGAAGGTGGGTATATGTCCGGCGAGTCGCGATTTGAGGAAGACTAATTTGCCACGGCATTCCCGATGGCAAGAGTAAATCATGTCCTTGAGGAAACGAGGAGGGTGCATTGCTGGTCGTAGCACGCAGGCGTACACTCCCGGCCAGGGGGGATGCTTTCGAGTCGGAATAATAGTAAAGGAAGCCATGGGAATGAGGTGGAGATGGTGTATCTCTAGTGTACCGCAAGTCACAGCCGCGGCCGCTATCCAGGCGGACAGTGAAGGAAATTGAGAAGCGCACATGATTTGATATGTCGAGGAAGTCGGTAAGACGCAAAAGGGCGGGATTCAATGTTGAAACTTGGCGCAGAGGTCTCCGCGTTGCACTGGGCCCAAGTTTCAGTGAGTACCTACAACCGCGCATCGCAACATGAAAGTATTGAGAGGACTCACCGAGTAGTCCCGTAGTAGGGACGAATCGAAGTGAAAACCTTCCAAGAACGTGGAGCATGACTATTGCGCCCAAAAGAGCCTGTTAAAGGCACGGCTCGCGGCTGCAGCCTCATCATGGCCGCAAATTGGAAGGCAAAAAGAGGGTGACGCGCCGCTTGGTGATGTTTGCCACTGGTGTGACAGGAGCGTTCCCACGCTGCCTTCGCCTAAACGGTTGTCCGCAACCTACTCGACTTGAAATGCTGCGCAGTATTCTCCCATTAAAACATGTCTCGCACATTCTGCGGTATGCATTTTCCAATGTACGCGAGCTATTTAGTCGCTGAGAGCACCAGGCAGAAATCGCGGTGTAATCTGCGTCGATACGTTTCTAGCACACGTTGTCCTCCCTCCGTCCCGAACGACTGAGCTCGTCGGATTTCCTCGACCTTTCCGGCGGCCGCAGATTACCGGTATACTTTGGTGCGACAGACTCTATGCTGCGGCTTTCGTATGCGCCCTGGGCAACCTTCCCGCCGCTGACACGCCGGTTCCTGTATTATTGACCGCCACCACTTCATGCGCTCTTGCGTTGCAGCTCCGTGTGGACTCCAACCATGCCCTGAGCAACGACCTACTCTTCCATAACGGTACACCCTGGCAGATTACGTTGCCAGAGCTCGTTAATAGCAAGCAAGGCCAAGGCGCGCTGGCTAAACTCATCGATGAGAAGCTCGTGAATGTGTCCACCTCTTCCATCACCGCAAAAAAAATGCAATCTGGATGCCTCCTCTTTCACCTCGGCCAGCTGGTCCCGTTTTCACTCGATTAGCATGTCTTGCGCTTCACCGTCGTACAATCGTCCCCCACCATCCCGGACACACCTAGAACTCGGACAAACAAACGTTTCTCGCTCAATACCCAATTTGTTCCCCAGATTTTTGGCTCTATACAATCTATAACTTATGTACTAGAGATCCTGGGTGAAAAGACCATGAGATTTGACTTGGCCCTTATCTACGACACCTGAAAAGACACAGGGTTCGGTGAAATTGGTTGAATTTCGAGATTTTGAACTCCAGAATGCTTTATCTACAGCCACAGCACCGTGTTATCACAATCGCAGTATGCGTACATATCATATCAATGCTCATGAAAAAATTCAAGTGTCCAAGCACCTTGTATATATCACAGCAAACCGAAAAATCACTGTCTACTTGCCAAATCTGACCACATTGTTGTTGGAAACTTTGTCTCCCATGCCGACCCTTCTAAGACTTACCTGGACTTTTCCTGGATATTGAACATATGTTATATATGCAAGACTTTGTATGCAAAGTTTTGAGCTGCTACGACCAAAAGAGGCTTCGGAACGAGACCGGCAATCAGAGTTTGACGTGTCACCTAGAACTCGGACACCTGACCACATCCGAAAGAACGACACCGTCTGTTCAATTCTTGCCCGTTTCTCATGAACTAAAATTTGGAACCTGGGTAAAATCCACATCGCCGACGATCCACGTACTCGCGTTGGGCTTAAGACCTATTGATAAAATGATATTCACCGATTTTCCTTAGGTATCCGAGATCTAGGGGAAGGATAGTAGGGCGCCATGAAATTGCTAATTTCGAAGAGCACCGGATTTTCGGTGACCGCTCTGGAACCACTCCTTTCGCCGGAAAGCGGTTTTCTTCTCGAAGGCACTCTCATTTTGCTGACCCTGCGATTCTGGTGCCCTTCGAAGTCTGCCCAGAATCGCGCCGGACGCCCTTCTTGCACATCGTCAAGACTATCACCCCTGTAGCGGCTGCTGTCGTCTGCAGGCCGAGTCCAGGTACCGCGCGAGGGCGAGTACATATCATCCATTTTGGGTGGGAGAGGGCTCAACGGCGCTTTGACACGGTGGTCCCACAGCTTCGACAAGCCGGACCCAAATCTGGACGCTCTGCGCCTTCTAATGGAAGAATAAATATCTCCTCGTGTGCTTGTTGCTTCCTGTTTGTCTCCTTGAAATGGTAGTTTCCCTACTAGGAACTGGTGTACCTCGGGGTAGCGTCCCTTGGCGGAGCCCTCATGGTGGCCAAGTCGCCACCCCTGCTGTAACTCAAAGGGCCTACACTGTGCTGAACACTGACTCGAACCTCTCTTCTTCGCTTCCTTCGACTACAGTATGCGGTTTAGAACCTATAAGCGCCACCTCCCGTGAGTACTACCGTTTAGGCGCCGGTACTGGGACTACAGGTCCCCTCGGTCAACTGCGTGCCTGGCTGTACCTCCCCACGCCAAACTAAACGAGTTCCGAAGCAGGAACCCTGGCTTCTTGATGTGCAGGGGAGCTGTGGCTTGGTTAGCGACCGTCTTTCTTACTCAAGTGGACCTGTGGCGAGGATCGTACGATCATTCAGATGTAGGTGTGCTATTTACCCCTTTCCTTGCCACCGGTCCAGCTTCCCCGCTGGTCCCGACATTAAGCCGCGGGCGACAGTGCTAATGACAAGCGGAAGCAAGGGTGTATTGTCTATGTAAGTCGTTGCGGCCGTTCTCCGGACGAGATGCGCTCCATCCCCATGCGAGGTTATCTGCTTACCGTTTTAGGGAGGACCACTATATTTCGGCCAGTTCCGCGACGAGTGAAGACGCCTCCATGCTGACACTCCACGGACCAAGAAGGGCTTTACCATTACGAAGACGGGTTCGTTTCATAACTGTACACTTCACTCCCCATTAACAGTGACCAGAGGATGATAATAGGCTGACATCCTCCCCGACACGACACCTCCCCTTCCTGTTACCGCTAAATAAGGCTCTCCTTCTTCGTCATGGAGTCGCCAAAATGTCGTTCGTCTCGATTCTGGTGCCCATATGCTCGGCTCGACTCACTCCCCGTGATTCTCCTTCTCCAGGACTTCCGACAACAGGACAATGGTGAATCTCGCGCCTGATGGATCTTCGATAACGACGTCCTTGTCCAAGTTCGTATCATGGCTGGTCTTCCAGCTGCTTTCTTGCCTACTCTGCTCGTTCCTGTCATATGGCGCCTCCACAGTAATCTGACTCAGATGCTCATCGAGACGACAGGAAGAAGGAACATGTCAAGGACACTCGCACTTCGCCTTCCACTCCAATAACACAGACCAACTTTGCATCTAGTCGGTTCGCTCGGAATACATAATCAGTCCGCGGTGTGTTTTATTCACATCATCGCCCTTCATCGCTCATCTACCCTTGCTCAGGACAGGGCACCCGAAGTCCGGCACCCGCATGCGGCAGAGGGCAACTTCGACGCCAGCCCTGGAAATTAATTCATCATTATCAGGACACCTGGTTGATATCCGCGATACTACTGATGTGGACGGTATGCCCCAGAGTAGGCTGTTGCGAATGGAATAGTGTTATGGAATTAACAGAACAGTGTCTATTAATGCTACTGCTACGCGCGGGATGCCCGGTGTATAAGGCAATATTAATGATGAGCCTAAATTGATCGAGCAGCTTGTCTGACACCTGATGCACCTTCGCTGCAGCGGTCGAATATGAGGAGACAAAGCAGGTTCTTTTTACCCTTTAGTTCACAATAAGATGAGGGGGACCGGCTTTTGTCCGAATTTCGCAGTTGGGTCCATAGTCTTGTACAGCACTTTTATAATGTAATATTGAATTTTGAACGCGCCCACGTGACTCTGTGTTCGTTTTTACGGGAACGCATTTATCGGCAACCCTCTTACCAACCCCAATAAAAATCTCCGGCCCAGCCGCAAAGTCAGGTCTGCGCAGCAGCTAGAAGAAATTCCGCGTATTTCTAGCTTGGCGACAGCGTGGCGCCTCGCAGTTCTCTGCGGGTCTCGCGCTAGACTTTCTTTCCCCGCCGCTCAATCCCAACTGACTAGAATATACCAATCACTTCAATTATACTTCCACGCCGCCGCATCCGAAGCTACGAACGTTTCAAGGATTCTGTATAAAAGATGCTTTGATCCGGTCAAACCTACGCCCGTCGGACATTGTATACTTACGCCATCCAGAGAATGGAATGGAACGGACTCTGCGAATCTCCCAAGGAGATCACACGTACGGCTAACGCCATATGTGTGTAGTGTGTGTTCGTATATCGCATTCGACGCCGCATTGCCAGCGCGGTGAGTCACTCCCTCCCCCCGCTTGCCGCTTGGAACTCTGAGATCCGCCGCATAGTGCAAAGTGGGACCTCCGCGAATAGAAAAGCGGAGAAGGAATGGACGCATGGAAAAATTGATATCCCGCTATTTTCACTATTACAATGGTAAGACTATGGTTGTTAGCGCTGCAAGATCCGGAGGTAGCATTGGTAGAGTAAGCAAGTAAGTACGCCGCGAGTAGGCGAGTCAGGAGGCGCATATGTAATGAATGGAGCAAAACAAGCAGAGTAGGTAAGGAAGAATGCAAAGTAAAGCAAGGAGGAGCAGTCAGACACAGGGGATGGATATAGATATAGCGAGGCACAGCGCATTGACAAGAAGACGTGGCAGGTACATAATAAAACACAGTCCACAAGAAGGGAGGTACGGAGGGTGTGTGGGGCGTGAATTAAGAGCGTGGAGCAGCAGGCAAGCAGCAGGCAGATATGGAGTAAAGATAATCGAATGTATCGGGGAAACGCGAGAGAGGGGGGAAACAAATTAGTTCGCGTCGGTGAGAAGGCGGAGCATGTCGCCCTCGAGCACGAAACGGCGGGTCTCTCGCGCGGCGAGCGCGCTAGCGGCACGGATGACCTCCCCCGTGTCAAAGTCCTCGTGCTTGTCCTGCGGCATGGCGGCGTTGAGGTACGTCAACAGGCTCGAGATGCTCATGTCGTCGCTCGCCTCATACGTCGTGCGGAAGAGGTAGTCCACCGAGCTGAACACGAAGTGTCGTCTGGGAAAAAGAAATTCGTCAGAGGGGATTAGCTGAAAGAAAATCAAAGAACAAAACGCACCTCCCAGGCTGCGAATCCAAATCGGCCAGGCTCGCGGGCACCGCCGCGCGCCGCAACATCGCGTTCCCATCACCACCATTCCCATTCGCATTATACGCCTTCGCGCCGCCCGCGTACGGACCGGGCGTCCCGTCTTCCTCCATATACGAGTCCCCATCCGCATCCACATCGTCCCCCTCGCCCTCGCCCTCCGCGTCCCGCTCTCCCTCACCACCACCACCCGCAACGCCCACCGCCCACCGCGCCGCCGCGTACCCCGGCGGAATCGCGCGCGGGGGGTGCTGCTGCCCATGGCGCTGCGCGTGCGTCTGGTGTTGCGGATTCGTGCTGTGGTGTTGGTGCCGCGGCGCGGGATGGTGCCCCGCGCGATGCTTGCCCTTGCCCCTCGCGGCGGAGTCCACGCCCTCCTCCGACTCGGGCTCGGGCGCGTCGTCGTCCGCGGAGCGGGGCCGGTACTGGTGTTGCTGCTGGTGCTGCTTGTGGCTGGGCTTGTTGAGGTGCGCGATCTCGGATGCCTTTTGGGCGCGCCGTTGGCTGAGAGGGAGGCGCGTTAGTGGATGCGACGCGCGAGAATGAATAAAAAAGCGAAGATAATGTGAATAAAATAAAATAAGGGGAGTCGTTGGTTCACGATCAAGACAGCGAATCAAAAATGAAAAAAGCAGACACTCACTATCGCGCCAAACATTTCCCGCGGTGCTGCAGCCACGGATACGCGCAGTAGCTCGAGTCCTGGCGCAGCTGGACCCACTTCTGGCAGAGCGAGCAGAAGACGCGATTCGGCTCGACCTCGCGGATGAGGATGTCGGACCGGAGGGTGGCGGCGCGCTAGTGGTTCACGGTGTTAGCCAACGAAACAAAAATAGCGCGAAAAAACCCCCCACCTGCTCCGCATTCCGCCTCCGCGACTCGTGCGGCGCCGCGTAGTTCGCGGGGCTTAGATCCAGCAGCAGGTGCGGGTCAGACGGCAGGGGGAGGTGCGTCGGCGCGCTCCCAGGGTGCGTATTACTCGTATTGGGATTACCACCGGCGATATTAATTGGGGGGTGGGGCGGGGCCGGGCGGTGAGTGCTGGCCGAAGGATGCGCGGAGGAAGCATGGGGCGGCGAGTGGGGGTGCGCATTGCTATTAGGGCCGGAGACGCCACGCTGGTGATGCGCGCCGGGCCAAGACTTGCGGTCGTCCCCGTTTTGTGCAGAGGTGGGGATTGAGTTGGGGGCGGACGCAGAGTTGGATGGCCCGGCGGCATCGGGGGGCATGTTGGCACTGGTGGGTGGGTGAGACGGATGGATAGATGGATAAAAGAACGGTGAAGGCAAGGCCGTAGAATACATGACGGAGAGAGGAAGAAAAAGGCGGCGCAAGGAGAGTGGGAACGAAACAAAGTATGAAACAAAAGAAGGTAGAGAAGAGCATAGAAGACAGCCGTCGAGCGAATAAACTCCAACGCAATAAAATACGTACATGACGTTCTTGAGCGCGGACACGGTCTTCTGGCACGACGCACGGTGCTGGAGCCAGCACTGCACGGCCTGGAGGTGGTCGTCGGGGTTGATGCTCAGCCATCTGGGTAGCTGAATAAATATCGAAAATACAATGGAAGAAAATGGAAACAAAAACCTACTTGTCGCACATGTTACAAAGGAGGCGCTCCGCATCGAACTTGCGCACGTCCGGGTCCTTGGCGAACAGCGAGTTGCGCTCCTCGAGCGCGTATACGTTCTTCGTGTTCCTGCAAGTACGCACATCAGTCGCCAAAACAGAACAAGCGGATATTAGTGAATAAGAAACGAACGTACGTCTTCTTCGCGAGACAGCTCTTGCGATGCGCGTCCCACGGGATGGAGCAGTACGTCGAGTTGGGGCGGAGGCGGATCCACTTGTCGCACGATGCGCAGAGGACGCGGTACGCCTCGAACTTAGCGACGTACGGGTCCGCGCGGAGGTAGTCGATGCGCTCCTCTTCCGTGCGCTTTGCGCGACGGCGTTTGGTGGGCGGGCTGGCGAGGTGGTGCTGATGGTGGTGGTAGGCCGCGCTGGCGCTGTCTGGAGCGAAGGTATTGCTGCCGCCGCCCTGGTGCCCCGACGGTTTGGGGTGTGCTGAGGGCGAGCCGCTGCAAAATAGAAGATAATAAAATGAGTGAGAAAGAAAGAAGAGAATGAGTAAAACGAAACTGACCACGTCAAACGATGGGCGTCCCAGTGCTTGAGGGTAAACCCTCCGCCCGCAGGCTCATCTCGAAATGAAACGCCGCCGCCGCAGACCTCGCAGATAACGCGCCCTGCTTCGTACTCGCCTTGCGGCAGGTTGGCGCCGGGCGGAAGGATGATCGGCTTTTGCTCTTCTTGGGGTACATCCAGCTCCGCCGAGGACGCCTTGCGCTTCAGTTCGTTGATACTAGGAAAGACAGACAGATGTATGTCAGCGTCGGAAACATTTTGCAGAAAATATACGGGGACATACGGGGGAGGGGCGGCGGGCGGCGTGGCGCTCCTGAAAAACGAACCTAGTCAATGTTTAACTGCAGGATTACATGGGATCACGGCGCACCGGGGGGCGTTGGTGGCAACAGGCTCTGGGGACACTGTCATTGTTAGTGGGGATGGAAAACGAATGAAAAAACGGGGGTGGAATGGAGCGGGTGCCTTTTTAGCTCGTGCCTCCGCTATATATTCGGGGCCAAAGTCTATAGAACATAAAATGAAACTGTGGGCTGGCAAAACAAGGAATGCGATTGTGCCGATCTGAGATTCGATTTAGATCTGTTCCTTGGTGGCGTGGCGTACGGCGTCAATTTATAAGAGAAGCGGAAGAAGGGTTTGTGTTCAACACAGCGACTCGATGCACAGCATGCAGCCTCGTATCTTTAGGTAACCGCAGAGGATTGGTGGATGGATGGATGGGGCCGCTAGCCTAGCAAGAGTTGGTTTCCAGTTCCAGATTGGTTCCAGTGCCACTCTTCGCAGGGCGGCATCGCATCGACTCGGAGTACACACGAACAGAACAGAACCGTGGTCATGCATAACAGACAGACAGTCAGTTCTGTTACTACAAACCGTGCGTCACCTCCCCGGAGTTAAGCATACGCCCTGCACTTGCTCCGAGTCATCGTCAGGAAAGGAAGTGTCGGAGCTTGAAATCTCGCCCGAAGTAGCGGAGTTTTAATTCCCCGACTTGGAGCCATTCTCAGAGCACCCATCGGATCAAATTAATCTCTGCTGTCCATGGAGTGTTTGTTTAGCCCGTGGCAGCGAGGACGACGGTGCGGCCCTGGACAATAATATTAAGGCTGTTTAATCCGGAAACAGGGGAAGGAAGAGACGTCGAGCCCGAGTCATTGCGTTCCGGCAATAAATGAGCCGCTGCCAGTACTGGGTACATGAATACTGGCAGGACACCAGAGTTCCATTGACATTATTTAGACACCAAGTCGACCCGAGGGAAAAACACATGTATGTAACTAACATTATTACTACTAGTGGAGAATGGAGAAAAAGGAAGTCGGCCCTACACGCACGCGAACACCAATGTCGAATAATAAATCCGATGTCAACCGATCGACCGCGGTGCCAGTTAAGCTTTGGGGGTCTCCATCCCGCTCCGCCGTAGCTGAATTTAATGTCGTCGGGAATAAGATAGTGCTGGTGAAATTATGGAATGGATAGGCGCGCGGGCGGGCGGATAAGCGCTGAGTTAGGCGCGGGAGTTTTTTATGGATTATGAAAAGAAGGGAGGGTGAGGAATGCCTGGATTTTTTATGACTAGCTTCAGATTATTGCAAGTCCAAATTCCAGAGCAACATGCCCTATGGATCGTTTCATTGTCCCCCGACTTGATATTTCAAAGTGAGTTGGAGGCTTTCCAGTCCAGGGTCGCATCCATAAACATATATATAGTCTGCGTCGCCGCGTCCCTACCTCTCCAAAATTTATACCACCCTCAATCATACTTGACAATCCACAACTGCTGAACCTGAGCAATTTACCCCAATAACTGACGTACGCACGTTTAAAAACATTGTCTAATTTATTTAATTTCCCAGCGCAGGTGTCGTTTAAGCTTTGTCGATTTTTGTTGGGCCGGCACACAGCGGTGGTTGCGCGGTGGTTGGAATTCCCAGGTTTGGAAATCTTACGTGCGGTTTGCTTCCTGGAATATCCGCTGCAGTATTGAACATCGAATTTCCTGATCTTATTTTTACTTCGGTATGGGTCGAATAGTTATTGCGTCAAGTTCAATCCGATAAATTACTTGAGAAGTTCTGGTGCAACCGTAGGAATTCTGTAGATGCACAGAGAGGATACCTACACGTGTAAATCGAAATATTAAAGCGTGTTACGGTTGAACCCAAATCTCACGTGATCGCGTGCCTTTTTAGAAAAAGAAATCCACTATCTACGTTGCGCACCTATTTCAAGGGCGGAAAACGTACCGCCGTTTGCGCCGCACTTAATCTGTTCAAATACGCCGCTGTTACACAGGAAGATGGAAATGGACAGTTCGCACCACATCCTAGATCCGCTTCGAACTGCCATTGGCATCTCACACCAAAATAAATGCATTTCGTGCCAAAAATACCATCCTCTTGGCGTTCTGGGGGATTCTGTCGCCGGAGAGGGTCTTGCATCCTGGAGCGAGCACTCGAACTTGCCCTATTATTTTGATGCAAACCAAAACAATCACGATATGACTTCTTTCTGTCTCCTTAATAATAATCAACTCCCCAGTCCTCCACGTCCGCGGTATTCTTGTCGATGGGGAGACTCTAGCGCCGCCTGCCTGTCAATCCATCACCAGGAGCGAACAACACAAATCGGAGCACATCATGCAACCAGTTCAGTCAGTCAGCCCAAAACAATCACGACATACGATGTCTATTAAGTGCTGTACACAGCAACACCTAATCCGGCGCCCTCGCGGCTCCACGACTTGTTTACATTGAACGCACGCCAACTGCCGAAACGCGACGCGAGGTTCGAATCGGAATGGATTGATCGATCACGTTGGATTAGGCTCTTCGCTGCCCTTAAACGCCGGGCCTCCATATGATCCATCCAACTTGTGACAGGTTTGTATTACTTATATTTATCTGGACGATATGAATGCACTCATCTTGTTTCCATTCTCCTTCCGCGAACGTTCGATTCCATCGCAAGTTAATCAAACGAAACGCATCGCGGATATCAAAACAGGGCCTGATGGCTCGTCCACAAATTAGCAGCTTAATTTCCAGTCCTGGATGCTTCGCAGCCTGTTGCTGTCGCGGTGGCAGGCCTGACCTGGCCTGACGCGCCTTCATCAGGGCCCGGTGATGTCGAAAACGACTGTTAAACATGTACACCGCGGAGTCAGATGAATCCGATTATGTATTACACAGAAGAAAATTATGTACTCACTTGCATAATACATATTCCGAGGCAACGATGTGTTTGTCGTGAGAGGGCTGCGATCGCAGAAGCAAGTTAGCGCGTACTTGGCATGTCGCCTCGATTCGATGCGATTTGGAGCGACTAGTGGGCACTTGGCTTGACC
The DNA here is from genome assembly GCA_029282285.1 of Mycena rebaudengoi. Lineage (NCBI taxonomy): Eukaryota > Fungi > Basidiomycota > Agaricomycetes > Agaricales > Mycenaceae > Mycena > Mycena rebaudengoi. The sequence goes on along the minus strand of JARJCX010000016.1, from coordinate 519,889 downwards.
GCAAAGGGTCAGGTGGCGCAGTGCACCTAACTAGCACTGCGTGACTTGCTGGAATCAGGCAGCAAATATGACCCCGCAAGAGGGCATCCCGGCGAAGAGAGTCTGCCCGCGCCGACGTCGTTTTTGGTTGCAAATCGATCTGAGATCCGCTTCGATGGGAAGTGCTGATACTCAGTCGGGCGAAGGAGAATCGTGGGCGGGACGTAACGCCGGCCGGAGCGGGAATATGGTGATGCAGAATGCACATGGAGAACCACCTTGCGGAAATAATTTAGGCAACAGAGGCCCGAGACGCGGAGGGTAATGGAGAGGCAGCATATGCATCATGGCGGAAGGATAGAAGAACGACCGAACGTGCTGTCCCAAGGGGTGCTGGTCAGTTACTCTTCGCGGATGTGGAGTGTGTATGCACCTACATACTTTGCAGAACCACTCTCGTTTTGGTACCGTGTAATTCATATGCTCTGTGCTCTCAGCGAACCTGAGCTCTTCTTGGAAGTATCGTCCCTCTTCGCGGAAGTGCCTGTGCGACCGTAGTAGTAAGTGGGTCTACTCTTCGCGGAAGCACGTACATAGCCTCGCTCGGGGTGTCGGGGGTGGAGCGCTGCTCGGATAACGGCTGCAGATAACAAGAATACGCTACCAGCATGGACCTTCCTCCTGTCATCCTGCCGTCTTCCTCGGCTTCTGTACGCAGGTATCCGAGTCGGGTTCAGAAGGCGGGATATTAAACTGTGACTAGTCGGGAGTATTTGATCGCAAATACTCCTGGTTGGTGCAGTCTTCGTCGTACGATCTCATCATAGATGATAGTTCCGACAAACAGGCTCCCAGGAAGATGACAATTGTGGCCAGGAAGCGCGGTTCGCGGTTCGACTGCCGGGAACAGCTATCTACGTAGCCAGGCACATAAGTAAGGGCAGGTAAGGGGAGACTGCAGTCTATCCGGCGTCTAAATGCGATGAAGCTCGGTAAGCAAATTACATTAGGGACAACGCGGGTGTGCCTGCTTACGCTCAGAGAAAGAGAAAAGAAACTTGAGGAATCCACGTAGAGAAGGAAATCATCCCGCGAGCCAAGAACCGACCTTCTGTGACCGGCTGGTGTTAGTGCGCATCTTGGAATTGTATCAGGTCTGTAACGTTGTAATACAAGGGTATTTCTTTTTTTGAGAATGCTTCCTCTCTAGAGATATTACCGAAAAGCGCAGGGCATCATGAGAGCTGGGCGGATAACAGAGCTGATAGATCACCATTCTGCAGGCACAGCGGAGACGGGCTAACCATGGAGGGTCCGTTAAGGGGCTGTGGACACAGGTTTTACTAGCGGGATTAAATTGAATTTTCTACGAAAACAGACGGGAGGCTACTATGCGCACGAGATATTTATTCATCCATCAGAAGGCGCAGAGCGTCCAGATTGGGGTGCGGTTTGTCAATGCTGTAGGACCACCGTGTCAAAGCGCCATTGAGCCCTCTCCCACCCAAGATGGATGATATGTACTCGCCCTCGCGCGGCACCTGTACTCGGCCTGCACACGACGGCAACCGACACTCGACGGGGGTGACAATCTTGACGATTCGCAAGAACAGCGTCCGCCGCGACTCTGGGGAGAATTCAAAACGCACCAGGATCGCCCCTGTGCGTAGGGTCAATAAAATGAAAATGCCCTCGAGAACAAAACTGCTTTCCTGTGAAAGGAGTGATTCCAGAGCGGTCACAGAAAATCCGACGCTTTTCGAAGTTGGCGATTTCGTGACGCCCTACGACGGTGAAGCGCAAGCCGTGCTGATCGAGTGAAAACGGGACCAGCTGGCCAAGGTGAAAGAGGAGCTGTCCAGATTGCAATTTTTTGCGGTGGCGGAACAGGTGGACACATTGTGCAATCGTCGCAGAATCCACGAGCTTCTCATCCATGAGTTTAGCCAGCGCGCCTTGGCCTTCCTTGTTATTCACGAGCTCTGGCAACGTGATCTGCCAGGGTGTACCGTTAGGGAGGAGTAAGTCGTTGCCCAGGGCATAGTTGGAGTCTACCCGGAGCCGCAATGACCCCGCTAACGGCGCATGAGGTGGCGGCGGACAATAATACAGGAACCCGCGTGTTAGCAGCGGGAAGGCTGCTGAGGGCGCATACGAAAGCCGCAGCATAGAGTCTGTCGCGCCAAAGTATACCGGTAATCTGCGGCCGCCGGAAAGATCGAGGAAATCCGACGAGCTCAGTCGTTCGGGACGGAGGGAGGACAATATGTGCCGATTCGGGGCTTTAGTCCTTGGATGCGGAGACTTAGATGACGCAAAAGTATTATTCCCAAGACGGACCTGATACTAGTAACGTATCGACGCAGATTACACCGCGATTTCTGCCTGGTGCTCTCAGTGACTAAATAGTTCGCGTACATTGGAAAATGCCTACCGCAGAATGTGCGAGACATGTTTCGATGAGAATACCGCGCAGCATTTCAAGTCGAGTAGGCTGCGGACAGCCTTTAATCACTCGCGGTGGTACAATTCCGCGAGATGGAGGTTCAGGCGAAGGCGGCGTGGGAACACTCCTGTCACACCAGTGGCAAACATCACCAAGCGGCGCGTCGCCCTCTTTTTGCCTTCCAATTTGCGGCCATGATGAGGCTGCAGCCGCGAGCCGTGCTTTCAACAGGCTCTTTTCGGCGCAATAGTCATGCTCCACGTTCTTGGAAGGTTTCCCCTTCGATTCGTCCCTACTACGGGACTACTCGGTGAGCCCCCTCAATACTTTCATGTTGCGACGCGCGGTTGTAGGTACTCACTGAAACTTGGGCCCAGTGCAACGCGGAGACCTCTGCGCCAAGTTTCAACATTGAACCCCGCCCTTTTGCGTCTTACTGATTTCCTCGACATATCGAACCATGTGCGCTTCTCAATTTCCTTCACTGTCCGCCCGAGTGGCGGCCGCGGCTGTGACTTGCCGTACGCCTTCCTGCAGGGGAAAAGGATACAATTTCCACCTCATTCCCATGGCTTCCTTTACTATCATTCCGACCCGAAAGCATCCCCCATGGCCGGGAGTGTACGCCTGCGCGCTACAACCAGCAATACACCCTCCTCGTTTCCTCAAGGACATGATTTACTCTTGCCATCGGGAATGCCGTGGCAAATTATTCTTCCTCAAATCGCGGCTCGACGGACATACACCCGCCTTCGTGACCAATTGCTTCTCGAAGGGATGGCGACGGAAGAGCTATTGTCCCGTTGTCGCACCGTTTTTGCTACTCGAGACAGAATTATTCCCGAAGCCACCGTCTTTAGCCTTCACCACCCTTTCATGGTTTATTTTCAGCAGCAATTATCGTTGACTATTGTGGGACCCACTGCCGCCGTCCCGGTAAGAATGGACGTCTTCAATGAACGCGACTCCGGGCAGGTGATATATCCGTTCGCCGGTATGCCTTCACACTTGGCCTTGCCATCCCTTGCTCACGGCTTTCAGGTTCCGCTGTCGCCTGCTTTGAACGCTCCACACTTCCCGAGCACGTCGGAAACCGCGTTCTCCTTATGCGTATCCTCAAAATTCTCGTACCGGTTACTTGCACCATCCCAAACTATGCGGGGGGAGTGGGCTGGCCGAAAGAGGGGGAATACTTAATGGTATCCCGCTACAATCGTCCAAAATCTCCGTGGTCGTACGACGTTGACCGAGACAAGCGAGTTGGAGCCGTGCTTAGGAGCATTATTGATATTTGGTAAGTCTGTCATCGTGAAATGCGCTCTTCAACTCATCGAATTACAGATCCACTATATCACTATGTACTCAACCGGGGAGTGCGTTAATCAACAAATACCCCGAGCGTGAACATTTTTCAAGCAAGTGTAGAAATCTATTCCATCCTCGTAACTCTGCAATGCACAACACGTCTCTTCGCGTGTGTTCTTAAATCAGTGCGCGGAATATTCGAACTTCCTCAATGAAAGCATGAAAGCACCCCAGCCAGCAGAAAGTTGAGAGAAAGAGTAGCTCGTCGGCACCATTTTTACCGCTCGGCCCAAGATTTTTCCCGAGCTCTCGGTCGTTGACCCCTTCCTGGTCAATTTTCAGCAGAATCTAACGGACTATTGTACGACGCACGACTGGACGTCTTTTGCAGAAAGCAGAAAACTCCATCCCTTCACTGTAGACTTCAAAAGGTCGTCATTCTCTGTCAGCCCGTACAAGACGCGAACGTGTGGAAGTTAGATTCCAGTTCCAAGGTCAAAGCGGGAGTGGTTGGGGAGTGGAAGGTATCATTCGAACGCCACCTTGGCGCCGGGCCTCGGTCGAAGTTGATGTATCGGACCAAATGCTCTTAGGCAATCATTCACTGCCAGGAAAAACCTCGTAGCGTCGACTATCGGCAGCGTAGAGGAATTCGGCCTTGATACTGGCTCGGTGGAGAAACATCCTGGAGATTGCGGACCGTCACCGGTCAGCTGGACCGGCATGTGTCGTCCAACTGCAATCAGATGTGACAGGTCATCAAACTCCTTACCTTCGCCTCATATCGCAAGTGTACTCTTGAGTTTCACATTGCCAACCAGCCAGATTACAAGATCCTCTATGGCCTCAGTATTACTTTTATTAATTTTATGAGCCAATGCTGACATGTTCAATCAGGAAAATTCTCTTTCTACCGGATGATTCTATTGAGAAACCCGGTTTCTTGGAGAAACCTCCCGCATTAGTAGACTCGTAACCAGTCTGTAAAACGAATGCCGAAAAAATGCGGCGAGCGCTTCGACGTTTTACACCGAAGTGCTTGCCACATATTTTCGGTATTTTGTATACAGACTGGTCACGAGTCTACCGCATTAGGGAATATTATTATTACCATCAAACACCGGACATCAATCGGCGACACCGGGGGATGTTACAAGGTCGATAGTGACTTGCAGACATGATTATTATTACCAGGAAAAATTGAGAGAGTTATTTAGACTAGTTCATATTGGTTCTGAGTTGCAATGGGCTTACAAAGCCCTATCATGGCACAAATACGAGATATCTCCCTGTGTGATGGGATCAACCCAAGTTCGGCAAGGCAACTTGACTTGCTCTGAGGATTTTAAGGCTTTAAGAGACGGCGGGGTATTCATTAAACAGGCATGAAACTTTGCCTGAGACTTATATGAGAACCAGTTCGCAGGTAAGGTCGTGATACCAATTACAAGGTTCTGTGATTCTCAATGAAGAAATATAGCCTCGTGAAGTCAGTAGCGCCTGTAAAAGATCCGGGCGAGCACAAAAATTCATTCCCAAGCCACTAAAAGCCGCATTATGGGGAATTGAAGTCCAGGACTACTCAAGAACTTAAGCCTGAGTTCAGCGGTCGCCGGCATCAATGATCTCATACCCCATTTGGAGGGCTCCTCCGAATGTGCCGAGAATCCATAGAATAATCCCTTTCTACCAATCCTGGCGCAAGAAATGAGTTCTGGTGCACTGGTTACAGGTTTTATGTACGAAACCGTTGATCATTCAACCACAGGAGAAGGAGGAGGAGGAGGAGGAGGAGAAATTCTCTGGATTGTAGACAGCACTCACAGGTTCAAGTGACTTACGCCAGCCTTTGCATGTGGTGGCCCTGTGGCGTCGCGTTGGTGTCGCGTCTGTCCCATCAAAGTCGCGTCCCTCACGGCGAGTCAAAGTACAGTGATTTTGTCTTCAGCAATAAATATCTACAACATATCGTTCCCTACTCCATACGACCGTAAGAGGACCTGAGTGACGCTCATTTCTTCAACCTGGCCGACGCCTGCTCCAGGGCGTCCTTTAGCTCACCGATATGATCCATTTCCAAGCCTCCATCCTCCAGATCCGTCATCAATGCGGGCGAAACCATCTTCACATTCCTGTATCCCTTTTCATAAAGCCACGAGGAGATTTGGGGGTTGAGTTTATATTCGGTGCAAAATGCGTCCACAGTCATGTTCGGTACAGGAGCGCCAGGAGGAAGCAACGGCCCTGTGATTACGGCCCGCTGACCTCGTCCGTCCTTGCCCCTGGTTCCGGGGCTAGCGCCGCCCCGGCCGCCCCGGCCATCTTTGACACAAGGGTTAAAGAGAATTTTAGAAACATATCAACGACGTACCCCCAACCGTTAGCTTGAGAGCCTGCTCTTGCGTCAACCTTGGTCCCTCGCCAAGACCACCCTCGCCGCCTCGTTGGCCACCCGACCCACCATCCCCTCCTATGCCTCCTAGGAAAATTGTCACGTCATGAGTCAATGAAAGGAAGGAAGTCTTGCCTCCAATGGTTGGTGTATACTGGGACTGAGTACTGTCCGCCATTTGTGTTGACCCATGCCGTTGCTCGACTGCAGTTATATATCTATTGCCTGACATTGTTGCCTGGATCACGAGCCTCCCCCCAAGGGTGCGATTCGACGGTATTCCGAGTAATTGGTACCGGACGTCCCACTTCCCACATCCGCAAGTATATATCAGTTGCTAAGTCTGTGAAACCGAATAGAGCTACCAAAATACATCGCACAGCACGTTCAAATTAGGGTAAAGAGTGGCGCCAATCCATCAGGAACATCTAGCAATAGCCGCCGGCCAGTTCCACTGGATGCCTTCGCCGACCAGTTGAACCGCCAACTGCCAGTAGCAGCCTTCAAAATGCGGCCCAACTGGCTTGCAGAAGCCCGACAAGAGAGGCAGGCAACCGTCCAGGCTTCGGAAAGACGCTTTGTCTGGGTATGCGGTCATAAGAGGGACGTTCATTTCAGGAAAAGAGCCCTTCTGTGTGGAACAAAGATTGACATCCACCAATGCGGCAAAGGCAAAATAGAATGCTTCAAGTCAAATGACTACTCGGGGAAGTAGAAGTCATCACAGAGGAACATGGCGAAAGATCAAATTCACAAGACCGAGGACAACTTGCCTTCTGCATTGCCAAAGAAAATCTTGAATCCAGTCCAGCCGTTCAATTGTCGCGGGAAAGTCTAGGGTGTCTGGTATAATGAGTATTTCGAACGGCATCGTCGTGCTAAAGTGTCTATTGTCCGAGTAGAAGAAAGAGGTTCGCCAGACTCCGACATTTCCGTGGATTGAAGAGGAGGGATCTTACAGGAAACAGTAAGGGCGTTGCCTTGTGAAGAAAAAATTCTCCCTTGCGCAATTGTCGTTTGGTCAGTATTTCGGGAAGACGACAGTAGACATCGAAGCGCACCGGTCATCGGGCCTAAGGCTCCTGTTATCCAGCCTTCCTACCAGAAAGTGTCGCGCCGTAGGCGCTCAAAGAAGAAGAATGCCGTTACGACTGCCTCAGCCTTCGTTGTAGCTTCCAAGAGCATACCCCTACCGCTGATCAGTCTGTTCCCGCCGAGTCGAGGCAGAGCTTATCGATGGTTCAAACCAGCACCTGATGAGGGATAGTAGTTGTGTCTTCCCGAGACAAGATAACATACAAGCGCCCGCACGTCTACATTATTCCAAGCTCCGCATTCTGCGGTTCGACAATTACGTATCGGTGTCGCGCGCGGAGCAAACTGCTGATCACGGTGTGGAGGGGGGAAATGCCCGGGGTGTAGGTTCGTCAATAGGGTCGGTGGTTGGATGGTTGTAGAGTAAGATAATAGAGGTATAAGGCGATAGAATAAGCCGCTGGTAGAGTACTAAAACGGGGGCACGAGAGGGTAGCGATATGTTGTGAAATGGGCACGAGACAGATTCCGCGTGAATCCGAGGAGACGACGAGTTTTGTACGCTAAGTGCGCACAGCCGAGGTTATGTAGGACGAAATTGGACACGGTAGGACACGGTAGGACACGGAGGTTCGGCCGCTGAACCGCACTAGCTCACACGATGAGCGTCGAAGGTAAGGAAGGTTCTCTATTGGCCTCGTGTTTACAGGACAAACAAAAATGTACGTAAAAATAAAAAGTAATCTGTTTTAGAACCGAAACCAGCGTGTGGATGAATTTCCACACGTCGGCCATACGGCTCTGCCACAACGGAGCTTTACCTGTGCCGCCTTTCCCATCGATTTCGATGCCTTTGCCGCCGGGACCACCGGTTCCTCCTACGAGCTGTAAACAAAGATCCGTTCCGGGGGAAGTAGAACGCACCCGATATGTTGCTAATTTTCCAATTGTCCTCGGGGGCCTTCGCCATAGCCGCCTTGACCACCGATGCGGGCACGGCCCCCCATACCGCCGACCCCTCCTGTACGCCTACATCAGTCCCCAATTCAATACCGTTAATCAGTAACCTCCTCACCCCATCTCGATTATTCCTACACCGGAGATGAGATCAACGCGAGGCGCAGAAGCAAAAAAAAAAGCGGTAGCGCACCTTCGGCATCAAATTACGGTAGGCGGCATGGTCGAGGTTCAACTTGACATTAGGGGTGCTCAATTGCTATCTCGTGGGCCCGTCCCGTGGGTTTATTTGTCCCGAACAAATAGAATTCAAACTCCGCCATCCAAAAAGACTTTTTATAACAACGGTGCGGCCGCTAACGGTGCATATATCTTGCCCCAAAATCACATAACACATTCTAGAGTACTTTGGTAACATTTCTGGATAGATTTGATGTGTAGAAGCAGGTCTGGAGGTATGAATAACTGATGACTAGCTTTGCGCGCATAGTTTCGCGGATTCATTTCCAAATACCACTCAGAAAAATGTCCATTAGCTCATTAGAGCCTCTTCATGTTTATAAGTGGTGCTGGAACTCCACTGAGAGCTAGTGTAGCTCTGGAAACGGCATAAATACCGGGCGGAGTTTGAGTTCTATTTGTTCGGGACAAATAAACCCACGGGACGGGCTCACGAGATATAGCAATTGAGCACCCCTATTTTGACATGCCGGCATTCAGTTTCGGTGATTCCCGAAGTAGGTTCCTGATCACGGTGGCCTGCTATCTGCACGCTTCAACGACACTGTGAACGCACAGAAAATGGCTCAACAGTGTGTGTATCGTAGTACTGAATGTGTCTTCTTGAGTATGCGTGACATTCATGAAAAAAAAATGGAGACTGTTCCTAATTTGGAAGTCCATCAGTTTCGAAAGCGCCATGTTCAATGCGTTTTCGGGCCAAATAAGTGATGGAAAAAAGGATCTGCTGCAAGGACTGGCCAGATATTCTACCCTCAATGTTTCAGGGGACAGGGTGGAATGTGATTAACCTTGACAGTGCCATCAAATTCTCGCTTCGCTCCAAACACCGTATACATGTGTACTTCTCTTTTCTGGCCAGGAATGAAATAGGATAGGTATGAGGGTATTCTAAGGAATCCTCCGAGATAATTTCCTTCAGCATCTCCATTGATGTTCTCAGGCTCTTAGAATATTCCACAAAGCCGAAGGTGTCGGCAAAGCTAAGGTTGTTCGCTGAGGAAGTTGTCCAAGTCGTGGTCGAACAGAAATCTCCATCTTTCTCTGTTCTCCTTAATGTGATGTGTGGCAGCCAGAAAATAGTAGCCACAAAAATAGGATGAACCGTACCTGATGCCTGCTCCGCTGATACAGCTCGGCAACGTCGATGGCACTGGCTGCTACCAACCTTCGAATCCACTCTGACGGCTACAGCTACTTCCACCTATTCAAAGATCAATAAGAAAAAGACGACCTCGAGGGAATTTATGCTGGTTTGCCGCCCCTCCTAGCCTCCTCCTACTCTCTTCTGATGGCTCTTCCTCGTCTCCCGTGCTTCCCGTTTGCTCCCCCACCCTCTTTTATTACGTCTCCCGTCATCCTCCGTCCCGTTATCTTCCGTTCTTGCCTCTCTCCTGTACCTCCCCCCTAATCCATGCTTCCGCCTTTAACCGATCGTGCAGTTGGAGGAGGAGGAGGAGGAGGATGTATTACTGCGGAGGTCCCTAAAAGGAACAACCTACGTACACAGCATCCAAAATGTACGTTACAGTCATCAACGGTCACGGCGCTTTGGTAGCCTACCCACTTGATAGTAAATAGTCATCTCATGAATAGACTTGGTTGAAGGGCAGAAATCCTGAAGGCAACGGGGAAGTAACGAGGCGTCTCATCAAAGAGAGCCGAGACCTCGTACACGTACTTGGCAAACAGCTTCACCGCTTTGCGCAAGCGTACAAGCTTTAGCAGATTGCCGCGTGTTGTGCACTGATATCGGGATCACAACTGGCCAGAAGAGCCAAGAATTGCGACATCAATAGCACGAGGTGAGGGCTGAAAGTGCAGTCAAATAAAGCATGCACGTCGTCTTCAATGGCCCCCTTACAAAACCTGCACAGGCGAAGATTTGCGCGGTATCCTGGCTCTATATCGTAAAGTGTACCGGAAGTTGGAGTGCTACTTTCTTCAATTCTACCGGTTCTGATCGATTATATCAATAAATTGCCCTTGATCTCGCCGTCTCACCATGATCATAAACATCCGTCTCTCTCCTTTTTACATCGCCATCCGCGCCTTTTAAACCCTCTTCTTTGCTTGCATCTTAATTATCCTCAAAATGCCCCGAACTGACTCACCCATCGTCTTCGAACATCCTATTACTGGTCGGCGGATACACATATTCTCCACCTCCGCAACTAAAGACGACAAAGGCGTTTCAGACGCCTGTCGGGCGTGTGGGCAAACAGGTATGGCTCGATAATTTCCCAACCATATGGGAATTGATTTCTTTCAGCGAAACAGCTTGCAAGACCAACGGAGTTCGCATTCTATACTGTTCTAAGTGTGTTACGTTCCTCTCTTTGAGAACCCCACTTATACATCTATCGTAAGTAGAGCGTGTCAAACACTGGACTATAAAGACGGGAAGGGCCCTGCTCAGCTTCCCCACACGGCGTTTTGCGGCAAAACGCACGTCACGGCTGGAGACAACGAGTTGATGGTGATTGCGGGCAGGGCGCTAGATTCCGTTAAACTCAAGCTGTACACCAAATCCCCGACTACGATGCTGCAGTCCCAGGTGGAGTTTTGGCAGCAAATCCCAAAGCGTACTACGGATTTCGCCGCGCGAGGAACGGCAAATACGTGGCGCACCAAATCCAGGGCAAAGGCGGCGAGCTCTTCTTATAGATGCGCCAAGAGGTGATGGAGAGGCGGGAGCTGGCGAGCATCGCGTTGATGGAGAAGCTGCTGGCCACGTCGACAATGCCGTTGGGCGCCGATATCTACACGGTCGGCAACTACGTGCCCCAGCTGGAGAATGAGTATGAGGTGGATCTGGAGGAATGCCATTGGGCCCTGAAGGCCAGTTCGCGGCACCAGGCACTTTTTCAGGCGTGGTTGGAATGGGTTCGCCCGCGGATTAGGGACCACGAACCGGCGCTGGGTGTGAGGTTCGGACTGCCCTGGTATTATTTTAATCCGGGGGGCGAATTCATCCATCCCGTTAAGTATAGGGCCACCCCCACTGACCTCGAGCGCTGTATTCTCTAGTATCCGCACGCGCTGTACTAGTTAATCTGAGACCGATTATATTCTAATGTTAGTGCATCTCCAGATACTGTTCCTCCAAATGGTGCACAATGTGGTGAATAAAAGGCAGAAGAAATGGGGAAAGGCACCTGATGGCGCGCGTCCACGGTGCTGTATATCTGCGAAGAACATCTCTCTCCGTGAAAGGTGCCTGTTGGGCCCGGGGTCAGGTGCATAAAACTTTCGCATCTTTTTCTCTTCGGAAATGGCGCCAAATTTAATGGATAAAGCCGGTTTACAAGTGGAGAATCGTACCAGATACTAGTAGCACGGTGGCGTGCATTCACCTATTGACTTGCTCTCAGTGAAAGTCCCCCTTCGCTCGGGTCAGGTTGATACTATTATTATTGGTTGCTCTCGTGAGCGGCCGAAAAAAAGTTGCGAGCTGATGGTGGAATATGCGTAGTATACGATGGTAGGCACGGCTTTATAAGACCTGCTTGGATGGATCATGACAGGAAATAAACAGGTGGAGTTCGGAGTGGTTATAAATCGCAACTTACTATTTCGCAAGGAGTGGGGTTTTGTTTTGTAGAGAATACCAGAAGATGCAGTACTAGTATTAATCTCCAGGAACTTACCAGACATTTTCCCCATTTTTATTGGGCCGATCCTGCCTAGATTCAACTCATCAATCGTCGGGCCGCGCGGTACGTCAACACTGCCACTTTTGCTTCTATTCTGGCGTCAAATCGCAGCGCCGCCTGGACGCACACCAGCACTAACAACGAGAGCATGATGCATGACAAGTGCAAACAAGGGGGGCTTCCTTGCGTTTTTCAAATTCTTTTGCGAGACTTTCGTGATCACAGCTGCATTTCAAATCATCCACCGTATGTCTGAGGCAATTATGAGTCCCACTAATCTCTATTACAGTACTGTTCACACAGTTTGGAGCTAAGGTGATCCCCCGAAGTCCAGTATTTCCAAGAAGTGCGCTCTTCAAGTTCCCCCTTTTTCTGTTAACATTGACCTGGCTCAGGCTTCTACATAATTTACGTTGCAGCAATTCCACCCCTGTAAGTCGGCCCCGCAGTTTTTGGGATCCAAGCGTTCCCAAAGTTCTACATGTTTGTATTCCGTAAATTCGTCATTCATGTTGTGGACCACGCGACTATAAACCCCCCCCCCCCCCCCAAAGTGCGCTACATGTCTTATCCACTCTTGCACTACATCTATTTATATGCGCACAGCCTACATGGGACCCTTGTTGCTGAACAAAACCATGACGACGCGCGATGTCCAAAGGGTGCAAAAGTGGGTATGCACAGCTTCCGGAACCATAGACATGCGACTGGGCGCACTGGCTGTCGTTGGCGAAGCGCCTCCCGCTGGAGGCCGTTCTTCCGATGCGATATGCGAACCTCTCATTCCCGTTATGTTCAGCAATGACTCCCGGATTGGACTCGGCTGGCGGCATGTTATGCTCTTCGCTTGCCCAAGAATCACGTTTTATCTCTATCGTGCACCGCATGCCTTGGGAGACCCAGGATACCGGGAAGAGGAGATGGGGCGCTTCGATGGTGTCTTCCCGTCTGTTGGGGCATTTATCAACGAGGCGGATTGGATGAGTCCCGCCTAGTTCTGGCCAGACTCATCCCTGATGAAGCTGCCTTTTAGAATCTGCTCTCCCCTCTGCGTCCAAGATGAACATTCCCCAGAATTTCTTCGCAACGGACGGCCGGATGGTTGCCAATCGACCATAGTAATTCGATATTCTGTGAAACTGGTTTCGGTACGTACTGACACTATTCACTTCACAGCGCACGTTCCAGGACATGTGTCGTCCACCAGTGAGTGCAATTGGATATACTTGAAGGTTTTTCTCACCTCCGCGTAGGGCATGTACTTGTACCAGTCGCGCGATTATTAGAATTGCCGCAGATTAAAGGTAAAGGACGACTCCTCATTGGATCTGGAGGTGAGAATATTATTTTTCACTCATCCTCCTGTCCTCATGTACATTTTATAACAAGTCCATGACATACACCCAAAACTATGATATCTCCTGGATCAGTGCTCTGGAGCGTGTGGATCGGGGTGAGATCACACAACGGAGGTCACTCGGATGGCTGCAACATATCATTTACTATGGCACTTGTCGAGTCACAACATAACATACCTCACGAGACCGTCGCTCAACTGTGTGTCTGGCACAACAGTCTGTCCGTTTTCGTCCACCGCATTGGTGATTGTGCAAGACGCCAGTATGGATGCTATCGCAATCCAAACACTGTTCTCAGCAAGATCCCGTCCAGTACAGATCCTGGTTGTCCATGAATGGTCTAAAGCATGAGACTAGACGAGATTAAGCATACCTGCGGCCAAAACCAAATGCGACGTTATCGAAGTGCGGCTCCCCGTTCCCAGCTGGCTTGAAGAGAAACCGTTCGGGATAGAAAGTGGTCGGATCGGAATAAATCTTTTCATCAAGCCCCATAGCTCTATTTGTTATGTTAACGGGAGTGAATAATCTAAAACTACTGTGAAAACCATACCTGATGTTTGCGAAGACTAAGGATCCTTTTGGTATGAGCATCCCACGATAAATGTCGTCCTCCATCGTCTGATGTGGTACACCTTGAAATGCGGTTAGCGAGCGCGCTGCTCGTTATATTGTTATAACACCACCTAGCGGCACACTCGGATTCCATCTACATATTGGGTAGGCAGTCAGCCGGAATTCCATTCGGAAAATCTGTTACATTGCTCACCGGAGAACTTCTTGTAAGATGCACTCGACCAGCGGAAGGTTCTCCCGATCCTCAAATTCCGGCAAACGAAAATCACCGATGACAGAGTCTATTTCTTTCTGTGCTTTGGCTTGATATTCAGGATGAAGGATCATCGCAAGAACAAACACGCAAAGCGTGGACCATGTCTGGTATGGAGAAAAATCAGTAATATAGTGGCCTCAACTAAGAAAATATTCAACCGTGGCTTCCCCCGCCGCAAGCATGGCGAATGCAGCGCCTTTAAGATCCTCATCTTCCTCATCGTTATTTATTTCGTCCAGCTGTGTAAGTATAAATGACGGCATGGCGTCTCCGGTGTCCTGTTGTTTCATTTCAATAATTTAAATTGGGAAAACTGAACATATTACTGCGCTTACCCTTTGTTGCTTTACTTTCCACAGAGGATAATCGTGGAACTCGCGTACTGTCGGTCTCCACTTCTTTGCAACACGGACATGGTCGGTGCCGGGAAACCAGCTTGGAAAGTACTGCACTGGAGAAGCAGCTTCATTGCACAACATCACGTTGGGGAGGTTGATTGACTCACGTCCTGGGTAAAAGTCAAGAGGGCTGCTGCCGGGAGGTCCTGTTTGGCTCATCGCTTCGTAAATTGCCTTCGGAACGTGAAGGTATGGGTCATCATCCAATGTTATACGATGGCCGGCCACGAGTTGGGCGATCACACCCGTGGAGAATCTATAATTTCTTTCTTCAATGCCACACGCCTTTATATCCGAATCAAGGGTGAAACACCTGCTGATAAAATGTTCGTATTGATTTGCTGCACCATCCACGAGGTTCCGCAGCAGCGTGCGGGCCTCCAAAGTTTGTATGGGCTTGAAATTGTGCAAATTTTCGCGATTCAAATATGAATGGTGCATTTGCCGGTGCTTCATCCACTGTTTTCCGTACTGGAGGAAGGTAATCGCCGGATAAATCCCGAGCCTGCCAATTCGCTCATAGGCAAAAAGAAGGAATCACTGAGGCTCACAACTCATAGAAAGTGAACTTAGGCCTGTCACTGTAATTTAAGCTTCTCTTGTCCAACAAATCCACGGCAGATTGGTGTGTGTCCAGAATTATCATGGGTCGTCCCAAGACTTCGAGATACATCACATCGCCTGTAAATATTTTCTCAAGACCTGTCTGGATCTCGCAGGGGAAGACAAACCATATTTCTTCGCCCATTCGTGAAATACAGTCCCGGAGTCTGCCGATGGCAGGTAACGTAGGTTCCCTATGAACGGATCTCCTGGAGGACCAGCAGGCAGCTGAGATCTTCTTCGTTGCCGTCGGAGCGCCAGGAAGACGAGCATGGTAGTTCCCGTCAATGTGAAGAAGTACAAAGTGAGAGGCATTTATGGTGGGGTGTGAGTAGTCCGGGTATCCTATTCAGCTTCTATATGGCACGGAATATCGCCGTAAGGCTGGCCACCTGACCCGGAGGCTCTAAATTGATTTAAATCCGCCATAGGCGAAACTAACCGTCTCGTACATTTTCAGACTGCACGGAAAATATTGTGACTCCAAAAACTCGGGCTGAGAGTAAAAACCCTTCGATGTACACATATTTTGAAAGTTAAATGAAGGCGAGAAGATGACCGACCAAATTTTTCCGTGTCATCTTAGAACATTTATGGATAATTCCCGTGAGAAGCCGGGATGACCGGCATTAACCGGCAACTGGGTGACTTCCCGTAAGATATATATATTCCTACAGATTATTTTGAGGCCGTCTTCGAACATCCCGAGACAGCTGTTAGGACCCCATTGGCCCTGGATCTTGCGGAATATTCTGTCAACCCTCCAATAGAATAAAATCTGGTTGGGAGGTAGCTACTCCCCTCCAGATATAAAGGGTGGTCGAATAACGCTTTCGGACACTTCCTCCGCCCTTGTGCCGCGTCGCTGCCTAAATGGGTGCTCGTCATCAACCATCTCCATCTCCGCTTCATGTTTCCTTGCGCTCCCTGGCGCGGCTTCATTGTGCAGATGAACTTGAGCCTATCTTGATCCCTCTCATGCGCTGCCCATTGCACTGTGTATGAACTTGGCTAAACTCGGAGCCTGAGGTGAAGAACTCGTGCGAGCCGCGGCGAGTCAGTGCAAGGCTAAATATTTGCCGACCGATGTTGAGAACGTTGAGACCTTGTAAGACTCATTCTAGCATGCGGGAAAGGAGCGTCACGTACATGTTGGGCGAGTGGCATTCAAAACGTTTATGAACACTCTTACAGGAAACCAGGAAGCTCAGAATACTCGAGTTAACTGTCAGTTGCCATCATTTGGAACCCCTCCGGTTGCGCTGTGGATTAATCTACTATCGATGACTGCTTAGTCGGCCACTTTGGTGTTTGGAGCTCCAGCTCAAGGTGTGCAGGGGTTCGGTGCACTTCTGTAGGCTACAGGAGGTACGCAAGTATCCTCCGAGTAGTTTGAGGCCCCATGGCATAATTTACAAGATGTGCCAGTGGAGTATTGAATTTATTTTTGCCGACTAGCCAGAAAGGGTAATTGACGGCTTAGTCGGCCACCCGCCCAAACGTGTTGTTGCTACACCATATAGCGGCTTCGAGCTATCGGAGGTGACATATAATATGCATAGGAAGTATTTGGGGTCGGTTTGACAGAACTACAGCCTCTCAAAACAACGGTAGCATGCCCTTCTAATGAGCACTGAGATGGCTTGAATGGTGATTTCAGGTAAAATGACCGGTGTATAGGCGAACCAAGTTAGGAAGGCCCATGAGACGCAAACTGCAGGTTTAAAAAAAGGATCTGTACGTACCCTGATACATAACCCCCGGGATGGGCGCCTCTGGCTCCTCCAGAAATTTCCGACATTTGTACAACAGAACTTCTGTGTTCGGCGTGAATGGACAATGGATGGGGTCTAAGAAATAAGTGGGTCGCCAATAGTATATGGGAATGCGATTAACAGCTGTCCTGAAGAACCTCACCAATTTCCAGACCTGTAGCAGGAGCCTGTCGCATGGTATAAGGTGGCCATCTTGTCCCGCTGAAGATGCGAAAGATCAGTCTTCTCTGCTGTATAACCCAGGCGTGAGGGTGGCCTTAGTCGTTTATTCTATCTGAGCTGAATGCCTTGGATTCAGGAAGCATATTGAGCCCCAGAAGTCGCGGATTGGGTAGTCCTGTTGTCACCGCGGGGGTCCGATTGGGCCAGGATCTTATTAGTAATCATCGGAGTTTCAAATTTCGTCGCGTCGATTCCGCGGCGCAGACTGCATAAAATGTAATTCTTTTGGGGATTTGAGGGCTTTCGACATGGGTAGCACATTTAGTCTCCTCAGATTCTTGATAATCTACCCAACAGGTGCTGAAAACATTGAGCCCACGGAAACCGCCGAAACTGATGGCATCAGCTGATGTTTCCCACAACCGCGTCGCAAAACTTTAGACATATTCACAGAGCTCAAATAAAATATCATACATGCACAGAACATATAAGGAGACTCACTAGACTATCTGGAGGAGTTTTTAGAGCTTCAATCATCGCAAAGAGTGCACAACACGCGTTTGTATCGAGATTTCAAACTCCGACGATTACTAATAAGATCCTGGCCCAATCGGACCCCCGCGATCAATAACAGACTTCAACAAACGAGGTACGAGTTAGATTGAAGCGTCTGTCTAGGAGAGACTACGGATTGGGGAAGAATTGGCAGAGAAATGGGTAACAGTGATGCCAAGAAAATGATGTCCCACATATCGGATCAGAATCAAACACGCCATAACTCTTGATCCGCACCTCAACTTCCGCCCACAATTTGGTATGAACATGGCCCAGAGGTCGTATTCCACCCCCGGAATACAAACTCTTTCAATTATTAGGTACCAGACTGCTGGGATTCAAGTGGCCGACCAAGGCGGGTGGACGACTAAGGGGTCTCCACTGGTATCTTACGGGAAGTCACCCTAAAGCTCCAAGTCAAAACCGGTGATGCTGTGACTTGCTGCCATCGGTTGGAACGAGTCAAGGGCCAAAAAATACTGGCATCTGCTGGCGTCTTATTCCGTCAAAAAAAATGCTTGAAAAAATGCTGGAATATGCTGAGAGTTGCTACGAATTGCTTTTTTTTTCGTTTAGGAGAACCTCGTTTATATGGCGAAAATGGCAATCGCCAGCAGATTCTAGTGCTCCTTTTGCTCATTTATGACGCGTTGTTAGATGCCAACAGACTCGGATATCAGCATTTTTTGTCCATTTAGCAGCTATTTACTTTTCTTGCTCGTTCCCAAACGATCCCAGCAGACCGGAGCATCACCGGTTTTGACTGGGACTAAAGGCCAATTGGTTGAATCGTTAGTCGGACCGCGACGCCGGCAAAAAATAAATATTGAGACCACAACTTAGCCACCATTTTTGGCTCAAAATGGTTGATACGTTGGTTCATTCCATATATATAATCTCGGATGCAGTCCGCTTCTACATTTCGACCCATACGAGACTCCTGGCGAGAGAGCCGAGCAGAGGCTGTTTCACTATGATTCCTCCTGGATCAGCACTCTGGAACGTGTGGACCGGGGTGAGATCACACAACGCAAGTCACTCGGATGGCTGCAACATTTCATTTGCTTCAGCACTTGTGGGAGTCACAATATTAACACACCTCACGAGGCCGTCGCTCATGCGAGTTTCTGGCACAACAATCTGTCCATTTTCGTCCACCGCATTGGTGATTGTGCAAGACGCCAGTATGGATGCTATGGAAATCCAGACACTGTTCTCTCCAAGATACTGTCCGGTACAGACCCTGATTTTGCGTGAATGATCCCTAGCACGCTGAGGCTGGACGAGATCAAGCATACCTGCGGCCAAAGCCAAATGCCACGTTATCGAAGTGGGGTTCCCCATTCCCATCTGGCTTGGGGAGAAACCGTTCGGGGTAGAAAGTTGTCGGATCACAATAAATCTTCTCATCGAGCCCCATACCTCTGGTATTTGTTATGTCAACGTGCGTAAAAGTTATAAAACAGGTATGAGAGGCTTACCTGATGTTTGCGAAGACTAAGGATCCTTTAGGTATGAGCATCCCACGATAAATGTCGTCCTCCATCGCTCGATGTGGCACACCTTGAAAAATACAGTTAGCGACGCTCTGCGGATTATAGTCAAATCACCTAGCGGCAGACCCGGATTCCATCTACATATTATTAAGCAGTCAACCAGAATTCCAATCGGAAAATCTGCTGCATTGCTCACCGGAGAACTTCTTGTAAGATGCACTCGACCAGCGGAAGGTTCCCTCGATCTTCAAAGTCGGGCAAACGTAAATCACCGATGACGGAGTCTATCTCTTTCTGTGCTTTGGCCTGATATTCTGGATGAAGGATCATAGCAAGAACAAACACACAAAGCGTGGACCATGTCTGTCACAAACAAAAATCAGCGATATATGTAATGGCATCAGCTAAGAAAATATTCAACCGTGGCCTCCCCCGCCGAAAACATGGTGACTGCAGCGCCTGTAAGATCCTCTTCTTCCTCATCATTATTAATTTCGTCCAGCTGTGTGAGTATAAATGACGGCATAGCGTCTCCAGTGTCCTGTTGTTTCATTGCAATAACTTAAATTGTGAAAACCGAACACATTACTCCGCTTACCCTTTGTTGTTTTACTTTCCGCAGAGAGTAATCATGGAACTCGCGTACTGTATGTCTCCACTTCTCTGCAACACGCACATGGTCGGTGCCAGGAAACCAGCTTGGAAAGTATTGCACTGGAGAAGCAGCTTCATTGCACAACATCACTTTGGGGAGATTGATTGACTCACGTCCTGGGTAAAAGTCAAGAGGGCTGCTGCCGGGAGGTCCTGATTGGCTCATCGCTTCGTAAATTGCCTTCGGAACGTGAAGGTATGGGTCATCATCCGACGTTATACGATGGCCGGCCACGAGTTGGGCGATCACACTCGTGGAGAATCTATGATTTCTTTCTTCAATGCCACACGCCTTTATATCCGAATCAAGGGTGAAACACCTGCTGAAAAAATGTTCGTATTGATTTGCTGCACCATCGACGAGGTTCCGCAGCAGCCTGCGGGCCTCCAAAGTCTGTATGGGCTTAAAATTGTTCAAATTTTCGGGATTCAAATATGAACGATGCATTTGCCGGTGCTTCATCCACTGTTTTCCGTACTGGAGGAAGGTAGTCGACGGATGAAAACCGAGCCTGCCAATTCGTTCATAGGAGAAAAGAAGGAATCGCTGAGGCTCACAGCTCATAGAAAGTGAACTTGGGCCGGTCACTATAATTTAAGCTTCTCTTGTCCAATAAATCCGTGGCAGCTCGGTGTGTGTCCAGAATTATCATAGGTCGTCCCAAGACTTCGAGATACATCACATCTCCTGGAGTTGCCTTAAATTCTGGTTGGATCTTGCAGGAGAACACGAACCATATTTCTTCGACCATTCGTGAAATACAGTAGCGGAGTCTGCTGACGGCAGGTATCGGAGATGCCCTATTAATGGATCTCGTGGAGGACCAGGAGGTAGCTGAGATCTCCGCTTTTGCCTTTTGAGTGCCAGGTAGAGGAGCGCGCTAGTTCCAGCCAATGTGAGGAAGTACAAAGCGAAAGGCATAAGTGTTGGGGTGTTAATCATTGCGTTCGGCAGGTCCTGATATCTACTCGGGAATAATAGTTGAAATGGTCTGATTTGAGCGAAGAAGGGGAGCCGAAAGGGGTGCGGGCTTCCTCCGCGTTATGTACTTAGTAACTAGCCGGCCAGGTTTAGTCCGTCCGTCTATATCCGTTTAAGCCGCCTTGGCCGGTCTAATTACATCCAGTACATACTATTTCACATTTCGCCCTAGGTAAACCTCGCCACATGTACCTTTGACTACATGAAAAGTTTGACCAATAAATACAAACTTCCAAAATCTCAGTATAAGTAAGGGCCTGATGTTCGCATCCTTGGAAGTTGCCTATGACGGAGGGAAAAAATTCTACTCGTTAGCTCAGAACAATGGCCACGACTATAAGTATTAACCTCGCCAGTTATCTGGGACCATATCCCTCCATAAGACTGACTATACTTCAAATAAACTCTGGCAGTTGAAGTTTAACGAAGTTTGAGATGACGCTGGACGGAACCTGCGCAGACTCGGATGTGTTGTGCGACTCGCAGTATAGAGAGTGGATCTCGGGAAAACGTGTAATTATTGCATTAAAATTTACCTTCCTTTTATTTAGTTTATTGAGGCGCCATAGTTGCTTTACTGTTCTGTTTTCAACATATTTGTAACCTCCGACCGTTTACGGAAAGACAGAAAAACGGTATCCTGGTTAAATATGGGGGTAGTGTTGCCGCGGCTCGGCTCGGCTCGGCTAGCCGATGGAGCCGAGCCAAAAATAAGCCAGCCGCAGCCAGCCGATCATTGGCGGCTCCGATTAGCTTGGCTCCGGCTCAAGCCGGCTTCCGCACAGCTCAGCCGTGGCTTCTGACGGCTTCGGGCATAATACTCAAACCCTCGTTTGCCCTCGTTCTACTCGTTGTGTAGACATTGTATACACTCGCCGAGGCCGTCTCAGTCTATCTACCAGCCATTGACCTCTTCCTGTGTCCCTTAGAAGTCTCCACCGGCTATCTGTTATGTCAACAGTCAACGCTGCAATGCAATGCATTGCGTTTGGCACACGAGCTCGACGGCACAGATTTGCTCATGGCTCGAAACTTGTACAGGACAATGAGCTGATTCCCGACCATCTTAGCACTGGCGGTTGACATGCTGCCACGGGATCAGCAGTTCCTTGCCAGTGCATCTTCTCCTCAAGCGCCGAGACGGCCACCACCAGATGCAACACGATTGCAACGGAGCTGATGGAAGCGCTCCAAACGCTGAAGTTCTCAGTCAAGAAAAGTCAAAGACTCAATTACTTCCAGAGACGACGGGCTTGGACTTCTCGAATCGGAGACAGCTGCAGTGGGTTTGGTACCAGAGGATGCGACCGGTTTCAGTTCTTTTTTAGTCTTTGCTTGACTAAGAGTTCACCCCGGAGGAGGAGATATCATAATATATTCACTATTTACTAATAACACTTGCCATGACACGAACTCGTTGACGTCCAAATGAAAGTAGATGTGTGGGATTCGGAGGTTGTACAGGGCGGATGGCGTTCACTGAAAATCCTGTGCAGGTCCACACTGAATGCAAAATGCAGGCCAATAACCGAGTCCTCCCGCCTTCCCCAAGCTTCGCCTGGTGCCACTGCACCTCGACGACCGCGACCGCGATGACCACCTAGACTGTGAAGCGGACCGCCTCGACTGCGACCGCGACCTGCCTCGCCCACCGCCACGCCGTCTGCGACGCCCCCCGCGCGCGGCATCCGCGCCCACTCCGGTCCCAGAGCGCCCAGAAGGCGGTGCGGTAGTTCTTGCGTGCCTCGACCGCGAAGCCGAAGAACACGAAGAACACGAGCGCGCAGAACGGGGCCGTCCTGACGACGGCGTTGAGGTAGATGGTGAAGAGCGCGAGCGGCATGGTGCAGCACAGCTCGGTCGTCGCGAGCGCCATGAGCCGGAAGTAGCGCGAGGCGGTGATGGGGGTGTTGCTGGAGAGGAACTGCGCAAACTCGGTGCGGCAGCGGGTGAAGCAGCGGAGGGAGGACGCAGTAAACGGCAGAGATAAGCCCAATGATGATGGGCCAGATGCTCGAGATGAAGTAGGTGGGGATGGGGTTGTAGAGGTCGGGATAGCACCCAATGTCCTCGAAAATATTGTAGCGGTGGCCATGAACGATGTATTCTATGCGAGGGTCAGCGACAAGTTGAACAGGAAGACCGGTGGCACGCACGTAATGCGGTATATACGATAGGAACAGTCCGCAAATTAGGGAATCAATGACGACGGAACGTCTTTTCTGAAAGGGAGTGAGAAGAGGATAAAGGTGGTGGGTATGACTAGACGCACCTCCGCTTTAGAGACCGAGATAGTTCGGATGTTGGCGATGTTGTACAGACACCGGTTGATGCAAAACGACGATGAGGGCAGGCCCACGGAAGCGGCCATCGTAATTCGGATCGCTGCCAGAACGGTCAGCTTGCTGGGAAGGACAAAGAACAACGGGAATCTCACAAATTTCGCACCACGCTGGTGCTGAATTCAAGGTATTCCCCGCCCAAACGAGCGAGTTTACGAAGTGATTTAGGCACGCCAGCGACGCCCACATTATGTAGAAGCACGCCGGCGGCGGAGGTCGTCCACTCTTGAGGAAGGGCACGAGCGTGAGGGGAGGAAAGGGACGGATTGAGTGACAGGTGGTTCCGGCGTATCGTCAGCGCCCATGTCGATGTTGTCCCTTGCATCCACATCCCCGTCGTCGTCATCTTTATCGCTGAATCAGCCACGTTCCACCGGATAAAAAATACCACCACGCACCTGGATGATTACATGAAGGAGAAGATAGAGACTGTGTTGAAGAAGAACCAATGTTGGATGGGTTGGTCAAGGACGTGCGTTGTCACTGCTGCGACAGCCAGGACTCGGTTGCCCGGGTCAAAAGCCGAAAAAAGGAGCAAAGAACCAGAGTGGTGGGCACCAGAGACAACAGCGATGAAGGATGGGGTATAGGAGCATCTATAGGACTTGCAAAAACTTTGGCGGTCCTTCACCGCGTCTGCGGCAGACTAGGCAGTATCGATTGGTAATATAAACACATCAGATCACATTCTGATAACGATTGTCCCTCTATTTCGTTGAGTCTGCGAGTTTTGGGGTAAAGTCAAGGTGGGGTGGGCAGTAAAAGGTCGTGGCGGTGGTGGGAGAAGTAGGCCACCACAAAATGTGCCTGAGCCGTGGCTGAGCTGCAGCTCAGCCATAAGCCGCCCAAGCCAGCCGTCTATAAACGGCTCGGCTCGGCTTAGGCGGTGATGGCTCCGAAGCCATCACAAGCCGAGCCGAGCCAGCCGTAGCCGAGCCGCGGCAGCACTATATGGGGGACTGAATTGCTCGCAGATCCAATGCTCATTCTGATTCTCGTTCACTTCCGCGCTGTTCTGTGACAAGTTCCTTAGCTGCTAAGCTAATATATTTTCAACTTCGGGCTTATCCCCGAGGCTGACAAAGCCGGATCCAACGATTGGTGATCATCTTATCCGATTACGAATTTCTGACACACACTTTCCCTCTCTTTCCTTCATGGCGGCGTCCACATCGAACCTAGTCACTGTCCAATCTGCGACACATTTCCAGGAATTGCTCTCCGCCGACCTTTCCCGGGTCTCTCTTATCAACTTCTGGGCCCCATGGGCCGGTCCTTGCGCGCAAATGAATCAGGTCGTGGAGGAGCTTGCGAAGAAACACTCGTCGATCCTTGCTCTGAACGTCGAAGCGGAAGACCAATCCGACATCGCAGAATCCTTTGACATCGAGGCCGTTCCATCATTTATCGTCCTTCGGGGGCACACCCTCCTCGCCAGAATTGCGGGTGCAGACGCACCTGCACTCACTACTGCCATCGCGAGTCACGTCAAACCCCCTGCTCCGCTCTCACAGACAGACGCTGCACCGTCTGCTCCTCCCACATACGCTTCAAAGGAGGATCTGGACACCCGCCTGCGTGCCCTGATGACGCAGAGCCCTGTTGTGCTCTTCATGAAAGGTTCTCCTGAAGTCCCGCGCTGCGGCTTCTCCCGCAAGATTTCTGCGCTGCTCAAGGAGCAAAATGTCGAATTTACGACATTCGACATTCTGGAGGATGAGGATGTCCGGCAGGGTGAGTGGATCGTTTTATATGCAAGTGATTTATCTATTGGGCTTCCGTTCCTTGCGACCGAATGCCGTTCCTCTTATCTCATTTATTATTGCCGATCCACCTCTTTTCATCCTTCACCGACCTCCGTATCGATGCCTCTCATTTTTTGCTTGATTCCTTCGCTCTGAATGATCCCTTTATTATTCATCCTTTTTTTTACGTCTCTCTTCTCGGCCTCTATTTCTCCCCACCGCTAACAAAAATCGACCCAGGCCTAAAAACCCTTAACGACTGGCCGACATTCCCACAGCTCATCGTGCACGGAGAGCTCGTCGGTGGGCTTGACATCGTGCAAGAGATGGTCGACAACGGGGAGTTTGCGGCGGTGGTCGCGGGAGGGTGATGGCAGCCATCGTTAGATGCTCGTCGGAAGCGTGTTCGGCGGTTTTTCATTGGCAGGGTGTAATGTACAACCTGTAGTATTTCGGTGTGAACCTTGTCCTTTGGTTTTGTTCATGTGCAGTTACCGGTCAGTGATAGCAAAAATGGTTTTGGTTTACTTAATCTTAGAAACTATCATACAGTAAATCACATTTCAGAACTGTATTGTAAAGAAATAGTGGGTATATACAATAATGAGAAACATTTACACTGAGTCACAAATCGGATGGCATCTGTTACGCTGTTGCAAAATGATATTTAGCATCGACCGGGAAGTGTCGTTCAGTAAGCCAAGATCGGAAAGATCCCCCCCTTGAGGAAGAACAGCGGTAGTATCATCCTCAAAGATCCGACGCAACACCACTGAGCGGCATATCTAGGAGGTGGGTCAGTCGCAGACCGCCAACACAACGATAAACACATACGCCAAAGCTTGGGTCAA
Organism: Mycena rebaudengoi; assembly: GCA_029282285.1. Lineage (NCBI taxonomy): Eukaryota > Fungi > Basidiomycota > Agaricomycetes > Agaricales > Mycenaceae > Mycena > Mycena rebaudengoi. The sequence continues at coordinate 494,126 of JARJCX010000016.1, read as the reverse complement.
TATATTGGAAGTCGCGGGCGGAGAGTATGCTTGTGATGGAGAAAATCTCTTCGACCACCTCGCGAAACTTGCGGCCAGAATCTGGCTGGGTAGGTGCGAATAAAGCATGGAGCTCCATCAGAGCCGAGAGCGCCATTATGATGATACACTTGAGAGTCACGACCTGGTCGTCGCCTATGAATGGAACCTCCATCCACGGCGTATTGATCACATTCAGATGGGATCGGATGTTTTCGACGAGAAGCCAATAGTTCTGGGACCATTCTGTCTCCTCAGCACTTCCGAGCTCCAACTGATGCCATGTTTCGACTAACTCCCGGCTATTAGAGAGAAACAGCAGACTTTTGGCGCGCATCATATTCATTTCTGTGTCCGTCCAGTGTGTAGCCTGTTAGGGAAGATTAGAGTCGTCTCGCACAAGAATTCAACGAACACTCGCCAACAGTTCCCGGAGTCTGGGAAGGAGTGAGGTGTTGAGGGGAGATGGAACGCTGGTCATCATCCCCCGCGCCAGGTCAACCGACATCAGCTGCGAGAATGCAGATCGTGCCTCCTGGGCTGTACCACGGGGAGCCAAGGAAGATTGATCAAACTGTGGAGTGCGCCCGAGCTCTGGGGGATCGTCTAACCCTAGCTCAGCGGAGTGTTCGAGGACGACGTCCCCCGCCTTGCCGAGGAACTCCTGGAAGCTGGGAATGTCGCCCTTCTGCAGACAATAGACCGACAGCGTTGTATACGCTTGCAGACATGTCAGAGGATCAGGAACAAGAGAGTGTCCCCCGTCCTCCAGTAACTCCAGTACTCGGACACCCTCTTCGGCTTCGGCCTCTGTCTGACCTTTCGGGTACGCCCACGTGTCGGTGGTGGAGTGGCTCACGATATGGTACCCCAACAGCTGACCCAGGTGAATGAGTACGGGATGAACGAGCAGTCCGGAGGTGTCGCCCCGCGAAATTGCATCTCGCTTCTCCGGCGAGACGATCAGTCCGTATTTGCAGGCGTGGTCGAGGAAGAGAGCTCTCCTGGGACGCGGATTAGAATCCCCTTGAGCATCACTCATAATGACGCACTCACATCGAAAAAAGCTCTGCGGCCTCTTCCGAAGGTAAGGGGGCTATTAAGTCGAAGGATATGGAAATGGCATCCAGTGGCGGGGAATCAGGATAAAACGAAGTGGGTAGTGTGGGTAGGGCTATTGAATTCAGGGTGCAATAGGAGGTTTCATTTGAAGTCGTAGGAAATATCGATGGGTGCATGGTATTCGAGTAGGGCAGTGCAATAGAGCTATCGCTCGTGGATCCGCAATCACTCGACGGCCCAGAATCTGACCAGGGCATGAAGGCATCCAGGAGAGAAGACGACGAGGAGCAGGCGGAGGGCGATCGACAATACCTGTCAGTATTCAGATATCGGGATCCTGATTCGGTGCCAGAATATAGCGGCGAGGCAGGCCGAGAAGATGACGAGCCTGCATCGGAGGAGCGATTCCGAATGTGCCCGTTTTTGCGTTGCCGGGTGGTTTTCTCTCGATATTGGCAAGCGCTTGATGATTTCTTACATGTAGCGCATGGGTAATTGCCGTCGCACCTCTGACATCTAATTAGCAAAACACGACATTTCTGAGGGCACGACTGACCCGTTTTCTCTGGCTAGCACCAAATAGTTTAACTACATGGGACCAGAGGATGAAGGCTCGCCTCTCACCGGCAGGTTATACAAGCACCCCCTTTCGGCAGCTCCGACCGAAGTTGGCCGACAGTCTTTGGCACATAGGCACAAATCACGGGAGTTCTAGTACGGGAGCAAGGGCCACATGGATTTCCGCCATCGCAGCGCTAAAAACGGTGCATAATTAGAGCTCCAGAGGATTCTATTCTCAAAAAGGTGCGCACCAGCTTTCTTTGTCTGCACAGGGAGCATGTTGGTGTCTTGAATTTGGCAGCAGTCTTTGGGGGTAGCGAGGACATGGTAGATAACAGAGGAATAATAGTCGGAGCCCAATTTCGCCAGGGTCATTTCTAGGAAACCGGGCGCGGGGCTGCAACATGAGTGCCTGAGCGTCGCCGACGACACCGTAACCAGTCCACGTTCTGGAAGCGTGAGGCACCCGTAATATGTGGGATCCGAATAACCCCATCAGGAAGTTCGAGCGCCTCTAGGATCCCGGCTGATTCCCGAATCCCGGTTGTTTCGGCGACAAAATTTGACCGGCTGAAGATTCAGAAAACTTCAGACAAAAAGGCAGGCGCATAGTCATTGAGGTGGTGGTTTCTGCTCGGTCTTTTCGGCATCCAAAGGTCGCGCATGTCTGTCAATTAAAATATATAGCATTTTGTTGAACACATCCGTAAGGAAGTTCTTCGCACAAGTGGATGATTACTAAGCAGCGTGGATCTCCCCCATTTCAAGAGATCCGCTCAGTACGGGTGGATCCTTGTCATCGGTCTTTAAACAAGCTACCAGGGAAGCTTTAGAATGAGTGCCTCAATAAATTAAAAAATTACGCGCGTCCCTCGCGCCGAATCCCGATTTTGCGGGATCCACAGGTTCGGCCTCTTAGAACGATATGTGGTTGCTGTGCCCATCAAGTTTCAATATCACCCGGGATCTGCTGCCGAGCGTTCTTAGACAAAGTCCAGCTCCGAAATATTGATACACAATACTTTTGGAGCCGGACTTATTCGTACGAGACAAGAGACTCCATGGTTGGCTGGTCAACTCACTCCGATGCCTCGCGTGTGTCCACCATCAACCGTAAAGGCGCTGTTTGGGCTCCGGAAGATGGTCACAATTGGACAGTGACGGCTGTGCTGTTCTGATGTTCTCACGCCTCACGACAAAGTTGGTTAATTAGGATATACTGAAGAGACTAACAATATTTAATGATGAACAAATTTACTTTTCCATATGAATTTGCTGACCGACGGTTTCCATTAAATATTAACCAAAATAAACCCTCGAGACCACTCTGAAATAAAGTTAAATATGAATAAGCGACCCATCCCAACCGTCTCTCTGAACGACAAGAAAGATGGAGGAGATCCGAGGGTATGAGAAGGTATTTCCGAACAGGCTCTACTTCCCCTGGATTAAAACAATGGAACTCACCCAAGATCCACGAAACCTAACGGGGCTTGCCCACGTGGGATAAGGGAATCGGTAGTTACATTCTGATCTTGTCGGCGTTCATCAGGAGGGTTGTGAGCCACCTGATACGCTAATTCTGCTGGTGAGAATTAGAATCCGTTCCACATATCGTCTGATCTCAGTTCAACCAGTTACCAGTGCAAAACAAATATAAGCGATGGTTCGGTACACCGCGTGTCTTTGCAAATTGAAAACGCTTGACGTGAGAGATGAGTGAGGCTGTTATTCACAAAGCGTAGGAATATTTCGATTGAGGGAAATGGGAAAGGCCAGCATTGAAGTTCTTGTTCCCAAGGCATGCTTGCGCTTCTGCACAATGATTTCGGTGGTTAGGAAAGTGGGACGAAATCGTGGAAGTAAGGTTGACACCTGTGACTGGTTAAGTTGTACAATTTGCCTAGCCATGAATTTATTCCTACCTGCTACCCGTCGGATCGGTGGGCGCCTCGCTCTTCCCGAATATCTGGATCTCACCCACGACGCATCAATTATAACACTCTTCTGCAACAACGAACGGGCTAGTCGGGTCACAAATCCAACAACTGTGAACCAGTACGTGATCGAATGTCTAGCGCACTTGGCTAATCACCATAACGCCGCTCCCCAGCGCTCGAAGAGAGCCAACACCAAACACAAGCCGACCGCGGCGACCGAAGGCACCACCGCGTCCGCGCCATTTGCGGGTTGAGCATTAATAGGCGTAGTTGGCGCGGGACCCTCCACAGTGCGGAATGTCCGCGAGCCATCTAGAACGGCCGGAGGCATGTTGTGTCTGTCTTGGAAATCAGGATTCATTTATTTTTCTACCACTGACTCCACGGTGGAGCCTTAAGCGCTGACCGTGCGAGTGGCGCGTCTTGTATGGCACATGTATTCCCAAACAGACTCTGGGGGTTGAAAAGCGGCAACGCCGCCATAAAGTTGAACTGGTTGCTCATACAGTTCGGGTCGAATCCAGGGGGGAGCTGGCCGTCGTGTAGCAGCATGTAGGTTGTCATAACCCCCATTTGGGCAAAATCCTGTAAGTGAAGAAAAGCTTTCTCAAGAACAACCACAAAGTTAGTCAAGAAAACTCACCTCGACCTGGTTCGTGAGCGAATAGCTGTCAGGTACACAACTATCCGATTGGATTGCCGCACTCCAATCGGCCGAACTACTCTGGGACTCGCCAGGAAAAAAGTCATATGCATGCATCGTCTTGGTATGGGCGTCAGTCAATCCAGGACGAAACTTGGAATATTTCTAGGCCGAACCTCGTGAATCCAAGTGTTCAGATTACAGTCTCCGAAATACTGGGTCTCGCCTGTTGCCAGAGTATACGCATGCGGCGCACCGTCATTCAACACGATCACCGTTCCCGCGTAGCGCCGCAACCCAACCGGCAGGCGCCCAAAACGGTCTAGTATCGTGTCCACAGTCATCGCCGCGTCGTCGCACCTGCACACCGTGAACGCATCACCGCAGTCCTCGAACACCACGCTCATCGCAAGCATGCCCGACGTGCATTCGAGGTCGGGGCCGACATGCGCTGCGCACTCGGTGGGGAGGGCCACTATTTGTGTAAGCGTGCTGAACGCCGGGGGGAGCGCGTCCTCGAGGTCGAAGTCGAAGCCGTTCGCTTGAGGCGAGAGACCCGAGGTCGCATCTGGGACATCGTCACGCTTCAAAGTCCAGTTTCCCGCGAGCGGGGAGCCCCAAAGACATGGAACCGCGATGACGAACGCGAGTGCCAGGCTTCTGAGTAAAGGCATTCCCGCTCTGAGAGCGTCTGAAGAGGATGGCGGACGATGGGCCGATTATATACAGCAGCGCTAGTCGGCCTCGTGCTTCTCCCAGAAGAGTCTCCAAGCCGTCTCGGCGTTGCTCGGCGAGGTTCGAAATCCTGCTGATTAATATACATGTACAGCAGTGCGCAGCAATACAGCATTTTCGGTTGATTCTCCCGAGTCCCGAATTTAAACATTTGTCGTACGAATTGAACGAAAGCAAAGGCCAGTGGGCCACTGGCGAATTAGGGCGCCACCCATTGGATGGCTGAAAATTATTTCTTCGCGCTGGCAAGTCGCTGTCGTAACTGCAGAGAAGACCGAGAGCTGTTTGCCGTGCTTGCCGTTGTGAAGAGGATCAGTGGCGGAAGAAAGTCCAAGCCGGCGATCAATATCAGGTGAATCTACAACCGGGTATCTCTCGCGTTTATAATGACGGAGTCCAGGGACGTAGATCGCAGAGAAAAAAAGTAGAAACACGGTGACTATCCTTCCTCAAGTCCGCAAATTGGCAACTGACAAATATAATCAGTAAACCATTATATCATTACATTGCGTCGTCATTCCAGTGGACATGCCAACTTGTACTTATTTTAGTGTCGTTATGCCGCGAACAGCGTCTAGGACCAGGCAGCAGCCAGCAACACGGATAACAATAACGCGAGCGAGGGCCGTCGTGCTTCGGCAGAAGACGGTGTGGCAGACACGCTGGGCGTAAGGGCCGTCCTGATCGCCGGCGCAAATGATAAGGATACGGTTTTGAAGGCCCGCGTGGGGTCCAGCACGGCCGGTGGGATATTGTGGCTGCGGATGAATTGAGTCAGAACTTGGCCATTTATATTTATATGAAGGAGCGGGACGAACCGCGCGCCGGAAAGACCGTCGAAGATCGCGCAGGTGTTGCCGAAGAGGCTGGTGGCGTTGTAAAACGGGAGCGCAGCCATGAAGTCTAATTGGTGTGCCATACAGTCAGCACGGAACCCTGGAGGGAGGTGTCCGTTGTAGAGCAGCGTGTATATTTTCATGACGCTCATCTGGGCGAAAGCCTAGTCGACAGTTGAAAGGCCTGAGTCATTGAACAAAGTGGGCAGAGTGATGCCGCACCTCGATTTGATTCGTCCGAGAGTAGCTATCGGGTACGCAAGTGTCACTCGCCAAAGCTTGGGCCCATCCAGGATCGCTAGAATGCGCAGAGGCGAAGTCAAACGAATGACTCGCCTGGACAAATGAGTCGCGAATTGGATGAATATATGGGCACATACTTCATGAATCCAGGTATCCATGGCACAGTCTCCGAAAAAATGGGTCTCACCCGTGGTCAAGGTGTACGCATGGGGCTCGGTATCACCTAGAACGATCACGGTCCCGACATATCGGCGCAGCCCCACTGGAACGCGCCCAAAGCGGTCCAGGATGGTGTCCATCGACATGGTCGCGTTATCGCACCTGCAGACCGTAAAAGGGTCCCCGCAGTCGTTGAAGGTGGCATTTACCGCGGTCATGGTCGACTTGCATTCATTGTCGGGGCCGACATACGCTGCGCAGTCTCCGGGCAGGACCGATAGTTCCGAGAGCGTGCTGGAGGCTGGTGGCAGCGCAGACTGAAGATCAAAGTCAAACTCCGGCTGCTGCGCATCCAGTGTGACAGCAGGCGAATTAATCTCGGCGAACAAGCTCTGAAGGCGCAGGGTTGCGGTCGTGAAAGGGATGCAGATGCTCAAGAAAGCTAGCAAAGCCGACAGTATCAAACTGCGGCACATTGCTCCAGCCAGTGGAGGATTTACTTGGAGCGGGGTGAGTACCAGCCTGGGGAGGCATCTTCGCTGGCGATCCCAGCTATTATACTCCTGCGCGAGTCGCCATGGGGTAGAAGGACCGCCAGAATCATCGCCGTGGCGTTCCGTCGTCAGCGTCAACTGCAAGAGGTTGGGTGATGTCATGATCAAAATGATGACTATTTTCAAGCTCAATTCAAGCTTTTACCAGTTACCACCACGACTCTGACGCAAGCTAGCCCACGCGCATTTCCCGACATGTTAGGCTTGGGATAACACTGGACCTGGGTCAAAGAAAGCAATCAGCTTCCGAGAATTCTCTACTATAGCTTAAAGCGGCCCATCCCATTCCGAGGTCTGGTACTTACGAGCCGGACTCGATCCTCAGGACTCAGTAAACGGGTTTTAAAGAGATAATGTGAACGATGGACCGCCCCAGACCGCCCTCTCGATCACACTCGATCACCTCGCAGTGAAAGAGAGGGGTCGGGTCAGACCTCACTCCACCTTCACTTTCTCCCGCCCTCCACATGTTCGAGAGCAAACTCCATCCCCAGCCGACTATCGGTGCCCCACCTCTATCCCCTGTCAGCGAGACAGAGAGAGAAGTCGGCGAGTCAACTCCGAGTCCGTCAATTTCCCCTGATATTATATTGCGACTTTTAATCTCACCCGCCCATTCTCAGCTCCGAGCGATGCATCTTTAAAACATTCAGACAGAAAGCTTTCAATTCGCGTTCCAATGGATTACATCCCGCCGACACCCCCACCCTCGGCGTCGTTGCCTGCACTTCCTTCGCTATCTCGACGTCAGTCAATGCCAGCGGCTCCTTTGCAGCAGACATCAAAAAATCGCTCATCTCTGACACCTGCTGGACCTCCTGCGGCATGGAACAACGTCGTACACGCCCTGTCCGCGGTTCAGTCGCCTATTTCGCATCCCCCCAGCACTAAGCCCGAACCGGCTGGTACCACCGAAAGCGAAAAAGCTGCGCCAAATGTGATACTAGTGTCTGCGACGGACAGCGCGATCCATCTGCCTACTGCCGCCACGCAACTGTACGACAAAGAAGCGCGATCCGCTGCCGAGTTAACTCCCCCGTCGCCACCCTCGGTTACCCAGACCCATGGGACAGCCCATACCTCCTGGAAAACTACCTCGACCACGAGCCAACAACACCTGCAGGCACCACCCGCCAGCAAATTGCAAAAATCACCCTCGATAATGAACTCCCCATCGCATGTGTCCTTGATCGAATTCGACAGCTCTTCGGATGAGGATGAACATGATAAGGCGGGTACTCCACAAAATTTGCTACATCCATTTCCGGAGGAACGCGTCGAGCAGAGGCTTTCCCAAGCGCATTCCGACGAGTCCGACCTTTCAAAATGGGCGCCGGAACCTGCTTCCATCTCGGCGGCTCAGCCCGTATACTTCCCCTCCCATTCTGCCTCATACGTCCACTCTCTTCCAAGAGCCCCCTTATCCACTCGCTCCCGGTCATCCATCTCGCACTCCACCCGTAGTGCGGAAAAGACGCCTAGTATCGGCAGGCGCACCGCCCCGCTATCGTCCGCCAGGCGTCAGCCGTTGATGGGACTCTCGTCTTTGCCTGGGGAAGCATTTCAACAGGATGTTGATTTTACAATGCGCGCGCTGATGAGCCCAGAGATGTTTGAAAGCATGCTCCGCGACCCTTTATCAAGGCAGCGGTAACTACGACTTCTTTCAACCCATTTCCGATTTAGACTCATGACTCTGCCAGTTTCCGGGAATTCGTCGCAGTCGACGGCGACGTCGCTCAGCTAGACATGTGGACCGACACAAATTTCCTCGCTCAATCCATTGAGCAGGCTCAGATTAACGGGGCTGCCTTCAGAGGTGGAGGCGTTTACCCTCACAAAACTCCGCTCCTCGCTGAATTGCTTGTCAGATCTATATGTATCCAACTCGGGCGACTCGCATGTCGCACTTCCGACTGAAGACCGTCGGGAACTTCTCACAGTGCTTCAACGAGTCCTGGCCGTCGATTCCTCCTTCGGCACCACCCAATCTCATCTACTCGAGTCGATGTACAATAACCAGTTCCAGGCAAGTCAATATAAAGTATATATGTTGCCTTCCACGTTGATCCAACCTGCCTACAGCGATTTGTCAAGCACAAAATAATACAGGAGACACACGTCACCCTGGGCAAGGTGAACCTGTCGTCGGCGGACAGCGAGGGCCTAGGTGACACGTTCGTGTTGACGAACCCGCGACTCCCCGACCACCCAATCGTCCTCGTCTCCGACGGCTTCGTCGATGTCACTGGCTACCCGAAGGCGCAGATAATCGGGCGAAATTGCCGTAGGCTCTTTTCTTCTGCATCTCCCTTCCCACTTCGCTTAATCAAACCCCGCAGGATTTTTGCAGGGACCCGGAACGCCCCCGGCGAGCGTGCAGCGTATTCGGGACGGACTCAATTCGGGCAAGGGTATGTATATAATTTCTAGATCTACGAAATAACTCACTGCGCGTTCAGGCTGTACCGAGCTTCTATTGAACTATCGTGAGACCATGTTCAGTTCCTAGTTGAATCTTCTGATATGCTGTAGGTCGCAACGGGGATCCTTTCTACTGCGTACGTCCTAGCACCTCTTCCGTCGCTGTCCTGATTATATTTACCCCTTCAACAGCTTCTCTGCATCATCCCTATCCGCGATGCATCAGGTGCAATCGTCTACTTTGTCGGCGGGCAGACGAACGTCACGGGTCTGTTGGCGAACGAACGCGGGCTGGGCTTCCTCGGCACGCGCAGTGACGCCTCTCAGCCAATGATGCAGATGTCGCCTGCCCTCGCGCAGTTCCGGGAGCGCGCCGGCGTCGCGATGCCGCTTATATCCGACCCGCACGTCCGTGGGGCCGCTGGCGCGCAAAGTGGCTCACGGGCAGGCGTCGGTAGCGCCGGAACTACGATTGGTAATAGCGGAGGGCGCTTTTTCCGCGGGCTGTTTGGGCGGACGACGTCTACGGGTTCGGGGCTGAGACCGGATGGGAAGCAGGTTATTGCTGGTGCGGAGGCGATGGTGAACGAGGCCGGAGCACGTGGGTTACAGGTCTGTTTTTTTTCTTCTCTCTCCCGTTTGGGTTGTACCTGACGTTTTTGGGTAGGATCAATATGCGTTGTTCCAGAATACTTATAATAAGGTCTGTGACTCGTCCTTTTGTGCGCATCTGCAATTCTAACATGTCCATCTGCTTTTCTCAGCTCCTGATATTCAAGCAAAAGAAGCGCGAGATCACGTTCGTGACGCCGCAAATGCTCAGTTAGTGCAGAGTCTTTTTCCCTCCACAGTATCTCACCATCTCTGCAGCGTACCTGGGGCTTCCTACCCGTACCCAAAAGGAACTGCTGGGATCTCCCCTCATCCGAAACGATATAGCAGCGCTCTTAACGGCCGGCGAGGACAAGAACGAGACGCGTCGGCTTCGGGCTGAGGTGAAGGAGGCGATTCGGCGGGGAGTACCGTGCTCGGTACAATGCGGCTGTAAAGATACCGGGAAAGAGTGTACTCGTTCGTTGCGATTTTTCTGGTTATTTCAAGAGGAATGCTGACTGACCCGCGAATATTTGCAGGGCAGAACTGACTACACCAAGCATAAATTCGGGATGATGCATATGACGCCTATCAAGGTGGGCTTCTCGTTGTTTTGTGCAACGAACGAAGCTTGATCATTATCTTTTCAGGATAGTGACGGCGTTTCGGTGGCGTTTGTTGCGGTGTTCGGGTAGTTCGTGCATTTTGGTGGTGATTTAGGTGTTTGTGGGGAATTATTGGGAAGTATTATCAATGTACAAGTTGATGTGTGGAATGGATCAGACTTGAGCTTCATAATTCCGCAGGAACAGTAGAATTCCGAAATTATGACGTCTTGCCAAGTTAGAAATACGGCACAGTTATTTTGTGAATCTTATACGTTTCTCAGCAGCTCAAAATTATCTATTTTGCCTCCGCCATGTCATGATATGAAACACCTGATGGTGGGAACTGCGACTGACAGCGCGGTATTTTATGCACTAAAAAGATGGTTGAGTTTGGATATTGCAGTGTGTGTTCCGTCCACTATAACTGTATACATTGCTATCACTTGGACCGTACGAGAGAATCGGAGAGATGATGGCATTGATCACTTGTCCAACATGAATTACCTATTTGAGATAATTTTACTCTTCGGCTTGTCGTCAAGGCACACCGACTTTTTGGTTGAGCACCGCATACCTTGGGGTAATGAATCTTAAATGAATCAACGGAAGATAGCCGCGTACCTATGCCGCGCTCATTTAGCTAATCGGGACGCCCGTCCCTGATGGGAAGGTAGGCGCCTTCTGGAAATACATAATAGACCCCTCTCTATTAGCGCTTGCTTGGCTTCTTTCCCATCGGGGCATCTGTCTCCAGGAATGCAATTCGATCGAAAAGTCGGATCCTGCCGCCTACCTAGCGGTTCTTCTTTTTCAACTGCCTCCCAGGTTTACGGATCCCACAATTGTACCGATACATTGTCCCTCTTCAGCCTCGATTCAGAAATACATGCTCCATACCAGTAGCTTCTCCTCCCCAGTCGGCTAACACTCTCACGGTTTGGGTCATAAATGCTTATTGCCTGCAACAGACACGACGCTGCCCTGCAGTGCGACAACTCACGAACATTTCGGCATCGGCCTGGCGGTAGTTCACAACCTGTGAATGGCAAAGAGTCGACATTTGGCCTCCTCCCAGGCGTTACGATTTTTCCTGATGATCGCTTTTCTGGGGCTGTTCGATGAAAGAAACCAAGACACAGATCGACGACGGTGGTCTTAATTAAAGACTAAGATACTGGTGATTATAATACAAATTGCAATTATTACCTGTCATCCTATAAGCTATCAGACTGTTATCTGGGCCCAATAAAAATACATTTACCAACGTCTCCTTGAATCATAAACGAGAATTAGATGGGAATGAGAAGTGACGACATCAAAGATCCAACTACAACCACCACACCCCAGAATCTGAACAATGTGGGGGTTGGCCGCGACGCGGGGCTGGTTACTTTTGGACCGGAAGTTTGGGCAGGTGGGGAATTGAGGGGAAATGTCTTGAAAGCCCTGTCGGGGTTCAAAAAAGCCGGTGGCGCACCATGGCTGTCATGCAAGTTGAGGCCTGAAGGTATTATATATCGAACACAACATACTGTATGCCTGAGCACCATCGGGTATGTTGCAGGTGTTCCCAAAGAGACTTGTTGTGTTGAAAACGGGAAGAGTCGCCATAAAGTCAAGCTGGTTAGACATGCAGTCCGCCCGCAGACCAGGCGGTAAGTTTCCGTCATGGAGCAGCATATATATCTTAACGACGCTCATTTGAGCAAAGTCCTGAATGAAACTAGGTTAAATGGGAGTTCGGAACTAGTTAACAAAGTACGACCGTACCTCCACCCTGTTTCGCAGAGAATAGCTGTCCGATACACAATTGTCACGAACAATAGCCTGAGCCCAGGCTTCCGAGCTCGACGGCGCCTCACTTCCACCCGCAGCATAATCAAACGCGTGAGCTGCCTGCGTCTAGCCATCAGCAATAGACAAAATAATTGACCGAGGGCACAGCACAAACCTCATGCACCCAAGTGTTCGTCTCACGGAAGTCACCGAAAACGTGGATGTCACCGGAGTCGAGATTAGTATAGGCCTGTGTGTCATCACGCGTGAAAACCATCACCGTTCCCACATAGCGGCGGAATCCGACCGGCACGCGCCCAAGGCGGTCAGCGACGGAGTCGAGGGTCATGTTCGCGTCGCCGCAGCGGCAGACGGTGAATGGCTGCCCGCAGTCCTCGAAGATGATATCCGTGGCAACCATCGGGGAGGTGCACTGCGAACCATCTTCCGACTGAAAAAATGACGTGCAAGTCATCGGGAAGGTCTGGACGATCGCTGAAGGTGCTCGCGGCTGGGGGGAGCGCCGGCGAGAGATCAAAATCGAACGAGGGTATCTGCGCCTGAAGTTGCAGTGGAGGCAGATCGATTTCGTCGAACAAATCGTGGGGCGAGAACGCAGAACGCGCTTGAGCGGGAAGGGAAAAGGACAAGAACAGCAGAGACGTGAAGGCAAGAAGGAAGAGCATTGTTCCTGCCGGCAAGAACCACAGCAGGGGTAGAATCGCGGGGACCAGCCAAGGCAAATCATCTTTAATAATACCCAAGCCCTGCTTTTAACCGACGGAGACCGGCGACGGGCGGTGTGGAATCTTATGAGTATAATGACCGCTTTTTTTTTTACTCTGGCGCCGCTCTCCTGGTGGTGAATCACGACAAGTTGATTTTGGTGAGCTGTGGGCAGACATAAGTAGAAATAGACTGAGCTGAGGTGGATTTCAGTGGTAAGTATCGATATCTGACTGTGCTGTACCGGCAGTAACGTGATGGGCCAAGCGCAGATCCGGATCCGGCGGAAAGCTGCGGAATTTGCTGCGCAGTAAGTATTTAGCGGCTGTGGTTAAACGCCAAAACCACGTTACCGGATCAAAGCGTTGTGGCACCTCGCTCGCAACATCATGTACATAGCGTAGCTTGAACTAGCTGAATTCCTGTGTCGGGCATATTTTCAGTACTTATAGGATGACATGTGCGGCTCGAGCGAGGGGTATTTTTCTGTATAAATGTGGAGGATGATTGTACGTAGATCCCGCGTGCGGGAGCCCGCCGGTCGACACGGAACGAATTCAGCACTGACGTGCAGATTGTAAATTAAAATAGCTATTACCTAGTGGCCAATCCAACTTTGAACGTGGAAGCTTTTGGTCTCGTTCAAGCAATGGAAGAACAGATACCTGGTCGAGAATGGATTTAATTGAAAAGGATTGTACTGGAAATAAAGTGACAGTATCCTTGGAGGATATACATGTCTACATCCTTGTCTGCAAAGACTCAAGAGATTATGGGCTGTAGCCTAGCTAAGTCGGAGGCTCGCAGTTTCTCTGGTGTCCGAGTCAGCGATTTTCAGGCTTAAGCCACGAGCGTACCTGAAGGGCGAAAAGACACCACCTTATACAACGAGAGTCATGAGAGTTGTAAACAGAATTCGAGGAGGGCTGATGGGATCATCCGCGTGTAGGACCAAACACAGACATCAACCACGCATTTGTTTATCTAAAGTTCTAAACCTTACCAAGTTACTCCTCGTCCGCTCGAGCTTTTCTCCTTATTCCTTCTCCTCAATATTTGGTTCTACCCACACTTCAAGAACTGTTACAGATCCGCCAACCAACACCTGCTGTGGCTGCTTGAGGCCCTGGCTATAGTACAGGCCCCGTGAAACTCCTGCCAAGGATTGTCCGGGAAAATCCCAGATTTTGGCCTCGAAAAGCCACTTGGCGGCGAGGTTTTGGACCTCAAAAAGCCACTCTCGGATAGGGCCTGTCACGTGGACTTCATAGCTTTTAATATCCAAAATTTTCTCACTTTTTCCGTACGTCCTTATCATCAACTGGCTAGTGGGCTCTGGCTTCAAAAGCTTGTAATGCCTGTGGTCTCTCGTTCCAATTACATCTTCCTTATTTTTTAGTGCAATTCATTGATCTCTGGTCCCAAAAAGCCACTTTCCGGACAGCCCTTCGAGATTTTTGCCCTCAAAAGCCACTTCCCGGACAAGAAAACACGATTTTTTCCGCCTAAAAAAGCCACTTTCCGGACAATCCTTGGCGGGAGTTTCACGGGGCCTACTAGTACTTTCACCTGAACAGTGCTGAATCCAGGCGCAAACGCCGGGAACCACTTATTACGCTCATCTGTATTCCACGCCAGCCTCAAGATTGCAACTTGGGCCCGCTTGTGATTTTTTGAAACTTCTTTAACCCAAAAATAATTAAACGAGGAAGTTTCGACATCTAATGGAGATTTCCGGGTGAGGGGAGTGTTCATTACATTCATTATAATTCAATTGAAATCCCTTTCCTCTCCTTGTCACCTAGTTCTCATCTTTGAGCTATGCAAAGCTTGAAGCTACTTTCGAGTACGCACGTTCGCTTGATAAACATGAGCTCGATTTTTCTAACGTACTTGTACCCAGCAAGAATTAGTACTCTTCTGGAATTCCTTTGGGCTTTAGCTGCACTTGAAGACTCAGAAAAGCGCAAAATATTTCACCATGGAATATCGGACCGAGCTCCGAGTTCACTCAATGCTCTGAACTTTCAAGTACTCAATCTACTACATCCGCACATTCTCATCAAATGCAGCACATCATAGTAGAAATTGCTCGAGATCAGCATAAAGTGTAGCGCATTCCCACGTTAAGACAGCGGCCGCACCATCGACACATCAATGATTTGAAACCCCGCTCGACCGGCGCGCGCAGCGCCAGCCCCACACAGTGGGCCATCGCGGTGAGCGAACCGACCCCGCGCAGCCCGTGCAACGGCAGCCCAGCGCAGCATAGGGGGTCAGGGGGCAACTCCCAGCCGGCCCGGTGCCGGCTGCCGAATCACTCCAATTCAACTCGCATAAAGCCGCAATAATGACGGCAAAGAATTAACAGTGAGTTGAATGGCACTGAAAAGAGGCCCCGCGCCAGCGAATATGACCCCGTCGTGTCAGCGGAGATGATACCGTGCCAGCGGAAAGGCTAGCACCAGTGAAAGGGAGGGGTGTGGGGGAATCTTCCCCAGGGTGCCGGAATGCCGAACCTGATGGCGCAACCGGCACAGCTGATGTGGCCGCACAGTGCCATAGCATATTCTCAAATACTGGCATAAATGTACTGCACATCAAATGTGTGTGTTCTACGTCTTGTATATCCTCAGTTGAATGCCACAACACTGCCGTTCAGTGAGTGGCCAGCAGGATCTGGGGTGGCTGGAAGAGGGAAATGGCAAAGGATACGGATACGCGCAGATGAGGAAGATAAGGGGACTGTGTTTAGTAACGGCTGACACGAAGACTAGAGATACATATGGATGAGAAAATGTAAACAGCTCTGTACAAGACAGAGATGTGGTTCAATTCAACAGTAATTAGTAAACAAAGCATTGCAACAAAACAGCACTCTGACGCATCAGCAAAGTATCAAACAAGGTATCAAGCAAGGTCCTTGCCGACGAAGTCGGCGCTTCCTCGTCAATTCCCACGTGGTCAAACACATCAGCGTTTCGTGCGACGACATTGCTACTTTTATCTACTTCACAGCAAGCCCTGCTCTTCGCTCCTTACCGCCAGTACTTAGCCCTTGCCAGGCTCAGCAGCTACCTTCACTGCCATGAAGTTCAGGTACCCTTCTCCTTACGTGGTTTCGGTTTAGGGTTTACACCTTTTCCGCCAGCTCTGCCCTCAAATTCAACGCCGTCGCGGACTGGTGGGATGAATATATTGCGTATGACGCCCTCAAGAAGTTATATCTACCAGGTCGAGAAGACTCAACACGATCAGTCCACGTACCAGGATGTTGAGACAAACGAGCGGAACTTCACTGGTCGACCGCGGCGCCGGAGCGGACGCCGTGTTTGTGCCCCTGTTGGACGGGGAGCTACAAAAAATATGCGCCTTCTACGAAGCGCAAGTGAAAGAACTAACAGATGAAATCATCGAGCTCGAGGAGTCGGTGCGACAGCAAGAAGAGGCGGGCCTGGCCGGGAACCATTACTTGGATGGCCCATACGATGACGACGATGACGACGACGACGACGACGAGAGTGTCTCGCGCAGCCCGCAACGGAGGAGGCGGAGTAGCACCCGCGCTGCATTGTCCGCATCGGGTACGAGTAAGGTTTATTCGCTCGCCCCAGCTGCCTGTCGACTAACACCACGATAGTATCACGAATCCCTGAAGAATCTCCTCGTCAGGCCCACCGATACAGTATCTCTTCTTCATCCTCCGATGGCCATCCCGAGCCACAGATGCCCTCCAGTCCCAGGACGACCCTTGGCCGGCTAGCAGGCAGATTCAGCCATCACTTTATGCAAAGTAGTATCACATCATCGACGCATGAGAACGTGTGGACGTCCAGGTCGGACTACGCCTACGATACTCGGCTACTCTTCAAGCGCCGCATCACAACGCTCTACATCTCCGTCACGTCTCTCAAGTCCTACGTCGAGGTCAACTATTCGGGGTTCCGCAAAATCCTGAAGAAGTGAGTAGCCCCATGTGCTGGCAGTCTACCGCCGCTCTAACAACGCGCCGCGCAGATATGACAAGGTCACGTACCGCGAAGTAAGAATAGTTCCTGTTATTCTTATTGCTTCTGAATATGCCCCCCAGCTCAAAGACACATACCTGCACACCGCTGTCGAGCCCTCAATACCATTCACCGCGGCCTCCCGCGCGACCATCACGGCTCTGGTTAACCGCCTCGTCGAGCTGTACGCCAAATGCGTCACGCGGAACGACCGATCCATGGCAAAGCAGCAGCTGCGCCTCCATCAGCGTGAAAATATCGCATGGGAGCGGGATACTGTTTGGCGGCAGATGATCGGGCGCGAGCGGCGGGGCGACGGCGACATCGTGGGTGCCACTGGCGCGTCGTTGCTCAAAGAGGAAGAAGAGACGAACGGGAAACCTGGGGTGGTTTTGAAGCTGGGGCCTCTTCGGATGCGCGTGACTAAGAAGAAGATCGCCATGATCCTTGCCATCGTGCTATTCGTCGCGCTGCTCAATACGCAGTCTGTTGAAGGGACGGAGGCCAACAAGTGTTTCGCAGTGCTTATGTTCTGCACGTTCTTATGGGCAACTGAAGTGAGATTATCTCGCTCCACTCACGTTTATTCACTCACTGCAGTGTAGGCAATACCATTATTCGTGACGTCGTTGATGGTCCCTTTGCTCTTGGTGTGCTTCTCCGTCATCCGCTGATGCAGAGGGCACACCCATGTCCCCGACGGATGCGACCAAGTACGTTCGCGTTACCGCTATGTACTCCACTCCTACTGACCTGCCTGGCCCGCAGGTATATCTTCTCCTGTGATGTTTTCGCCCACTATCATGCTCCTCATCGGCGGCTTCACCATCTCCTCCGCCCTCAGCAAGACCAATATCGACCGAGTGCTCATCACACGGGTTCTGAGCCTAGCGGGAACACGTCCGAGCACGGTCTTACTCGCCTTCATGGGCGTGTCGTGCTTCGCCAGCTATGTGGATCAGGTACGCGCCTCTACGGTTACCCCCAAGTGATCGACGCTGATGGAGGCACCTCGCCAGTAACGTCGCGGCCCCGACGCTATGCTTTACGTTGATACGGGTACGCTGCTCCATGCCATACACTTCTACACATCCTAATCTCCGTCTCGTCCAGCCTATCCTACGGACATTACCGCCGAAATCGTCTTTTGGCCCCTGCCTCATCGTGAGTCGACACCAGAGACACCCTGAATACCATACTGACGCTGTCTTCAGCTCGCCATCGCGCTGGCGGCAAACATAGGCGGGCAGAGCTCTCCGATATCCTCGCCGCAGAACCTCATCGCCCTTCAGGCGATGGACCCGCCCATATCCTGGGGGCAGTGGTTCATCGTCGCGCTGCCTGTCTCCTTCATCTCGATCCTCCTCATCTGGGGCCTGCTCCTCGTCTCATACCACCCAGGCCCGCGCGCCCGACGGCGGGCGTGACATCGAGATTAAGGTATCCGCCCGACGCGCGAAAAGTTCACCTTCAAGCAGTGGTGGGTGACCTTCGTCTGCCTCGTCACCATCGCGTTGTGGTGCGTAGCGCGCCAGATCGAGAACTACATCGGCGACATGGGGATCATTGCCATCATTCCCATTATCGCCTTCTTTGCCACGGGTGTCTTGAAGAAGGTTCGTCATGCGCGCTATGTGCGCTTTTCGCTATAGCACCCGACTGATGGCGGGGGTGTCTATTCTAGGACGACTTCGAACAGTTTGCGTGGACGATCGTGTTCCTCGCCATGGGCGGAATCGCGCTAGGTAAGGGTGTAACCTCGAGCGGTCTCTTGGAGGTGCTCGACACCGTCATTCGGGATCTGCTCGACGGCGTGAGCCTCTACAACGTCGTGCTCATTCTATCTCCGGTCGTTCTGGTACGTCCACGCTGTCGGCTTTTCCATCCATCGCATTCTCAAGGCGCCGGCTACAGGTGATCTCAACGTTTATCAGCCACACCATCGCCAGCGTGCTTCTTGTTCCGATTGCGAAAGAAGTAGGCTCCAATCTGCCCGGGAACCACCAGAATCTCCTCATCTTCATAACGGGGCTAATATGCTCCACCGGGATGGGAATGCCCGTTTCAGGGTTCCCTAACCAGACTGCGTATGTGATCTCTGTGCACCCGTCTTCCCCTACTCAGCTGGCTTTTTCTTTTTCTTTTTCAGGGCTACGCAGGAGGACGAGCTCGGCGTGCTATACTTGTCCAACGTCGACTTCCTGAAAAATGGCGTCCCGGCGAGCATCATCGCTACCCTTGTATGTCCAGCACCCCCACATGTATGCGGCGCTGATCACATGTGATTAGGTTGTTTCAAGTGTCGGCTTCCTGCTTATGAAGGCGATCGGGTAAGTCCGTTTGTTCCTTAATCAAGGTCTCGGGACTCAAATGAGTTAGGTTATGAGTTCGGCGGCCGACCATTAACGTGGTTGCGGGTACTTCTTGGTGTTTCCATATCTATATCGGCGTATTGGGCGTGCGGAAGGAGGATAATGTCAATGGGAGGCGGCGGCCGCAGAAGAACGGCCGATCTATGTACGATAGGCAGCGAGACGTGCTATCACCTTTACTTTTAGACCTATTTGCCGAATTTTAAGTTCTGGGGAAGCTCGATGATTTTAAAATGGCACCAATTAACGTCGGTCATCTGTATAGAAATGACCCCTGTGCCAGCAGTCCACGTCGACACGCGAAATGTCTGATATACAAATTATGGTACGATTGTTGATACAGAGTTAATGCGCGTGAAATACTATATGTATGTGCATGGTAAAGAGACAAATCAGACGGAAAACCGCACAAAGATGGACGGTGAAGGCACAGCGAATATTAAGAAAGCTAGAGAAACACTACCACGCTGAGAGCGGCACATTTTGGCATTCATTGATGTACGGATAACGGGAGGGGGGAATGCGGGTGACTTCGTTGCCCGTTTCACCTCGGGCGTCCGCGAGCCAGGTATTGTGGCCGAGGACGACGGGGAAAGAGCTAAGCTGGGACGTCCTGCGCTGCTCCTTAAGGACGGAGAGCGGAACGAGCGCCAGCTGATCTTTGCCGAGGACAGCGGAGCGGGGAGTGACTGGTGAAATGGGTGATGGATCACAGGTGGAGTAGCCGTCCCGCGAGACATCGGAGGGAAGTGAAACTCGGAGCTGCTGGTGGGGCGAACGGGTATCGCCTAGCGAGCGCCGGTGTAGGTGCTGTGTCGATATTGGAAACAGGCCTGTTCGGGAAGGTATTCTGCGAGAACAATAATAAGAAGAAAATTACAAGAATAATGGGGGGGCGCGTACTTGGGAGCCGGTGCGGAGAGCGAGCGCCGTTCACGCCATTTTTGATCCCCCATAATCTGGGACGACTCAAAATCATCTGGTGACTGCAGGCGTCGAAGGACAGCTGCCGAGTCGTGGG
Organism: Mycena rebaudengoi; assembly: GCA_029282285.1. NCBI lineage: Eukaryota > Fungi > Basidiomycota > Agaricomycetes > Agaricales > Mycenaceae > Mycena > Mycena rebaudengoi. The sequence continues at coordinate 473,847 of JARJCX010000016.1, read as the reverse complement.
TATCGACGCCCCGCAGATCTTCCAGAGCGGAAATTGGCGGGAGGGAATATACCGAGCGACTGTCGGTTTGTGTCGGTGGCTGAATTTCGGGGAGCGCAATGAGGTCGGTGTTAATGGGGGAGAGTGTACCGGTGTTGCGACTTAGAGACAAAGCAGGTATATCCAATGTCAACGAATCCCGTGAAGAAGAAGAGGTCGCCGGATTTCGTGGGGGTGGCATTGCGACTGATGAATATGGAGAAAACCGACGACGATCCCGGTGTGCCGGGTCAGCACGATCCCCAGAGGAACTCTGGGATGTAGGAGAGTAGTGGCCCGGTCGCTGCAGTTCAACAGAGTGTATAGGACTCGATGAATATTGATTGCCCGGCGGTAACGGCGCAAAGAGCGAGGGCTGTTGTAGAGCCATTGGATGGGTGCTGTGGGGCATCGCCAAGTGCCAGTCATAGCCCCCGTGTACTGGGACGACCGCAGGTTGCGCATTACGTCGGGCGCGCCTCCGGCCAGTGGTCGACGGAACAACCTGCCCGTAACCAGGTTGGTCGGGCGATAAGCAGGTATCGGGGAATGTTGGTCTAAAGACCATATCAGGGTAGGCACGAGACGAAGAAAATACTCCGCGTACCCGAAGAGCGGAATTAAATCCTCTCGAATATTCCAGGCGACACTGGGGGAATATATTCAGGAGACGATCAATTTTTTGATAAACACAAAGACCAACCGTCGTGCGAGACGAAGAGCAATCTAGATTCATGTTAGATCATGCGTTGGACCTGCCCGTTGAACACACACTTCGAATGGCATCCACGTTCCTTGAATTTTGAGATATCCGCCTCGGACTCGACGAATAACACTCGCGAGCTCGGGCTGGGAGTCGATCATTTTAACAATGTCGGCTGGTGATGCAAGGTTATTCGATGCAAACAACAGAGAAGTGAGGGTCTACCTTTGGAATTCCCGAGAGCTGAATTAATTTAAATGGAGTCAGAAACATCGTAAGGTGGGTAGCACAATGTACGACCTTTCCAAATGCCAGTCCATAAAATATAGCCGTCGTCAATGTCCATCATGATCCACTGACTGTTAAGAGGGTACTCGTACACGGGGCTAGCCGCACCGTGAGTCAGGCGAGTGGAACGGAATATTTATTTAACGCACATGTACCCGCGAGGGTCATTACTAGTGATATATCGGCCTTTAGTGACGTGGTGGATGGCGCTAGCAAAAGGGCGAAATTTATGTCCTTGACCCGCGGGTGCCTGGAGAGTTTCCTTGACCATGCAGTAAATAGCGAATTCGCAGAGAGCTGGGAGGCGCTGTTCACCGGCAGCATCGTTGTCGCCATGGTCCAGGGGGCTCACACACCGGTATAGGGCAATGCGGTGGAGCTGCAGCGGGCCGTCCTATTATCTTCTCCGGAAACAAGTTACCGAGATACAGCAGTAGCGCAGTGAGGGGAGCGAGAGAAGGGCGGGACAAAAGACAAGACAAAAGAGATAGGTCCCGTTCCTGGTGCTCCGTCGTTTCACCGTGCGCAAACAGGTCGCACCATTGTGAAATAAGAAGGCTTTTAGTGAGGTTTCGGCCGCCTAAAGAGATTGCCTGAAGAGGAAACCGCAAACCCTGCAGATCGCATCTGATTCGTTCCGGGGAATCATTGTAATTTTTCTGGTGATTTGGGGGAGGACCGAAACAATTTACTGGTAACGGTTGCGGCGGCCGATTGGAGTACAACGAGGCCGAGCCGAGGCTGTTTTTCCCCACCAATGCCGTACATAAGCTCGCAGGCATAGCTCCATTTGACATTCCAGTAGAATTCAATACGCCGAGGACAGCAGCGGTCAAAACGCGCCAGACGCTCCTGAATGCTATAGCAAACGTGAAAATTACAATAAACCGGTCCCCGTACAATCGGCCACATGGCGGAGCCGTAAAGTAACTCAGCTCGCATCTTCCACGCTCCTCCATGTTCTAATCTGCGTTGCAAATTGTCTCTTGACATCTTAGCCTAATTGGGATTGTCCTCGATCGTGACAGCGGTTCCTCTCCTCGAAGCTTGATTCTCGATCGCCTTCGTTTGGCTACCGTGGGCGTCCGACGTGCCGCATGAAAAATAAGTAGGTGATGCGTCGGGCCGCGTTATCTCGGTGCCGATCCGAGGACCGACATGTGCTGATGAACCTTTCTCGATGGCGTCAGCGCCAGATATCCGGTCCATGTTTGCTCGAATAAGACGAGGAGTCTCGACAAAGTCTCGATGTGTTCTATATCTATCGACCGCATTCAAACATCAAGTCGTCCCGAGAATAGTGTCATTGTCCATGTCCTTCTGCAGCAAATCGGGCCAGCGCGCTCCGCACTTCTGACGCCCCAAGGCCCCCGGTCGTATATATAACTTTGCTGAGTTCGAACCCGTTGAATTTACTCGCCGCGCAAACCGTGTATGCTCCCATATTGTCGAAGCCCAACCAATCGCCGACGCGCAGCGCGCTTGGCAGGCGCGTCGATGGGCAAACGCAATCAATCGAGTCGCATGTGGGGCCCCACACGCTACTGTTGTGCAAAGGCTCCGACGCCGCGACGTGGAAGGAACCACCCATCGACAATACATAGGGGTGTGCTGTCTGATGGTCGAAGAGGATGCAGTTGAAGGCACCATATACCCCATCATTGATGTAGTCTGCCGAAACAAAAAAAGTTAGTTTTGCAAATGTAAGGAGGTGGGGAAAAAGGCACCGACACATGACGGATGGCTGATCGGTGGTCTCGTCCTCGCTAAAATCCGGCTCGCTCAATGGCGCTCTCCGAGCGATAATATTGGCCGCTAAGCTGAACGCCTTTGAGACATAGAACCGACCAGGCTCGGCAATTATTTTTAAGCCGCTCCGATCGGGGAAGTAAGTATCGATCGCCTCCGTTAAGTATGTCGCCGCTTGCTCAAAGAGAGTATCTTCAAAACCACCGCCGACGTCGAGCAGTGTGAATTTGTACCCCGCATCGGCGCCCATGTCGAACGCCGCCCTGGCACGCGAGATGGCATCCGTGTAGACAGACGGATCGTAGCACCCACTTCCGACGTGGAAGCTAACTCCCACGACGTTTAATTTTAGCTCTTTCGCTTTGGCAAGGAGGCCGGGAACGGTCACGAGAGGCGCCCCAAATTTGATGCCGAGGGCACAGAGGCTCTTGGTATCGTCCGTGAGGATGCGGATAATGAGCTGCGCGCGGGGGTGAACGCGAGCTATTTTGTAGAGTTCGTCAGCGTTGTCGAAGGTCATCATGTCAACGCCCATCTTGGCCGCATTGCGGACGAAAGAGACAGCCTTGCATGGATTCGCGAAGACGACGCGCGTTGGGCTAACGCCACCTATGTTAAGGACCTGAGAGATCTCCCCGTTCGATGCGCAGTCGAAGCCGGCACCCAGTGCCGCGAGAAGGCGTAGTACGTAGGGGTCTGGGTTGCATTTGACGGCTAGCACAAATAATATACATCAGGCCACTGCGCGGCATGCTAATATAGTTGGACTGACCGTAAAAGGGCTGAATTTCGGGGAGACACGCTTCCCAGCGCTTGTGCTGTCTATACACCTGGCTGAGGTCTCCGACAAAAAACGCGCGCTCCGCGTCAGGGTCGTTGTTGGCGGCTAAAATGGAGGCCTGCATGATGCCGTTCCGAAGATGAACATCCGAGTGCCCATGAAGAAGAGGGGGGAGCGATGGGAAGATGGCCTCATCGACATTGTTGTTTGCTCCGTGGAGCGGGCCTGCAGTCAAGTGCAGGGTCGGTGACGACGCCAGATCGTTGACCAATGCGTTTGTGGTCCATGTCAGGTCGCCTCCATTCCGACGGAAGTTCAAGGGAGAAGACGGCCGGGTGAAGTCGATCGGGCAGCTGGGAGGGAGAGTTTCTACTTGTGACATTCGATTTATAGTTGGTGGAGAATTTGCCAAGGGCGGATGTGGAGTTGGAGGATCGGGATCCAGTGGTAATTTTTGAGCAGGTGGCGAGGTTAAAACCCTGATTACCGAGCCTGAACCGCCACGGTCGAAGAGCCGGGCGGAGAGGGACGGTAACGTTTAAGGTAGGTCAGTCGATGTGGGTTCCTCGCTCCCTGTGCAGCGAGGAAAGGGCTTTAAGGGCGCGAGTGTGGCGGTACGGAAAGAGAGAGTATGTGTTCGTGGGGAACACCAGAAAAATCGCGGAGTGAGTCGGTCCTGTCAGGGGGGTTCGCCTGCGAGGAGCAGTGAGGATCGAAACAGAATATTGGACGAAGGCGTACCTCTTACGGATGACCACCTAGTTTTCCGTGCAAATTAATGTCAGATTCTGGTGAACGAGGCTAGAGACGTAAAAAACACGCACTCGAGGGTCAACAAACGGAGATCCTTGTTTCTTTCTTGGTCAGTAATCGTGGCACTGTGGGGCTCTGAAGTCGTGCAACGGGTGACGACGCCAGAGGTGTGGCAAGCTGGGTGGCAGGCTACTGTGCAAGCGGACAAGGGCAACGAGCTCGAAAATTTGTCACGCTTGTGTCACGCTCAGGCCCCGTTACGGCCCGGTAGGATCACCGGTGTTACTTTGGGGAATTCGAACACTGCTTTCAACCATGTGCTGCTGTGCAAGTTATCTATAATCAGAGCGGACGCTTGGATTTCAAGCTTCCTGCAATCGCGAAAAGAGGGCTTGGCCTCAGGAATTCCAGGACTCGGACGGAGCCTGAGCGTCATCGATTAGATTGTACACTGGCGACGATCGTCGATTTCATGGATTCTATCAGATCTAGCAGGCAGGCTTTCTCTTGCGCCCAAGGTAATGGTGAGCAGGGTGTGTAGATGAAATAGCAACACGGCCCAGCCAGAACCTCAAGTATATCTGTGGGTCGACGACGGCAATGAATGGACTGAAGAATACGAAACATTGTGCACGCTTGGCATAACACTCTTCTGCGATCTCTGTAGCAAGACTCCAGCGTCGAAAACAAATCTGGAGGGCTCCCTCTCTCTCCGATTCAGTCTAGAAGTCTTATAGTAACACTCTTCTGCGCCACTCCATACCCTGCAGCAAGATTCCGAGCCGCCCGACGATTCTGACAGATCTCACGCTAGGCGCTCATGCGGCGGGAATGACCTGAAGCATTCCTATCACAGCAGGGAGACGTCGAACATGCGCGGCCAAACCCAATTCTATTTCAAAAGCCCTTCCCACTGGACCCACTACCCCGCCATGTTTTTTCGGGGCCTGGGCACCCTTTATTTTCGGACCCATCCATTGCTGCCCAGAATCAATTTTGTGCACTTACGACCTTTTCGCCGCTGATACTCCCCGCAGGACGTTTTAATCCGGTATACGGGAACTTCATACAGCACGGCTTGCCATGGTCGTTCAACCCGCATCTGTGCCTTACTCTCGCTCGGTCCCGCGGATTATTTCTGAATCCGGCGGCCGTTCTGTGCCTACATCGGACGTTTCCTCGCTCCTCCGCCAGCGTTAGATAGCCGTTAGCCAACACCCATCTTTGGACAATTGGTTAGTTTTCTAATAGGTTTCTGAAGTTTCCTTGATACATTACACAGACAGCCATCTCTAGCTTGGGCGGCCTCTTCAATCCAGTACGACGCTAATGAAAGACTCAGTTTCAGCAACATTTCTACCGCGCAAGTCTAAAGTTGTCTGCGGCTATAGCGCTTGTTCTTGTCAATCTGTGCGGACGTAGCTCTGTCTGACGATGTGGCGCGCGCCGTAGTTTTGGTCCCTTCTGTTACGATACCCTGGACCGCTGACCTTCATGGCATGCGTTTATATTCTCGCTAGTCGCAACTACTGCATCTTACTACGCCCGATCGATTTGTGGATGCACTTCGTTCCTGGCTTAAATTTATGTTACTCAGGAGTACTCAGGACTACCGGACCGACTCTGCTCGTCAATCAAGGATCCTTCCGGGACCTGCCGTGGGATGCCGGAGCCCACGCCGTTACTTGTTCTATGGCTACACAAGAGAGATTGAGATTGCCGTTTCCCAGAAAAGTAGGAGCTAGACTCGGGTTCGGTGATCGGTTATTTGAATCTTCCTCACGCGCGATCCACGCGGAACGCTGATGACATCACCCATTGTCTCCTTCCCCTCTGGATGCCAGGCACAAAAAATGTGACGATTTGCTGCCACTCTTTTTATGGTCAAGCGGCACACTCTGTGGACCTTTCTCATCCAGAACGGATACTATTCCTTGCGGCGTCATCTGATCTCTCTTCGCATCACAACGCATCACCTCGCATCACTTCCTCGTACCGGCTACAATAAGTAGCTTCTTCGATCAGCAGTCTTCAAGCAATCACATATCGGCATGTCCTGGCATCTCCGGGTCCTCGATCGAACTCCCGTCATCTTATTTCTCCATTCATCCTAGGCTGGAAAATGATACAGAATTTTGAATGGTCTGAAAGCTGACGGACTTCCCACTTGCGTCCCAATGATCATTCCAAAAAGCTGCGGCCGCCGCGAATGCCACATATTCGATCGCGCCAAATCGCCGACGCCATACTCTCATCATCCTCCGCTTCTGCTCGCTTCTCCCGGTTCTCCGAGACCAAGAATGTGCAGACAGCGCGAGAACGGATTTAAGCGGTGTTGTATCTCATCACGGATGCGCCCGCCCGTGTTCCCGCGACTCCTCGTGCGAAGGGAGGAGGAATGGAGAAGTGGTAAGTACAGCGACGGCGGAGGTGACTCAAAGATCTCACGTGGAGACGAGCGTGGTCAACTTTTTTCTCCATGCAGCTTCCAATGTCCATATCCAGCGAGCTGCCCGACTTTCTTCTGTTTTGAGCATTGGATCGCTCACGGAATTTCCTTTTTTTTCTTTTCACGGAGGCGCTCGGAAGCCAGATGTCCACCATCGTAGCCGATGCAAAATATACGCGTCGACTATACATCCGACTTCAACGTGGGCCGTAAATTACCTTGGTCGATTGGGAAACCCGGGGCCCGAGGTTGTTATTTGGAATTCGCCTCCATGTTCTTGGGCACACTGCAACGGAAAGTCATACTTAGCTGTCCAATCAATGCTCCCCAATCATAAATATTCTCCAAGGTGGCCGAGGAACAGACTTGAATATTGAATGTCGCCAGTGACTCCGGCGGCTATTAATTATTCTTGGCGAATGGCGGGAGATATTCGCCAGCAGGATAAGTATCAGGATACAGTTTACTCTGCTTCACGACAGCGAATTCTGGGAACGCTATCATGTATCGATCTTGATTGTGTCCGGTGGCGCCAGCCATGTCTAGGGAAATAGACCACCTGTTCATCGCTGCACAAGGCCAAAATAAACACACGTCTCAATGGTCGACTCAAACTCAGTTCTGCGCCGGCGTTAGGGACCTGACCTAATTGGTGCGCTGAAAAGATAATCCGATCTGCCGTCTAGACACTCACACTGCTAATGTCCGTCCACAATTCCGTTCCGTTGATAGGGAATCTGCGGTCACAAGGATCTCTGGCGGCGGGGAGCCTGGAAGCGCCCTGAATATCACAGACGTGTCATGTCGATATCTGCGGCGTTGAACTCGTGTTGAGACGAGAAAATCAACCACTTCTTTGTTTGGATCCTCGCACCACTCAGTTGATGACGGTGGCTATAGGTATGGCAGAACTTATGGACGACCAATTTTTCCTCAGCCTCTGCTTCCGATCGAATTCATGGCCCTGCGCGCTTGTTACAATCGTCTAACGAAGTTGAGCTAAGTAATGTAGACCTATATTCGAAGTCCTGCGTAGAATTTGGTGAATATTTCGAAGTGCTTGGGAAAATTCAAATTTAAACTGCACAAGCAATCGTGGAAGCGCGAAGTCCAGCAATCTCTTCTACCCAATCCGCCGCTGCTGCGAGAATGTGGTTTTAGCCTCGATGACCACGTCTGCGGCGGCGTCCTTTCAGATTTTACGATGGGCGTCTTGAAAAGATTTTTTGTTACGGCGCTCCGCGGCGGCAAGCCTTGACTCGACCCGCTCGAGTTCGCGGCCGCGGCGACCATGCTACGTACACCCCACGTCCTGAGTATACCCCACGTCTATCAAGTCAAGGCGCCACAACGTCGAACGTGTCCGGTCATACTCTGTCGGAGTTTAGAAAGAATTAAGAATAGCATTAGGCATAAATTGACGAGACGGAGTCCGTCGAATGGTACGGAAATATCTATTCTCATCTAGTCCCTGTTGAATAAGTCAAAGAAGGCAGTCGCTCACCCTGGACATAGTCTGAGACAATCCCGGAGCACGAAGATAGGGAAAATGAATTAAAACTTCTTAAAGGAACTTCGATCGTCAAATTGAAAAGCTCGCGTAGTAGAGGATCCCCATACAAGAAAACCCATGGGATAAAAGAGATATGTAGCTCCACGTGAGCCGACCCAATTCTAAAATAACTGACCGATTGCACAGGAGTAGTCTAAATTGGCTAATGTCTATATGCCATACGTTCTTTCAGGACGGTTGGAACGCTCTATCACTGCGAGCCGTTCCTCGGATGCGGAGACACCAGATTATATGATGGAATAATATTAGAAGTGATATAATACCGCGGCGGTGCTTTCCCGATATACCACAGTGAATCGTTTCGAAGTGTTATAATGTTTCGCTTTGTTTGGGCGTTCAACTGACGGCGTGGGAAAGCGCATGTCAAAGCCAAACTGCATCAAACAACGCGTTGTCTCTCTCTTCCTGCTTCCTCCATGCTGTCATGATACTCTCGAGCTGGCTGCACGCACGACGACCTTGTAGCTCGATATCGCGTGGCGCCATATCTCTATGTAATCGGCCATTATATTCCCAAGTACGCCGGTATGGACTCACTGCTGATGAGCCCAAGATTGATTCGAGTCGGTATGCCCCGTTCTTGCCCGCTGCGAAGAATGCTGGAACACATTCTCAGAGAGCGGTTAATCAATAGAACCGGTCGTACCGCTTCAACGTTGAAACCGAGGTTGCTGCGGGCCCGTGACTTCCTCGACCTGTCGCAAACTAACCATCGGGGCTCCACTGTTTTCTTCAACGCTGGCGGCGTTCAACTCAGATACAGGGGGCGGATACCGTTCCCACCCCATTCTCGTGGCTTCCTTTATTATCATTCCGACCCGACATTATCTCCCCTGGCTGGGAGCGTGCGCCTGCGCACCACTACCAGCGATGCGCCGTCTTCCTTCCCCCAGGGACAAGACCTGCTCTCGCCAACCGGAATGTCGTGGCAAATATCGCTGCCTCAAATCGCTACGCGAGAGAAATACTCTCCCTCTTCGCAGACAATTGCTCAACGACCGGCTCGTGACGCCAGATCAACTGTCCCGCTGCCACACCCTTTTTGCGAATCGAATCAGGGTCCATGCCGAATTGATTCTGTTTGGCCTTAGCCAACCATTTCCGGTCAATTTCAGTACAACCTTGTATCTGACCATCGTGGGACCCACGGCCCTCCACCCAATTGCCTACTCAGTTTTAAGCCATGAACCCGGCCGTTATTCGTTCACGGGTAGGCCTCCGCAGTGTATACATATACCGGTGCTTCCGCTCATCTTGCGTCGTGTAGGAACGGCTATTGCCCGCTTCGAGCGCTCCACACTCCCCGAGCATGCTGGCAAGCGCGTTCTCCTCCTGCGCATCGTCAAAATCGTTCGAGCCAGATGTGCGTGCTGAGTATGCTGGGCGGCATAAGGACGGAGAGCTCTTTACTTTACCATACCACAGTGAGCCCGGTCGGCTGTTGTCGTTCAACGTTGACGGAGATGGCCCCACTGCTGCTGCGCTTAGGGTCCTTTGGGATACCTAGCAATGTGGCCACCGCAAGCCAGCGCCTCTCGTCTGGCTTTGCAATAGAAAAAGCGCTTTGTGTGAGGTGATTCCTGAAAGAATTATGCACGAGTTGGGAGGATCATCAGACCATCAGAAAAAAACCCCTAGTTTGAAATGACAAGTCTATTCCAGCATGTACAAAAATGAATGGGTTTCGTTGTCCAGGATCGCACGTGAAGCGTGTAGAAAACTATACGACGGCTGCGGGAGATTTAAAGGTCAAGCGTACAAGGAGTTTCCCGATGGCTTGATGTCACCTCATTTCTGGAACGGTGAGACCTCGAAGCGCAAGTCGTTTACTAAAATTAGAAGGAACGACCGACCTGAGGGATTCCGAATCCATATCGTGAGCAGTGGTTGGGCGTTCTGGCGAAGGCGGTCGGCATGGGCTAAATTCTCAACCAGCAGGTAACGAGGACGTCGACAATAGAGGAGCCTCGCAATCAGGTGTGATATTTGTCTGCAGATGAAGTCTTTTGGTCCTTTCATGTGAAAGGTTGTGAGTGAAACATTCTAAAGACAAGTTTAGTATACGACGACTTCAAGGCGCTGGATTGGCCACCATGACGTTTGTTATCCTCCAGTGAGGCTAAGTGGACAAGCGCTTTAGTGATTCTGACTCGTACCACTAAAAGCCCGGCCGGCGGTAGAGGCCCAGCCGTTCTGTTGAGGTTTTGGGAGGCCTGGCGCTCTCTCCTATCAAGGTTTCACCAGGGCTTTTGGTACGTACAGCCGAAGATGAGGCAAGAACTAACCAATTTGACATCGCTCCGAAAAAGGAAATAAGTTCCTGCACCCAAGATCTCTCCCTTGACTATTCTTTAGTCCTGCCACTCCTGCCGTGTGTATCGATGCAACTCCAATAATAGAGGCTCTATATTCAATCGGAAAACGTTCCAACTCTTCTCTGCGTCCGACGCCACTGGCAGACAGAATGTATGTGGGGCTACAAAAGCACCTGGTCTCCAATATGCCACTGAACGTCTGCGCCTTCGATCGCGTCCGCATTTCTACATGGGCGGCCACCCGCCGCTGCTTATTACTCCTATGCTACTGGAATCAGCAATCTCCGCCTGCTGTACGATGGTCCAGCGTCTCGCTTTGCCGCTGGAGCTCCTGGCCCGCTGTTCCCAGCGCGCAAGCCTCGGCGGACCGCGGGGTCCATCTCGAGCAGACTTCGAAAGCCACGCAGTTAGCTTGTCAAAGTGGAGCCGCGTCATCGAACTATAAGTCCATCGGCATTGGGTCCCGGACGTCCACTTCTTCTGGTAAGATGGCTTGCTTGGTGAGCACTCTATTCCATCCCGTCAAGGTAACGCTGACTGACCGTCTTCAAGATCTAAGACATAGGTGTTTTCGAGCTGGAGCCCACACTCCTCTGCCATTTCACTCCCCTCTGTTCCCTTCTGTACGGTTTCCTCCCATAACCCTCCATGTCCTCCCCTTCAGCTTCCGCATCGTCTCCTCCAGTCCCCACTCCCCTTCACTGCGTCGTCTCCTCCTATGCCCCCTCCGCCTTCTTTCTTCTGAATCCTCTTCCTTTCACTCTTGTTCCATCGTGCCCTTGGCATTTTGCCAACTGACTAGCATATCCTTCTTCCCTCAAAATCGAATCGGCAGGGCTCACCTGCGGATAGACCACCACCTAGGCACCGTGCCTGGGTGCCACCGCTCCTCATCGGCGGCCAGCTTGTCGACTACCATTCGCCCTCGAGACTAATCACTTCCCTTCGACGCGGAAGCACGCCTATCCGAAGCTGCAGGCCGCCGACTATCCTCACCCCGTGACAATGCCCACTGAGGACACCCGCGGCCCCTGAACTAGGAACTCCGTCGACGCTTCTACTGGCGCCCAGCTTCAGTTGTTGAGCTCCGGCGGCTTCCTGGTCAACGTCCAGTCATCGCAGCTCCTCGTACGATATAGGGCCCTACCAAGAGACAATGTGTTTCCTCCCGTTCCTCGCTCTGGCTCGCCTCTCCCGCCTCGCCATCTCATACCACCAATACGTGGTCATCCAGACGCTCGCCCTCGATCTGCCGTACTTCGTGGGCTATTAGCGCCGCCGACGCTCCCACCGTCCATCACCTCATCGACACGCCCACCAACTCACCTCGATGGCAATGCGAAGTTAACGCGGCGCGATTTTCTGTGTCTCTCGACTTTCTGGTCCATCACAAAACCCCATCTTCCTCGTTCTTTTCGACTGGTCGTGCAGGCCATTTGAGGAAGCTTGGAGACCGGCGCGATATTTGTCATCGAACGTTGAAGCCGGGTGCCTGGTAACTCCTCCGACTACACTGCTAGGATTTTGCCAATACATATACTGCTTACTATATGGACTCCACGAAAAAATTCTTGGCCCAGTTTTTAGATACGAAGCTACGATTACTACGACCGACTACGATATGCAAATAGCTCAGCCTCATCGGCTCGGTATATGTCTAAATAAAGGAAACTCCTAGAAGGTGAACATAAACGGCATATGCGAAAGCGCATCATCATCCATAAATTCTACAGCCGCAGCCAATCAAAATGCATCTTTTAGCAAAGTATCTTCTGAGAAAGGCGCGCTGTTTGGCACTTTTATGATTGTCTTTTTTTAACAGACTTCTTTTAGCCACCGCCTTGCATCAGAGCAAGGTAATTAAATTGCCAATCAAAGTCAAATATAGACAACGCCACCAAAAAAAAATACCGACATTATTAGTCTCTCAAGGGACAGCCGCTTTGGTGGATCTAACTCGTACCTCGTTCACTAAACGGCATCATCGCTGAATCGATCGTTCCAGCGGAAACCCCAGGGGCACTCTACCTGAGCTCAATTGTCATCTTAAATTGTTCGAGTCGCAGTCGTTGCCCAAATTCCACGCATCAAGTGTCGCCGGCGTGTCCCACGTCAACTCAGAGCGCCTTCTGACTAGAAACCTCTAGATTAAAAGTGGATTCGTGATTTCCGTGAAAACCTCTTTATTACCCCCTTGGGACGTCACTTGATATAAAATCTCGGTCCGTTTCTAGAAGACTACCCACTGACGCGAACCCGTCTTTCTAGGTCCCAAGATGCCCTATGCCTTTCCCGATGTCCCCAAGTTAAGCGCTATACAATTCGCCCGCGATGCTGCAACGAAACTGCGTGATATTTCCAGTAACGTCGACGTTCCTTTTCTACGCACAATTGCGGGAATTACTCTGTTGATATTGGACATAGTTCAGGTGTGTCCACAGGCTACAAGCTTGATTTTCACTAACCAGTAAAATAGAGTGTTAAAAGTAACAAAGACCGGTGCTTCCGGATGGTGGAAGAAATCCACCAGCTTCTGTGTGTTCTCGGTACGCTGTACCTTAAGCTGGAGTACACCATGCTCCCTAAGCTCGTCAATGAGATCGCGGATTTGTCCCAGTGTGTATCTCCGCGCCTCGATGGCTTACTCTGATATTGATCTTGCGATACCTAGAACGCTGCTGAAATTCTATGGCTGTCTTCGATCCGAACAGGAGCTGGGGAAAATCAAGCGCTTCTTTAAACAGAGCGAAATTACCGCGCAATTGGAGGTCTGCGAGGTAGAATTAAAATCGGCACTGGACGTTTTCAGGGTGAGAAAAATAGACTGTATTTGGCGAGATATTTATTCCGTTCGCTCAGATACAAACTGGTGTCGGTGTTACCACGGCACTGCTTCAAATGTCCGTCGATACCGAAGGCAGACACCAGGAGCTTCTAGAACTGATCGCAACTCGAAACGACTGGGTTCTCTGAATCGGATTCGTGGTCTTCTGTAAGCACCTTCGCTTTTGATTTCCCCAATAACTTAAATGCACGATATACATATAGATTCGAGGAAGTTATATTCGGAACAATAGGTAAGAATCGTTTAAACCTGTATCCTCCCCTGCATTCACCGGAACAAAACAGTTCAAACAGTCTCTCCTTACTCCCTGGTTCGCCGAAAATATTCCACGGACGCGAAAGGGAGCTCGACTTCATCGTCGCAATGCTGCTTTGCGACCCCGCTCGTGCGGCCATATTGGGGCCTGGAGGGATTGGCAAAAGCACTCTAGCTATAGCCGCACTGCACCATCCCGCTGTCACCGAGAAATATTCGCGTCGTATTTTTGTTTCATGTGAATCTGCAAATACTTGTGCCGACTTGGTTTCTCTCGTGGGGTCACACGTGGGGCTCGAGCCTTCCGAGCAGCTTTCCAAGTCTATTTTCCAGCATTTTTCTGCAGGAGAACCATTCTGGAAACGCCTTGGGAGTCTCAAGAGTCCCGTGAAAAAGTTGAGGAATTTTTATCTCTTTTGGCCGATGTTCCATATCTGGCTCTCGTTGTGAGTATATAATTATATTTCGGCCCGTAATGTAGAAACTAAATGTTTCATTGAGATAACGATGCGGGGCGCAGAGCGACCCTCGAAGGTCAAATGGAACCGGCCATTCCTTGCTCCCCTCGAACCCCTTCCTCCGTCTGCTTCACGCCAAACGTTCCTGGATATCGCGGAAGAACCAGCGATTGACGAAGAATCCGATTTTGCGGAGCTACTCAGACTAACAGAAAATCTGCCACTTGCTGTCAACCTGATGGCGAACATTGCCTCCGTCGAAGGCTACTCAAATGCGTTTGCTCGTTGGAAACTAGAAAGTGTGGCTTTACTTTCCGACGGCTTCGACAAACGCACAAATCTTGAAAAATCCATCATGATGTCGCTTTCAAGTCCACGAATGGTCGCGGCTCCTCATGCCCGCTCATTACTCGGCATTCTATCCCTGTTGCCTGATGGCCTTTCCAACGATGAACTACTCGGTATCGAGCTGGATATTCCGTGCATTCTGGAATGTAGATCGTCGCTTCTCCGCATGACCTTGGCATATATACATCACTCTGGAAGATTGAGGGCTCTCAATCCTATCCGCGAATATATGCTGATAAATTACCCACCATCGACCCCGCACGTTCAGTCTGTCCGGATATATTGGCAGAAATTATTAAAAGTGTGGGATTCGCACCAGCAGGTTTCCTCAAGGGACCTGGTACCCCGGCTTACCTCAAATCTCGGCAATATCCGCAGCGTATCCTCCATGCATTAACACAAGAGGGGCCTGTGAGACCAGATGTGGGAGACGGAATCCTCCTGTTGGACAGGTTTTCGGGTATCATGCTCCAAGGAGGCTCTGATTTGATGCAATACATTCCACGCATCATTCAAAGTACCGGCGACGAGGCTTTAAAATGGGAGTATATACAAAGATGCCTTCTATACCAACCGCCCCGGATTCCAACTATAGAAGCAGATACCCTGATTACCCAAGGCATCCAGCACTTCGAGAAGATAAATGACCAAGGCGGTCAAGGTACAACTTAACACTGTCATCCGCGTTCAACCACTGAAAACCGAAACGCTTGTAGCCCGCCTCTATCATGTCGCTTGTGAATATTACAAGACTTCCGGAAACTTTCCACGGGCTCTAGAATGTCACGATCTCGCGAGCTCTTTGGTAACGCGAACAAGTGATCCGCTCCTGCAGTTGAAGGTGCTCATCATGAGCTGCCGGATTGAAAGGAGGGCTGGAAACTACCACGACGTTGTGAAATTTGCTAGGGCCGCTCAGCAGCTAGCAAGACTCACGGGCAGATTGCAAGAGGAGTGCGACGGCCGAGATGAAGAGACCCTTGCTCTGTGCGCCCTCGGCGATCTGTCGCAAGCCCTCAGTCTCTGTGCAATAACCCGCGAATTGCTTGGAGCCGGTGGGATGAACGGGTCTGACAGGGAGGTTGGGTCTCTGGATACCGAGGCAGAGGTCCGGTTTCAAAAGACTGAATACACCGAGGCTCGAGCGCTTCACGAAGTAGTGATCAGCATGACGGCCGCAGACGGCAATTCGTGCTACCACGCCAATTCGCTGATGACCCTGGTTCAGATCGACACGGTCACGGGAAAGCCCTACGCCGATACCTTGCGGAACCTGGTGGCCGCGACGGAGGCGTCCCAAGGGCTCGAATGGCCCCGCGGCGTGAGATTTTGTGAACTGACTCGTGCAGCACTATATTTGCACAATGAGGAGACCACCAAAGCCCGCGATTTGTTTCTGCGCCTCCTACCGGAATGCAGAGACGACACAGATTGTATGTTTCTTGCTCTCAAGAGCCTCGGCGACTTGAAATGCAGGATGGACAATCTAGAAAATACTTTTCATTGGGGCGGGACGTACTTGGCTTTTGCCCGCAGGACCAAAGATCTCGGCAACACCTACCAATCCCTTCTGTGTCTTGGCGACATCATCCTGACAATGGGCGATGACGAAAGTGCCCACAGCATCTTCTGTGCCGTACTCCAAGGGTCAACCGAGATGGATGTTCATGGTCGTCGAGCAGACTGCTTTTCTCGCATTGGCGATATTTTGATGCGAAGAGGAGATTTGAACGGCGCAATGATGAACTGGAAGAGCGCACGGACGTTGTTCAGGGTGTCCTCGCAAGGGCGAGACCTCGCTGAAATTGATCAGCGAATTCTAGCTTCGACAGCTGCGGAGAATTCGGTGGAACGTTGATAACATTGAGACAGGTTTATAATGTAGGATAGATACCAAAAGAGATCTAAGTTTGTCGTTTGTCTGAAATGTCATGTTGCGTTCAAATACAATTTCATAGACACATCGACAGCTAGGTAATACAGGACCAAGACCTGCGGATTTCTTTTTTTTTGATAGCGACTGAAATCACTCAATATGGCCCAAAAATGATGTA
Source organism: Mycena rebaudengoi (assembly GCA_029282285.1). NCBI lineage: Eukaryota > Fungi > Basidiomycota > Agaricomycetes > Agaricales > Mycenaceae > Mycena > Mycena rebaudengoi. The sequence continues at coordinate 457,258 of JARJCX010000016.1, read as the reverse complement.
CAAGTATAAGCTGAGAGATGAAATCAACATTTGAGCGACATACAGTATCTGGCAGGTATTTATCATTTATTACCGAATGCAGGTGTGAAGCGGTTGTTTGCGCCTGTCTTGCGGTGGCATGGCAGCCTATATGATTGACATCCCTTTTCAGCCTTCCTCATCCTTCTCTCCGAGTCTTTCTCCTTCCCTCGGTCCGTCGTTGTGCCTGAGGCCATCACGCCACATTGCAGTAAAGGCTCTCCGCACAGATCGACAGCCTGGTTTCTCCGAATCCACGTGACGGCCTGACACGTATTCTCCTACTTCCTTTCATCCTACCATGTCCTACGACGGGGAGATTAGCATCCTCGAAAAGCTAGATTCAGCGGTCCCGGCTCCCCTCGCCAAGTTTGATGCCTTTCCGAAGCTTCCATCGACGTACAAGGCCCGCTCGGACTCGCGCGGATTCCTCACTATTTTCGTCGGGCTCATAACGTTTATGCTGATGCTGAACGACATTGGCGAATTCATCTTTGGCTGGCCGGACCATGAGTTCAGCGTCGACACCGTCCAGGGGAGCTACATGAATATCAACGTCGACCTGATCGTCGCCATGCCATGCAGTTGTGCGTTTCATGCCTCGAATTTACTGGCCTGAGGCTGATATCCCAGAAAAGTTATCAGTGTGGACCTGCGTGATGCAGTCGGTGACCGTTTGTTCCTCAGTAACTCCGGTCTACGCCGGGACGGGACCCGCTTCGACGTCGGGCAGGCAACGACTCTCAAGTGCGCTATTCGTCTTCAGTGCCGCTTTAGTTCTCAAGTCGTAACTTATAGGGAGCACTCTGAAGCACTTTCAGTGCGCCAGGCTGTCGCTCAATCGCGCAAGTCGCGTGGCTTCTTCTCGTCTCTCATGCAGTGGGACTCGACACCGTTCATGCCCCGCTACAAGCACGAGCCCGACGCCAAAGGCTGCAGAGTCACGGGCCAGCTCGAGGTGAAGAAAGTGACGGGTGAGTGGCTGGAGACAACCAGCTGATATTCAAGTTTCTGATTTGTCCTCTTACCTCCAGCGAACCTCCATATCACGACCCTGGGCCATGGTTATGCCTCGCACGAGCACGTCGACCACAACCGTACGTCCCCCCTGTGTCGTACTCGTTGTGTATTGACTGTTGCCGCTAGTGATGAATCTTTCTCATGTCATCACCGAATTTTCATTTGGGCCCTACTTCCCGGACATCACGCAGCCACTGGACAACTCGTTGGAGATTACTCATGATCGTAAGTCGTCTTCCCCACATCCATCTTTACCCGACCTCAACGCATATTTCCAGCCTTCGTCGCGTACCAATACTTTTTGCACGTCGTACCGACGACATACGTAGCGCCGCGCTCCGCCCCACTGCACACCCATCAGTACAGTGTCACCCACTACACCCGCGTGCTTGACCACCACCGTGGCACACCCGGCATCTTCTTTAAGTTCGACCTCGACCCAATGAGCCTTACGATCCACCAGCGAACCACGAGCTTCCTCCAGCTCATCATCCGGTGCGTCTCTCCTCCTGCCCCTTCCGCCCTTATTCTTACTCCCATCGTTACTGCAGATGTGTCGGTGTCATCGGCGGTGTCTTCACCTGTATGGGCTACGCCATCAAGGTCACCACCGCCGCCGTCGAGGCCGTCACCGGCGAGTCCGCCGGCGAGATCGCGCCCTCCTCCGCCTCCTCCTCCTCTCTCCGCACCAAATTCAGCGGCGCCTCCCTCCGCGCGCGCCCCAAGTCCGGCCGCCTCGTCCCACAGGGCAGCGGCTGGGTCATGGAGACCACACCCGGCTCGCCTGGAACCTACGGCGGCTCACCGTACGGCACCCCCGTCTCCGCGTCTTTCACACCGTCCTCGCCGTACACCGCGTCCCCCGGCCCGCCGCAGAGCCCATACACGCCCGGCCACCCACAGAGCCCGTACACCGCCGGCTCCGCCCCGCCCAGCGCCGTCGGGCTCGGCTTCCCGCCCAACTCGTTCGGCCCCGCAGGCGCTGGTGCCGGCGCGCCGCCGATGAGCGCGCGCTCGCTGGCGCCGCGCACGCCGAGCGGGGTGGGGAGTCCGCGGCCGCTGAGCGTGGGGGGTGGAATGGGGAGCGTGCCGGGGACGCCGCAGTACGGCATCTTCCCGCCCACGCCGGGCCCGACGAGCGGATTCAATGTCCCGTCGCCAGGTAGCTCCAATGGCGCGACCCCCGCCGCCCCCGCAGGGCCGGCGGATGAGTGGAGTGCCAAAGAAGGATGATTGATTGAGGAGGGATGTAAAAGTATTCGCAGTTTGTAGGCGTGGCTTTTTTATACATGGGCTTATTTACTTTTCGCGGCGTTTTTAGTCGCCCATATTCTCCACCTCATCGGCGACAGGTTCTTGGAGCTCAGCATTGACTCAGCTTGGCGTTGTCATTGTTGTGTCCCTTCCGCGTTCCGAACTGTTCCTAAGCAATTCCGAACAATAATAATCGGGTCCGACGGTTCGGGGGAGAACCGGCGGCGATCGAAGCACGGCGACAATCGGCGCGCACGGCGGCAACGGCGCCACTATCGGCCGCTACGCTGGCGATCACTAGTTCAACCTCCGACTTGTGCCGTGAGCTTGTCGCCGTGCTTTGCCAATTCGATTTGCGATCAACCCTCGCTACCGCGGGGTTGTCTTATCCCTCGCTACAGCGGTACTTCGCCAGCCAGGCACGCACATCTTTGTGGAAATCCTGCTTACTGCGCAACTTCATTTTGCAAATTTGCTGCTGAACAGGAACAGGATATAAAGTGATACCGCAGATGTCCGCATCATGCCCTACTTCTCGATGCTCCTCACCTTCTTTCTACTTCCATTCCTCTCTTCAGTGCTTGCCGTCGGGGTCGCAAGCAAAAGCTGCCCAACTGTTGCGCTACCATATGCCACGTTCCAAGGCATTGATGACGGAAAACTGACCAGATTCCTCGGAATTCCATTTTCCCGACCCGTGTATGTGCTCATATTCTGAACGCCCTACATCGCGCTCTGACATCCATTCAGCGCACGCTTTGAACTTCCGACGCTCCCCGAGCGCCTTCACGGGGTGCAGAATGCCACAGCTTTTGGAGCCGCCTGTCCCCAACAGGCTCTTACTCCACTGCCGGGTGTGCCGTTCGAGCCATCCATCTACAGCTCCATCTCTGAAGATTGTACGTTGCGCCAAGTTATTATAGACAGTCTTTTAATTATTGAATTATTCTACAGGCCTCACCATCAACGTTTTCAAGCCCAGTTCCGCGACTGCTAAATCCAAACTTCCTGTCTTCGTGGTACGTACTGTTCACAGGGCCATCTGAGGTCAATGGTGTAATTTCTTTCTAGTGGATGTACGGCGGTATGTTCTTTTTAAGGGTCTTATTCAGTCAAATATCATATGGGTGCATCCAGGCGGCTTCGAAATCGGGAATTCCGTGGACACTGATGTGTCGCCGGTGGTCCAACGATCTATCGCCACGGGTGAGCCAGTCATAGTCGTCACCCCCAATTATCGCGTGAGCGGTAGGTGCAGCCATCCAGATTTTATGACGCCGGCTAACATGAAGTATGCCAGCTTTCGGCTTCGTGGGCGGGAAAGAAGCAACCGCCGCTGGTATCACCAATCTCGGGCTGAGAGACCGTGCGTGCTCAGAAATGACAAAACTTGGAATTTAATTTGACAGTGCTTCAGAGATATTCGCGCTTCAGTGGGTGCAACGACACATCAGCTCTTTCGGCGGAGATCCTACTCGCGTGGTACTGCAAGCATTATTTTCTTATTCCTGCCACCCATTTTCCTGACTGTTGATGAAGTGGCGGCATCAGCGCCGGATCGATCTCAGTCGGCCTGCTTCTTCTTTCAAACCATCAGCATTCGAACACTTTGTTCCACGGTGCTTTCATGGTATGCACGCATCTGCCGCTCAGACCTCTTCTCATAATCTCGTGCGACAGGCGTCCGGATCGCCTTTGACAATTCCTACCGTCGCGGATGGGCAACCTTTCTACGATGAATTGGTAGCGGCCAATAATTGCACTGAATCTCGCCACTCCCTGCAATGTCTTAAAGATGTCCCCTTCGAATCCTTTATGGCAACGGTAAACAACACGAGGAACTTTTTCTCTTTCACAAGTGGCAACAATGCCTGGCGCCCTAGGATTGACGGCGATGTCATCGTCCAAGACCCACTGATCTCTGTCTCTGAGAAATCTTTCGCAAAGGTGAAGTCCACCTTCACAGTTGGATGTTATGAGCTGACCGGAAGAATGCTAGATTCCAATCATAACTGGAGACGACGATGACGAGGGGACGTAAGTTAACTTCATCTTTTCATAGAAAACCCGCCAAACCAGCTATATTTGCAGACTGTTCTCGCTTTCCACCCTCAACATTACGTACGACTGTCTTTCTGAAAATATAGGCGTCCTACCTGACGCTCTTATAGGACCAATGCAGATTTCCTCGGCTACATCAACTCCAAGTACGCCGAGCCAGCCTACGATAGTCTGATCTGACAACCGTTACAGCTATATTCCCTTCGCTACACGCGCCCAAATCCAAAAATTAGGGCTTCTGTATCCCGACGATCCGACGCAAGTACGTGATGCCTCTTCCAACTCGCCGCGTACCCACTCACTTTCACGACAAGGGATCTCCGTTCGACACAGGAGCCGACAATGAGCTGACGTACGCTATAATTTTCCCAGAGGGTGAAGGAGATAATTAATGGCGCATCCAGACCTGAATTCAAGCGCATTGCGGCGTTCCAAGGCGACCATTTTTTCATTGCCAATCGGAGATTCCTCCTCCAGTCCGCATCCAAACAGCAGAATACCTGGAGTTATCGTAATTCCGTCTCTATCCTACAAATAATCGTTCCTCACGAATCTCTTCAGTTAGCAAACGCGGAAAGTCGATACCAGCCATAGGAGCAGCGCACGGCGTCGACGTAGAAATATGGTTCCCGAGTGATACCACTGATACCACTGATACCACCGGCGTCGACATCCTTGGTGAGCACTATCACCCTCGTGTAAAATCATATCCTCAATAACATTCGCCGTCCAGTCAACTTCATCAACACCCTCGACCCGAATGGCTCGAAGGCCTCCAAAGGCGGCGCGCGCCTTCCCATCTCCTGGCCGAAGTGGGCGGCTGGATCCTCGTCACTCTTGACCTTCAGCGATCCCGACGAGGTCAACATCACCCCTGAGAACTTCAGGGTCGACGCGATGAAGTATTTGACTGATCTCCTACTGAAAGAGGCTCTCGCAAAGAAGTAGCAAGGTTTTTACTAAACATTTTGGGCGAAATTTTATTGGTATATATGGCGATCATATTGCACATTTATTATTACGCGACATTTTTGTCAGCGCGCACGTATACATTGTCTTTCCTTCATTAATAATAATCTTAACACCCCAGTCGTATTCCTACAAACTTCATATTGCACCCTTGCAAGCCGATCTTTTCCCAATATTCAGACTTTGTCCGGAGGTCTAGACGGATCACGCTGGCCCGAAATGATCCTCCGCAAGCTTCAAGCACCACAAGCCGAATCAATGACCCGAGATGATCTACCCTCCTGCAGAATGTACGCAAACATGTGTTGTTTGGATCGGGTTGGGTCTTGTCGGGCTTGGGTCGGCGATGGGGCTAACGTGTATTGTTATCACCGAGAGTGGAGGTCATATAAGTAAGGCACACTACGAATATCAAAATCCTGGGGTTGATTGAGCCGTCCAACAGTCCAAAATCGAGTGATTTTTTTAAGGTTGGTATGCATCAAAATATTGGATGGTTCCGTAGCTGTTCAACGTTCAACCTTGACCAGATAATCGAGAAGCCGGGAAATTGAGGGACACTTTTGTATGCCACAGCCCGGGATTCAGTCACTTGCTGCTTGGGCTTGAGCCCGAGCCTAGTCGATTTCCGCCAAGATGAAACCGAGAAGCTATTCTTTCTTTAGCTTTGGTACAATGGTACTGATGTTTGACTGATGTCCTTTATTGATCCGTTCTTGACCCATTCCGATTGCATTCCGAGTCCAATCGCGGTTTGTGCCGTGAGCTTGCCGCCGTGCGTCACGCCAGCTCTCCCAAATCCCAAAGCATTTGGGAAATGGCCAAAAGGGGGACCGGGATCAACGGGATCACCGGCGGCATCGGCGGCTCGATCACGAAATGACATTCGGCTTGTGATCGGCATGATATCGGCGCCCAATACAAACACCTATCATTAGGCAGTATTATGCTCGTCTACTGGGCTCAAGTAGATGGGGGGCAATTATTGATATATTTTATGACCAAATATATTCTCCTCTTGGTCGCGACTGGCCAAATACTCTGTCCGCACTCCGTGTAGGTCGAAAGACGCTGCTTCGTCAGGATTGATGCCATCAATATGTTCTTGACACACGAGCAGGGCGGCCTTTAATGTAGGAAAAATACAGGACCTGTCTGGCATGTCTAATAATTCAATCTCACTCGGCGGGCTTCTTTTTTTAACAGAAGAACGGGGTAAAAGTACCGGCAGTTGAAACACCAACCAAACACCCAATTTGATTCACATTACATGCGGCATCTAGGGCAGTAACATTGACACTGCACAACAATACTGTATTTACAATCCTCATCCTAGCTTTTTACTAACGGACTGCGGGCAGAGGACACTCATTGTCACTTAGCCCCTAGGTTCAAACTCCGAAAGATTGCCGATGTCAGCCGCCGGTGACATTTGCCGCTACGGCCAATTCCCGACCAATTGCGTGATCCGCGGGGGCAGATCCGTTTTGGAGGGCAGGCCTTGCCGGTTGGAATCCTTAACCTTCCGCCAGCCGGAGGAGGCTCCTTCATCCAACTGATTCTAGGTACTTCCGCTGGCGCGGTGTGCAAGACTTGTGGACTGAGCTCGGATTTCAGTCACGGTTCTCAAGTTCTCACGCACTACCGTTGGATCAAAAAGATGACCGCTGGATCAAAAGGATCGTGACCGCTATTAAAGGCATACCACAGAAGTCCACTCTAATCCACTTCATACTCAACTTCTCAATGCTCCTCGCCTTCGTGCTTACATTCCTCTCTTCCGTTATTGCCGATCGAGTCGCAAGGGAAAGCTTCCCAATTGTTGCGCTACCATATGCAACGTTCCAAGGCATTAATGACGGAAATCTGACCAAATTCCTCGGAATCCCGTATTCCCGACCCGTGTATGTGCTCATATTCTGAACGCCCTACATCGCGCTCTGAAATCCATTCAGTGCGCGGTTTGAGCTTCCGACGCTCCCACAGCGCCTTCACGGGGTGCAGAATGCCACAGCTTTTGGAGCCGCCTGTCCCCAACAGGCCCTTACTCCACTGCCAGGTATTATGTTCGCGGCCGCCAATTACAGTTCCATCTCTGAAGATTGTACGTTGCGCAAAGCTATTACAGAGGCTCTTTTTAATTATTCTATAGGCCTCACCATCAACGTTTTCAAGCCCAGTTCAGCGAATGCTACATCCAAACTTCCAGTCTTCGTGGTACGTCCTGTTCACAAGGCCGTCTGAGGCTGCTTTACCAATGGTGTAACTTCTAGTGGATTCATGGCGGTATGTTCGGTGCTTTCATTTATTGAAGTCGTGATATCTAATAAAGGTGTCATCCAGGTGGCTTCGAAGTAGGAAATTCCCTGGATAATGATGTTGTCCCTGTGATTATAAGATCTATAACCACTGGTGAGCCGATCGTAATCGTCACCCCCAATTATCGTGTAAGCGGTAGGTGCGGCCATTCGAATTTTATGACAGTGTATAAACGTGGGGTATTCCAGCTTTCGGCTTCCTGGGCGGAAAAGAAGCAGGGTCCGCTGGAATCACTAATCTCGGGCTGAGAGACCGTGCGTGATCTCGAAATAACAACAATTTGAACTCAATTTGACGCCGACTGGTTCAGAGATATTCGCACTCCAATGGGTGCAACGACACATCAGCGCCTTTGGCGGAGATCCTTCTCGTGTGATAATGTAACCGCTGGCTTTCATTTCTGGCACGCACACTATGCTGATCGTTCATCAAGGGGCGGCATAAGCGCTGGATCGATCTCAATCGGCATGCTTCTTCTTTCCAACCACCATCATTCGAATACCCTGTTCCGCGGCGCTTTCATGGTACGCGCACATCTTGTCCTCTTCCAGGCTTGCTCGTAATCTCGTACAAAAGATGTCTGGGTCGCCGTTAACAGCTAGGTCTGTAGCGGATGGGCAGCCTTATTACAATCAACTGGTAGCGGCCAATAATTGCAGTGGGTCTCGAGACTCCCTGCAATGTCTTAAAGATGTCCCTTTCGACTCCTTTATGGCAACGGTGAACAACACGAGAAACTTTTTCTCTTTTACAAGTGGCAACAACGCCTGGCGCCCCAGGGTTGACGGTGATGTCATCGTTCAAGACCCACTGATCTCTGTCTCTGAGAAATCTTTCGCAAAGGTGAAGTCCACCGTCCAGTTGGGTGTTGTGTGCTAGCCAATACAATAATGATGTTAGATTCCCATTGTAACTGGAGACGACGATGACGAGGGAACGTAAGTTGCTTTCATCTTTTCATAGAGAAACCGACAAACCAGCTATATTTGCAGACTGTTCTCGCTTTCCACGTTCAACATCACGTACGTTGGTCTTTCTGCGAAGGTGCCCTATCTGAAGTTCATACAGGACAAATACCGAATTCCTGGATTATATCAAGTCGAAGTACGCTGAACTAGGCACTTACCTCCTCATCTGATAACCAACCCAGCTATCTGCCCTTGGCTACACCCGCCCAAATCAAAAAATTAGGGTTTCTATATCCAGATGATCCTACCCAAGTACGTGATACCCTCAGCAAACAGCAAACTCGCTGCGCACCCTCACTGAAGTTCACCACAGGGGGCTCCGTTCGATACAGGAACCGCTAATCAGCTGACGTACGCTCTACTTTCGGAGAGGGTGAACGAGATCACTAACGGCGCATACAGACCTGAATTCAAGCGGCTTGCGGCCTTCCAGGGCGACTACATTTTCATTGGCAACCGGAGATTCTTCCTCGAGCATGCATCCGGAAGACAAGATACTTGGAGCTATCGTAATTCCGGGCTCATGCCTCTGCGTAGTCGTTGCTCACGAATCTCTTCAGTTATCAAACGCGGAAAGTCGATGCCAGCCGTCGGTGCAACGCACGGTGGCGATTTAGGAATATGGTTCCCTAGTAATAGTACTGAAACCATTGGCTTAGACATCCTCGGTGAGCACTATCACCCTCGTGTAAAATTATATCCTCAATAGCATTCGTCATTGAGTCAACTTTATCAATACCCTCGACCCGAATAAATCCGCGGCGGCCCCGGTACGCAGCCCGAAGCTCCCCATCTTCTGGCCCAAGTGGAAGGTTGCATCCCCGTCACTCTTCACCTTGAGCGATCCAGAGAAGGTCAACATCACCACCGAGAACTTCAGGGTCGACGCGATGAAGTACTTGATCGATCTGCTGCTGATGGAGGCTCTCGCAAAGAAGTAAGTTCTGCCAAATATTTGGGCGACATCTTTGTTCGCAACCAGGACTGTCTTCCATTATAATATCAGTATTGAAACCACGATATGAGGTCGTATTCCCACAAACTTGCCACAATAAATGACTACGAGTTGTTTAAGGAAGATTCGTCACTTGAAGACGGTCTCACACCCACAATTCCATGTATTGCACAGGAATATTCAGACACACGGAGGAGTAGTTTTAAAATAGATTGACGGGAGATTTTATTTTATTTCACCCGCGTGCTCGAGGAATTGAATATTTACAATATGACGTCATGCTTGATGAGTATGGATGCGGCCAATCTTAGTTTAGGATGTTCGAATCAGGGTGCTTCTTGTCCAGCGCTTTTGATTGGTACTTTGTACTAGCCCGTCACGAGGTTATGGTCGCCAGATCTTTGGCTCTATCTGCGTACTAAATCTTGACTAAATCCCAACTTCCTGGACAGCCAACTTCCAACCAATTGGCTTGTGACAATTTATTGCTGAACTCTGGAAGCCAACGGAATCTAGTACGCGAAGGTCCGGAGGTCCCAGGACCCACTGGCAGGGTGGGTTGGTAAAAGTTACCGTGTTTGACTGCCTGAAGCTGTACTATACTGTACATAGGTCTTGCTACAGGTTCTTACCCAGGCACCAGGGATGCCCGGAGAGCCTTATGAATTCTTTCTTCAGCTTTTCTTTCTTCAGCTTTGGTATAATGGTACTGATGTCCTTTATTGGTGGAATACATTGGACTGCACTCAAACCAGTGCTCGAGAAAATAGTCTTCATCCAACGCACGCGCCAAAGGAACAATAAATCGCGGAGAGAATTCTCACGAGTCACAGCAGTACTGTACTATTTCGACCAACTGTTCAAATAACACGTAACGGCGACCTGTGAACTGAACACTTTGGGCCCCCGTAACGCGTAACAGGCCAGAATTTGTCTAGATTTGGGTCAAAATCGGGGTCAAAATTAAAAAATCGGCGGCCCGGGTACCCTATTATAGTAATTTCCCACGGAATGAACACCACTTTTGGTGAATGCGTATCGCGTAACACGCTGTGAACACTTGATCAAAATAGTACAGTATTCTAAAATCGGGGTTCTGCCCGCAGCAGGTGACTTCCTACGCTCATATAAGGCACACGAGCGTCATGCCCAACTCCCCAATGCTGCTCACACTACTGTCCCTCACATCCGGGCTCGTCGCCGCGAGCGCAAGTTCCCCAATCGTTGCACTACCATATGCAACGTTCCAAGGTATCAATGACGGAAATCTGACCAAATTCCTCGGAATCCCATTTTCCCAACCCGTGTATCTACTCGTACTTCTGGATGCCCTCCATCGCACTCTGACATCCATTCAGTGCACGCTTTGACCTTCCGACGCCTCCACAGCGCCTTCACGGGGTGCAGAATGCCACAGCTTTTGGAGCAGCTTGTCCACAGCAGGCTTTTTCTCCAATTCCAGTTTTTCCGTTGGGTGCTGCCAACTACAGTGCCATCTCTGAAGATTGTAAGTTGCGCAGAGCTACTATAGATGCTATTTTAATTCTTCTACAGGCCTCACAATCAATGTTTTCAAGCCCAGTTCTGCAAGTCCCAAAGCAAAACTTCCGGTCTTCGTGGTACGTACTGCCATTTGAAGCTGGTTTGCCCCAAGTAATGGTGTAAATTCTTTCTAGTGGATTTACGGCGGTATGTTCTTTTCAAGGGTCCTATTCAATCAAATATCATCCTATAGGTACATCCAGGTGGCTTCGAAGTGGGGAATTCCGTGGACACTGATGTAGTCCCTGTGGTCAAACGATCTATGGCCATCGGTGAGCCAGTCATAGTCGTCACCCCCAATTATCGCTTGAGCGGTAGGTGTAGCCATCCAGATGTTATAACGCCGGCTAACATGAAGTATGCCAGCTTTCGGCTTCTTGGCGGGGAAAGAAGCAGCCGCCGCTGGTATCACTAATCTCGGGTTGAGAGACCGTGGGTGTTCGGAAACAAAGAAACTTGGAATGTCATTTGACAGTGCTTCAGAGATATTCGCGCTTCAGTGGGTGCAACAACACATCAGCGCTTTCGGCGGAGATCCTACTCGCGTTGTAGTGCAAGCATTATCTTCTTATTCCTGGAACCCACATTTTCCTGACAGTTGATACGTAAAGTGGCGGCATCAGCGCTGGAGCGATCTCAGTGGGTATGCTTCTTCTTTCAAACCGCCAGCATTCGAACACCCTATTCCACGGTGCCTTTATGGTATGCACCGTTCAGGCTTCCGGAGCGCTTCATGATCTCGTGCAACAGGTGTCCGGATCTCCGTTCACAGTTCCTACCGTCGCGGATGGGCAACCTTTCTACGATGAATTGGTAGCGGCCAATAATTGCACTGGATCTCGCGACTCTCTGCAATGTCTCAAAAATGTCCCCTTCGACTCGTTTATGGCGACCGTAAACAAGACGAGGAACTTATTCTCTTTACAAGTGGCAACCATGCCTGGCGACCTAGACTTGATGGAGATATCATAGTTCAAGACCCAATGATCTCTGTTTCCGATGGATCGTTCGCGAAGGTCCACTACATGTTCGCGAATTGAGGTTATGAGCTGGCTAAGCGAATATTCTAGATTCCCATTGTAACTGGAGACGATGATGACGAAGGGACGTAAGTTGATTTCACAACGACTACTCATTGAGAAGGCTGAAACCTGATTATCTTTGCGGACTATTCTCGCTTTCCACGACCAACATCACGTACCTCTGTCCTCCTGAAAATATAGGCATCCTGTCTGACGCTCAACTAGGACGAATGCAGAATTTCTCGATTATATCAACTCCAAGTAGGCCGAGCCAGCCTGTCTCTCTGATCTGACAACCATTACAGCTATATTCCATTGGCTACACGCGCCCAAATCCAAAAATTAGGGCTCCTGTACCCCGACGATCCAACCCAAGTACGTGATGCCCTTTCCAATTCGCCGCGTACTCTCACTGAGTTCACGACCAGGGATCTCCGTTCGACACAGGAACCGCGAATCAGTTGACGCATGTTCTCATTTCCAAGAGATTGAACATGATAATTAATGGCATCCAGACCCGAATTCAAGCGGCTTGCGGCCTTCCAGGGCGACCACTCTTTCATTGCCAATCGTAGATTTTTCCTTGAGCACGCATCCGGACGGCAGAATACCTGGAGTTATCGTAATTCCGTTTCTATCGTAAATACTAGTGACTCAAGGATTTCTTTCAGTTATCAAACGGGGAAAGTCGACACCATTCCTCGGGGCAGTGCACGGCGGCGATATAGGAATATGGTTCCTGAGAAATAGCAATGACACCACTGGCGCGGATATCCTTGGTGAGAATTATCACTCTCGTGCAAAATACACATCCTCAATACCGCTTGTCGTCCAGTCAACTTTATCAACACCCTCGACCCAAATAGGTCGGCGGCACCAAACAGCGGTGCGCGCCTTCCCGTCTTCTGGCCGAAGTGGAAGACTGCATCTCGAGCGCTCCTCACCTTGAGCGATCCCGGGATAGTAAATATCACCACCGAGAACTTCAGGATCGACGCGATGAGATACCTGAATGATCTGCGGTTGAAGGAGGCTCTCGCAAGGAAGTAGGAAAAATTCTGCCAAACATTTTGAATTTTTGCGCGACATTTTTTATTCGTATCCAGTACTGCCCTTAATAATAACAGCACCGACTTTGAAACCACGATATGAGGTCGTATTCCGACAAACTTGCCACAATAGAGGACTCCGAGTTATTCCCGCTACCTTTAGGTACGGCCCTATCAAATCGTTGGCGGACGATCACGATGTGGTCATTTTTATTCGCGTAAGCAGCAGTCTGATTGGCTGGAACGAGTGCTAAAGCTTCTCAGTGAGAACTGTTGAGTCCTCATAGAGGAACCCTAACCTTCGAAACATGTTTCGGGATCAACTTAGGCTGTCCCTAATTTTGGCAATCTCCGGTGTGACTCCGATATGTGCTATATCCAATAGGGTATCAACTTACTTACTTCGGGATCCCTTTTGACGTGAAATGTACATCTGTGAGTGTGACCGATGTCACTGCCGGATTCCTTCCTTCTACCACGACAATGGGCAGCTGTACGCCTTCGAATTCTGATATTTCTGGCATCGGTGTCCGCATCGCAATTTATGTCCAAAATCTGCTCAGTTCGTTCCGGCTATATGGGCTCTCTGGGATGGAAATGTCTTTCCGTACGAGTTGGAGTTGATTGAGAAGCAATCGACCACGATCCTCCTCACCGCCTTCGCCCTGTTGATATCAGCCATGGTCCAGACTCGCATGGGATTGTCTGCGTTCGATGCAGTTATCGTTCTCAGCCTCAGCTGGATGAACAACACAAATATATTCATTTACTTTCTCTTGTACGTGCAGTACAAGAGCCAGCCGGTAGCGGAGATTGAGGAGGTCGAGGATGGCGGGACTCGAATTCTGGTTAAGCCCACCTGGTCTTCTTGGAAAAATCATTTGTGGGAGCAGGTCTTGTTTTGGAAAGGTGACAGTATTTCAGGTTCAAGTCGGCTTTTGGTTAACTTTAGACACAGCAAACGTCGTTAAGGAGAGTGCTTCTGAGAGTAAGCCATATCAGCCTAATCTGTCCTGCCAAATAATCCGGTCATTTTACTGAGTAAAAACATGCAGTCTTGAAGCCTTCAAAGTCATCGCAAGCTGGGACCGAACCAAGGGATAAAACCATTCGGAGTCGGCGGAACATCTTCCTCAGCTGGTGCTCCACAAAGGGGCTGTCCTCTCTCTAGGCTCCTTCCACCTTACACTGATGGCGACCTTTGGGGTGTGGCTCTGGAGTCTTCTGGACTCGTTTGGCAGTGCCGACCCCCAGCGCTGCCGTCCGGAGCAGTCATCTATTGTCATCCTGAACAATAATATCCCTCTCACGTCGAACGCACTGCGCGCATGTTCGACCCTCTTATATTCCTTGTTTCTTCTTCCTGGACTCAACTTGATTCTTCCAATGGTTGTTTTCCTCGGCATTTTCATCGGGTATCACACCTTGCGGAATCGGTGGTACCCAAATCACCGCCGGCCAGGTGCATCAGGTTCCGGATCTGATACTACTGCGGGCTCATCGATGAACTTCCTTGCCCGAAACATTTTCCTGGCCACCACTGCATTTCGAACCTGGTATAACCGCCTTCCTGCCTTCCTAAGCATTATTTCGATTTTACTTGGATTATTGTTCCTCTTTGTCATCAACATTGTACTGCTGGTGGATACTGAGAGGACTCTTGGACGTAACCAGGACGTCTAAAAGACAGGAGCTGCGTGGACATTTGGTCAAGTGCTTGCCATGCTTCTACTCGTTATGCCTTTGCGTGACCTTTTGGACGCGATACTCGAACGCAGTGAGAAGCGACGCAAGGAGGAGTGTACCCGGCGCCTGGCGCATGTCGTGAAGAGGGGGGGTCAGCGGAGAGCATGATATATCTGGCCAAGTAGGGAGCCAGAATCAACCAAATGATTAACGGTAAGATTATATGACATCAGCTGAGGTGTATTGACCACACCAAGCTAGATTCTGAGTGGGAAACAGCATTGCATCTAGTATCCTTTCGTGGAGACATCAAACTCATTCGCTTCCTATTGGATCATGGCGCCGACCTCAATATTCAAGGTGAGGGCTACTTGAAGTTGTGCCTCGTGTATGCCAAAGAGCTAAATGACGCTAAATCCGGATTTTCAGGGGGAAAGTATGGAACACCACTATATGCAGCTGCCTACACCGGGAATATAAAAGCTGCGAGACTGCTTCTGCAGAAGGGAGCAGATCCTAATGTTGGAGGTTGATCATTTTTCCTACTTGAACACGGGACCGCACTTTAAACAGTGTTACATGAGGAAATAAATTGGAAAATTGCCAAGATGCTTCTCGAAAATGGAGCAAAGTTTGATACTATTCAAGGTGCGAATATGTGGTCCACATAAGAGGACCCTGGGACGGCCACTGAGAGACTGGACAACAGTAAATCAAGATAGTGATCATCGAACGGTACCTCAAGCTGCATCATACACTGGAGTTGTAGATGTTGCTGCTACTTGAAAAGGGAGCTGATCCGAATCGTCAAGGTAGGAGTCCCACCTAGATATGAAGGATATAAAGTGACCACTTCGGACACCTTCACCTCAAGCGGGTAAGTACGGGACGGCACTTCAGGTGGTGGTTTGGCATGAGAAGTGGGAGGTTGTTCAGGTGCTTCTCGAGAATGGTGCAAACCCGAATATTCACGGTGAGAATGTGACTAAGTTCATTACAGACTATTCTGATCCTGACACTTCAGGTGAGAATGAGACTTAGTTTGGGAGGGAGAGCGTTAACCCGCACCAAGCGCTAAACTACGGGACACCACTCTATATGGCAGCACGTGAGAAGTGCCCAGAAATCCTAACACTCCTGCTTGAGAAGGGTGAATATTGTCGGTGAGCACATAACTTGACAGAGACTTCCCTCAAATATGACCTCAATGAAAAGGTGGTGAGTACGGGACACCACTCCAAGGAGCAGCAGAAGGGGGGAGGACGGAAGCTGTAGCACTCCTCCTTAACAAAGGCGCCGACCCGAATATTAATATTGAAGGTGAGAATATGCATCCTCTTGGTGGCATATGTCAATATTCTGGTGCATCAAGGTGGCACGTATGGTACAGCACTCGAGGCCGCTGCATATATGCAGAGACGGGAGATTGTAGCACTCCTTCTTAAGATGGGTGCAAATGTCAACATTCGAGGTTCGCGTGTCACATCATTTGACTAGCAGTGTCGCTAAATTTCTCCAGGGGGTGTGTGCGGGACCGCACTCCAAGCGGCGGCATATCGGGGAAACAAAAGATTGTAGTACTTGTACTTGACAACAATGCCGACGTGAATATTGAAGGTGAGGATATTAATTGGTTTAATAGAGATGAGACTCAAATGAAACATGGTGGCGAATACGGATCAGCACTTCACGCAGCAGCATATGCGAAAAAACGTGATATTGTCGCCTTGCTCCTTGATAAGGTGCTAGTGTCGATATGCAAGGTGAGAGAATGGTCTCACTGCGTTGAGGCTGTTTGTAGTCAGAGGCCGGCTACATTGGTTCACATTGGGTCACATTGGTCTACCCATGGCCTACCCTTGGTAGACGAGGGGATCGACATATGTGTTTGGCTACGCTTGGGTAGCCTGGTACACAGGAGGTAGTCACATGCTGTCACAGTGTGACTACATTGGGCTACATCGGGTAGCCCAATGTGGACCCACCGCGACATACCTTAATTATGATAAGCTCGTAGACTGTCATACTATGAGAGGGTGTCTGAAAAGGTCTGAAATGGTGTGCCGCCAGCGCCACGTCCGGCTTGTGCCGCATCAGAGAGCCAAACATGCCATAACTTTGGTAATCATGGCCACATCAGAATTGACGTTGAGAATCATTGCACAAAGACTTACTTGGAAAATACCGCTACAAGCCTATCAATGTAAATTGGAGCTGTTCTCCAACTTGGTGTACCTGGGTCTACCCTGGGCAAACCCTGGGTCTACCAAGGTACCCCCAAGTAGACACAGTTTGGGTAGGGGTAGACCATGCGGCAACAACTGTGTTTACACCGTTGTTCTCAGGTACACATATGCCCATGTCTACCCCCTTGTCTACCCCCGTAGCCATACCCTGTGACTACGAAGGGCTTCAACGCAGTGTCTGTTGCAGAGAAAAGACGATGACAGGTATCTCAAGGGAGCCAGCAGGGAACCCCACTACAGGCAGCCGCGGTCGGCAACGGAATAGAGGTTACTAAGCTGCTGCTTAAGAAGAATGCCAATCCAAATATTCAATGTGAGAATATTCGGCGCCTCCTTTCAGAGTGTCCGCTAACATAACATTTCAAGGCGGACCGTACGGGACTGCACTCCAGGCCGCAGCATATGTAGGCAACCTGAAGATCGTGGAACTCCTTCTTGGCAACGGTGCTGATCAGAATATTCAAGGTGCGTATATGACTTACATTCCTCTGTGATGACACTCAAACTGCATCCATGACACGGCAAGGGGGTAAGCACGGTACGGCCCTCCAAGCTGCGCGGAGTGGCGGCCATCGTGATATTGTGGAAATTCTGCTGTTGAGAGGATGATGCTGTAGAGTCCGCGCCATCTTCGTCACTTAGTTACTTCGCTTAGCGCTGCGAAAGTTCGTGACTTCAGTTGAATAGTTACGAACTTTCTCATTTTGATGCTATTAATTCTGTATCCACATGGAACCTATTTCGAGCAGTTAGGGCAAGCGCAGCGCGCCCTAACTGCGGGTATTCACCGGTTAGGGTTCGGGTTAGAGGTTCGGGGTTTCGGGTTAGAGGTTAGGGATAGGGTGTTAGGGTTGAAGGATATAACTTTCTGCGGGAACGAGGCTTTAGCGTGCCAATCTGAGATGCCCCGGCTCGGGGGACCCCCCGAGCGCAGCGAGGGAGGGGAGGGGCATCAAATGGTTGGTCCTCTTCACGCAAATGAAGAAAAAACATGTTGAAGGCTGCATTAATTGAAGTGACGAGCTTTCTCAATTATTCATTGAAATTACGAACTTTCACACTTTCCCATCAAAGTGACGAACTTCCGCAACGCTAAGCGAAGTAACTAAGTGACGAGGATGGGTACGACTCGATGCTGTAAGCTTCCCATCGACGAGCCAAATCGAGCCCGAAAGTCCAAACATAAAATGTAAACAGCCTCATAATGATCTCGATCGAAATACAAGAGCTGAACGCAATGTGACTCTCCGCTTGCTGTGTAGTATAGTCTTTCCTGTTTTCCATTATGTCGGAAAAATCCAATTTTCCTGGTCAAACCTTATAAATGTTTTCTGGGGGTTATCAGCCTGATGCTGCTCTCAGATCGCCCATACCTTGCTAAACGGGCTTGGTATTAGGCCTCATCAGCCTCAGAAATCATTTATAATCCGTGATCAGGCTGTATCAGCTCAATCTCACTTTTCCGACAATAACTGAACGATGGTACTAGGCTGTGTATTCTGGCACCCTCCTCCGGTGCATGCGTGCTCGAGACCGACGACGAAAAGCTTCCATCACTCGGTAATATCGCAGTCCCCACCGTGGTTGTGTTTGTGCAACATTGCCACACGTTTGTCAACTGTTTTGAGGAGCAGTGCGACAAATGCATGAACACCGAGGTCTGTTGCGTTTGTAAAGCTCCTCTCAAATTGAAGCCACGAGTTCAATTCGTGTCTGGCCCGTTCGAAATGTTTGTGGAAGTGATGAACATTGTGGACTAAGCGAGGTACTAAGCTGGTTCTACGTCTCTTTTGAAACTTCCGTAACAAAAGGTTCCCCCGTTCGCTTTTGGGCTGAGATATTCCATCACTTTTTGGAGGTGGTGGGGCGGGCGGGGTTTAAATGAGCCGATGCAATTGATCCAGTCTTTCGGGGAATTGCGCGGGAAGTCATGGGATGAGTAATAGAGGCTGAAAGACTGGGGCAGCTACGGTGATTTTGTCGGAAAAGGGTGTCTAGGAGAGAGGTAAGTATAAAGGTTGAGAATGAGGGCTCTGTTCCCGCGCCTCCTGCCATTTTGGTGGTTCCGATGAGCACAAGGAGAAAGCCATCAGTGCGGTTCGATCTGAGCCATTAATATTCACCGAATAAATGTGATTTCTTTCTAGGCTGTAGGAATTAAAAAATCTAACATGTGTTACATACAACACATTTTTGCGATATATGTATCTTATGTACATCGCAATATTAATATTGTGAATGATGGTTGGATGAATTGCAATGGTAAGATCGTGAGAGTATCACCGTCGAATCGGGGCTGCGGGTGCCACGGCAGGGTAAATTGCTTGTATTCCACTTCTTATTTTCTATGCCTGCGAACTATGGAACGAGAGCTAGCATGCTAGGAGACGCGTTGTTGTGGCTTCTTTGGCCGCGCACGTGCTGGTGTTGTTCTGTCCCGTCGTGAACGGTTTCTACCTCATCGTCCGCCGAACGCACCCGGCAGAACCCCGCATCCCGCTGTACGCGGTACTTCCTCCGCTTCCATTGTCGGAGTACATACAGGCGCAGGTACGCCTCGTACGGGTCCGTCCGGCCATCCGTCCCTCCCCCTCTCCCCATACTCATCCTTAGGGTCACCCATGCGCGAGGATATCTACGACTCCCACTACGTCTCCTACAGCGCATCCGAGTACGGGTACGAATACAAGCACGACTAGTACGACATCCCGCATCCCAGCGTTCCTCCGCTCGCCTACGTCCGCCGCCGCTCCGTGGATCCAGCGCTTCGCCCGTTTCGCTGTCCGCATCAACGATACGCCAGCTTTCCACTGCCGCGCGTGCTCTCCAGTGCGGCAAACACACCATCCCCTGCGGCTCCTCGGAGTCATCATCCCATACCACACGCTCCTGA
Organism: Mycena rebaudengoi; assembly: GCA_029282285.1. Lineage (NCBI taxonomy): Eukaryota > Fungi > Basidiomycota > Agaricomycetes > Agaricales > Mycenaceae > Mycena > Mycena rebaudengoi. The sequence continues at coordinate 437,256 of JARJCX010000016.1, read as the reverse complement.
AAATGTTCGAGAGAGCGTGCACGCAGCTGACCAACCTCTTGAAGCCCACTGCCGCGTTTAGCTCATCTCAAGCTCGTCTACTACTTCCTGCTCCGCCCAAATCACGCGCTTCGCTCCCTTATCCACGCAGTACCGAATACCTCTCGGAAATTCTCGCACTCCAACCCTCCTGGACCCATCTCTGGCAAACTACACCCACGCAGTTGCACGCACGCTCACACAAGAGAGGGACGACATCGACAGGCCCACGCGCAGACTTCGAACCAGACACATCTCATCCGGACGCATGCACCCCGGCCAGCGGGAGAGTGTATTGAGCGCAATGATGGGGGTGCGGCGCGAATATAATCTCGTGGGGATTTTTTGATCGGGTGTGTACCTGGCTGGTCTGCGTAGTTTCTTCTGCTGAGGAGGGCGGCGCGTGCGCGTGCGTGGTTTCGTCTTCCAGGCTTCGGGTGGGCATTATTCTGCGGCGCGGGGCGTCGCACCTAGTGCGTTCTGTGTCTGATTGCGCGTCGTGCTGCATCGCGTTTGTTCTGAGTCGGGTACGTGCGTTTGGGATCGTCCTGGGCATGTTTACCTCCACGCTATCTGACACACGGCGCCCGCAGGTCCCCCTCCTCGACGCAAGCGGCTCAAATATGGGTATGTTCTCCGTTCTATTTCTTGCTTCATTTCTTCATAATCCGTATCTGCTCCTTTTCTTTCATTTCTTTATTCGTGCAATGACGTACCCTTCTCGTCGCCCTTTCGCTTCCGCGCGACTTTCCTATGCTTCTCGCCGCGGTGCGACTATTCCATTCCCCCCCTTCGGCGGGACCGTTCCTTTTGCTACCTGCTGTTCTAGCCTTTCGCGCCACGTACATAGCGCCATGCTCAGGTGCTTCATGTAGTGTCCACCCAGATGTGGGCGTGAACAGAAATTCATTATACGAGCACGCAGTAGGAAACCCCGCCATCGCACAGACGGAACTATTAGCCGTCAGAATTCGTGAGCAGATCTCCACCTAGCTTGCCATCGGTGACTACACCACCGTTTGTTGCCCGTATGGGAGCAGCCTGGGAGCGCCCGATATTAGATCAGCAACTTTGTTGCCCTGATTTCGTGAAGAAAAGCCGATGTCGGATGGATGACACAGGTCCCAGCAATGGCCCAACATCGGCGCTTTCTGCACAATAAAGTGAAAAAGATGAGCTTGCGAAGGATTGATCCAAAGACCTCCGGAGCCAAAATAACATTAGAACCGACACTTTACAACCTAAGCTAATGGGAAGATGATAGTGCGATGCACATTATAGTGGGAGGAGAGCAAGTAGAGGCATTATTTCACTCAATTTTAGTTTGAACAGGCCAAGAACCGGCGCCAGATTGCTGTTCAGAATACTTCAGAACATGCATCTCATATGGATAAGCATAAGAGAAATAAAATGTGTAAATTTGGCACTGGGTAGACCACCCAACTGAAGTAACTTATTGTGTGAACCAAACAATTGACTTCGGGATAAAATTCTCTAAGTCCAATGCCCACGTTGAGGTGGTGTTGTGTCCAATATCAATCCCAGGTCGGAGATTTTTGGTCAATCCCATGACAACCCCGGCTGATTCCCGTACCGATATGTTATTGTTCCCACGACAAAACAGACTCCCTGAATCGAGCCCCCTGGGGATTTGATGCTACATATATCCCACCCAAAATTAGGCTCAATTTTTTCCAAATTTGGCCCTGTTTCGACCTCGGCCTTTTCTCAAGCAATCAACATGGGATGACAATCGGTGGTGTAGTTGAAATGCCTGCCGTTCAACCTTGTTTATGGATGACGCATGGGTGAGAAAACGAATCGAGACTCTGTCATTGAAGGGACAGTTGGTCAGTGAATTGGCACCAGACGTGGGAGGGACAGAGCGCAAATATTGAACCCCCGTTAGTTTTTGTACTGACAGGGCACCGTTCGAACCGTGCGACCTGATCCTGAACATCATCATCTCCCGCCCACCTTATAAAACGCCGGCACCTCCTTAAGTACGCGCGATCCGCTGCGCGACGGATCGCGCGACTTTGGCCATGGCAGAACCATCATCAACGACAACGCTCATCGCGCCCGCCGGCCCAAACCTCCTCGATGGGCTCTCCACACTCCCCACTGACAACCTCGACGTCCCCTTCTAATCTCAACACACGTCTGCGCGCCGGCCCCGCCACGCAGCCTGCTGACCCGGCAAGGCGGGCACGCCACCACGGCGGCATTTGCCTCGGTTAATTTCTCCATCTAGCACCACCCGACGTCCACTGCGTGCGGCCAGTCTCTCCGCATACCGTGAGCGTGGGCGCGTAGTGACCATGCTAGGCCTTATTAAGGGTCAGCGCGCCGATCTAGGGGGCAAGGCGGCACGGTGCAGTTCCGGCAGCAGGCGGGGCGGGAATGATGGCGAACGGCGGGGGACAATCTCCGTTGTGGTATCCCCATTTGCCGATGCCATAAATATATGTCGACATAAATAAAATATATACTAAAAAAATATGCCAGCGGTTACGGTACGCTGCGTGAAAAAACCTGCTATCAATCAAGATTCGCAGGACAGGATCCCTCTCCAGTCCAAGAATAGACAGCCGGTGCCTGAGTGCAAAGATGGTCTAAGCCAGCCAGACGGCTAGTGTCGTGGGTTTACAGTGCAATTCACATGGCTACTGCCGTTGTCATTAGTCTAATATCTAGCGTTACGGCTCAGAATGTCCTCGAGACTTTGTTCGTCAAACTTCATAATCCGCCTCAGGCTCGTTCGATTCAATTATCCGATTTACCGTCAAATGCGGTGCCCATACCACGGTCTCATAATCACATAACGTGTATTTTGCCTAATGATTCTCTATTGTCCATAGTAAGGCATTGGTGAGGCAGCAAGTAAATGTTCTCCTGAATTTCGCAATGACAGACTGAGATTATGGATCGCCGGGTAAATCTCGCGATGAAATATTGTCGAGTTGAATTCTGAAGGTTACATACACATGCTCGTTTTTGCGGGTTCCTCCAGGCTCCTACCCACCCGCACATTACGGGGCTGGGGAGACAGAGTACGTCTAGCACTTGTAGTCATACAAAATGTCTAACCACTGTTAGCCGACATAATAGCTTCCTAATCTCGGTGTTCTCTGATGTCCCTGGGCTTGCTGTATGATCGCCGTCCGCCCCTAATTTGTTAAGACCTACGTTTTGCCTCTGTTATAGTCTCGGGTCCAGTCTGTCATGACATCCCAATTTGGGAGCCCTGTCATGACAGTCTGGGCTTCAACCAACCCGTTAACGGTTAGCGTACCATTGCGCTATCAAAACTTGATGCAAATTTCTCACGATGTCGCATAGTCCTCTGCGTCGTTCGAGTGCACGAGCATTCTGCAATGCCCTACATTTCTATGTATATGAGACCTGTAACCACCTAACAACCAATGGTGACCAGCAGCGCGACAGGCGAGAAGCGGGAGCATACTGTTAATACTCTTAGTTGATATGTCATAAGAGATGACAGTTCGCCCAAGTTTTAATAGCGCAATGGTACGGCTAACGGGTTGGTACTGTCATGACAGGGTTCCCAAATTGGGATGTCGTGACAGACTGGACCCGAGACTACCTCTGTTACGGCAATCCGGCCAATACTGTACTAGTAGCGAACATCGTGACGGCCCACCCATCTGCGTTTTCCCAGTCATGAACGGTCCCTCACTCCTGGCCGTGAACATGGCAACAGTAATCGGGGAGACGCTGCTCTACGGGATTCTTCTCACATTGTTCTTTGTCAACATCTGCATTCGAAGTTCGCGGTGCCAGAGTCCTAAGGATTCCACCCATCAACGCTGGAACCCTGTCTTTCTGATCTTTACAATCGCTCTCCTACTCTGCTGTACCGCGGTCCGTGGTCTCACCAGAGACTGATTTTGCCCATCTTATCTCATCGTGTAGCATTGGATACTAACCATCGTTTCCTTCTTGCGTGCGGTTCTCCTGTCGGCAGAAAGCCATACTGCTCTTACATTCTATGTCCTCTTTTCACCATCACCATCGGCGGCCGCGGCACAAATTGTCAGCTTTTCCACCATTTACCTGGGAGATGCAGTTATCGTGAGTACAAAATGTGTTGTTCTTTATTTATCCCAAGCTGTGGATAGATCTATCGCATGTGGATTGTCTGGCATCGAGACTTACGAGTCACCATTCCGGCTGCCATTATCTGGGTCGCATTCCTCGGTATACCTTACCTCCCATCTCCTCAATTGTCCAAGTTGAATAATCCTTCTAGCTGTCGGCAGCGTGGCTCTAGTTACCGTTCATCAGCGACATGTGGGCCCAATCCAGGGTCTGATGCTCGCAAATTTTGTCATGAGCTTAGCGTGAGTCCCGTTTCGTTGCATTACCACTCGTTACTCACTGCTCTCATGGAAGTATCAATATTTACTGTACAGGTATGTAACCCAGCAATCTAGCATTCTTTGGTAGTTATGAACCACCGGCAGTATTAATCGCATGGTGTGTCTGGACAAAGAGTCGAGCGAAGGAACTAATGGTGAGTCTTGAAACATCTTCCATTAGTTAGCTTTTACGAATTGCTTGCTTTGTAGTTTGTGGTCGGCGTCTTAATAGAGAGCGCAGCATTATACACGTGAGTCTCTACTTGCGTTCCCGACCTGTCCGGCTGATAAAACCTGTGTTCGAGGGCCTGGACACTGTTCACCATAATTTCCAGCAAACTTGGCTCCAATATCCAAGGCTTCGCTGTTGGCCTCATGGCTCAAGTCGCCGGTCTAACGAACACGATCATTTATCTTCGTGTCGGGCTCGAGCCGCGCACTTCCACGCCGACGCAGGAGACGGGCATTGTGATGACAACTTTGGTCTCGGAAAGCGACGAATGCCACGTTCCGGATCCTCTCGTCCCTGACAAGTCCAACGTTCTGCAGTTTCATTTTTCTAGAACAGTTTAATTGAGATGTTGGGTTGATGGTCCATTAAACTAGACAGAATGCCATGGGTGTGATTCACATCAAACTCTTCTTTCACTGCGTTCAGGCCCGAGGTAGACTGAGTCTGCGCAGCTGATCCGACCCCTGCCGACCCTAGGCGGCAGGATGCGTGGCCGTGACGTCAACGCAGATAGGCCCAGGTGTGCCGCGCTGGGCCGATCCTCTGCCGCCTCCGCACCGACAAACCTCTGTCTACCCACCCTCGCACACCAAACGCAACCTCTCTGGCCTTTTCTCGTGACAACTGTGGCCTGTGGGGAGCAGCCATGAAACCTAGATTATTTTAAGGCTTGATCCAAATCATTTTGTGATCTCCTTGCCGATGACCAAGCAACGGCACTGCTGAGGCTGTGCCTTGACAACGACATGGCAAACAAGCCTAAATGTTGACCAAACACTTGCCAAACACATCCCCAACACATCTCGAACCACTTGTATACCACTAAATGTTCATATCACCACATCCTGCTACTCCCCTTGGGTGCCACAGGTGCCACACTCTGTCTACTCGGCATTTGTGCGGACATCTGCCTACCAACGTCGGCAGAGCCCTTTGCCTACGGGCATCCTGAATGCAGTGTTTTCTTTCACTCACGATGGCGTAGAAGATCCTTGCGTTCTGGTTGAGTGGTTCAAGAAGGCTGGGAGATCACCCGATATTGGCACTGGGATGTGGGTAGCGGAGCCAGAAAATCGTGGTAAACATTGACTCGTAGTATTTTGCAGTTAGATTCTCTTTTGCGTGGCGCGCACCTCATTCTCGTGTTTGGTAGCGACCATATTCCTGTGGGCTTTTATTTTAAACATTCCCTTGATGCATTCAAAGCTTTCCATGTAAATACTATCATCCGCTGGCATCCTGGCCACGTGAGAATAATCGGCCGATGGGCGACCATCTGAGGCTCCAACCGGTCCCTCCTGTGTCCTACGACGAAGGCAGGCATACTGTCAATGAGTAGGACACAAGTGGTCAATTTATTCTGCACTCTCAGTGACTCAGTAAATATTTCTTTTCATAGCAGTCCCAAACATGGCAATACCAGGAAGCTGGTCAGGTGGCCAAAGACAACATTTCTGGACATATCAATGGCATGAAGGTATCCCGGATCGTACTTGAGACACATATGCTTTGTTTCATACACTTTAGTGGTACCCCACATCTATAATAGCGGTGGGAGAGCATGCCTCTCTCAGGTAGAGATGGGGTCAAATGTGCATGTCTGACTTGACAAGACTAGTGGAGCCATTAAAAGCATCCCATGGGAAAAACAGGCGACATGTGAATAGATATAAAGGATTATAATGTATTGCAACCAGAAGTTACGCACCTGGACCTAGATTGGTCCCACAGAAAATCAACAGATTATGACATCGGAAAATCGCCGGTTTTAGCTAATGACAAGTGGTTAGTAGTGAACAGGAGAGAGAAAAGCCGGCACATGGTCAAACCTGAGGCCCTATGTATCCATAAAACCCATGCAGTTTTGTGAACTTGTCCCATTCAGCCTTTGCCCGCTACAGAGGGTGCCACTTTGGAGCAGGCGGATAATCACTTGAGAACTTGGTGCAGCTGGGGCAAACGGGTACGCATCCTAACATGTTCAAGTATAGTTGAGGGGTGGGGGGAGCACCGTGCAATCAAAATGAGCCCTAAACATTGTGCATTGGCGAAGAACTCGCCGAGCAAGAGACGGCGGTGCTACGCGGCAACTGCCATTTTGCTGTCAAACAAGCAACAACTTTTGAAAATTTGATTGGCACATTGTCCCGACCCCAAAATTTGTTACGAGTCCTAATATCTTTTAGGATTCGTTCTTGTCGACATCCATTCAGTGTTTTTTGATTGAGGTTAAACTCTGACATCACGCGCTGCTTTTCGTTCTGAGGTTCAGCCAACATTTCAATTTTATGCACACAATCTGGGGGAAAAGTCTCGGGGAGGCCTTGGTGCCAGATCCAAGGGCATTTCAACCAATCCATGTCCGCTGAGAGTACATGACTTCATGTTGAACGTGTTTATTGAACCTTGCCATTTGCTAAGCATTTACCAAGTTATCATATGACTAAAACGAAATTTGAAGCTCCGGAAGCTCCGCGCCGGACTCGGTAGTGGTTTGTGGGCATCAAATTCCCATACCGATTATTTTTGCTTTTGTCTGCAATCTAGGCGCTACCGTGGGGCACAGGGAGACTTGTGGGACGCTGCGAGCTGGTGTTTAGAGAACAGATGAAGGTCCAGGGGCGAAGGTGTATTTTAGCTTGTTTTGTACACCAGGATAATCCCTGGAAACCGGCGTTCGTTATCCGGACCGTGCCGTGTAATGCTACCTACCTACCTACCGAGCTCAACGCTTGCTTCGGATTGGCTGAGCTGAGTGACGTCGGAATTTTTCGGACTTTGATTGAGTAATATTCCACGGATTTGATTGTTGTGCATGTTCGACATGCTTCGTTCTCTATGAATATTACAGCTATTGGCACAAAACAAATGTATGTGATTTGCAGGGGCACAAACATTCCACTACTAAAAGTCCAGATTTTTTTTGCCTGAACTGTAAATGGTACAGAGCAAAAATGAAACAATCACATATCAAGAATTGACGAATAATGAGAGAAGCAATTTGGGGATCTAATTGTTATTTCACTAGCTTCTGACTCTTCTTTCATAGAGTTTAAACCTTGGACCTTCATTCTCCTCTTGCATATTGCAAACTAATTAAACTGTAGCCATAACAGTAACTACTATTCAAAATAATGGAAGCACGGGTTGAGAAATATAGGTAGTGGCGCAGTGACTTGTAGAAAGTAGATGGACCTTTCTACTTTCTACATTTGACGCGTTCGGTTGACTTGAAGGGACTAATGAGTCTCAAATTATTTGAGAATAAATTGGAGCCAATACAGAATTTGTCATCAAACAGACAAAGGAGCAAGTTAAAGTAGTCAGGCCAGTCCAGCCCTGTCTTTCAAATGCAAGAATTACCTACAAGATGTCAATTCAACTGCTTTCAAAAACCTGCAGCGCTGTGAATATGCCCAACGGTGTAATCTAGCCTGATGACTATAAAAGCACCATGCATGACTTGAATGACGAAGATTTGCAGAGCCAGCTTATTGAACAGTTCACAATGGCTCAATTAGTCTGAATCCAACATATTCTTCAGCTGTTACAGTTTTCACAGATGGTATTGGCTGAATTATTTCTTGCTCGAAAGCCTATGCCGCGCAGCGGCAGAATGTTTTTTGGGACACCTCCTAACTTTGAGGGTGTTCGTATTATTTTATATGGGGATCAAGTACACTGAAATCTACCCTCCTCCCTCTTATTTCTTCTTTTTCCTTGTTTCCAGATTTGGTTATTGATTAATTATTATTAAGCCCCCACAAACACTGTTAACAAGCCCCGCGTTGAGAGGCTGTAAGCGCACTGCGCATATGAGCCTTTGAAAATTGAAGTTTGTCCTCTGTACTGCGGTATACACTCGCCATTGTCCAGTCTCCCTGTCTATTTCATCCTGCGAGACATCACTGCCAGTGGTGGACTCTCTCCCGCTCCACCCTCGGATGCATCGCCGCAACCAGGAACGGTTTGATGTGGTATGATGACGGAATTTCAGTCACTGCAGTCTGATGTCAAAGGCAAAAGTTGCAAAATCGACTCTCTTCAGACAGGTCAGATTCTGGAGGAAACATTATTTGCTCCCTTATATGGGTTTTCCATATTATTTTTAAATTTACAGTCCTTAACCGGGAAGCGAAACGCTCACGCGATCCGGGGATTTTCTCCGTGATGAAAAGCGATAGTCACCCAAACTTTTTTTTCACTCAATGTATATACTAAATGGCTACCTGGATATCAAAGAGTTGGAGTGAATCCCACCAGTATTGGTGGAGAACAGGCCCAATTATTGATACCATCAAATTGTGCCATAAACCACGAAGCGAAACACTACAGTAAGATCGGCGTGATGGAGGGTCTTTGAAGTCCTGCGGTGGCCATATTCTAATTCTACGACCCTGAAAACCCCCAATACATGCTATAACTGTGTAATTCCTGCACAGCAGTGAGGGACAGTGGCTGCTCAATTGCAATATTGGTGACAAAACTGAGCCAAACAGTGATTCAAAAGATTTCTTTTTCTTGAGCTCTTGAACCACTACCTGCACAATTCCTTTTGTGAATATGAGTTTTGGATACTCTAGAATGCGCTCAAAAAAATCGGGCCCTGGGGGATGCTCACATGATGCAAAACACGTGGTGTTTCGCTTCACGGTTTGTTTCGCTTCCCGGTTAAGGACTGTAAGCTCAAAGTGGGTTCAATCACAAAAAAAACGAGCGGACTCGTACTGCCATGCGAAGCAGTGGCCACAAGCCAAGTACAGACAATGCTCAGAGGTCCCATTTGGACCCCTGAGTGCAAAATCCCCCAAATCCGTACTAATTCACATAGTAAAAAGTCCGTACTGAGAAAAGCTTCCAACGATATAATTTGTTGCAAGATCTACGTGGGGCGCCTCAAAAATTGGTTCACCTTAACTGGAGCCAGAACCTCTCGCTGTCTTGCCATCGACTCCGACGAATTGAGTCTCAATTTACCCCGTCAACCGGTCGCTCCGAGTGACCGAGTCAATCACAGTGTTCAAGTTGTCGCCTTCGGAGTCGCTTATAGCCGATCCTCATCTATTCCCTGGTATAATCCTTCAAACACTCCGCCAACACCGCCTTCTGTGTGCCCGAACTTCCCATTATCCCGCAGTGTGAGTAACCCATGCCTGTTGGAATTAGCCCAGTGTTGCCGCGGCTCGGCTCGGCTCGGCTAGCCGATCGAGCGGAGCCGGAGATAAGCCAGCCGTAGCCAGCCGTTCAAGCCACGGCTGAGCCGCGGCTCAGCTGGATTTAGATAACTTGCGAATGAGTAGTGTTTGATGCAGCTCAGATACTCTCAGATCTCTGGCACTTCTCCAAACAAACATTTGCTCCCTCTTTTTGTGTGTAGACATCGACGGTATCATGGTTTGAGCGTGGTGTCACATATTGTGACATATGTGACTATCTTACCGAACTTACATCAACTTGGCAAATTGCAGCGACGGTGTCAATATGGTGTGGACATCTGAGCTTGTCCATGCAGTGGGAGGGTGGGCACCCACATCTGACCATATACAAAGGCCATAGTCTCGTTTAATGAGGATATTTACATTTTAGGCCTGGGCCGTGGCTAAGCCATGAGCCAGCCAGTCTAAGCTGGCTATCATCGGCTCGGCTCATGAGCCAGCCGGAGCCGAGCCGCGGCAACACTATACATGCTTGCTCAAATTGGAAACCTAGCACGCATCTGCTGAAGCACTCGCGCCTGCCTGGGACGTTCCAATTAACTTGTTCACGCAAGCCGCGCATGTGCATCCCGTAACCCAACGCCTCTCCTCGCCTAGCGCAGTCGGACGGACCCCTTGCGAATAGGGAGCGCCTCCCAGGGTCTCCGAGTGTCCGACACATTGCATCTGGGTCACTGACGTAGGCTTGTTCATTCAAGCCACACTAAAAATCCATCAGTCACCCTGCGTACGTGCGCTGATTCTGCATGCGTACTTGAATATTTGATGCACTTAGGAGCTTACCGGCCATCCTCCCACAGACCAAACCGTTTTCAAACGCAGAGTTCGTTCTGGTTGCTCCCCGCATTGAATTGAATGACACAGTCCTAGTGCGGGATCGATGCACTTCGAGCACAGTCGCATCAGCCTGTGCTGCTCGTTCCACGGATGCCAGTCAACTGCGAGTAATCTTTCCACGGACCTCAGTCGACTGTGAGCACGTACAAGCCTTAAATTGATATCAATATTTATCTAAGTGTATTCTACAATAGTATTCTGCGACAAAGGAATTCTAGGACACATGTTAAACGTCACTTCTGCACGTAAAATAACTCAAACAATATTTTCTCAACCTGTGGGCCTGTCAACGATCCGTTACGGCCGTGCCGTTGTAATTAATAATGGGAGGTTGGTGATGGGATCAAATGTCAGCGCTTGTTTCCAAACGCCCACTACACTTCACGTGCATTGCGTTGAATCTTCCTCTAGGCCCTCCGTTTTTGGCGCTTTGGGCGAATCGGCGGATTACCCCTGCACCGCACTGCGATCAAGCTCTCCCCGCAGCGACTCCCTGGGAGTCAGATATGCAATCTTCCAAAACGAAAGAGACTGGGGCAGGAGAACATCAGGAACAAACACTTGTCTTGGTAGCGCTGGTAGCGCTACGGTAGCGCTACGGTAGCGCTACCAGCGCTACCAAGACAAGTGTTTTTTCCTGATGAACAAAAATGTGCGTATACTTCAATAATAATTCCCACTGGGTTGATCTTATCCTTTTTCAGATAGAGATGAATCCGCGGCCACCAAACTTTAGGCCGTTTACATTTCCGAAGCAGAAAAATATGACAAGGCTCTTGTAAACAGCTGGAGAAGCGATATGGATAGCTTACTTATCTTTGTTGGTGCTTTCCATACCCAGCCTATCTATCGCTGACAAAATATCTGGCGCAGGCTGGTCTCTTCTCAGCCAGTCTCACGGCTTTCCTCATTGAAAGCTACGGCACGCTGACCCGGGACCAAGGAGACACTACCATCGCCATTTTAATGCAGATCTCCCGCCAGATCTCGGCATCTGGGAACTCCTCATCCGTTGAGCTCCCAATGCCCAGTGTTTTCAGGCCGTCCGCCGCAGCGCTCACATGCAACACGCTCTGGTTCATCAGTCTCGGTCTCAGCCTCTCTTGCGCACTCATCGCGACCCTGGTCGAGCAATGGGCCCGGGACTTCATCCAGAAAACCGACATGCGCCCATCACCCATCATTCGCGCTCGAATATTCTCGTATCTCTACTATGGTATCCGTCGATTCAACATGCACGCCGTAGTGGAACTCATCCCCCTTCTTCTACACATCTCTGTCATTTTGTTCTTCGCCGGACTCGTCGCATTCCTCCATCTAGTCAACAGTGCCATAATGGCTGTGGCGGCGGCACTCCTCTTCATAATTCTCGGCGTCTACGGCTACCTCACTGTCCTGCCCATCCTCCATTCCGACTGTCCATTCCGCACGCCTCTTTCCGGCCTATTGCGTCTCGTTTGCCTGCAGGCTTCGAGCCTGTGGGCCTCGTCGTTTCCACAGAAACGTGAGAACGACGCAGAGTCAGAAAGCACACTCTTTCCCCCTTCTATGAATTCGGACATCCTCACATTGACGGAGGTCATGATGAAAGATGCTACAAGGGATTCACCGGAAAGAGCTGATCGCGATTGCAGAGCGCTCGTATGGGCCATGAAATCCTTGACAGCCGACAATGAGCTCGAGCCATTCATCGAAGCGCTTCCCGACGTTATTTGGGGCGGTTCGAGTCCAAGACAATTATACGACGAGCAGATACAGGCGCTTCTCCGGCATCCCGAAGTGTGTCTCCTTCCCCGCATCGAGGGCCTTTTGCGGAGCTGTGAGGGCGGCCTTTTATCTGCTACCCTCCGCCAACGACGCCAAATCGCATGCTTGAAAGCCATATGGGCACTCGCTCATCTGGCCTTCGAATCCGAGGAACCTTTCTACGGGTTTAACTTTGAACTACTCGTTCACACAGAGAACTTCGACACCGCGGTTCAGCCTTACCTCGCCTCCGCAGCGGCTCTAGCCCGGTTCAATTTCGCACGTTGGTACGAGCGTGAACGATGCAGAGTCGGTGATATCGTGAACCATTGCAGGACTCAGATCGGGACAACGCTTCCAGATCTCACGAGGATCGTGTCCTTGTTCGAAAAACTCGAGCGCTATCTGAAAAACCCCGTGGCTGTGGTCAGATTTGACCCTGATTCAGATTACTGGGATTATCACCCGCAACTCCCAGTGGAGTGGACGAGCCGGGGCCGGACTATTTCTCTGTCGTCCTCACCGGATATGAGGCAGTGGTTGGACACTTTCTCCGTCGTCCTCAAAAGCCGAAGCGCCTCTCTTGCTAAAATCTTCTGGGTCTTTGTTCGGGTGGCCTGCGATCTGGACTCTGCGCCCTATGAACTCCGCAGTACCTTCAACGCAATGGTTGGGGATGGCTTGCGTCTATCCAAAACAGACATGATGGCCATGGATTCAACCTTCCGCCACATCACATCTCCCCGACACCTCCGCCGCCTGAAGACACATCCTGCAGTACACCACATCGATGTCATCGTCGGCGTCCTCATCTCTCTCTGGCAAACTGGTTCCAAGGAGAGTCCTCACGGTGTCAATCTCTCCGAAAGCCTACTTCGCTACATCGGCAGCCGGGACGCAGACGAGGCCCTGGTCGTCGCACTGGGTGGCTGCGACCACAGTCTGTTATCTGCGGCTATATCCGCGCATCTACGACAGCGATGGTGGCCTGCTGAAGATTTCAAGTTTCTCTGGCGTCTCTGTACCTTTTACAGAGGCTTAGGCACGACGGCGCGGCGCGGCCAAGATTTCCCTCCAGCGGCTCTCAGAACGAAAATCCCGTCTGGCTTTGACGAGTCGACCGTCATTGCAGTGAAGGAGGGGGCGCCTCCCGATATCTCGCCGTCCGTCGTTCCGGTTATTGAACTTTTGATTCTTAAGTCGCAGGAATTCGCGCCCGCCGAGAGTTTGTTGGGATGGCGTGCCTGGAACGAGGCACGCTACGAGACGCACTGGCTCATCCTCACGGAATTCCTGGAGCACTGTGGCGTTCCGTCGCTTCCGTACAAGGCACTCGAAACTCTGGAACACATTCTCAGCGAACCCTGGCGCCCACAGAAAGTCGATCCAGTCCTACAGCGCCGATTTGCGACGAGCCTGATGGGCCTTATGCAGCGAGACACCGCAGATGCCCACCCTCATATTGAACTCGTCCACCAACTCGTCGGTTCATTTGTGTTCAAGTGGTACACACTGGAAGCGGTCTCTCAGACGACATTCAAGTTCAATGATCCAGGCGCAGGTGGAGTTGTTCTGGATGCGCTGGAACATTTTATGCCGTTTGCATCCTAAGATCTTGTTTATACTGTCCGCATCATCATCACCAACCTACGGCACCAACACTCGGTTGAGAACGTCGAGGCGGCAGGACAGAGTACGTAGAATTTGACTTGCCGCAAAAACGAACTCCGAATCAAGCCTAGGAAGCGGTCAATAGGAGTTGTTCAATTTGATTTTTTTTTTACATGAGTTACACCACACACCAAGACGGTCGTACCATATATGCTAATTAAATTATCAGGTACTGACTGGTGTTTTTAATGCGATAGGTACGCCTGCACATTTGCGTACGGTCAGACGGGCAGTGGGATGATCTGGACGATGGAGCGGACGAGTGAGTGGCTCCTTTTTTAATTTGCTTGTCGTCATCGGGCGAGTTGATTTCATCGGAGCGAGTGTTTTTTCTCTATCTTCTTTGAGGGCAACTATTCCTCTTTTTGCTTGCTTGGTACGACGTCCCACCCCCGCGCTTCGAGCCTCTCGAACAGCTCCCGAGCGATGCGCGGATTTTCCCGTTATTTATTTCCTTGCCAACTTTATTTATTACTTCCTCCGTCCTTCCTCTGCCCCTCCCCCTCCTTCCTCGAACTTAAATGTATTTAATTCTCCTGCGCATGCGTCTGCAGCTCTTTCCTCTGACTCACCCCAACATTTTCTTCGATCGAACACTTTTTAAAAATGTGTTCAATCGACGTACAAACCCATTACTCAATCCAACATTCAGATATTAGGCTGGAAAATGATAGTTTTGGCTGGTGTTCAATCACAGAGTGAACATGTTCAATTGGGAATCCTTCTGTTCGATTGTGAGGCCTAATAAGGTAATTCTCCTTGAACGCAAAAGGTTGATGGTGGTCAGCACAACGTCAGCAACATCTCGTCGAACTGCATATGGAGTGTCAGTGTGTCAGCTGTGCTTCGTAATATCCCCATTTCAACGCTCCTTCGTTCCTCCACCATGAACACCCTAGTCTAGGATTTGATAACCGTAGCGAGTACGAAGTGCCTCGGAGTTTGAAAATTTAGGCGGGGCCATCACTGATATGTCACTTCCTCGCTTACACGACCAAAAAGCCCAGAAAAGAAAGGCCTCAAAGTCCTTTATAACTTGCCAATATCTCATGAAGAAAATCACAGCGTCTCAAAATGAGGCTCCCTCCACTTATACAAAAAAAAGGCCTTCAGAAACGATTTCAGCGATGTCAACGGAGGTCCATCATATTTTTCAAACTCCGAGGCACTTCGTACTCGCTACGGTTATCAAATCCCAGCCTCTATAGCATAGCACTTGTGAACGACTGTCTTCCAAGTGCGTGGTCCGCTAGAGAGGCTGGTATCGAGCCTATGAACACCCTTGCTTTGACCTTCTGCAACATCCAGCTCTCCACATCTTTGGCATCCTCACCTGTAAAAGTCACGTCAAGACCGGCTCAAGCTTCCCTCCGCGCCAAGCCTCCGTCCGATCTCATGCTGCAACCAAGTCATAGCCTACGCCTTTTTTCTTCTTCTTTATGCTTTAAGCCTCGCCGCCATGCAAACTCTTTCCGCTGAGAAAAGCCTTGCAACGCCTTGAGCTTTTGTTGAACCCTCGCCTCAAACGTCGTTTCGCTTAGTCACGCCTTCAATATTCCAAGTGTGCCTTGTCAAATTCAACCTTCTTAGCCTCAAGCATCGCCTTCCAACTTAGATCCTGCCTTAAGCCTTCAGGCCTGTCATCTCAGGCATCACCTCAAGTTTTATTTCAAGCCTCCCAAGATGCCCTGGCTTTTGTCCTCCGCCTCCCACCTCAATATTTAGCGCAAGCCACATTTCAAGATTCACCTCGAGCATCACTTCAATCTTTTTGCCCTCGGATGCACCTTCCTCTCTGTCATCGGCACTGTGAATGTTGTCGTTCAAAACAAGCTTCTATCGTCGATGCAAAATACGATCTCCACGATGTTTCCTATATCTATTTCATGCAACAGAATTTATATTGTGATGTCGATCCATCCTGGTCACCTCCACCAAATCGTTGAAGTTCTTCTCAAATTCTTATAATTTTATTACAGCCGATCCTGAGCACGATTTTTATTTATTTGTAGACCGTGTTTCCCAATGCATATGTGGAAGAAATGGGGGTGGTCGTGCATTCGTGAACGTTTGAGAGGTAGAAATACATATTGAGCGTCGATTATACTGGCGGATGGCGGCCGGTCTGCATGAGATGGACGGCATGGCCACTGATGCAAATAAAAGTCCACAGAGAAGGATCGCGTTGAATACTTGATCCTTGAAGTCGCCAGGAGGTCAGTATTACAACCTTTGATATGATCACACTGAGGATAATCATAATTGCCACACGCTGCCTCCCCCTAGACTCGTTACCAGTCTGTAACCAAAATCCAAAAAATGTGGCAAGCACTTTTGGGTGTAAACACCGAAGCGCTTGCCGCATTTTTTCGGATTCGTTTACAGACTGGTAACGAGTCTAGCCTCCCCCGCAACCAAAAAGTGGAGGAGGAGGAGGAATGCCGGCGCACGGTCCCAAATTGAGCCGGGGCCCGTACTACACACTTATTCTCGTGAGACCATTATTTGATCCGACTTTCGACTCCGACAGGGCCCAGTAATTGCCGCCAGGATTGACGTCGGTATCTCCAATTGCCGAAATTTGTGATTCTCATTAGTTTCAAGGATTGGTTGTAAATAATCATGTCTAAGCCGTGTTTGAATAAAAAAACTTCTTCAGATAGTTTGTTATTTCCTAGGAGAGGAATTGATAACGCAAATTGAACACCAATGTGTCATGCGTGCAGGACATGTATTTACGTAAAATTCGTTACTTGAAGACAGTCCTATACCCACATTGCATCTCGAGCCTCTTCCTAAATATCCAGAGTCAGACTCCAAAGGTTTCGAACCAAGCTGAACGCGTCTGGGAGTTCGACGGATCACATTGGCCCGAACTGATCTTCCGCAGCCTCAGCACTATCTACCGCAAATTTTTTTTGCGAACGGCACAAGTTCCCGCTAATGTCTGGGAATCCAGAAAATAGCCATAAGACTGTGATTTGCGGACGATCTCAGAACAAGGTGATTGATGTGACAAAAGCCGATCAAGCCTGCCCGCAGAAATTTTTTTTCAGCTTTTCCAACTGCTTCGCATCGCGCTGTAGTGTGGAATACATTGGACTGCACTCAAACTAGTACTCGAGGAATAATCTTCATCCAACGCACGCATCAAAGGAACAATAAATCGCTGAGAGAATTCTCACGAGTATTCTAAAATCGGGGTTCTGTCCGCAGCAGGTGACTTCCTACGCGCATATAAAGCACACGAGCGTTATGCCCAACTCCCCAATGCTGCTCACACTACTGTCCCTCACTTCCGGGCTCGTCGCCGCGAGCGCAAGTTCCCCAATCGTTGCACTACCATATGCAACGTTCCAAGGTATCAATGACGGAAATCTGGCCAAATTCCTCG
The DNA here is from genome assembly GCA_029282285.1 of Mycena rebaudengoi. Taxonomy (NCBI): domain Eukaryota; kingdom Fungi; phylum Basidiomycota; class Agaricomycetes; order Agaricales; family Mycenaceae; genus Mycena; species Mycena rebaudengoi. Next base: position 419,760 of record JARJCX010000016.1, on the reverse strand, counting down.
GAATCCCATTTTCCCGACCCGTGTAGCTACTCGTATTTCTGAATGCTCTCCATTGCACTCTGAAATCCATTCAGTGCACGCTTTGACCTTCCGACGCCCCCACAGCGCCTTCACGGGGTGCAGAATGCCACAGCTTTTGGAGCAGCTTGTCCACAGCAGGCTTTTTCTCCAATTCCAGTTTTTCCGTTGGGTGCTGCCAACTACAGTGCCATCTCTGAAGATTGTAAGTTGCGCAGAGCTACTATAGATGCTATTTTAATTCTTCTACAGGCCTCACAATCAATGTTTTCAAGCCTAGTTCTGCAAGTCCCAAAGCAAAACTTCCGGTCTTCGTGGTACGTACTGCTATTTGAAGTTCGTTTGCCCCAAGTAATGGTGTCAATTCTTTCTAGTGGATTTACGGCGGTATGTTCTTTTCAAGGGTCCTATTCAATCAAATATCATCCTATAGGTACATCCAGGTGGCTTCGAAGTGGGGAATTCCGTGGACACTGATGTAGTCCCTGTGGTCAAACGATCTATGGCCATTGGTGAGCCAGTCATAGTCGTCACCCCAAATTATCGCGTGAGCGGTAGGTGTAGCCATCCAGATGTTATAACGCCGGCTAACATGAAGTATGTCAGCTTTCGGCTTCTTGGCGGGAAAAGAAGCTGCCGCCGCTGGTATCACTAATCTCGGGTTGAGAGACCGTGGGTGTTCGGAAACAAAGAAACTTGGAATGTCATTTGACAGTGCTTCAGAGATATTCGCGCTTCAGTGGGTGCAACAACACATCAGCGCTTTCGGCGGAGATCCTACTCGCGTTGTAGTGCAAGCATTTTCTTCTTATTCCTGGAACCCACATTTTCCTAACAGTTGATACGTAAAGTGGCGGCATCAGCGCTGGAGCGATCTCAGTGGGTATGCTTCTTCTTTCAAACCACCAGCATTCGAACACCCTATTCCACGGTGCCTTTATGGTATGCACCGCTTAGGCTTCCGGAGCGCTTCATGATCTCGTGCAACAGGTGTCCGGATCTCCGTTTTCAGTTCCTACCATCGCGGATGGGCAACCTTTCTACGATGAATTGGTAGTGGCCAATAATTGCACTGGATCTCGCCACTCCCTCCAATGTCTCAAAAATGTCCCCTTCGACTCCTTTATGGCGACCGTAAACAAGACGAGGAACTTATTCTCTTTTACAAGTGGCAACAATGCCTGGCGACCTAGACTTGATGGAGATGTCATAGTTCAAGACCCACTGATCTCTGTTTCCGATGGATCGTTTGCGAAGGTTCAGTACATGTTCGCGAATTGAGGTTATGAGCTGGCTAAGCGAATTTTCTAGATTCCCATTGTAACTGGAGACGATGATGACGAGGGGACGTAAGCTGATTTCACAACGACTGCTCATTGAGAAGACTGAAACCTGATTATCTTTGCAGACTATTCTCGCTTTCCACGACCAACATCACGTACTTCTGTCTCCCTGAAAATATAGGCATCCTGTCTGACGCTCAACTAGGACGAATGCAGAATTTCTCGATTATATCAACTCCAAGTAGGCCGAGCCAGCCTGTCTCTCTGATCTGACAACCATTACAGCTATATTCCATTGGCTACACGCGCCCAAATCCAAAAATTAGGGCTCTTGTATCCCGACGATCCAACGCAAGTACGTGATACCTTTTCCAATTCGCCGCGTACTCTCACTGAGTTCACGACAAGGGATCTCCGTTCGACACAGGAACCGCGAATCAGTTGACGCACGTTCTCATTTCCAAGAGGTTGAGTGTGATAATTAATGGCGCATCCAGACCTGAATTCAAGCGGCTTGCGGCCTTCCAGGGCGACCACTTTTTTGTTGCCCATCGTAGATTTTTCCTTGAGCACGCATCCGGACGGCAGAATACCTGGAGTTATCGTAATTCCGTTTCTATCGTAAATACTCGTGACTCAAGGATCTCTTTAAGTTATCAAACGCGGAAAGTCGATACCATTCCTCGGGGCAGTGCACGGCGGCGATATAGGAATATGGTTCCCGACCAATAGCAATGACACCATTGGCGCGGATATCCTTGGTAAGAATTATTACTCTCGTGCAAAATACATATCCTCAATACCGCTTGTCGTCCAGTTAACTTTATCAACACCCTCGACCCGAATAGGTCAGCGGCCTCCCAAAGCGGCGCGCGCCTTCCCGTCTTGTGGCCGAAGTGGAAGTCTGCATCTCGAGCGCTCCTCACCTTGAGCGATCCGGCAATAGTCAATATCACCACCGATAACTTCAGGGCCGACGCGATGAGATACCTGAGTGATCTGCTGTTGAAGGAGGCTCTCGCAAAAAAGTAAGAAAATCCCGCTAAACTGTTCGGCCCAAATTTTTTGTCCATGAGCTAGTTAGTGTATGTATGTTTTACATGCCCAGTGTGAAACATGATACGAGTTTCCGTTCCGACAAGCATGCAGCGCAGGACTTGTAGTCTCTCTTGACAGCTGCTTCAGTATTTCTAACTCGTACCTCGTTTACTGAACATAAAGTCAGCTTTCAAGTTTGTAAATTACCTAGTTACATGTCTCACACCATGGCGAAATTGAGAATTGATTCAAACTCAGAAGGTTCTGACATAACTTACGAACCAACACTGAAGCCAGATGCCTGTTTGAATGAACCATACATAGGTTGTGCGGAGTTAGACGAATCAATTCATGATCAAGCGCCGAAAATCGAACTGCTCCGAGATGCGTTTGATCGGCGCAGCTACTCCGCCCGCATTGTCCCCTCATCACAATTCTCAATCTGCGGCCGAGCTAGGCTCCCTGAAAGCCTATTATTCACCCACCGCTGACTGATCGACTCAACACTGCCCACGAGTCCGTCGTGAGCCAGTATATCTCCGACCATCTCGGACTTCCCAATGAGGAACCGAAGACAGACCATTTGAATGGCACCACCGAGAAGTGCGCAGCGAGTGCCGCGTGAATTCATTCCACATAACATAGAATATATATTTTGACACTCAGACTATCCACCAACAGACATGTTTTCCCCAAAACTAAAAAGTTGAAAAATAAAACAAAAGTTTAATAGTGGCAGCAAGGCCAAATAACGCGTCAAATAACGCCTTGAAATTCCATGGCAAATAATTTCCAGGCGCAAAAATGTATTACTACTATGATAATAATTGATTTTAACTGTGTAAAATCTATCTGTTGAACTGTCTAAATGGTCCTGAAAAAGTGTACCTGTGTGCGTCTGCGGTGGAAAGTCTTTGAACAATGTAATTTTCATTTTACCTCCACCTCACTAAAAACACACATAAAGCGCTGCGTGGGGGAGATGATTGTTCTTGACTAGACATAAACACTGAAGTTCTTGCACACGAATAAAATGTAATATAATAAATTTGACGTAATGAAACTGTGACAAGTCTCCACTAATATTTTATAACTTACGAGGATCACTCTGAGGGACTTCTGAAAATGCAATCCCAAGGGGAGTTGACGCGTCAAACACGTCCCGATCTCGGATTATGCTGGACCGAAGAGAGCCATAGAATTCCAGAAAAAGAAGCTGGCGTTGAGCCGAGCTATACTGATCGACTTAACACTGCCCACTGCTTACTGCGGTGGCAGGATGCGGCGGAATGCTAGGAATCTCCTCTGATTCTGATCTCAACGGTCTTTGTAAACCCGCACGTACCGGCCCCCCGGAATCTGTTTTCCACCGAGGCCACTTATAAGGGTATACCCTGCCAGTATCTACCCACTCTCGAAGCTCAATGCAGCTCAATTTATTGTTAACCTTCCTGTTTTCTGGCCATGTCGCAGCAACCTCACCAATGGTCGCCCTTCAATACGGACAATTCGTGGGCAGGAATGACGGAAATCTAACGAAATTCCTAGGCATCCCATTCGCTCAACCTGCGTATGATACACGTATTCTACATTTTTTCCCGAGATGACGTCCAGCAGGTTACGTTTTGAACTGCCAAAACTCCCGAAGCGTTTGCATGGTTTGCAAAACGCAACGGACTTTGGAGCAGCATGTCCTCAGCAAGCCCTTTCTATCCCGTTCAGGGTCGCCAACTACAGCATGATCTCTGAGGACTGTGTGTTGCCCTGTCTATATGATATATTCTCTCATAACTATCCTGCAGGCCTTACGCTCAACGTTGTCGCGCCCAGCTCAGCAAATCCTAAATCTAAGCTTCCGGTATTCGTGGTAAGTATGGCTAGGGGATTCTGTAACTTAACCATCATCTTAATATTTACTAGTGGTTTTACGGTGGTACGTTCAAATTTGTTGAGACCGGCCGTTAAGCTGAATACAATCGACCGATGTCTAGGAGGTTTCCAACTGGGAAATTCCGCCGACACAGATGTGGGCCCACTGGTTGAACGATCTATGACCAGTGGTGAACCCATAATTGTCGTCACCCCGAATTACCGTGTCAGCGGTACGTGACCTGCCTCCATCTATTCCGCCACGTAACATTGAATATATCAGCTTTCGGATTCCTGGGTGGGAACGAAGCAGGCTCTGCTGGAATTAGCAATCTCGGGCTGAGAGACCGTGCGTGTTCCGGAAACCACCCGAGTTCGAATTTAATTTGACGACGGTTTAGAGATATTTGCCCTTCAGTGGGTGAAACGACACATCAGCTCTTTTGGTGGCGATCCTACCCGTGTGGTCATGTCAGCATTCTTCCTCGTTGTCGGTACGCGCACCTTCCTGACGGCTAAAAATAGTGGCGGAATAAGTGCTGGAGCGATCTCAGTCGGCATGCTTCTTCTTTCCAACCGCCAATATTCGAACACCTTGTTCCACGGTGCCTTCATGGTAGGCACACACATCTGCCTCTCGTATATCCAAACTGGTGTTTTATATTAGATGTCCGGGTCGCCAATAACCACTGGCTCCGTCGCTGATGGGCAGCCTTACTATGATGAACTGGTCGTCGCAAACAATTGTACTGGGTCGACAGACTCACTCGACTGCCTTAAACGTGTCCCCTTCGATTCTTTCATGGCCACTGTAAACAACACGATCGACGAATTTGCTTACTCGAGTGCTGCAATTATCTGGCGTCCCCGCGTTGACGGAGATGTCATCGTTCAGAACCCCCTCATCTCTGTCTCCGAAACATCGTTTGCCAAGGTGAGCTATGTGTTCGAAATTCGTGTTCATGTGGTGACGAGTAGAATCTTATGTAGATTCCCATTATGACCGGGGACACTGATGACGAGGGCACGTAAGTTACTTTCTTTTCTTCACAGCAGTCAAACAACAACGAGCTCCATTGTCTTTGCAGAATGTTTTCCCTTGCAAATTTGAATATAACGTACTTGAGCTTTTCCGATAATCCGCATACCTTTCTAACACCTCCCAGGACCAATTCGGAATTTCTCGAATATATACATTCCAAGTAAGACTTGCTATTTCAGTACAGCCTATTCCACTTTCAACCTAATACACATCTAGTTATCTCCCCTACAGCACGCCCTCCCACATCCAACGGTTAGGGATACTATATCCCGATGATCCAACCCAAGTGCGCACTTGTCTCATGTCTCCCTTCCCCGCCTCATTAAATCTTATTCAACATAGGGATCTCCCTTCGATACTGGGAGCGAGAATCAGCTGTCGTGCGCTCAATTTTTTGCGGGAGGTCAATAGCTACTAATCAGCGCCCAGACCTGAATACAAGCGACTAGCCGCTTTTCAGGGTGATTTGATTTTCATTGGCCCTCGGCGGTTCTTCCTCGAGCATGCATCCACGCGACAAGATACATGGAGTTATTGTAATGCCTGATCCACCTCTTCCGGAGAGTAGGAACTGATGGATCATTTCAGTAAGCAAACGAGGGAAGACGACGTCAATACTGGGAGCATTCCACAGTGGCGATATCGACGAATGGTTTTCAACCAATATCACGGAAACTGTTGGTGTGGATGCCCTTGGTAAGCACCGTCAATTCTTCCAAAGAACTTTTCTCAAAAATTCGGTCAGTCACTTTGTCAACACGCTCGATCCCAATCGGTCAGCAGGCCCGAAAAATAAATCGCGACTCCCTGTTCTTTGGCCCAAGTGGAAGATTGGATCGTCGTCGCTTTTGACTTTCATTGACCCTGACATTGTAAACATCACCGCCGAGAACTTCAGGATTGACGCTATGAAGTTCTTGAATGATCTACTTCTGAAACTAGCTCTCGAAAAGAAGTAGACAGACAGGAGCTATTAGATATTTAAATCATGAGCATAGTTTCAACTCCATCGAATTTCATTCTATTATTGCCACCTTATTGCAGCCGCTTACTACATAGTCAACAATCTTATTTTTTTTGGCGCTGCGCGAGGCTCTGCTTTCAAATTATGAAAGTCTTGTTCTTAGGCCGCATATGTCTGTTCACAGAAGAATTCTTTGGATGTTCCACTTCTTCAGGGTGCGACGCGACGAGGTGTGTAGCCATCATGACATCAGTGGCAGTGCTACATAGCCCAAATAAGGAAGTTTGATCCGAAACACAACCGAGACAACATGAGCCTAATGAAGATGACATGCTCCTATACTGAGTGCGTTGAAGCGCTATGGGTCTACGGCTGTCTCAGATTTGCGGGCGAACGGATCTACGGATCTATCGATGGAGGTCACTTATAAGGGTACGCCCGTCGCGGTACGCCCTGACAGTCCTGAGCTCTATCTCGAAGTTCAATGTTGCTCACTCTCTTGTTTCCCTTCCTCCTTTCTGGCCATGTCACTGCAACCTCACCAAAGGTCTCCCTCCAATACGCACAATTTGAGGGCAGCAATGTCGGAAATCTGACCAAATTCCTCGGCATCCCATTTGCTCAACCTGTGTACGCGTACCGTACTTCTATATCACAAGTTTCCAAGCTGACATCTAATAGTTCACGCTTTGAACTGCCAAAGCTCCCAAAGCGACTGCATGGGGTCCAGAACGCGACGGCTTTTGGAGCCGCTTGTCCCCAGCAAGCCGTTTCCCCGGGAAGTCCGCTCAAGCTCGCGAACTATAGCGCCATCTCTGAAGATTGTGCGTAGCCTGAAGATATATAATATATTCTCTGATCATTATCCTGCAGGTCTCACGCTCAACTTATTCAAGCCCAGCTCTGCGAATACTAAATCAAAACTTCCGGTATTCGTGGTAAGTATGGCTACGAGATTCTGGCATACACTAACAATCCTACGAATATTATCTTCCAGTGGTTCTATGGCGGTACGTCATTTGAAGCGAGGTTTCGGTTAAATTAAATACAAGCGATTCTAGGTGTTTTTCCAACTGGGCAATTCCGCGGACAACGATGTTGGCCCACTAGTTGAACGATCTATAAGCAGCGGCGAACCAATAATTGCCGTTACCCCCGAATTATCGCGTCAGTGGTAGGTGGCCGCATCCTACCACGCCACATAGCATTGAATATACTAGCTTTTGGTTACTTGGGCGGAAAAGAAGCAGGTGCCGCTGGAATCAGTAATCTCGGGCTGAGAGACCGTGCGTGTTTTAGGATCCATGGGAGTTCGAATTGAAGCTGACAAAGGTTCAGAGATATTTGCGCTCCAGTGGGTGAAACGCCACATTCACGAGTTTGGCGGCGATCCTAATCGTGTGGTAATGTCCGCATTCCACTTCATTACCGGTATGCGCACATTCCTGACGTCTAAAAAAAGTGGCGGTATGAGTGCTGGAGCGATCTCAGTCGGCATGCTGCTTCTTTCCAACCGTCACCATTCGAATACTCTATTTCATGGGGCCTTGATGGTAAGCACCATCTTCATACCTCCAACGTGATTCCTGACTGTGTGTATCAGCTGTCCGGGTCGCCGATAACCTCTGCCTCGGTCGCCGATGGGCAGGGCGTCTACGATCAATTGGTCGCGGCAAACAATTGTACCGGGTCGTCGGACTCACTCGACTGCCTGAAACGTGTCCCCTTCGATTCCTTCATGGCGACTGTCAATCACACGAGCGACGAATTTGCTTACTCGAGTGCCCAACTTACCTGGCGCCCCCGCATTGACGGAGATGTCGTCGTCCAGGACCCATTGATCTCTGTCTCCGAAAAGGCATTTGCCGACGTGAGCTGCGTATCCAAAATTTGTGTTCTTGAGCTGAAGAATAGCGTCCCATCCATTTTAGATTCCAATCATTACCGGGGACGCAGATGACGAGGGCACGTAAGTTACTTCCATTTTTTCACAGAAGCAAAAATAAAACAAAACAAAACTGATATCTATCATCTTTGCAGAATCTTTTCACTTTCAAACTTGAACATCACGTACTTGAACCTTTCGAAGAACCCGCATCTTCTTTTGACCCTTGTCCAGGAACAATGCGCAATTTCTCGAATATATACATTCCAAGTAAGTCTCGTTATATCCCTCCAGCTTACACGTTTGCCAACCCAATAAACATCTAGTTATATACCTCTCAGCACGCCCTCCCAAATCCAACAGCTGAAGACCCTATATCCGGAGGACCCAGCCCAGGTCCGCACTCATCTCATGCCTGCTTCCCCACCTCGCTTAACTTTATTCAATACAGGGCGCTCCGTTCGACACAGGAAGCGCTAATCAGTTGTCGTGCGCACTATTTTTTCCGGGAGGTCAATCGCTACTAATCGCATTTGGACCATGGATACAGACCCGAATACAAGCGGCTAGCCGCTTTTCAGGGTGATTTGATATTCGTTGGCCCTCGACGGTTCCTTCTCGAGCATGCATCCACCCGACAAAATACCTGGAGCTATCGTAATAGCTGTCTCTTAACCCCGAGAGAACAGGAATTGACGGATCTTTGTAGTGAGCAAACGGGGGAAGACCAGGTCGCCACTAGGCGCATTTCATAGTAGTGATCTCGAGGAGTGGCTTCCAACCACTTCCAAGGTAACTTTTGGTGTGAATGCACTTGGTGAGCACTATCAACGGTTCCAAAGATTTTCTCTCAAGAATCTGCTCAGTTAACTTTGTCAACACGCTTGATCCCAATCGGTCCGCGGGTCCAAAAAACAGTTCGCGACTCGCTGTCCTCTGGCCCAAGTGGAAGCCCGAATCCTCGTCGCTTTTGACCTTTAGTGATCCCGACACGGTCAATATCACTGTCGAGAACTTCAGGGTTTACGCGATGAAGTATTTGAATGATCTCGTTCTGAAAGAAGCCCTTGTCAAAAAGTACACCGATGGCCACCATCACGGTTAGATATTTGACTGAACCGTAGTTTTTCATCTTCGGTCCGTAACATAAACCTGTTTATAATTTACAACCACGCTCAAAATTTGTATGGTTTAGTATGTTTTGTACGTAGGACAAATCCATTTGATGCCTTTCTGCTCAATGATGAGCGCACTGATCTATAGGCGATCTGCGAAGTGAAGTCAGCACGTTTGCAAGTTGAATGTGGAATTGCGGAAAGAATAATGAAGTCAGAACAGAAAAATAATACAATTCGTCTCATGCGCCGCAGCGTCGAAGTGAGCTGAGTTATTCTTTCATCATAAAGAACGGAACGAAACAGAAAGAACACAACAATGAAGTAAAAAACTCACCCATCAATTGTCGGTAAAGACCGGGTCGACTGCATTTCTTTTTTACATAAGCAGCATTGCCGCCCGACCAAAAGAGGATTGGGTAGCTTTCCCTAGTCCCATATCTGAGAATAAGATGTTAGCACTGAATTGATACTGAATATGAATTAGGGAAAGAATAGTGAAGTCAGAAAAATAATACAATTCGTCTCATGCGCCGCAGCGTCGAAGTGAGCTGAGTTATTTTTTCATCATGAAAAGACAAGAAGAAAGGAATAAGACAGAGTCGACAGCTCACCTTTTCGCATCTGTTCCCTGCACCGAGGGGGAGAAAAAGGCAATGCGACTGTATGATGCAAAGTGAAATCGGGTCGGTCATATGAGATGAGGGTGGACTCACCAGTCCGAAGTCACGCTCGACAATTCTGCGAGGACGTTTGTCACAGTAATGGCAGGCCCTGAAGCTACAAGACGATTAAGCCCCTTGCCACCGTCATTACAAGCTCACGAGCTTGCAATTGGAGGCAGAGCGTCTTCGCCAACGCACCCGAAAGGAGCTGCTCTGATGTGCACCCATAAATATCGATAGTTTGAAGATTCAAGTCGATGGCAAAAGGGATGTCGTTTTTTTTTGGTGGCGTAAGCAAGACGGACTTTGAAGTTTGACAGCTGGTCAGGATTGTGGGAGCAGATTACGAATGCCGACCGGGCCGAGGCCGACCCTTCCTTTCAAGCGATTTTGGCGCCCATGGTCCGGGTGGGGACAGTATCGCTCTGTCTCATAATTTCCTTGCATAATACTATGTATTTCAAAAAGTAAGCACACTCCAGACTTCGTACACTTCGTTCTCTCTTTAAGAGGTATTATATATTAAATCCAATCCAATAATCCAATCGTTCAGTCGAGGAGCTCAAGCGCCTCAAGGATTTGACGTTCAGCCAGCGCGCGACGGAGCGCACGCGCTGCCCGGGTGCCAACTGCCTTCTGAGCACCCTTGTCAGCGGCTGCTGCTGGTTAATAACATGGAGATACAGACGGTAGAAGCAGACGAACCTTTCTTTCCGCCCTTGCGTCCCTTGCCCTTGCGCCCACCAGTCGCTGCTGCAGTGTTTCCTGCAGGAGCAGCTCCGGCAGCGGCATTTCCTGCTGCAGCAGCACCGTTTCCGGCGGCGGCAGCGGCGTTTCCAGCGGCGGGAACCGCAGGAGCTCCTGCAGCTTTTGCGGCGCCTGTCGCTCCTGTAGCACCGGCAGCGGCTCCGGCAGCCCCCGCTCCGGCAGCTGCTGCAGCGCCAGCTGCTCCCGCTGGGGCAGTAGCGCCTCCCGCTGGGGCAGTAGCGCCTCCCGCGGCGGCGGCCTGTGACCTGTAAACAGAGTGAGTTTGGCTTGAGTAGAACGTGAATTACACTCACAGAACAGTGCATCCTCCAAAGCCGGAGGTGGTCTAGCGGAAAAACGCAAGTTATTTCTCGGTCAATGGACGAAGTTTTGGGCTAAATAAACACCTTGACAGATACGAGGCAAAGGTTACCCGCGGCACCACCGGTGCACTTTGTGCCAGCCGAAACCGATATAGTTATCTGTGGCTGGGTTAACTCTAAGACGATGGAGTACTATCTCGGAACATACCTGATCCGACTGGACTTTCGTTGGGTTGGCGTTTCCGTTCTTCGTCACGGTCCCCGGAACAAAATTGGCTCCCTTCCCGGTGGCATCAACCGTCACGGATACGGAGGTCGATCCGTCACCGCCACTAGATTGTTTAAGTATTAACGAACGATCAGCGTGACATGTGGAAGGAGGGACATACGCGTTGAAATTCTGGGTTTGGGATTAACGGGGTTGGCATTTAATTAATATCTGTACAACATACCTGAACGGCAAAAGTGGCGGTCCCGTCTGCGTTGAGCGGAACCGCTGCCCCAGCGTCGATCGCTCCAAGATTTCCGTTTCCGCAAGGCTTTTGGGCTGAAGGGCGTTGAACGTCATTACGCACAGGTGTGCCTTTGACACCGAGAACTGGGACCGGGACAGCGTGTGCGGAGGCCTGAGCGACGAGCGCGAGCATGATAGAGGCATAAGCCAAAGCCGACTTCCCACAGTTGAACATGTTGGTAAATGAAGAATAGGATGGATGGAAAAAAAGAATGAAGGACTGAATGGAGTAGGAACCGGTCCTATAGAATTTGCAAGGAGAAGTGAAGGGAGAGGAAACAAGTGGAGACCTGGGGCATCGACATGTTTCTCCGGCATGTTTTAAAGCAATTTTGGCGCAAACTCCATCAGACGTTTGCGATGTCAGTATCCACACGGGCGGTACTCTGATGGACTCCGTGGTTACGGGTCTGTCTAATCATCCGCATGGCTCGGCATCCGGCATATGCCCGTCCCTTGACCTCTGCGCTTTGGGAATGTCAATTAGAGTCATTCTAAATTCAGCCCGCATTGTCGCACCTCTCCTGCGCAGCCGAGTGTGTCCTTTCTGCAGATTTATAGCCCATACCGCAACCATGGGGGCCCCGGCAAGATCTCAGATCTGGCGGCATGATCAGAACAAATGATTGGTACCACAGCCATGGAGATGATCCCCTGACAGCCTCAGGTTCGGTTATCCCAAATTTCGAATTCGAACCCTTCACGCCGCCTGCAGGCCTGAATCCTGAGCATTAGTTCTTTTGAAGAGGTTTTCTTTTCATGGGTTCTGCACGCAGCCCCTACTTATCAGCACACGGGCGACACGCGGGGGACACGGCGTATATTACCGACCAGCGACCGATCAGCATGTGAGGGAATATAATGAGCCAGGAACCAGATCCGGTGCCAATCCGGTGGAGCGTGGGCCCCTTGTTGCGGTATTTATAGCCATGAAAAATACCTGCGACTTCGTACTTCGCTATTGAAAGAAGAAGAAGAGTAAATACTATGCCAGGTTTGCTCTTCGCTGGATCTAGGTCAAAACCGTGAACTCTGGAATACCTGATGCTCTCGCCTTGCTCTCGGACCTCGGTGAAGCTGTTTATATCCTAGTTCCATCCAAGTTCCATCTGAAACTTCGGTTTACGTATACCTAAAAATAGACGTTGTTGAACTGGGTATCAGACATATTGTGCAAGATTGGACGATTTTTGCAGAGGTGGCAAAAAGAAAAGTCAACATACGAGCTGGCCGAATAAAATTTAGCCATGTTCATGCAGTGTGAGACGCGTGTGGGATGACGAGATTATTTATTATATGTACGCCAGTTCAAGGTAAAAGTGAACCTTGTGCATAGCCCTTCGTACTATTATATCATTAATGTGCACGGGAAGAAAATTACACTGCTGGTTCCAGGGTCGATTCTATCCGAGAGTCGTCGTTGTACGCAGGTGGTGGGATGACCCGCGCATTTTCTGCGCGCAGCAGATTGATCCGGTGCTGTAGCGCCGCAATCTGAGCCTCGGTCGAACTCTCCTGCTGCTGAGCTTCCAGCTGTGCGAGGAGGTCGTTGAGATCGCGGATATAATGAGCACGGGCGCTGTACGGTCCATTATACGATAGCTGAGATGCCGATCGCGAGTGTGGCTGGAGTGGTGGCCCCAGAGTAAGAAAAGTGTGCCCACCATGTTTTGAGGGGCGTTCGCCTGCAGTGGATAAAGACACGGGAATTTCAGGAGATGTCGAGGATGATTGGCGAAGGGAGACGAAAGCTGTGGTGTCAAAAGAATTTAATACAGGTTCGCAAAGTAAAAAGTTTATGAGTCCTACCATCAATCTTCTGGGAAGAAAGGTCGTTGGAAGACGGCCGGGAAGCCCTCCGTCGTCGCAGAAACAGATAGAGGATAACGAGGCATATGACAACGAGCCCGGCTACTATGCATGCTAGGATAAGCGCGACAGGTATCGCGCGCTTTGAAGAGGGAGGGTCGGCCGTGGCGGCAAAGTTTGGTTTCAGTGCTAGCGAATCGAAAGACGGGGAGTATAATATATAATCGAACATGAATCCCTGTGCTCCCTCGACGTTCGTCACATTCATCGCCAAGGTATGATTTCCTGCAGCTAGGTTCGACGCACTGAAAAACATGAAGTTGGGCTGATCATCAAAGAGTGGTTTGGTGGGGGTGGGAGGGAAGCTGAGGCTCGTAGACGTGCCGTCGAGGACAAAAGTAGCATCGACGGAACCAGGTACTGCCCACTGAAATACACCATGTACTTCTATGCTAGTGCCTGCAGAAATTTTATGAGCCAAGCGTTGAAGAATCGGAATAAAAAGGCATGTACCAGCAAATTGGAAAGTAAATGAATCTCCTACGGTGATACTTTGGTGCGCGGCATTCTGGAACGGTAACCCAGGCGCATATCCGTGCCCGGTCTCAAATAAATTTGTGTTCTGAATCCACTTTCCCGAGTAAATCAATTCCGGGCTATTATCGTCCACGATAATTGTGGTGCTTTTCAGTGGCGTCGAAGGTCCCGCAGTTACCACCGCATAATCGAGATCGATGAACACCATATTGTCTAGTGACACTGTGTGCGTCGCATCGGAGAGTGGTGGGGATGCATACCACTGACGATATTGCTGCGGCGCAGGATATGCAGCAGGGTGTGGGGGATCGCCATCTATGGCGACAGTGAATGTCTGCGCCTTATCGCTAGGCGATGTATTGCCGTAAAATACTACGGATGTTCCTAACCATCATTACAGGAGATTCAGAAAGGATTGATTCTTGGATTAATGAGACACACCCTGGAATGTAAAATTAAATGCCCCAAATGGTCCAGCGTTGGCGGTCCCAGCGGCAAACGAAGAGTTGCCACCAACCCAGTGCGCGCTGGGACTCGGTCCCCATATGTTCGCACCAGCGTACTGCATAGCAGTATCGTCCACTAGGATCATAACTTGCGAAGTGCTCGCCATTTCCTATCGAGAAGAATGCTGAGCGCAGCTGAGCAAGTGATACGAGGAAGAATAAAGCAATCTTATATGAACAAAAGGATGTCGGGGTCGACATACTTGGGTAGTCCCGGTGCCGACGAAAGTACGAGCGCCCAGATAGTCGGTTTCAAAGACAACAGTCGTTGCTTCCATAAGGAATCCCCGAGTACAAAGCGCCGCTGTTTGATGCCCGTAAGACACAACCCAAGGAAAATCCTTTTCCGCCTTCTGCAAATCGGATGTGATGTATAAGAAGCACAGTAAGCCGAGTTTTGATCGCTGGCGGTTGAAGTGGCAAAGCAGTGTTCTGTCGGTGTCGGCATGCCCGAGCCACACGTTGGCGTATAAACCAAAAGTGCCCCTGGTCTTGCTTACTTATAATGAATATAACCGGCGGAGAGACGCTGGGATACTAGGTGAGTTATCGGTAATACAGACAGGCACGGACCTACTTGAATGGCGTTGGTAGTATGTTCGCAAAGACAACAGTCTTTGCTTCCATAAGGAATCCCAAAGTACAAAGCGCCGCTGTTTGATGCCCGTAAGACACAGCCCAAGGAAAATCCTTTTCGGCCTTCTGCAAATCGGATGTGAAGTATAAGAGGCACAGTAGGCCAAGTTTTGATCGCTGGCGGTTGAAGTGGCAAAGCAGTGTTCTGTCGGTGTCGGCATGCCCGAGCCACACGTTGGCGTATAAACCGAAAGTCCCCCTGGTCTTACTTACTTATAATGAATATAACCGGCGAAGAGACGTTGGGATACTAGGTGAGTTATCGATAATACAGACAGACACGGACCTACTTGAATGGCGTTGGTAGTATGTCCGTAATGCTCCGACTCGGAGTCTGAGTCAGGATCACCGAATCCGAATAAGTAACGCCGCCCGATTAAGTTTCCTTGGCAAAAACTCACCAAACATGCATATGGGCGTTGAGAATTGAGCGCTGAGCACTGGCTTTCGGACAGTCGCGGATATTTCTTGTAATTGGGAGTTTATAAATCAAAATGCTGTGGCCACATGAAAATAAATCGATGTCGAATTATCGATGGGCCCCCAGGGACAGCGTCTTCGATTTCCGATTCTGCATCATGATTTCGGGGTCACCGAGGCAACTCGGTGGAACTGGGTTCGGGAACGTCGCTTGTTAAACGAAAATCGAGATGGATATTGAGCTTGAACTTGGTTTGTTGAGTGCCTGGTGGCATGGTCGGCGCATCGACGACCGCCAGGAGTGGCTTCTTGGGCAGCATTTAGCAGGAGGCAAGCAGAAATAAAGCGCTAGCTCTGACTTGCTTTGGCACAGGAATTTCCAGCTGGCGTCAATTGAGCGTTGAAAGCAAGTGCCTGCCGGGTCAAGAGGTCGCAGATCTCTGGATCTGACACACTATCAACAACACGTGACGACCCCCCCCCCCCCCCCCCCAAATATTTGGACACAAACACACATACACGATCACCATCAATTGCCACTGATTGGCCGCCCTCTCGCGAGACTTGTCCCGAAGTCGAGTTGGTAGCACACCTACTATCGATCACCCACCTTTGCAAAAAGAAATTGATGGGAGTGCTACTCAAGCATTTGGAGTCGGATTCCTCTAAAATTTAGACAGAGTTCAAGCTATGGGCCTCAATGCTGCCCTCGAAAATTTCCAGCATTTACTGGCACCTGGGGGTGGAGATATAAGCATGCCGATAAGGGGTCCGTTTTTGATGCTTTTTGACCCACCTTTGCAAAAAAACATCACGCTGTCACTCCTCTGCCGATCAG
Organism: Mycena rebaudengoi; assembly: GCA_029282285.1. Lineage (NCBI taxonomy): Eukaryota > Fungi > Basidiomycota > Agaricomycetes > Agaricales > Mycenaceae > Mycena > Mycena rebaudengoi. Next base: position 403,551 of record JARJCX010000016.1, on the reverse strand, counting down.
GCCGACGTTTCAGCAAAGCTTTTGGTACGTTACGTACCGAACGCAGTGCCGAGCGGAGTTTGAATTTCGCTTCGGGTTTGTCACGCGTTGAAAACGACAGTTGGACACAAAATAGAAACAGGTTTTTATTCAACAAAAAATATGGTCGTACAGAGGAGACCTCTAAGATTTACCTCCAATTTTTCGGGAGTCCAGGCATTGAGTGTAGCAAGAGGTATAAAAGGCCGAGCGTGTTTACACCTGTTTAAGGCTCAATTTTGACAGGTTTTGATTTTTTTCCGAGGTTGTCTGGACACTAACCAACTAGAGACTTCAGTTGTATACCCATAGAGTATGGAAGAGCTCATATATATTTTATCTAAGGGATAGAGCAAGAATTTAAGTCGCTAAAAAAGTTTTTTGCAAAGGTAGGCATTTTTGCAAAGGTGGGCCATCGATAGTAGTGCTCCCTAGCAGCTTATCTCCACCCAAACTCTCTACTTCCTCACCGTGAGTGAACGACAACACACCGATGCTGGTGTAAACCTGCACAAACATCCCAATTGAGTGCCCATTGGATTGCCGAGAAAGTACAATTTTCCGCAGCACTTGGTGGAACGACATCCGGGCTGGAGAACGCTGATATCTAGCTTCGTTGATACCATCTGAATCTCTGGCGATGAACAGTTGGGCTTGAAGATTCCAGCCGATAAAATTATTGTCTTGACCCCCGAGACACCACAGCCGCCAAAGTCACCCGATAGCCGTAAGCGTTCCGCTACGTGTCTTCAGAACTCCCCCAGTCGTCACAACCACAAAGAGAATGAAGACCCAAACGATGCCTGACCATTATTGAAGAAGATTTGTTTGATGTTTAACGGGAAAAACCTATTTTAACATGTTGTAATACTTATATTAGCCTTGTATAGTGTATACCAGAGCTTCAGGCATGCTTTTGGTACTTCAATCCATCGAATATTTGTGTTCATACACCGTTTATTTTCGATTCGTCGTCGAAAACAGTCAGTGCCAAAAGGGGAAATCACAAGTGCACGTGTTGTTGATAGTGTGTCAGATCCAGAGATCTGCGACCTCTTGTGCCGGGTTCTCCCGGCCAATCACAGTCACACAGCCGTCACACTTCTCCCGCCTTCGCCCGCTCACCATGAATCTGCCACACACGCCCCGCTCTCGCCCTAACCAAATAATACAACCCACCGTATAACCGAGGCGCTCCCCGCCTCCTCGTACACAAGCGCGTCCACTCAAATTCTTAGTTCTTGACAGTGTCTCGAGAGTCCAGCCGCAATTTACCTTCCAGCCAACTTCCAGCCATGACACACTTGGATTGGATCCTCTGAGAGCCGCCCGACGGACAGGCTTGCTTGCTTGACTCACTCATCGCCACCTCGTCCCCCCTTCCTCCCATCCGCCCACTCTCCCCCATCCTCTCCACCCTCCCCCCTCCCATGTTCCCTCTCCCCTTCGCCCGATCTACCGATCTCCCACTCCCACTCCCTCCCCTCCCCTCCCTACTCCTTCCACACCGTTCCGTTCCGTTATGTTTTTTTTTTTCGCTGGCGTGCCGCGCTCTACCCGCACGCCCTTCGCTTTGACCTCGTCGCGGGGCGGGTATCTCTTGAAGCTGCGACGGTCGCTTCGCGGGTGGGCTCTCGTCTGGCGGCTTGCACTCAGCAGCGCGGAGTATTGGCCGTCTTTCTGACGCGCGCGCGTCTTTTTGGCCGGTTAACGACATGCGGAGCTGCAGCACCCGTGCCCGCTCATTCACATAGCGTAACTCGAGCTTCAGCCATTTCGGCAGGCCTGACATCTGCTCCTTTTCATTTGGTGCCTCCATTTTCCTTCGCCGCGCTCCTCTCCCCTCCCATTCGATCCCGCTCCTCATCTACGTACCTGTTAGGTGCTCGTCACCACTCGCGTGCCCAGGGGGCTTTTGGCTTTACACTGCCGCCGTCCCAGCCAGCACGACTGTTATGGCGGCTTTGATTTTCGGCTTGTGGATTTATGGGCCGCGGGCGCCACCCACGTCAGCGATCCGTGACTCCGTCATGGAGCGATCCGTTGTCTCATGCAACGATCTGCATAGAGGACGCGGACGCGCGCCCGGACTGCGTCCCCGGTAGGGCGAGGTCGTCGGGGCGCGTGGCGTCATCGAATTTTTGAGAGGGCGAGTACCACTTGTCGGCGGCGTGCCAGCCACTTGTTTTCTCTCTTCTTTTTGGCTTGGAGGTGCTCGCCGTGCTTCGACACGTGCGTCAGCCATTCTAGAGGCGTCGGCGCCTTCTTGCTTTCTTCCCTTCCTTGTCTCGTCCTTCTCCTCCGCTGGGCGCGTGTGCCGCTGCCTGATTCGGCTTTTTTATTTCACCTTCTTTTCGCCTATCCATTCGTCGCTCCTTTCCCCTCCCCTCAGATCCGTTCCACTCTCGCCCTTCCTCCTCTCTGTCCTCATGAAACCTCCGTTCCTCCCTCATTCCGTCCGTTCCCATTCGTTGGTGTCCCGCGCGCTGCGTTCTTCGCTTTCACCGCGTCTCGGTGCGGCTGTGGCTTTGCGCACTCACCTCGCTCCCTCCAACCCCTTCTTTTTTCTCTCACTCCTTCCCCTTCGCTCGTCTCGTCTCTCAGGCGTCTTCTCCCCTCCCCCCCCTTGTCTTGCCCTCATCCCCTCCCTCCTTCTCCTTTCGCGCCCATCCTCTCACTCCTCCTACTCCCCAATCTCCCCTTCCCTCCCATTGCTGTCGCGTTGTTTTGTTCTGCTGCCGTGCCCCTCCGCGCTCACGAGCCCACGCGGCCTTTGGCTTCGGCCTTGCTGCGCGCTGTTGCACAGCTTTGACTCTGCGGTGCGCGTTTGTGGGCTGCCACGGCGGCGAGATCTGGATCTCTCATCCCTGGTTCTTTTGCTTTCGCCTCCTCTTTCCCTTCCGGCCTGCCTTCCGACATTCGTCCATCCTCTCATTCTTTCCCGCATCGGCTCGTCCCACTTCCGACCGTGGATGGCTCGCCTGCGCAGGGGCACGTCACGGAGAGAATGTCGGCGCGCACGGATGGGGCCACATCGAAAGAACGAGCGCGTGGGTGTTTTCTTGATATTGAGCTGGCGGACGTCCTCGCCTGCGCACTGGTCGGTGGCGGACTCATATTGGGCGGAGGATGAGGATGGCCTTCCTGATCACGCTCGTCTTGTGTACGACGCTAGCGAGTATCATCTCGGCGTAAGCCCATTGGGGGCACATGGAATTTGCGTGCCGTGCTCACGCAGCTTATAAATTGGATATCACACTTGGGGGGATTCCCAGCAGCGGGTGTATGCTCGCCTGTTCAACTTTCTCCCCATCTGTACTTCCATATTTACTAGTGGCCATCCGTAGTCTCTTAGATTGCCTCGCCAAAATATATATTGTCGATCTTATCTTATCTTATCGCTCACGACAAACAGACACCAGCATCAACAAAGTCGCCACAACTTCTTGGCGGAAGCGCTCAGGTCAGGTTCCGTTGTTTTGTGCAGTGTCTCATTCCATTCATACTTCTCAACAGTTACGACCATGCGAGTACCACAAGAAATTGTTGATGCGATCATTGACAACTTCGCCATGCCCGACGAAGAGAAGATATTGCACTACAGGCCCGAACTTGATGACGCAAACTCGCTCAGGGCTTGTTCATTAACCTCCCGCTCATTTTTACGCGGGAGCCGCATGCACTTGTTTGCTGCGATCTTCTGCCATAGCCCCTCCGAATTTTCGCACTTCGACCGCCTCCTTGCAGAATCTCCGCACATCGGCGAAATCTATGTTCGCCATTTCACGCTGAGCATTAGAGACCGCAGAGCTCCGTTTGTCGCAGAGGATGTCGTGCTCCCACGCATTCTGTCCCGACTACCCAGGCTGACACATCTCATGCTCGATTTCCTTCCCACATCCCACATCTCAAGGGAGAACATCTGGGTGTTGCAGCCTCCCCAGTTCAAAACCAGCATTCAAGCAACGCTCTCACTCCACTGTCTGCGGAGTCTCCGCCTTTATGACTTGAAATTCACCAATGTCTCGGAGTTCGAGTCGCTCCTCAGCCATGCAACAAGTTTGAAAGCTCTGACTTTGGGCCGTATCGCTTTCGAAAATCCATTTACTCGCCGTGTCGATTCCTGTCATGAGGTCCATGTCGTCCTCGAATCTCTTGAACTGGAGCTAGAGAGGGATGTGGTGGATGCAATGGTGTCCAGTTTCAGCACTGTCGACATTAACCATCTACAATCCCTTAATGTCACTTCTACACATGATTCCACTCCTCAAAGCAAATGCACAAACAATTCAAAAAGTCCAGATTTTCTTTCCCCACTGTCAGTTTAATTGTCTGCCTCTGTTCTCCATGCCGTTGACCCGAACACAGATCTGAGGAAGACCGCTGACCCCGACACTTTGAAGGCGCTGCGATCGATAAAGATTACTGGGCACAGTTTCACGATGGTTTCCGCCCTGCAGCAGTTTGGCGACCTCGGCCATTTGAAAGCGCTAAAAACAGTTACCCTCAATTTTGTGGACAAATCGAGGCTTGACAGGATCCACGGTATCGATTGGCCGAAGCTCGACGCGATCCTTGCTCAGGCCGTCGATGGGCTGGAGGACATCCATATTTTTATTGTGACTAGCAGCGAGCATACGCCCGGCCAGGGGCTCATCAGATCGCTGTTGCCATCTGTGGGGGAGAAGATTGCGGCTCCTGGTTCTCAAAAAATTCCCTCTTGAGCGTCAGAGGAACTTGTGGTAGCCACCAAAGATTTTTGGGCACAGGCTGAAACTTTGTGGTCGCATTCTTACATATATTCTCATTCTAATTAAAATGTACGTTGATCTACCAGAAATTGGGTGAAACAGAAAGTCCACGACTGAGCTCGGGTAAGGAGTTGATCTGCCCGAATGGCTTCCCTGCGCGGGGGCACGTCATGGAAATGCTGAGGCGCATGAAGATCGGCGCGTGGATAGGGCCTCATCGAGGGAACGAGCGCGTATGTATTTTCTTGATACTGAGCCGGCGGACGTCCTCGCCTGCGCTGGTCGGTGGCTATGGGGATGTTGGTCCGCGATGGGCGGACTCATATTGGGCGGAGGATGCGGACGGTCTTCCTGATCACCCCTGTCTTGTGTACGGCACTAGGAAGCCTATTGGGGGCACATGGAATTGCGTGCCGCACTCACGTTCATAAATTGGATTTCACACTTGGCGGATCCCCAGCAGCGGGAGGGAGGCGCCTGTGTAGCTTTCTCCCCATCCGTACTTCCATATTTCCTGGTGGCCATCTGTAGTCATCCGAGCTCACTCGTGAACTTTCTGTTTCACCCGACTCACCCAATATTCTCGTAGATCAGGGTACATTTTAGTTAGGATGAGGACATATGTATGAATGCGATCAAGAACTTCCAGCCTGTGCCCGAATCCTTAGCCGACGCACAAGAAGTTAACCGCAATCTTCCCCCTCACAGATGGCAACAGCGATCTGATGTCGGGCGGATGCTCACGGCTAGTCACAATATGAATATGGAGGTCCTCCAGCCCATCGACGGCCTGAGCAAGGATCGCGTCGAGCTTCGGCCAATCGACGTAGTCGGTACCGTCACAGTCCACAAAATCAAGGGAAACTGTTCTGAGCGCTTTCAAATGGCCGAGGTCGCCAAACTGCCGCAGGGAGGAAACCATATAGGAGCTGTGCGTAGTAACCTCGATCAAGTACAGCGTCCGGTTTCCTTTCAAAATGTCGGGATCAGCGGCCTCTAGATCTGTGTTCTGGTCAACGGTGTGAAGGAGAAAGACGAACAATTGAACTGACTGAGGGAAAAGCAACTCTGGACTTTTTGAATCGTCTGTGCATTTACTCTAAGGAGTGGAATGATGTGTGTAGAAGTGACAATAAGGGATGTTAGATGTCTAATGTCGACGGTGCTGAAACTGGACACCATTGCATCGACCACATCTATCTCTAGCTTGAGTTCAAGAGATTCGAGGACAACGCGAACTTCGTGAGGGAGATCGACACGGCGAATGGATGGATTTTCGAAAGCGATACGGCCCAAAGTCAGAGCTTTCAAACTTGTTGCGTGGCTGAGGAGCAACTCGAACTCCGAGGCATTTGCAAAATGCATGGAATAAAGGCAGAGACCCCGCAGACAGTGGAGTGAGAGCGTTGCTCGAATGCTGGCTTTGACAAGGGAAGGCCAGACGCCGTATATAGAAGGGAAATCGAGCGTGACATGGGCCAGGCTTGGTAGTCGGGACAGGATGCGCGGGAGTACGACGTCCTCTGCGAGCCATGCCGCCTGTAATTTCCAACGCGAAATATCTAACGTAGAGTTCTCCGATGTGCGAAGATTCTGCAAGGAGGTGGTCAAAGCGCGAAAATTCGGCGGGGCTATGGCAGAAGATCGCAGCAAACAAGTGCATGCGGCTCCTGTGTAGAAATGAGCGGGAGGTCAATGAACAAGCCCTGAGCGAGTCTGCGTCGCTATGGTTCCGCCAGTAATAATATTGCGATATCTTGTCTTCGGGCATGGCGAAGTTGTCAGTGATCGCATCGACAATTTTTTGTAGTCCTCGCATGGTCCTAACTGTTGAGAAGTATGAATGGAGTGAGATACTGCACAAAACAGTGGAACTTGACCTGAGTGCTTCCGGCAAGAAGTTGTGGCGACTTTGTTGATGCTGGTGTCTGTTTGTCGCGAGCGATAAGATAAGATAAGATCGACAATATATATTTTGGCGAGGCAATCTAACGTGGGGCCAGCGCCTGGGCAGCACCTGTACGGATTATTTTAATGATCTCCGGGTGTATCTGCTTTGGTCGTCTCGTTGGAATATGGGTAACAATTCACCAGCTGGAAACTGCGAGATGGCTTGAGGTGTGAGGAACTCAGCTTCCCAACGGAGCATTTAGTTTCGTAAAAGCGCCGTTGGCAATAACCCAATTGAATGTTTGGGAAAAGAATAAATACGGAAGGCGTTGAACGGCGCAGGCCCGGGGCTCGACAACGTCGACATCATCTTGGATGGGCATTGGGCAAGTTCAGTAAACGAAGAGGACGTCGAGGAGAGTCTCAGTGTCAAGAATGGACCTCACGATATCGCCGACCGATTGGCATCTGCAGCAAATCAGTGCGGAATGAGTCATTCTGGTGAGCGAAGAAAAACTTCAAAAAAGCACATATTGGTGTATTCTTCCGAAGTGGTGTATCGATATATCGCAGCATACCACCAATACATCAATCCGCACAACATGTACATAACTGAATCCAAGCGCGCGTAAGAAACAAATAGATTGATATTCCCTCTAAAGCGGCCAAGCACAGTTGGCTGGCGTTCGTTCGTATATGGACCGTCAAAGCTACAGGATCCCAGGGATCTATTCGTACTGTGTCATTTATATCAGCAAGAATACTCATGCTGGCTATGGAGGAACCGGAACCCACGTTGAATCCGAAAACGGACTGCTTGTTGATACGGTGAGCGCATGGGCTAGTACATATAATTTAAAGCTTCAAATATATACGTACGGGTTGAACTGAAGCACCATCAGCCCGGTCGTCAGAGGTGCGCTTGAGGTTGGAAGACGCCCCGTGTATCACCATTAGCACAGACACAGCTGAACAAGTGGGTTCACGTACAGTAAGCTGGGTTCAAGTTCAATGATGGAGCCTCGGATTTTTCGTCCAACGGACGACAAGCTTCCTTCCCCGCTATGTTATTTTATTTATTCCAAGCCCGGTCGGGGGAGATGTAAAGATCCATGAGAAGGGGCGGAGGTAAGTACTTCAGATGGCGTCGTCGAATTATTAAGAGCGGCCAGTGAGAGAATAAGCGGGTACGCGGTTTCCAATATAATGCGAAATCTGCTGCGGATTTTGCTGCTAGTGGTAGGTGTCGAATCAGTTTTGTTTTTGATGCAGCGGAAGGAGATGCATCGAGGAAACCGCATGTAAAGAGGGTTACAAAGCCGTCGTCGCAAACTAGAATTTGAACGAGCCTGGACCAGGGGACGATTCACGCCTGCACGCCACACAGTATTCATATCGTGGACGGCAAAGTAGGGCGCAAGGTTTTGACGCGTGAATAAGTTCTCTAGTCCTGGAAGGCTGGCACAAAATCGCGATTTCAAAGTGCAGAAATCTACCAGAGAGCCCCAGAGTTCTGCGGTCGGATAACATTTGCCCGTTTTTAGGGCGGCCAGCCAGATCGACAGGCTTTTTTCCCATGGCCGGGCTACTGAAGAGGCCTCAAAAGCTGGAAGGCTGGAAGCTCTCTGAGGCTGAGTACTAAATATTGAATCCGCGGACGCGCAGATTTCCCTAGATTTTCGATAGAACAATTCCGTGTGGCGAGCCCACTGGCGGATCTGGGTCAGTAGGCGCCGTGTCTTGCGGTCGACATTAATGGAGTCAAATCAGCTCGCGCCACAAGTCCACGTTACGGCGACAATGTGTGTCCCTAGGCTTTCCAGTCGGGGTGTTGACCACTGTATCTCTGGTCACACCGTCACACACTTCCCGCCCCTTTGCAATTGCGCCAGCCATCATTGGGCGCGATGCAGGGCAGCATTCGCAAAAATTATTCTGGGTTCCCTAGCCTGACCAGCCTAACTCTCGTCATCCCTGTCTTAATTCCTGGCGCTTCAGCATTATCATCCACAGCGCGTCGGGCCTCGACTTCGATTTCGAGTTCGACTCAGTTCGCCACCTACAGCGGGACCAAATGCTGATAAAGGTGGCATCTGACTCAGTAAATCCTCTGTCCGACTCTATGGCTACTTTTTCGTCTGACGCGCGAGTCTCGTCCGTCTCTAGGTCGACCCAACCTCCTACGTCTCTCGTGCGGCTGAATCTACCTCCTCTCCTCTATATGCGGGCGTGCTTCGGGTTGCTGTATATCCCTGACACGGCCTCGTTGTACGTCTCCTGTCACGGACTCGACCTCAGCGGGAGCAAAACAATGCCTTGGACGCCGTGCTGCAGGCGTTGCAGCGGCGGCGGCTTTGCGTCATGTGAGGGATAAACGAGGGCGAGTCTTTTTCTTTCTACCTAGTTGGTTTGGGATATTTCCTTTGTTTTTCTTCTTTTCGGGATATATTTCTGATCCTTCCCACTCGCTTCCACCCCGCTTGTCTTTCATTTAAAATTCGACGCGTACTAATCTATTTCTTCAGCTGTTCTCCTCGTATGGCGCAGGCCCCCGCGATAACGTTCCACGACTCGTACATCAACGCGCACGAGCGCTCCATTACGTCTCTCGCAAGTCGTTCTGCAGTGTCGCGATCCCACCTAACTTTGACCTAAGGAGCCGCGATTCTGCGCAAGACCCTCCGCAGGATCGCTCGACCGGGGCGTGGGCGTTTCTGCGGAGACCTGATAGGAGGCATGGGGGACACGTTGTAGGATGGATAGCAGCGGAGTAGGAGTAGGTGCTGGTAGGAGGTGTCGAGGGTCCGGATCGAGGTCCGCGATGGGCGGTGGCAGCAGGCTGAGCAGGCGCATCTCGTGCAGGTCGAGCGGGGGCGCCTTCGTTGACGCCTTCTGCCCCACGAAACCACCTTCACCGCGCGAGGCATCGCCAGCGACCGCCGCCCGCCGCGAACAGCCGCCCTCCCTCATATCCCCATCGGCTGCGGAATTCGAGCATCGGGGAAGGTGGGAGTAGCAGCCTAGGGAGCGCGACTATCGTTTCCTCGCTGAGCAGTGCAGAGTTTTTAGTAGGGGATGGGAATGGCGATGTATTCTCAGGTGTGTATGCGATCCCTTTTTTTTTCCAAAATTTCCCTTTTCTATCTACTTGGATTTTTTTGTTGCCCCACTTGCGTTACGACCATTACTTTTCCTTCCTTTCTGTTTCCCTTTGCTTCGTCTCTGACCCCCTTCGCTCGCAGTCGTCTTCCCCGCGTCCGTTGCCCGGGCGTCTCCGATCAAGATGTCCTCGACACGTCGCTACGGCGGTGCACGGCAGCCTTTTGGATGGATACCTCCACGTCCCCGATTAACACCTGCGCGACACCTACCTGCACGGCGCGCACCCGCGCGACCGCACACCGCCACCACCATGCGCAGCCGGGTCCATGACCGCTGCTGGCGGTGGTGCAGCAAATGATAGGGATGGTGCACGCGATGACGGGACTCGGACGGCCGGCGCACTGATGGGACGGGCGCCTCGGAAGTCGGCAGGTGCGAGCGATGAAGGGATTCGGAAGTGGGGGTAGCACCGGCAGCGCGGACGTGGGAGGGGCGGGCGAAACGCAGACCGCGGGGCCAGTGATGTCGCCTTCGGTCCTCTCCACCCGCTCCCTATCCGTCTTGGTCACCACCGGCGGTACTGTTCTTGCGTGTACCACGGGCGGTGTTGCTATTGCATCCCTCATACCAGCGATGGGCGGCTTCTCCCTCGCCACCCCTTCGCGCTCGGCGCCTTCGACAGCGCGCACGTCTTTGGCGAGCCGCGTTCGTCTCGCGTTTTTCGTCCCGTAGCTGGATGGCTGCACGGATGAGAGGCGCTCGGGGGGGTTGGCGTCGGTTTTCGTCCTGTGCTGGGATTCGGGAATGCGCGGATGAGATAGGGTGCGTGTTCCCTGCGTATTGCCCGCATACGTCTCTTGCACCTATTACGGGTGGCGCGCTTGTGATGTCGGGAGCTTTGAGCTGTGCCTCGGCGGCACGCGCAGACTTCCTGGGCATCATCGACTCTGCCGTCGTCAAGAAGCCTCTGGGACGGTGCGTCGTCCCTTCCTCTTATGCATACGTTCCTGATGGGGCTTTCTGTGTGATTACTAGGCTTCTGTTCTTTCCCTCGCCCTTCGACGTCTCGGTCAACTGTGTCGTCGCCGCCCCGAACATCGGCGGCTGATTCCTTAGTGTTTCAGATTCGTGTTCTTGTTCTCGAGCTCGCCCACCCGTCCTTCCCCTTCCTCGCACCCCTCCAGTTCTCTGTGGCTCGCCCTTCCACGTCCGCACCTCTCTCCCTTTCTTACATGCCCTGATCTTCCCCACTCTGCACCCTACCTACCTCACCTCTTTTTTCTTGACACCTTTATCTTCCAGTCACCCCGCTTGGAGGCGAGGCCTACCCACCTGCCTGCGCGCTCTCCTCGGTCTCGGCGGGGCTCACTCTCATGCGGTTCTCGCCTCTGTCCGCGACTATGACTGGAGGATACTCCCCCAGTCAGGTGAGCGGAAGAGCCGGAATGGGTGGATCAACGAGCGCACCGCACGTGGCGGCTCACGTCGTTGCTTTGCGTGCCATCGGGCACTTTTGTGGCGGAGCGTGAGCGCTGGCGGCGCGTCAGCCTCTTTATCTTCTTCTCTTCCACCTCGTCCTTGTGCCCTCTCGCCTTCTTTTCGTACCTTCCTGCCTGCCCCGCCGTTTCTTCATTTCTATTCATCACGTCGACTACCTGGCTCAGCGCGTCGGCCCCGCTTCTCCACGCGACGTCGTTCATGCGTACCACCACGGAGAGAAGGTGTGGGTGGGTGAGCGTGCGCGTCAGCTGCCTTCTCTGCCTCCTGTCTACTTCTTCATTCCTCCAAGTTTCATGCATTTCCTGTGTCAGCCGCGCCCCCTCTTTCACTGACCTTCTCTTCCCCCTCCCTTCTCGTCCTCACCCCCGTGTCCGTCTTTCTTTATCCCCGACCCTTGACAGAGGCCGGCTGGTTTGCGCGTAGCCCATGGGACGTGTGATGGACAGAACGGAGAGGTGTGCACGCGGGGCATGTCATTGGGAGAACGAGCGTGCGGGTGCGCTGTGGTGTGTCGGCCAGCCCGACACACAACACCTCTTTTGGGTGTCGGGCATGTGATTTACTTGATGCCCTTTTCTCGGCCGACTTTTCGCCCTCGCTTCTTTGCGCAGTCTGGCGCCCACCCCTCATCCTTCATTCCAGGTGTCGGCCACGGGCGGCTGCATGCCCCTTCATCCATCCATCCCTCGCCATCCCGAGGGCGTGGCGGTGTTAGTCATTGATTTTCATTTATCTGCAGAAAGTGTATCATAATGAATAGAGAGCCAGATCGCAAGCGAAAGAAGGGGATCTATTCCCTCCTGAACCTCATTCCCCTCGCGACACATCGAGTACTCGATTCGTTTTAATACGGCTGTATTGACATGCAATATACTGGTTTAGATCCTCTATTTTCGGTCGGAAGTCGGCTTCGTTGTGACACCAGTACTGTATTACGGCCGTGGCGCTTGACAGCTCTGCAGTGCTTGTCGTCATTCCCTTCATCCACCATGGCTGATCCTCTCAGTATTGTCGCGAGCATCCTCCAGCTCATTTCTGCCGCCAAAGCGAGTATCAGCATGGTCCGCGATGTTGCCAATGCCCCGAGAGAACAACACAGCCTCTTCACAGAAGTCGGAAACCTCGAGCCGCTGCTCAAAAGCTTTGAAGGCCGCTTGCAGGCCAATCCATTGGTCCATGAAATGCTGAGCCTCAAGGACCCATTGGCTCAGTTCAAGGATACGATGGAGCATGTAATGGCTAAGCTGCGATCCGCCAATAAACCGGGGTCCAAAATTCCGAAAGCGCTGAGTTGGACATTGTGGAATAAGAAGGAGGCGGAAGAGGATCTCCACAAACTGGAGCGGTTCAAAGCCTTGTTAAATACGTGGCTGGTGTTGGACATTTGGTGCGTCTCTCTGCCCCCATATAGGATACCGTCATTTACTTCGCAACTACTTAGGGATATTGGCCAGCAGCAGCAAGGAAATTATGACCGTAAGAGTTTAAAGTGTTGTCCAGCATATTTGTTGACCTCACTGTTGGCCTAGAAATATTCAAAGCCGTGACTGACACCGCCGAAGGGCATCATCGAGAACATGATGGTGCGTCAGTGGATTGAAATTATATTCCATCCATCATCTCACTCCGAATGTTGATCTAGAAATAGCCAAGGCCGTGACTGACGCCGCTCAAGAACACCATCGAGAGCATGACGGTGCGTGCTAGACCTGATATTGAATTTAATTAACAGACTGGGTGCTCTGATCTGTAGTTGTTCTAAACGAAATCAGAGATGCTGCACAGGATCAGCGGAAGTATGCTGATTGTGAAGTCTCTCGCAGTTGCATAAATGACCAAGCTAACATCGGGTGTAGGGGCAGAAACTGAGCATGCGACGGCAGAACGAAGGAAGATAATTGAGTGGATGTCATTACTTAATTTTTTTCAGCGGCATGCCGATATTTCGTGCGCTCGACAGGAAGGAACAGGCCTATGGTTATTGGAGGAGGCTAAATTCAAAGACTGGGTCTCGAGAACCGGGGCAACTTTCTGGTGTTACGGAATGCGTGTGTGACTCTTTTGCCTCTATTTTTCTCATGTTGATTGAAATACAGCCGGGGCCGGGAAAACAGTGCTTTCGTGTGTAATTTTCTATGACTGAGATATCTATTCAAGCCACATTAGATCAACCGTTGTCGATTATCTTCGGGAGAAATCCCCGAGCCCGAATGTCGGGGTTGCCTGTGCATACCTGAACCACAAGGAGACGGATATGCAAACCCCCAAAAATATTCTGGCAGGCCTCTGGCGACAGCTCATATTTGGAAAGCCTATTCTTCCCGGGTCTCTAGCGCACGGACTTCATCATAAGCATGATGAAAAGGGCACAAGACCTTCAGTAGACGAGATGCATGCCTTACTTTCCTCCGCAGTGACAGATTACTCAAAGGTTTACATAGTCATTGATGCCCTTGACGAGTATCCTGAGATGCAGCGCCATATCTTGTTGAAACACCTGGCAGCGCTCCGGCCTGAAGTCAACTTGCTGTTGACTTCACGGCCCCATATCACTCCCAACATCTTCTTTCCAAACTCGCCAGCCTTGGAAATACGAGCAACAGAGGAGGATATCCGCAGATATCTTGATGCACAAATCGAAAACTCCTTTCGGTTGTCAAAGCATGTTCAATCCCGTCCAGAGCTACGCCAGGAAATTGAGAACCAAATTATCAGCAATGTGGATGGAATGTAAGTCCTTGTTTTCATTGGTACTGTTTAAGTGACTCTGCTCTAAGGTTCCTGCTTGCCAAGCTCCACATTGACTCTCTCACCATAAAAAACACCATCAGTGCTGTCCGTGAAGCTCTCAAAAATCTGCCAACAGATTTAGAGCACACTTATAATGAAGCAATGGATCGGATTGAAGCTCAAAGCCAAGATGACAGAAACATTGCCAAAAGAGTTCTTATCTGGATTGCAAATTCCAAAAAGCCACTCTCCGTTGCAGAACTCCAGGAAGCTATTGCTATTGAGCCAGGCACCAAGAGACTTGATCGAGATAGTCTTCTTGACTCAGATATCATTCTTTCTGTCTGTGCTGGCTTGGTTGTTATCAACCATGCAGATGGCAGTGTTCGATTCATACACCATACCACTCAGGACTATATGGATTATGTGCAAAGTAGTAAATTCCCACTTGCACAGACAGAAATTACTTGTGGATGTCTCACATACCTCTTGTATGATGATTTTCTGCAGCTGCCAGTTTCCTTTGATGAGACAGGTGTCTTGAACGGAAAATATGCTCTGCTTGCTTACTCATTCTGTTACTGTCTTGTCCATGCTACAGGACAACCTGAGCGGATCCTTCAGGGCATAATCTTGGCATTCCTGGCCCAGGTGCCCAGATGGTGGGTTACATTCCGGCATATTCAGCGTAACCAGCCTTACACTTCTTCTCCCTGGGAGGATTATGTTTGGGCAGAATCAACACAACTTGGCTTTGCTGCACTGTTCAACTTGCAGGAAACAGTCAAGTATCTTCTTGCAGATAATGTTCACAATGGTGACCAAGAAAAGGAGCAGGCACTTGTTATTGCTTCAAAACAAGGATACTTTGGAATGGTCCAGCTTCTAATCAGTCAAGGTGCCGATGTGAATGCTTTAGAGTGGGATTTCAGGACTGCATTGCAGGTGGCATCATCCAGGGGACATGAAGAAATTGTCCAGCTGCTCCTTGACAACGGTGCCAAAGTGAATACAGAGGGTGGGAATGCATTGCAGGCAGCATCATTGGAGGGCAATAAACCAATTGTTGAGCTACTCATTGATCGTGGTGCCAATGTGAATGCACAGGGAGGGGAATTTGGGAATGCACTACAAGCAGCATCAAGACGCGGACATGAAACAATTGTCCAGTTGCTCATTGATCAAGGTGCTGACATAAATGCACAAGGCGGGCACTACAAGAATGCATTGCAGGCAGCTTCTCATAATGAGAATGTGGCACTTGTCCAGCTGCTCCTTGATCAAGGTGCTGACATAAATGCACAGGGTGGGTATTATGGAAATGCATTGCAGACAGCATCATTGTTTGGACATGCAGCAGTGGTCCAGCTGCTCCTCAATAAGGGTGTTGATGTGAATGCAGAGGGTGGGTATTATGGGAATGCATTGCAGGCAGCTGCTTTTAAGGGGCATATGGAGATTGTGCAGCTGCTTGTTAATCAAGGTGCCAATGTGAATGCACAGGGTGGATATTATGGGAATGCATTGCAGGCAGCATCATGGAAAGGAGATGAAGCAATTGTTCATCTGCTCATTGATTTAGGTGCACATGTGAATGCACAAAGTGGCTTATATGGGAATGCATTACAAGGAGCATCACTTGAAGGACATGCAGCAATTGTCCAGCTACTCCTTGATAATGGTGCTGGTGTGAATGCACAGGGCGGGTATTATGGGACTGCATTGCAGGCAGCATCAGTCAATGGACATGACCTAGTTGTCCATCTGCTCCTTGAACGTGGTGCCAATTTGAATGCAGGCGGTGGGCATTTTGGGAGTGCACTGCAGGCAGCATCTTTCAACCGACACAGAACACTCATTCAGGTGCTCCTTCAAAGGGGTGCCACTGTGAATGAACAGGGTGGGTTCTAAGTGAGTGCATTGCAGGAAGCATCTAGTGTTGCTGCGGTCAGGTTCTGAACTGCTGGCAAACTTGATCCAGATCTGAACTGGACCTGGGAAGCAGTTGAGTAGTTGACCAGGAGTGGCATCATACCCATCAGAGAGCTGGAGATTCGAAGTAAGGTGTAGATTAGTGTTTCCATATCATAAATGGTATTGCCTCCACATTTTACCTGTTAACCAAAGAGTTTTGATCCTGACTCAAGTGTGGGAACAAGGGGGTGTTGGAGTTCAAAATTTGGAAAAGGCCAGGATGTTCAAAAGATATTGTGTATTCTTTTAATTTCTGCTGCTTAACAAAAAAGTCTCTGAAATACAGGACTCTTGTGGAACATTTTTGCCGTTTAGGAAGTTTCTTTGGGGTCCCAAAGGCTGATTGTTACATTGTTCATTGAGTCTTTCACCTTCTGAAGTCAAGTTCTTCATGGGGAGAGAAACAAATTTAAACTTTGACCAGAATTTAACATACAAAGGAGAGAGACTGACCACTGTTGAAAGGTCAGGATAAATGCTACATTTCTTAATTGATCTTTGGTACATGTCCAAAGTTTCGTTAAAGTGATAGTCAAGTGGTCGCCATCTTTGAACTTTGAAACATGTGAGCCTCCGTAGTGATTATACCACCACCGACCGTGGTACATGACCATTCAATGACAAGTGCCTTCAAGGAGATGCTGAGCACAGAATATACTGTAGGCAATGAGTACGGACAAGTCGGCAAGCAGCTCCCTTTTCCAGGGGTGTCGAGGAACTGCACTTGGTCAAAGAGTGTTGAGTCCAAAATCACATCAGGATTGTAGGAGTCCAAGGGGGTAGGTGTACTTACTACTTCCAAGCGAGAACGAACTCAATTGGAAGGCGCACTTTGCACATCATGCCTATCTATTGAGAATGGGAGAGTTGTGCTCTGCATGTTTTGCCAGGCAGGACCCTTACTATAAGTTATGTGCAGTCATCCTTGGACACTAGGTTTTTATGAATATAGGATAAATAAATTATCGTTCGCAGGGTACACCTGTGGGCCTCCTTTCTTTGGTCATGGCATGCATGGCTTGAGATCTCTGCGATAGGAAGCCGACAAAAATGTGCATGGGATCCGCCGCCTCTTCCCGGGCTCGGTCTTCATAAGAACCAACGCAAAGACAGGACGGCTTGGAATCCGACTTGAACAGAGGTCAGGAATTAATTGGAGTGAAAATTAGAGCCGTTGAAGATTGAAGAGGGTGTTAAAGTAATATCCCACCAGCTCGCCACCCAGACCATCTGGATTGTCGCCCCGAGAAAAGGCTCACCCAGGTAGAGTATATCCTCCGCAATGTGCAAGGCGAGAATGGCAATACGGCTGTCCGTTTGTAGAGTGCGCTTCGTCTTGGTGGCAGTGAGGCCTTAAATGCAGACAATATTAGATTAGGCTCCGGGCGAGAGCCCACGGTTGGATACTTATCGAGAAAAAATATCGCCTGTACATGCGGCTTGTTGAGGGTCAATTCAATTCGAATGAGATCAACGCCGGCTTGCGCTCCTGAGATGGCGGCACGTCGAGTATATTTCCGAGGGCGAACGGCGTCTCCGACCAGGGGGAGCGCCGGGCAAACAACCGGAAAAGGAAGGAAAATGAGATCTATAGACCCAGGGTCGCAGAGAATATTGTCTGCGTTAGGCATGGATGAGAAGTAGGCTGCCGTCGAGGTTTAGACCATCTTCAAGTTCTTGAGCTTATAAGGGTTGCACGCAATTGTGTGGGTCACGCTCAGAGTCGAAGAAGCGCCGCTGCAAGCAGAGGCGGTCATCAGAATGAACGAAATCCTGGAGTCTTTTTGACTGATTTTCGAAATCGGTGTTGGGTGAGATCTTGAGAGAGCATCCGCGTCGGCCGCTGGAATGGGTGGTTGTTGACAAAGAGAAGGCACAGACACGTAGGCAAATGAGCGGAATTTATATCTAGCCTCTGAGGCAAGAGTGCGCGCCGCGAAGCAATGCATGCTAATAGTAGTAGTACAACTGCTTGCGGGTTCTTGGCGGGTTCTCCTTGGTTCTCCCGGCCTTCGGAGTCGCAGTCACACCGCCGATTATTGAACGAGGAGAAGCCACAGACGCATGGGAAACGGGCGGAATTTACAGTTGGATTGACGATCCCTAAAGTAGAGAACATTGTGCACATGGCTTAAGGTATCTCTGATACCTGATTCACAACTCCAACTTGACCAACCATTGAGCTTGGAAATTTTTGTGTAACAACAGCTCTGTTTTCAGATCCAACACCTATCAGTTTCGCACAAATTTCTGACTGCTGTACATATCGCTGTACATCCAAATTCTTGGACAGTAAAGAAACGAAAGACTTTTGAGTGGTGGGAATCATTGTTGTCCAATCTGTTACGGTGAAGCGAAACAACCCTGGGAAGCACATTTCACTGGTTGCACACCGTTGATTTGGACAGATTTTTTGGAGCTGATATACGTAGTGTAACATCTCGATGTAAGACTTATCTAAATCACCAAGAGCTTTTGGGAGAAAGGTCCTCTGAAGCTTAGTAAATGTAGATCTATTTGTAGCATGAATTGGCCCAGTTTTCAAACCAATTGCACCTTGTGGGCCGTATATTGCATAGGATTTTTGAGGTGTTGTGCTTATATGATCATTCCCAATCCTCAAAATATATTCTTGAGCTTCAATTAAAGTTAGTGATGGTGAAGTATTTTACCTCTACATAAATCATTGTGTCCAGAGCCACCCAATCCACTCAAACTTTTTAAGATCATGTAGCCAGTGAGAAAACATTATCAAAAAGGTTTGGACAAATATAAGTCTCCATGCTGCTGAAAATTACTGTGCCGGTGAGCGTTTTACATCACCATTGAATACTGTACACTAAACTCTTCAAAAAAAAAAACCCCCGAAAAATTGATTGACCATTTCCAGAGAAACAGCTGATTGTAAACTTTAGCTTGTAAGCGCAGTCCAGCACCACATAGGCCACAACTCATGTTCAGTTGAGTGCATCCACATTGGCTTGTGCAGTACTTATAATATTAAGTGTGAGTTTTTGCTGGGCAACATCACGGCCACAACCCCAAGTAGACAGGAATATGGTTGCCATTGTTCATCCAGTCTTACTCTTTTTTTTTTTTTAAAAAAGTGGCTCAAGCTCTCGGTTCATGTCTGTCTTGGTGGCTCCAGGCCAAAGCTGAAAAAGTGTAACCTAGCTCATCAAAATTCAGCACCCCTATTGATGAGCAGCTGGACAACTGCTTCATGTCCATATGATGATGCTGCCTGCAATGCAGTCCCAAATTCCCCGCCCTGTGCATTCACATCAGCACCCCTACTGAGGAGCAGCTGGACAACTTCCTCATGCCCATTCATTGATGCTGCCCACAATGCAGTCCCATATGCCCCACCCTGTGCATTCACATCAGCACCCCTACTGAGGAGCAGCTGGATGACTTCCTCATGCCCATTCATTGATGCTGCCCGCAATGCAGTCCCATATGCCCCACCCTGTGCATTCACATCAGCACCCCTATTCAAGAGCAGCTGGACAATTGCTGCATTTCCATCAAAAGATGCTGCCTGCAATGCATTCCCATATGCCCCACCCTGTGCATTCACATCAGCACCCCTATCAAGGAACAGCTGAACAACTTCTTCATGTCCATGCAATGATGCTGCCTGCAATGCAGTCCCAAATTGCCCACCCTGTGCATTCAAATTGGCACCCTGATTGAGGAGCAACTGGACAACTGCTTCATGTCCATCCAGCAATGCTGCCTGCAATGCATTCCCATAATACCCACCTGTTGCATTCACATCAGCACCCCTATCAAGGAGTAGCTGGATCACTACTTCATGTCCTTTCAGTGATGCTGCCTGTAATCCATTTCCATAATACCCACCCTGTGCATCCACATCAGCACCCCTATTGAGGAGCAGCTGGACAACTGCTTCATGTCCATACAATGATGCTGCCTGCAATGCAGTCCCAATCTCCCCACCCTTTGCACTCACATCAGCAGCCCTATTGAGGAGCAGGTGGACCACTGCTTCCTTTCTATGCAATGATGCTGCCTGCAATGCATTCCCCTGTTCCTCACACTGTGCATTCACATCAGCACCCCAATCAAGGAGCAGCTGGACAACTGCTTCATGTCCTTTCAGTGATGCTGCCTGCAATGCAGTCCCATGATGTCCATGCTGTGCATCCACATTGGCACCCTGATTGAGGAGCAGCTGGATCATTCCTAAACTCCCAGATCGTGCAGCACCAATGAGTGATTGTCCCTTGTGTTGCTCCTGGATGGATGTATCATGCACCAAAAGATATTTTGCTGTTTCCTGCAAGTTGAACAGGGAAGAAATGAAGAGGACTGTGGAGGACTTCACATCCTCGGAGTAAATGGTCCAGGGGGAAGGAGGGTAACCATTGATTCTTTGAATAGATGGCCAGAATGTGTGAGGCCTGGAGGCATGGGCCAGGAATGCCAGGATCATATCCCGGAGTATGAGCTCAGGCTGCCCTGCAGCATGAACCAGACAATATCGGAATGAATAATCCAATAGTGCATGTTCTTCCACCAATACGTCCAGCTTTTGGTAGGAATCTGGCAGCTGCAGGAAGTCATTGTATAAGAGGTACGTGAGACATCCACAGGCAATTTCTGTCTGTGCAAAAGGGAATTTACTGATTTGCACACCATCCACATAAGCTTGAGTGGTATAATGGATGAATCGAACACTGCCATCTGCATGGTTGATAATAACCAAGCCAGCACAGACAGAAAGGATAATCTCAGGGTCAAGAAGATCATCTCGATCAAGTGTTTTTGTGCCTGGCTCAATAGCAATGGCTTCCCGGAGTTCTGCAATGGATAGTGGCCGCTTTGCATTTGCAATCCAGATGAGAATTCTTTTGGCAATATTTCTGTCCTCTTGACTTTGAGCTTCAATCCGATCCATTGCTTCCTTATAAGTATGCTCCAAATCTGTTGGCAGATTTCGTAGAGCTTCACGAACAGCTTTGACAGTGTTTTTTATTGTCAGAGAGTCGATATGGAGCTTGGCAAGCAGGAACCTTGATTCTCAAGTCAGCTAGGAATATTTATCAATGAATAAACACCAGCACTTACATTCCATCAACATTGCCAATAATTTGGTTCTCAATTTCCTGGCGTAACTCTGGATGGGATTGAACATGCTTTAACAACCGAAATGAGTTCTGTATCTGTGCATCAAGATATTGGCGGATGTCCTCCTCTGTTGCCCGGATCTCAAGAGCTGGTGTATTTGGAAAGAACATCTTGGGGGTGATATGGGGCCGTGAAGTCAAGAGCAAATTGATGCCGGGTCTGAGTGCTGCTAGGTGTTTCAGCAGCATATGGCGCTTGTTCTCCACATATTCATCAAGGGCATCAATGACAATATACACCTTTGAGTAATCTGCCACCACAGAGGAAAGCAAGGCACGCAGCTCATCAACTGTTGGTTTTGTTTCCTTTTCATGATGCTTATGATATAGCAAATGTGCTGGAGACCCCTGGAGAATGGGCTTTCCAAATATAAGCTGCCGCCAGAGGCCTGCCAGAATATTTTCAGGGGACTGGATGTCTGTCTCCTTGTGGTTCAGGTATGCGCAGGCAACCCCGACACGCTGGCTCGGGGATTGCTCCCGAAGATAATCGACAACAGCTGATCTAATGTGGGTTGATTAGATATCTCAGTCCTAGAAAATTACCCACGAAAGGACTGTTTTCCCCGCCCCGGCTGTCTTTTGATCAACATAAGAAAAAAGTAGTTGAAAACAGTTACATACGTATTCCGTAACACCACAAAGTTGCCCCGGTTTTCGAGACCCAGTCTTTGAAACCGGTGTCCTTAAGTAGCCATAGGCCAGTTCCCTCCTGTCGAGCACGAAATATATCATCGTGCCGCTGGAAGAAATTCAACAGCGAGATCCATTCAATAATCTTCTTGCGTTCTCCTGCCGTGTGCTCAGTTTCTGCGCCTGCTCGGAGGTGAGTCATCTCCAAGCTATAAAATTGCTACACCAAGTTCACTCACATTCATGTTTTCTTTGTTGCTGCTGGCTGACATCCCTAATAATAGTAATAAGGCAAATGACCAGACCATCTAGTAACAAATACATACCAAATGTCCAATACCAGCCAGGTATTGAGCAATGCTTTGAATCTCTCTATCTTTTCAAGATCCTCTTCCGTCTCCTTCTTGTTCCACAATGTCCAGCTCAGTGCCTTCGGGATCTTGGACCCCGATTTACTGGCGTTGCGCAGCTTATCTGTTATATGCTCCATCGTCTCCTTGAATTGATCTAACGGGATGTGGAGGCGCTGTATTCCGTTGGTTGATGGATTGCCCTCCAAACGAGCTTGGAGGTCCTTGAGCAGCGGCTCGAGGTTTCCAACTTCCGCGAAAAGGCTACGCTGTTCTTTCGGTGCATTAACGGCATCTGTGATCATGTCGATAGTCGATTTAGCCGCGGACATGAGCTGCAGGATGCTGAAGACAATACTGAGGGGATCACCCATGGTGGACGAAGAGAGGCGTGGCACAGCCGTCAAGGCACCGACCAAAATAATGTTACTTGATAGCAGTCAACTAGACGACATGGCGGCACGGAATCCTAGCGCTCGTCGCACATAACACTCCTTCACCACATGCCCAACACGTCCTCCTCACGGCCATACAGGCTTTACGACTCTTACGCGTGTCACGACTCTTACAACTATCACGATACTTATTGTCTCTCTGTCTCTCATATTGGGTTCATCGAGGTATTATACCTAAGTACGGCTGTACGTAGATGAATATCACATTGTTAAATTGTTAAACCGAAATAGAGAATACAGCAATGCTTACCAAATGGTGCGCGCAAACCGGTGTGTTACAGCCCGGCTACAGCCTTCTCGATTAAGCTATTCAGAACCTCAGGCTCCGTGAGCAGAGATTAAGGTAAACAATGCAGTCAGTATCGGACATGTGGAGTCCTAGTGTTGCCGCGGTCCGGTCCAGGTCCGGTTCAGAGCCAAATTTTCTGAACCCCGAACTGGACCTCAGTTCGGTTCAGATAATTTCCTGAACCTTGGACCGGACCCCGGATTCAGGTCCAGTTCAGGTTCGAACCTGTTCGAACCGATTTTGTGTTTCCCATGCATGAGACAGGCTCAAAAAATTCTTGGAGGCCCTCCAAGTATGAGGATATTATGATTCTTCACTGAAAAGACTTACTTGTACGTGCTGAAGCCCTTACAATGAATTAATCTCTCAATCCAACCGTTGATGGGAACAGTTTGATGCCATTACAAGTTGCAAACGGTTGAGTGTGGGTCAAGTTTTGAAAGTGTGAACCCATCATACTTAGTGTTGGTAAATGCGCCATGAAGTGAATTCATGTACTCGCAGGAAAAAACCCCATTGATGGCTATTTTGCTTAAAATTAGCACTCGGGTCCGGTTCAGGTTCAACGAGGTTCGGGCAGGTTCAGCCCTGCCCGAACCTTGAACTGGACCCCGGGTTCGGTTCAGCGAACCACACAGCCACTGAACCGGACCCAGGTCCGGTTCAGGTCCGGTCCAGGTTCGCCAGCGGTTCAGAACCTGGCCGCGGCAACACTAGTGTGGACTCTGGAGTCAAACTTAGTAAGCGCGGAGTCGAGGAGAAAGACCACACCGAGATGTGGCGTGAATCTGGCAAATTTGAGAGCCGTACTCAGGACAAGGGGGCCCAAATATGCGAAAAATATATATCACCTACAATTTTTTTTTTCAGGGGGGTCCAGAGACCCCCCCCCCCAAATCTCACCCAATAGTGGGTGCTACCCCCCCATATTTTGCGGGCTTTTTCAGGGAATGAATGAGAGTGTTTTGGTGCTTTGTACCATTTTTTTTCGCTCCCAGGCCATTTGCTAGGAGACGAACAAGTTTCTCCAAAATTTGATGCACATCAAAAATTCCCTTTTTGGGAGGGGCTGTACAGTGGCAGTACACTAAATTTCGCCCAATGCAGTAATAATGTACCCCCCCTCTATCTCAGTGAATATTCAACCTGGCAGCTTGAAACCATGATTTTCGGATTCGCAGTGGGCTAAACCCCTTAAATCAACCTGGTTTGTAAAATTTTAAGATTCAGACCCCCTTGACTCAGGACCACCATTGACGCTGCACGGCCTGTGCACGCCTTCGCAGGGCTCGGCAGAGATGCTTGGTCAAGTGTGTTGTCGAGCCTCGCAAAGCAGAAGAGCCCGGGGAAAAAGGACTTGGAGAGCGTTGCCGAGCCTGGGGCGACCAGAACGAAGTTCGAAGTGCCTTCGTACTCGTCGTCTTGATGAAAGTGATTCTAGTGATGATGTTCTTGGTTTGGTTTGAAACCAAGAAACCAGCAAACCAAAACCATGGTTTGTTGAAACCAAACCAAGGTCATGGTTTGATGCTGGTTTTGGTTTTGGTTTGAAGCCTGTGAAACCAAAACCAATGGTTTGAACCATGGTTTCCAGCTTATGAAATTTCCCGGTGCTATTCGGACTAAACCAGGTATTCTATTCATTCTTCCCACCAAAGATACGTATACCTGCTCAAATTTCATATGCCAAAGCACTCTGGTAGTTTGCGCAAGTTGAGCCGCAGAATTAATTGATGCATCTGATGTCGGTTGATCGGCTTGTAGCTCCAAACCTCGGCCAACCACGAACATGACCTGCAAATGAGAAGCAACCAGGCTGTAGAGTTGCGAGATAAAAATTATATCCACACCCAGTCAAAAATCCTTTGCAATGTGGGCCTGGATCTCTTGATGGCAGAAAGGTGGGCAAACCATGGTTTAAACCAAAACCAAACCAAACCAAACCATGCTCCATGGTTTTGGTTTTGGTTTGAGGATTCTGGAACCAAAACCAGCTGCAACCAAACCAAAACCAGAACATCACTATGAAAGTCGTCCGAATGTAAGAGGCGAGAGGATATTAAACATGGACCATCATCGCACAATTTGTTTATTCTGCGTTGAATTCCACGTCCAGATATTTCTGGATTAGGGGCCAGGGCTAGGATAAATGAAGGGGGGGAGTGTGATTCAAAGGCTCAGTACGGGGTATTGAACCAAGTTAACGGTCAAGATTAAATCAAGAGAAATGAAATGACTCATGAGGGCAGACATCTCTTAGGATATAAAATGGGGGTGGTTGTTGACGAAGAGAAGGCACAGACGCGTAAATGCGCGGAATTTCGGTTGGTGTGTCGAGACTCAAGAGGCGACGGGTTCTCCAATCACACAGTCACTCCACCGTCACAGCTCTCCGCCTCCCATCTTAAGTCGACCTCAGCGCTAGACTTGCCATTGCCCATGGTCGTGGCAGCAAATGAAATACTTTTTATCCATATGAATTGCTCTCCGCGTCCACCAAATCCTCAAAAAGCAGTGTCTACCGGCCCTCTCCCCGCCGCTTACTAGGGTCCTTGGAATGCGCTCCTTGCGAAATGAACGACCGGGCGGCTTGTCTTCTTGACCCATCCACATGTATAACTGTCGAAGCGTACATGTCCTCCGCGCACGCTTTTGCTTTGGGGTGTGCGCTGTACAAATCTATCCAATGTTTTTACTGCCTACTCCTGCCCTTCCTACCCCACTTCAGCCTCCGTTCCATTCCATACGTCCATCCATCCTCTTATCCGCCATGCTGAGCTCAGCCTTCTTCATCCGCCCTTACTTCTACTCCCGTGCCTTGGATCGTCTTGCTCGGCTATCGAAGGAGATGATGGTCGCGATCCTTCGTGGCAAAAACGCGCGAGGCGACTCGACGAGCACCAGCCATCCACTCCGAATTCCCTCGAATCTTTCCACTCCCTTCGCCTTCTACATCCGTACCTCCCCTCCTCCCTTCTCCCTTCGCCAGCTGTTCATAGCCACTGTGTCTTTTGGCTGCGTGTGTCTCTGACTTCGCGCGGCTTTTGCGGGGGCATGCGTGCCATCTGCGGTTCATGCGCTCGTCTTTCAGTCGCTTTCCACTTTGCGGCGCGCGCGGCTATCCGCATCGTCTCTCGTGTCGACGACTTCCGGCCTCCCTCTTGCTTCATCTCCCGCAGGCTCGTCTCGTTATTGTCGTTGCCGCCGCTCTTGACCCACGCATCTTTTAGCGTCGTCACGGCGTTACGGGCACGTTCACGCGCGCTGTACGATGTGTGCCTTGGCCACATCGCCCCTCCGTCCCTCCCCCTTCATAACCGCGCCATTCCTCCCTTCCTCCCTCCTCCCCACCACCCCACCCCCCCTCCTCCCTCTCCGTCCCCAACTACATTCACCCCCAGTCCCCCGATCCCCCGCTCCTTCCTCCGCCGTACCAGTTCTTTTCGTTTTCGTCGGTGTGCCGGGCGCTAACCCGCACGTCCTTCGCTTTCCGTCCGGGGCGGGTGTCTTATGTGTACAGCGGGCTACACCCGGGGGTGTCTTTCCGCGCTTGGCCTTCCGGCTTCCGCGCGTTCACCTGGCTATTGGCGGCCTTCCTGAGGCGCGCGCGTCTCTTGGTGCTTGGTCCGCCGGCTAACGACGCGCTGGCAGCAGCACCTGCGCCCACGCATTCACATCGCGTAACTCGGGCTTCGTGGCGCGGCTGAGATCTGCTTCTTCTTATTTGACCTTTCTTCCCCTTTGCCGCACGCCTCTTCCATCCGCCTTCCATCCTCCTTCCCGCTCCTCCTAACTGCCTACATCGTCATACTCCTGCATATGTACATTCTCCTGCTCATGCACATTCACTTCCTCCTACTCCGGCCCGTTCGTCGCTACTCGCGCGCGCTCAGGTCGTTCTGCACGACTGTTATGGCGGCTTTGGGTCTTGGGCTTTAGTTTTTTTGTGGGCTGCGCGCGCCAGCCACGGCGGTGATCCATGACGCGGTCATGGAGCGATCCCTCATCCCATGCCCGAGACGCGCACGCGGCCGCGGGTTGCGTCCCCGGTGGGATGTTGGCCGGGCGAGGTCGTCGGGGCGCATTGCGTCGTCTTTTTTTGAGGGGCGAGTACCACGTGCCGGAAGCGTGCCAGCAGCTTGGAGGTGCTCGCCGTGCTTTGACACGTCCGTCAGCCATTGCGGAGGCGTCGGCGCCTTCTTCCTTCCTTCCTTCCTTCCTTCCTTGCCTCGTCGTGCTCCCCCGCGTGCGCCGCCTCCTGAATCGGCTTTTTTCTTTCACATTATCCATTCGTCACTCCTTTCCCCTCCCCTCACTCCCTCCTGCTCCATCCGATCCACCCTCGCCCTCCCCTCCTCTCTGTCCTCCGCTCTTCCCTCGAAGCCTTCCCTCATCTTCGAGTCCCCTTCTTCCCCGCCCTCGTCTTGTCCTCTTCCCCTCCCTCCTTCTCCCTTCGCGCCCATCCTCTCGCTCCTCCTACCCCCCAATTTTCTCCCCCCACCCTCTCCCCCTTGCTGTCGCCCTGTTTTGTTCTACCACCGTGCCAGTGCCACTCCGCGCTCACGAGGTCACGCGGCTTTTGGCTTCGGCCCTGCGGCACACCGGCGCGTAGCTTTGGCTCTGCGGCTTCGGTGCTGCGATGGGGGTGAACGACTGGGGCTCATCTCCCTCGTCTTTTTGCTTTCACCTCCTCTTTCCTCCTCTTTCCCTTCCTGTCTGCCCCCCCCGACATCCAGCCCATCCTCTCATCCTTTCCCGCGTCATCTCGCCCCACTTCCGTCGGCCGATGGCTCGCCTGCGTGGGGTCACATCATGGAAACACATAGAGCGCACTATGGAGAGAACGTCGGCGCACGTGCCAGTGGATGGGGTCTCGCCGAGAGAACGAGCCCGCGCGTGTTTTCTTGATATTGAGCCGGCGGAGTTCCTCGCCTGCGCACTACCGGTCGGTGGGGATGTCGATCCGCGGATCTGCAGGCTCATGGCGCAGGATGACGACGGCCTTCCTGATCACGCTCGTCTTGTGTACGACACTAGCGAGTATCATCTCGGCGTAAGCCCATTGGGGGCACACGGAATATGGAATTTGCGTGCCGCGCTCACGCAGCCGCTTATAAATTGGACATCACACTTGGTGGGGATTCCCAGCAGCGGGTGTATGCCCGCTTGTTCAGCCTTCTCCCCATCTGTACTTCCATATTTACTAATGGCCATCCGTAGTCTCCGCCAAAATATATATTGTTGATCTTATCTTATCTTATCGCTGACGACAAACAGACACCAGCATCAGCAAAGTCGCCACAACTTGTTGGCGGAAGCGAGTTCCACTGTTTTGTGCAGTGTCTCATTCCATTCATACTTCTCAACAGTTACGACCATGCGAGTACCACAAGAAGTTGTCGACGCGATCATTGACAACTTCGCCATGTCCGACGACGAGAAAATATGGCAATCTCACTGGCCCGAACTTGATGACGCAAACTCGCTCAGGGCTTGTTCATTGACCTCCCGCTCGTTTTTACGCAGGAGCCGCATGCACTTGTTTGCTGCGACCTTCTGCCATAGCCTCTCCGAATTTTCGCACTTCGACCGCCTCCTTGCAGAATCTCCGCACATCGGCGAACTCTATGTTCGACATTTCACGCTGAGCATTAGAGACCGCAGAGCTCCGTTTGTCGCAGAGGATGTCGTGCTTCCGCGCATTCTGTCCCGACTACCCAGGCTGACACATCTCACGCTCGATTTCCTTCCCACATCCCATGTCTCAAGGGATAACATCTGGATGTTGCAGCCTCCCCAGTTCAAAACCAGCATTCAAGCAACACTCTCACTCCACTATCTGCGGAGTCTCCGCCTTTATGACTTGAAATTCACCAATGTCTCGGAGTTCGAGTCGCTCCTCGGCCACGCACCAAGTTTGAAAGCTCTGACTTTGGGCCGTATCGCTTTTGAAAATCCATCCATTCGCCGTGTCGATCTCCCTCATGATGTCTGTGTCGTCCTCGAATCTCTTGAACTCGAGCTGGAGCTGGATGCGGTGGATGCAATAGTGTCCAGTTTCAGCATCGTCGACATTAACCATCTACAATCCCTTAATGTCACTTCTACACACATGATTCCACTCCTCAAAGCAAATGCGGAAACGATTCAAAAAGTCCAGATTTTCTTTCCCCACTGTCAGTTTAACTGTTTGTCTTTCTCCTCCACATCGTTGACCAGAACACAGATCTGAAGGAGACCGCTGACCCCGACACTTTGAAGGCGCTGCGATCGATAGAGATTACTGGGCACAGCTTCACGATGGTTTCCGCCCTGCAGCAGTTTGGCGACCTCGGCCATTTGAAAGCGCTCAGAACAGTCACCCTTAGATTCGCGGACAGATCGAGCCTTGACAGGATTAATGTTGCCGCGACTCAAGTCGATCAAAATCAAAAATCCCACGTAACAGCCGAAGATGCCGAGGGAAGTAAAATATTTCATGGTCTACAAATAGGTTAAGGGTATGTTCATATTGCGCTGAAAAGATTTTGTGATCCAACTCTTGGTTATGGAGAAATTCCATCGACTCCATCGACTCGACTTCGGAGTCGAGTCGCCGAGTCGATGGCTTTTTCTCACGAACCATGCGTTGACACCCCAAACCCTTTTCGGATAATAAGCACCCCTAATGGGGCTATAAATGCATCCCAAAAGACTTTGGTTAATGTGCCCCAGTAAGGAGCATTTTACGATAAATTGATTTGAGCCGACTTGAGTCGCGGCAACATTAGACAGGATCCACGGCATCGATTGGCCGAAGCTCGACGCGATCCTTGCTCAGGCCGTCGATGGGCTGGAGGACATCCATATTCGTATCTTGACTAGTAGTGAGCATCCGCCCGACGAGGGGCTCATTAGCTCGATGTTGCCATCTGTGAGGGGGAATATTGCAGCTCCTGGTTCTCAAAAAATGCCCTCTTGAGCATCGGAGGAACTTTGTGTTGGCCACCAAAGATATTTGGGCACGGGCTGAAACTTCGTCGTCACGTTTGGATTACCCTCGTGCTTATATTGATTCTCATTCCTCAACTTTCTAGTTAAAGTGTACGCTGCCCTAATGTTGGATGCGGGGGTGAAACAGAAAAGTTCACGACTGAACTCGGATGAGGAGTTGAGCCTGCCCGAAATTTGCCTTCGTCTCGATTCAATTTGTTTCATTTCGTTTTCGTTCCTTTTAGGCTATCAATTTATACTGCTTCTCATCCTACCTCGCGCGGCGATGAATGCCATTTACCCAAATCGCGTACAGTGCTCGTGTCGTGCCGGCCAGGGTGTAGATGGCGCGCAATATCTTGCTTTGAGTAGATGTAGAAGAGCACGGTATGAGGCCCTATTATTTACTGACCCGTCCATAATCTCGAGTGTCGTGGCGACAGTGGCAATCCCCAAGTTATACATACGTGCGTTGAATCCCAAAATAAAACCTGACAAGGCGAACAAAGTCAGAGTTCCGAAGGTCATTGAACTTGGTTAGAAGTTACAGTGGGTATACAAGTTATTCAGCAGTACATACGCAAGCTCCCCCTTAGTCATGCGTAATGAAGTTTTTCAGCGTCGAGCTCGTCGCCTCCAAAGCCAAAATAAACGCCCTGGCCACGACGGTCGCGCCAGCGGGGGAGGTGTGCGTGTGATCGTTGGGGTAGTACGCATCGACGACCGCCGCGCCCTGGTTCTTGTACAGTGACGCGGTGAACAGGCCGTGGTCGACAAAAGTCGCGCCGGTGGCGGCAGCCGCGTCCTGGCAGTAGGTGACGAAGCGGCTCGCGGAGTACGTGAACGTCCCGGTCTCCCAGACGTTGTTCGGGGTGGCGGTTGAGATGATGACGTTGGCGCCCTTGGCCTGGAAGAGCTTGGCGGCGTTCACGAGATACGCTTCGTACGTGAGCACGGTTTCGGTGACGCCGCTGGAATGTACAAAGCATATTAATACCGAAGACCAATAATAATAATAAAAACGGCAAAGACAAAAAATGGCAAGACGTACCCGAAGACGGTGGTACACTTGCTCGCATACCCGGCAGTGCCAACGGGGCAGTCCGTCCGTCCGTTGTCTGTCGGGGTCAGGCTCCCGCCGTCATTGTGGCCGAATTCAATGACGACATAATCTCCCGCCTTGACGTTCGCAGCCATCGCCGTGAAGCGGCCCTCGCGCGTAAAGCTGCGCGCGGACCTACCCGCGATGGCGTTGTTCACCACAACGAGACTCTCATAGTCCGGGAGGAACTTGCCCCATCCTTCGCGAAATATTCATCAACATGGGCACACGCACCGACATACGGCCGTGCATACCTGCGGTACCGTCGTTGTTCCCGTTCGCAGTCATTGTCGAGTCGCCTGCAAGGTAGACTGTGGCGGCAGACGCAACATTGGTTGCGGCGAGCGCGAGGAAGAGCTGGTGGGCGAGGTGGAAACGCATGTTGGAGCCTGGGAGATGTCAGGATAACTTGGGCTCGGGTGCGCTCAGTACTTATATCGGAAAATTAAGCTGACGGGCCGGTTCGCTGTTCCGTTGAGAGATGCTCGAAGCTGAAGATCACTGAAGCCAGTAAAGGTCCGAGCATCAAGCTGACGGGCCGGGATCCTTCTCAGTGAAAAGGAAATCAGATCGGGCGTTGGAAGATTACTCGATGATGTCGACCCCGAACCTCGAACTGAAGCTCGGGTTTGCTTCAGGTAAAACGCTGAATCCTGGATTGGCCAGGGCTCGATGATGTTCATTGCGGTGCATTTCAGGTCCTATACTTGGCAGACAGCGCTCAGTCCAGCAAGCGCTGGAATCTCCGTCATCTTCATCAGCATCCATATCTTACTTCTGTCCAGTCGGAAAGAGTGCAAGACTCACAAGGTGTTGAACCGACGGCGGCCGCCGCCGAAAGCAACTAGGAAATGCAGCAGGCCCTTGTCGTCGGCCCGCGACGCAAGCCCCACGAGACCCAGCGGGAACAAATGACCTTTGAAGAAGGTCCGAGGTATCGCAGGACGAATGACGCTAAATAGTGATGGCGCACGGCCATCTCCGCCGTTTGATGCGCCTGCATGCCTGATTCCCGGACCGTTGAGTAGCCGAGAGATGGTTTTAAACAGATTTTCATTTGTCACTCATTCCATTTAGTTTACGCCAGAGTTACGAGCAGACCTTCCGAAGTACATGCCATGCGCCCTGTCTCGGCATGTCTCATCACTCTGAAGCTGGCTATTCCTTTAACAGAATTCAAAATCAACTTGAAGTAGAAATAAATTTGAGCCCCAAATATAATGCGAGGGCCAAGTGCATACATTGGCATTCATTTTGACTCAAATTTCAGTCCGTCGAA
Organism: Mycena rebaudengoi; assembly: GCA_029282285.1. Classification (NCBI taxonomy): domain Eukaryota; kingdom Fungi; phylum Basidiomycota; class Agaricomycetes; order Agaricales; family Mycenaceae; genus Mycena; species Mycena rebaudengoi. The sequence goes on along the minus strand of JARJCX010000016.1, from coordinate 371,353 downwards.
ATGTAGGTCTCAGCAGATCCTCTTGAAATTGCGTAGGATATATCAGCCAAGAAGAGAATCGACGAAGAGAAATGAGGGAAGGAGCACTCGGACTGTTAAACATCGCCAAATCGTGTCTTTCCCCCTTTCACTTGTGTGGGACTTGGGCTTAAATTGGTAATTTAGTCTTGATATAGGACGGGGTGGGTAGAAGAGCTAGACTTGTCGCCAGTCTGTAACCAGATACCGAAAATATGTGGCGAGCACTTCGGTGGTTACACACCGAAGTGCTTGCCACATTTTTTGGCCATTGTATACAGACTGGTTACGAGTCTATAGAAGAGCACGCTTGGCCAATTTTTGAAACCGAAACAAATATTTTGTGCGGTGAGAATAAATCGGATGGCGACGACACGACGACCTGTTCTATATAGAATTAACAGAACAAACAAGATGGCTCCCGGTGATTCAAATTGAGAAACGAAGCTATGTATGGATATTATCGAGACGTTTCTGCCTCTGGATTCAACGATCGCAGGAACTGGTCCACACCCGCGTCGATGTTGTAAGTGCCCTGATCATCCCATCTGTAGTAGAATCAGGAATACATGTCACAGGTGAATAAGTAGCTCATGAACGCACCGCCCACGAGTGTGTTCCAATGTATTGAGCGGGGGATATTGGGTCGAATCATTATTGACAGGGCCTGAGGCGGAATGAATAATGGATACTGAGGTGGGGCGGGTTACATACCCATATACGAAAAATCCGTATTCACCACGTACGGCGGGGCATCCAAGGGAAAAGCGGGGCTGAGTTCGTATGTTGTATTGTCGCTCTCAAACGGGAGATTCAGCTCGAAGGGCGACTCGTACACCGCCGGCCAGTGTCCGAGATCCTCGCTATACATGGGTAGCCCGAACAGCTGATTGACATTGAGGGGATGCTGCTGCTGCTGCTGCTGCTGCTGAATTGCCGCGGACACTCTTTCTGAGCCTGCGAGATGCCGATGATATGCACCTGAAGGAGGAAGAGGGCTGGAACCGACCAGCGGCGGTGATTCGGATTCGCTATTATTCCGAACGCGCTTCAGGGTTGTTGATACTTCTTCAGTCGGTAAACTGATGTTGCCGAGCGCACACAACATGTCGCTGGGGAGGACACGTCAAAAATGAGATGATATAAAACGCAGGCAAGGCTCACACATACCTATATCTCCCAGCTATCTGCCAGCTGTGAGACGAAATCGTTATCGGTGTACCCAGATTCGGAGAAGAGCATATAGACTAATACTTACTGACGCTCGTACATTTGCAGCACCGCCATACACTTCTGGACGTCACTGGCCGCCATGTGTGGATCGGCCGCTGCCCCAGTTTTGCGACCGGCCAAAACATTGACACATAAAATCATGGCCGAATCTAACATTGCCTTCTATTGAGCAAGCATCAGCGGTTGGCCGGCCTGAGGGCGGGATAAGATAATTTTTACCATGGCCTGTGGGTGCACTACGAGGCCTCGTTTGGCCTGGATGTCCATTATATGACTGCAAGACCTGGCACTATTGGCGCAAATGGCTAGGGACGGAAAAATCTAAACAAACATATTGGAGTGGTTGGTAAAATAGAATAGGCGCAATGAACATGAATGCGTACAGTTGACAGTGGCTTCTTGTTAGTGGGAGACGGAATAAAACTACGGTGGACCTGTATCTGTACGTGGTAATAGGCTGCCCTTCCAATCAGCAGTGAAAAATAAACATAGAACACAACTGACCCGCGTACAAACACGCCGACTGAGTGGCGAATTGTTCATCTTCTCTATTCGGGTCCCAACGCACTACAAGAAAATCAGCTGCACCATATCCGCCAAATATGATATATACACATACAATGGTCCGGAATGGAATCTACCCATTTATTCAGAGCAGAACTAGCAAGCCCGGTTAGAACTGGAGCCTTATTGTCTTAAAATACTTACTCCACTTCTGCAATGGCCGTCTCAATCCATTTCCGTCCGTGCTGCGACCGCTTCAAAGAATACTTTGCCCATTCAATACGGAAATGACAACTGAAAGGGACAACGTACAATCGTTTTCTGGGCCAATCCCAAAATCTCAATCAACTTCAGGTACGATACCAGAAAGCTGTAAATCGACGGTTGTCCTGCGGGCTGCTGAAAGCGTTTTTCGGGGTCGATATTTTCCCAGTATTCGTCATCAGCCTCGACAGGGTAGTCAATGTCGTAACTATTCTTTCGTGAGCAGACCCCAGCGATTTCCCCAAGCTTCGCTCACTCTTCGTCAGTTGTTGCCCTAGGTCGGCCGAGGAATGCGCTCAGGAGGGCATCACAGCAAACAAGCATCCAAAATGTTCTCTTGAATAGCTCGTCCTCGATAGTCATGGTCGCCTTGTCGCTGCGTTTGCGGACATGTATGCCGATGTCTTGTGCGTCCCTCAATCCGTCAGAGCAGAGGCGCCAGCATGCGTCCGAAGAGCATGTGGCTTGCATATAAAGCATGGACAGCTGCCGGTTATATAAATCAGACCAAGGAATGTATTTTGGGAGCATAGAGATCCTTACGAAAACAACCTGAAGGTCATACAGTGTCGGTGCTTCATCGTGATTGGTTCGGGACGGCTGGACTTGGCGAAACCACTCCCACCCGGCGCTCAACTGTGAATTGGTCCCAGCAAGAATGACGCGCGGATCCTCGGAAAACCTCGATGAGATATACGTTAATCCGACGATCAGAGCGGGAGAATGAGACGCCGCCCACCGTGCCGCCAAAGCACAAACACAGAGCACGACTGACCCAAATCGGTGATTTGTCAAGTGGAGTCCGCATGCAATGGAGTCCTAGAACGTCGGTCTGTGTAATATGCACAGCAAGATATGGATACGGCTGAAGTAGATATCCAAAAGGTCATCGATCAAGTCTTTGGGAGGAAATCTGAGCACAGGCGGAGGAAGGAGGGGCGGCTTTTCCCACTGCAACAAATTAAATTTGGCAACCAGTTACTGTGAGCGAAATTCCACCGACTGGGCTGTCCCAAAATAGCGGCCTGCGGATAATGGTTGGCGGCTGCGAAGTGGGCCCAGTATTCCCCTTCGCATCCAAGGCCATTTGGATAAGAAAGAGACTATTGGATTTGCCGTAGAAGCGGTCTTCGGCGTTGATGTCAGAGAGTACTACTGCGACGTCATCTCCTGGGTTGACGACTACGCCGTGCTCGTCCTCCTCCTCTTCAGAGGAATTGTCTGCACTAGAAGGAGGGTTGGGCGGGGCCCGGGAAATTCGGCGGCCTGACAATTCTTGTTCAAGGGTTCGACAATATCGCGCAACACTGAGTAGGACGCTGCGCAGATCTTCCGATGCAATGTATGCTGTTGACTGGACGAGAATGGCGTGAACGTGATCTTCTGCGCTCTTGCGATCCAGACCCTGCTGATACTCCTTCTAAGCAATTGTTCCGTCAGAATCGCGTTTATTACCTGTGGGGATGAACCCGTTGATCTCAGGGGCTCGCTTGGAGGGAAATGAGTGGATATACGGCCAGAAACAAACAAAAACTCTCACCTCGGGACACTTTTGGCCTGTAGAAAGACTTGGTAAAAAATAGCACAAACAGTATAATAAGCCAGCCACCGACCTTGGGAATCCTGGGATAGCGTTGGTGAGTGCATTCGCTATTGAAAGCTATGCAGTGGGAGCAGACGCCGCCAGGCATTTTCGCACTGTCGCCTGTCATGCAGTGAGTCGTCGGCAACATACACCCATGATGAATTTTGCGCCGACAGACGTACATCGTTCTAGCGCGTATAATTAGTCCATTATTCAATCCGCAGATTGCAGTTCGCACTTTTCCGGTGCTTGCAGGTGTCGCATGCGCCCTTGAGGCGTCTCCTTTTGGACCCAGGAAGTTCAGGATCCGGAGTGTTTTGCGCTGGAAAGACGGATGGCTTATTGGAGGATTCCATGATTGCGACTGGAGAAGTACAAGGGAAAGAAGAATTTCAGCTGCGATTGGTTGGATTAGCGCCGCTATGATCGGAATTCGGAAAAAAACGCAGAGCCGGTCGCGATTGAGATCATTGACGAATATCTGCAATTTCTTTTTTTAATCTTTCCTTCCAGTCTCCATTCCTACATAACAGAAGTCATCCATGTAAATAGCATAATCCGAAGCTGTGACACAATCCAGAGGCCGTAGGGTGCTCTGAATACGATTTAAAAAATTTGGTGTACAATTTCCCCCCCCCATCAAACTGACGTTGGCTATTTTTAGATACGGGCTCGGAAACACGGATACAAGAACCGCACAAATACAAACGAGAGTACGAGCAATCGCACGCGACGCACCTCATGCAGCATGTGCCCCACTCTGCCACCTGGAACTGGCCCTGCATCTGCGTGATCATGAGCGGGCGGTCGAGGCGGTCCGTGCCAGCGAGGTGGACCAAGCGCAGGCGCGCTGCGAGGAAGGCGCCGGTGAACCAGCCTGCGGGGTGGTTGTTAGGCGCGGGGTCGCGATGGGAGGAGGGAATAAGGAATAGGGAGCAGTAGCGGAGGATGGGGAGCAGAGTGGGAGAAGGAAGGAGAGTACGAGGAGGAGGGGAGGAAGAGAAGAGTAGGAGGGCGGAGGAGTGGGAGGACAAGGAGAGGGGGTAGCAGAAGGAGGAGGGGACGGAGATGCGCGCGGAGGTGGTGCTGCGGCTCGACTTGGTCATTACGCTGGAAGAATATCAATCATGTCAGTCATGAGTACGGCGAGGAAGAAGGAAGGACGACCAACGCACTGCCATTGAATCGCGACGTCGGGCGAGTCGAACCCGTTGAAGCGCGCGTTGTTCCCGTCGGGGCGCGCGGCGCCGAGGTTCCCGTCGCGGCGCGCGTTGCAGAGGCTAAGCAGGTGCGCGAGGGCCTCGATCGCAGAGCCTGCTTGTGTGCAAACGCACCCTCGACGACGTCCAGCACCGTGACGCCGGACATGCAGTGGTTGAGCTCGAAGAGGCGGTACTTGAGCTCGAGCAGCCGGGGCCCGCACACGACGAGGCGGGGGCTCGCGCGCAAGGAAGGAGCAGAAGTACGAAGGAAAGATAATTGTAGGTGGAGGGGAAAAAAGAAAAGAAGAAAACACGAAAACGTACGAGCCCAATACGGCGTCGTCGACCACAGTGGCGTGGGCCACTGGTACGTGGGTGCGCTCAGCGGAGCACCGGGCGGAGACGCGCGCGGAGGGAGCACCCGTCTTGGTTTTCACACTGGAAGAGGTATCAGTCACAAATCAGTCATGTCAGTCATGAGTACTGCGAGCACTTACGTAGGAAGAACGTGCGAGCACTGCCACTCGATCGCGGCCTGGCCTGGGGGCGAGTCGAAGCGCGTCGGGGCGCGCGGTGTAGAGGTTCCCGTCGGAGCGCGTGTCGAGTCGAACCTGTCGGGGCGCGTGGTGCGGAGGCTGAGTATGTGCGGGAGGGCTTCGATGGCGGAGCCTGCTTGTGTGCAAACGCACCCTCGACGACGTCCAGGACCGCGACGCCGGACACGCGGGACTTGAACTCGAGAGCAGAACGACGACGCCGCCGCCCAGACTGTGGCCGACGAGCTACTAGCTAGAGCGGGTCAGGTATTGTGTGGAATGAAAGGATGGACAACGTACCCAGGAACGATGGTGCCGCAGCGGGGTCGCCTGCACGACGGACATAAAGGCCTTATCCTCCGTCTTGCCTTCAAAAAAGATCAAATCGATGAATACCTTATATGCACACGAGGGACCATGTCTCTGCGCATCCCTTGTGTCCCTGATCTCCCGCGCCAGACACGCGAAACTCAGTCCACGAGAACCCCGTGCCGTCGTGCTGCATCGTGATACTTATTCCCCTTCGTCTGTCTGTACGGCTGCTCCGCCGAGAATCCAATACAATTTTGAATTGGATGAACCCTGCAATTGTGACTGGAGATGGATGTCGGGAGCCAAGGAAACAGAGCGAAACCGGCTCTGGAAGCAGTGGAAGCAACGGAGCGTCTAATAATAATTCGAATGATATTTCAATAGGTGATGGAGTGTCCGCTTGGCGCGGGCGTCAAGTGTCCCATTCCCAGGAGGCTCCGCGGAGCGTTTGTGGTCCCCGGGATACGAAGTGGACTCGGAGATTACCGAGAGCGGCACTGCATGATCGATCAGATCGATCAGACTCGACATCAGATTCGAGTCACGTTCGAATCCTTGCCTCCAACCTTCGAACATACTATTTCTGTTAGCCGCATTGCCATTGCTTGCCATTGCCGCTGCCATTAGACATTTCTAGGTTTTATTGGGGGTTCTACCCAGCATCGGGGTTCATAACCTCCAAGTGATTCAATCCCTTGGTAGATTAAGTAGTATCGTCCTTCGATCCAATGTGCGGAACCGAATTTAGGGGGTCACAGAAATTTCCTGTGCGGAATGAAGAGCAGGAAACTGGCCAAAGCACTGGCAGTTTGGATCACTGAGCCCCAAAATTTAAATTGCGTCTAACACAGTATCATGGGGGAGATATTGAAGATAAAGTCAGGCAACTCTCGAGCAAGACATCGCGGGCACGGTTGTTGGGGCACGGCGTCCACCAGGATGAAATGGAGAAATAGGAAAACACGCCGACAACCCTGGAGGAGGAGATATCTTCTGCAGTTGCCTGGCAGATGTCAGAATCGATCAGAATCGACATCAGATCTAGTCTCTCCCAAGAGTTACTTAACGGATGAAGTCTTGGAGCGGCTACCTCGCCGCAACAGCACTTTCTACTTTAAAACGCCACAGAGCGGTATTATCCCATCAGAAGTTTTTAACAGTGCTGCATACGCTTCATAGGTACAGGGTTTTCGTGACGCTGCGTAGAACATCAGAATCCCGTTTGGTACCCCCCACCGTCCCGATGCTTCACCTGGTTCTGTCGGCGCGACGCTCTGTGAGCTCTTTCGGCACTTTTTCCCCCGCAGGAGCCACAAGATGACCAAAGAAAGAAAAAAAGACGGGGATCATTTGTGTGACTCCAATGGCGACAGTTCGGCTTATTCAAATACTAGGCCACAGTCATGCGACCTCAAACTGCTAACTGGATGGAATCTCTCCTGAGAAGACAGCTGCCCGAGACGCAGGGCGGAATCCTCTGAAATTGGCGCTGACATTATGGATCGTATTGAGGTAAGTTGTTTCCAGCAAACTTCGGCCAAGTATCATGGGAGAGATATTGAAGATGCTGTCGGGAAACTCTGATTGGATTCTTCACTATGTCACGGTGACCAGATGAATATTCCAACACATTGGGCGAGTGTAGGAAACGTGCCGAGTTATGTTGAACTTTTTTTGATCCCATCTATGGCCCATTAACCTACATATAGGCATTATAATTTTGTGTGTAAGGCGACTCGCCTTATAATCCCACTCCCACCAAAATAAATAAATAATTGTTCTATGGTCTGACTACGGGATTGGGGAGACTAGACTCGCCTTACACAACGGCAAAGTAACGCTTCGAGTTGAACCTTCTCGAATCTTCAATTTAACAAATAAGCTCCTACCTCGCTTAATGGTCATCGATCATCGTTTGTGATCGCGCACATGTAAAATTATTGTGCCACCAGCTGTTTCCTGATCAGAATATACCTACCTACCACCCAGGCCAAGCACAATGAATCGGACAGAAAACGAATGCAGCCGGTTGCCATCTGTCCGGCATCCGGTAAGATGCGCGGGTAGAGACAAAATAAGTCAGAATCGATCAGACTGGCTTCCTCAGGGTCAACGTTATCGTGTCGTTTACTGCGACTCAGCGGCCACATATTCAATTTGTGTTTAAAGCTGAACATGTTTTACCTTGTGCATCGTGTTGCATCGCGTTCCAGGAACTGCAGGCCGACATCCGCAATCGCCGCAGACTTACTGCTCACATAATCGGCCGATGCCCCAAGCGCCATGAACAAGAGCAGTAAAACCACGGGCCAGACCAAAAACGTCGACAACTTGGGGCTGTTGTGTGAGGCTTGAGCCACCTCTGGATCTTGGTCGCAAAAGTCGCTTAAATGGATGCTAATAATAGTTGGATGTTGCATTATGACCTCAGAGGCTTCCACACACGGCGCAGCTGATATGACACAAGCATTGACTTATTTTTCCGGATTTGGTGAAGACCTTTCCCGATTTGGGACGAAGCCGTTTCAAACTCTACACCTTTCTGTCCTTGTCGGGCCGGATCAATTTTCAATCTGAACATATAAATAACTCGGAAACGTTGGCTCACCTTTCTTTGTTACTTATCCTGCGTCGTCCCCTCGGCCCTCTGCTAACCACCACTCCTTAATTTTAGTAATATGCTCGACCCTGTTGCCTTCTCCATCGCGGCCTACTATGTCTACGACGCCTTGTCCCGTAGGCGGCGGGCCCGCCGGCGTGCATCCGAACCCAACCTCCGTCAAGACATGGTGACCGTGACCCCGCACACCGTGCCGAATGGCAATCCCACAGGTGGCCACGCACGTATTGGCGGTAACAGTCAAGGCGGCGACGCGCATGTCAACGCCGCACCTCATTCAAACGGATTTGGCATGGAGGGCTACGCGCGTACTGGCGGTAGCGGCGGAAACGAAGGACCACCAACGCAAATATATTTTATTAACAGTGTGGTAAATCTGACCACGTCTGGTGAGTAATGCCTACAAGAGCATCCGGTACTGTTTGCTGATACTCACCCCAGGAGGAATAGGTGGTCCTGGCGGATCAGGGCTTTCCGTCGGTGGGCGCGGTGGGGATGGTGGAGGAGCCTCGATGCTGGACGCTCCTCCGCGTTCCATGCGCCACTCCTTCCACTCGACCGGCGATGCGGCCCTCAGGACAGGCCTTTTCACCGGTGGGGACGGCACGACTGCTGAAGGTTCGGTTATCGACGTCCACGCCGTCCAGACACACATAACCAGGCGCTCCATCGATATCCACTCGACTCCCGCCCATCTCGCGCGCACCGTCGATGAAGCGGCCCTGGAGACAGTCGGTGAGCACGATGGGCCTCGTGAGGCTCCAGTTGTGGGGATCCAGCCACACCAGCGCTCCATGCGTATCCGCTCGACGCCCCCTCCCCTGCCCCCCCGCCCTGCACGCATCGTCGACTGTTAAATCCTCTCCCCGCTGCAACCCTCGTCGGATTATCCATACACCTTCTTCGAGATTCTCAGCACCGGATGCTTTACTCCACTCAATTTGTATCGCCTTTCTTCGAGCCTTCAGATCCTTGGCACCAGATGCTTTGCTTCAACACTCATTTGTATCACCCTCCTTCGATTCTTCACCTTCCCCCAGCCTCCGACTTAGTGTATGTAGATTTTAGATTCACACCTCCAGATCCTCAGCACCAGATGCTTTACCTCGATCATTTGTATCACTTTCCTTGATTACCCTCCCTCAGCCTATGTAGATTTTAGATACGTGGCCCAAATGTATACCAAGTTGTATACAATTGGTTTTTTTTTCATATTGCAATAAGCAACAGTCGCAGCACTTGAATTTTCAACGCACTTTGGATTAATCTGATCCTCTCGTTTTTTACAACACTAAGAATCGGTGGTAAAACTAAGTACAGGATTAATCATATATACAGCTATCCAAAATGTTAATCGTGCCTCTGCGAGTGGGATTTTTTTACAAGATTGATCCTATGGCTACCGAATCGTAGGTATAGGTGAGGGTTACTCTAAGAGGGATTTTAGTAGTGGTGGAATTTTTTGAGCGCAAGATCATTCAGCCAAAGATTAATCCTAGATGAGATGGAGGCTTACTACTATGCGAGACTATTAATCCTGGTGTCGAGGTGTGGATGAAAGTTGAGAATGATTCATGAAAATAATCCTGGGATGAAGAATATTGAGGTTGGGTTATCTACCGTGAAACTAATGTCGAAAGGAAAGTTCTTATTTGAGCCGGATTCTTGAAGGCGACGACCAAAAAGGTGGTCGAGGGATGTTTCGGGGATATCCACATTGAACCTGAGAGCAGAGCCAGTAATATATTATATGACAGAAAGATGGAATCACGTACCGATAGGTACGAAGTCAGGTCGTCGGAAGATGTCGTCGGAATGACGGTATTCTGGCCGTCAGAATTTGCCGTTTGAGATATTCAGAGACAGTGAGAAGATGTGTTGCGGACTCGCGTTGCGTGGGATTGTGGGCCATGAAATTCGCTTTTTGAAGCAGCGCCAAAATTCGATGCTATGGACAATGTTCAAGGAGGAACCGAACTTCCAATGGAACATTTTGAGCGATAGACTTGAAGCAGTGAGAGTTAAGGGGGATTCACTGTCGCATGCTCGACGCACAGCCACACGCGATTCTCGGGGGGGTAACGAGTATTAGGGACTATGTATGTCGTTGGAGTCAATGGATAGAATTCGCGTAGCCGCCAGCGAAACCACAAAATTACACGGTCTGAGATGATGCTCTGATTCAGACAGATGGAGCTGAGCGCCGCAAGAAATTATTGAGAGCGACTCGGAAAGGGAATTAATCACGGCACACGCAAACCCGAAGTTGAAGACGCGTCCATTTGCGAATCAATTCTGGGTTGCCAGCCAAGTGTCATTCCCTGCTGATTGTCGACTTGGAGAGAAGACTGCTGACGACTTGCTGACAGCAAATCCGTCGGGAATCAATAGTTGGTCTATTGGTTGTTACGTGGGAAGTATGTAAGTTGATGATGGGTAGTAACAGACTCGGAGCAAAGGTCAAATCGCACCAGTCACGAATATACATGCCCCCGAGCGCGAAATCCGATTTCATTCACAAAAACTGGCGGTTGAGCCACACAAAGAATGCTGGTCCGTTACAACAGCTTCGACTCCGCTCTATGCCCGTAACCAGTCAATCGGTCTCTCGTGGCCACCACGCCTGCTCCCCATGGCCAGCTATACCAGCAACAGCATGAACAGCGCACTCCCACTACCACGATACCACATCCATACTAGACGCGCGCCCACCAGCTCCCCAGCGCACCGCCCGAGGTCCGCGGGCTCCAAGACTCGTCCCGTCCCGCTCGTCAGTCGAGAGAGCTACCCATGCCCCTCCCCTAACTAACGGCCCGAAGCCCGGTGTACCACTTGTGTCGAGGACGTCAGTTCAGTCCAAACGAATCCGCCGCGGTCCCCGTTAGGCCCGCTGGCGCATGATCGTCATCATCGCGCGCCGTTGTCATCGGAACCATGACACCCGGTGTCCACGATCGCGACGCCCCGCCCCCGTCATCTCGCTCAACGGGCAGATAAAGATGCGGCCCTCTCGCCCACGATCCCCACTCGCCGCCATCCAAAACAATATTAATACCCACCCGTCAACGCAGTGGGAATTGCGCGGCCTCAGGCGGCGAGCACAACAGCCCGCCGGGAGGATGACCATGAGTCCGCTCGTGGGTTGAAAAGGCTGGGTGCGCACCACGACTGCACGCACACACACCATGCTGACGACCCCTCCGAAGGAAAAAAAAGTGGTGGCCGCCTTGGCCTGTGTCTACCATAGGCTGCGCACGACTGCACGCGCGCGCACCATACTCACGACCCCCCTCGTCCAATAGAAAAAAAGGTGGTGCCTGCGCCTGCGTCTACCGTAGGCAGCACTTGCGCCCACACAGAACTGCTCTTCCACGTCCTTCGCCTCGCCCTCCACCTCCACTTCCTCGCCCTCATCCCCGAAAAGTTCCTGTTCCATCGCTAGCAACACCAGCAGCACCTCCACCTCCTCCACCTCCTCTTACTCCACCACCGCGACCTCCGCGACCGCCTCATCCGACGCATGCGGTACACAGATCGCCGAGAGCGTGCATCGACTTACCGCATCACAAGCCCAATGCACATGCGCACCAGCGCCGAGGATCCAGTCGAGCAAGCTGGTGCGCATGAGCGAGAGGCGAGCGCGCAGGGGCATGAGCGCGAGCTGCCGAGACTATGCAAGCGAAGGTCGGAGGAGCGCAGGGGATTGGACTCCGCGCGCGTTGAGAGAGGTGGCGGAGGCGGAAATATACCGGGGCGTAACGAGGTGGTTGATGATTTCGCGGCAGGCTATTTAGCCTCGTCGGGGAACGCGCCGTCAGGGAAATAGGCAGGTCAGAAGAAGAGCTGATGGCACTGAAAGAAGAGATGACGCCCCAGGTCTGGTATGTGACTTGACTCCATGGCAACCGCAGGGCGTGAAAGGTCGGCGAGCACGACGGTGCCGGGGCTGGAATCCGGGGCGCGATATACGGCGAGGACGACGCTGCGCGAAGAGGCGCAATGGAAAAACGCAGGCGAGTCACCGCCACATCAGATTGCATGACGTTGCCGCAGATCACTAACATTTACCTTGCCCAGTTCCCGCGCGCCACCGAAGACAAAAAGGATCTTGGAACAAGGACTTGAAAAGGATTGTGCACGTGCTCGCGGGCGGTACTCCGCAGCAACTCGGGCGTCGCGGCGGTTTTTCGTTCTGTCTTCTCGACGATATCCCCTGCCTCCACTTCCTCTGGCTCTACAAGCCACTCTTTAATAGCAGTGATATGCTAGACCCTGTTTCTGTCGCCCACCGGGTCGGCTCTGCCCTCCGCATCCGCAGGCGGAGGGACGAAGAGCCGACTACGGGAGCATTCCACGACATGGTGGCCGTGACCTTGTGCACGGTGAATGCGCCCCTGCGCAGCGCGTTCAATGACGCTGCCACAACTGCACGTATTGACGATAGCGGTGAAAGCGAAGCGGGTGACAATGCCGGCCCTCATTCAGCTGGCCATGGTGGTAGCGGTGAAGGCGGCGAAGCGAATGTCAATGCCGCATCTCCTTCGGATTCTGGCCGCATGGAGGGCCACGCGCATACCGATGGTCGTGGCGGAAACGATGGACCGCCGGGGCAATTTTTTACTATTGTGATAAATATGACCAACACTGGTGGGTGACGATTGCCAGAGCGTCCAGTATTGTTTGCTCACTCCTCCCAGGAGCAATAGGTGGTCCTGGTGGGCCAGGGCTTTCCGACGGTGGGCGCGGTGGGGATGGTGGAGGAGCCTCGATGCTGGATGTCCCGCCGCCCACCGGGTACTCCATCCACTCGACCGACGTTGCGTCCCTGGGTAGGGACGGTGCGACTGGCGAAGGCTCAGCTATCGGCATCCACGCCGTCCAGGAACAAGTAGTAACCACTAGCCCCTCGACCCCCCATCCCCTGCTCGCCCATCCCGCGCGCATCGTCGACGAACACAGTGCGCCTGGTGAGGGTACAGTTATCGACGTCCATGAGCAGACAACCACCACGAGCTCCATCGGTATCTGCTCCACTCCTCCTCCCCTGCCCGTCGACGATGCGGCCCTGGGGACCGTCGCTGGGCACGGTGAGACTGGGGAGGGTCTAATTGTCGGCGTCCAGGCACAGGTAGTAACCACCGCGACCTCCATCGGTATTTGCTCGACTTCCCCTCCCCTGCCCGTCGACGATGTGTCCCTTGGGACCGTCGGTCGGCAGGGTGAGTCTGGTGGAGGCTCAGTTATCGGCGTCCAGGCACAGACAACCACCACGGGCTCCATCGGCTTCCGCTCCACTCCCCGTCCCCTGCCCCCCCATCCCGCGCGCTTCGTCGACGATGCAGCCCAGGGGACCGCCCGCGGGCACGGTGAGACTGGTGAGGGCCCAGCTATCAGCGTCTAGGCACCGGTAATCACCACGCGCTCCATCGGCATCCGCTCTCCCCCTGCCCTGGCCGCCCGTCCCGCGCGCGTCGTCGACGGCTAACTTCTCTCACGGCTGCGCTCCTCATCGGATTTCCTCGAGATCCCCCCACCATATACTTTACCTCACTTTTTGTATCTATGGCCCTCCTTCGATTCTTCACCTCATATGTAGCTAGATAGACAAGTGTATACCAAGTTGTATACAATACAAGGTAGTAGGCGGGTATAAGCACGTGTATATGTACCACGTTGTATACAATACAGGTCGGGTGGGTAGGTAGATAAAGTGCATGTAGACCACATTGTAGTGAACAGAAGCCATCCATATAAATAGCATATTTCGAAGCTGTGACACAATCCAGAGGCCGTAGGGTGTTTTGAATGCCATTTAAAAAAACTGATATACAATTTTTTCCCCTATCAGGCTGAGGTTGGCTATTTTTAGATTCGGGCCGATTGGAAACAGAACCACACGGATACAAGAACCGCACAAATACAAAAGAAGGTACGAGCAATCGCACGCGACGCACCTCATGCAGCATGTGCCCTACGCTGCCACCTGGAACTGGCCTTGCATCGAGGCGGTCCGTGCCCGCGAGGTGGACCAGGCGCAGGCGCGGCGAGGAAGGCGCCGGTGAAGCAGCCTGCGGGATGGATGTTAGGCGCGAGGTTGCGATGGAAAAAAGACGGAGTAAGGCATAGGGAGCAGTAGCGGAGGACGTGGGGCAGAGTGGGAGGAGAAGGAAAAAGAGTACGAGGAGAAGGGGAGACGCGCAGACGCACTGCCATTGGATCGCGGCGTCGGGCGAGTCGAACCCGATGAGGCGCCCGTTGCAGAGGTTCCCGTCGGAGCGCGCGGTGCAGAGGTTCCCGTCGCGGCGCGCGTTGCGGAGGCTGAGCATGTGCGCGAGGGCCTCGATCGCGGAGCCTGCTTGTGTGCAAACGCACCCTCCGTGACGCCGGACACGCGGTGGTTGAGCTCGAGGAGGCGGTACTTGAGCTCGAGCAGCCGGGGCCCGCACACGACGAGGCGGGGGCTCGCGCGCAAGGAAGGAGTAGAAGTACGAAGGGAAGATGATGATTGTAGGTGGAGGGGAAGAAACGAAAAGAAGAAAACACGAAAACGTACGAGCCCAATACGGCGCCGTCGACCAGCTCAGCGGAGCACCGGGCGGAGGCGCGCGCGGAGGGGGCGTGGCGGATTGTCTTGGTCTTCACACTGGAAGAAGTATCAATCATGTCAGTAATGAGTACTGCGAGCACATACGTAGGAGGAACGCGCGAGCACTGCCACTCGATCGCGGCCTTGGGCGAGTCGAAGCGCGTTGGGGCGCGCGGTGTAGATGTTCCCGTTGGAGCGCGCGTCGAGTCGAACCTGTCGGGGCGCGCGGTGCGGAGGCTGAGCATGTGCGGGAGGGCTTTGATGGCGAAGCCTGCTTGTGTGCAAACGCACCCTCGACGACGTCCAGGACCGCGATGCCGGATACGCGGTGCTTGAGCTCGAAGAGGCAGTACTTGAGCTCGAGCAGCCGCGGGCACGCGCACACGACGCCGCCGCCGCCGCCCATGCTGTGGCCAACGAGCCAGAGAGCGGGTCAGGTATTGCGTGGAATGAATGAAAAGATGGACAACGTACCAGGAGCGAGGGGGGTCAGCAATGACCGCCTGCAGCACGCACCCAAAGTTCTCGAAGTGCACGTCGACGGCGACGTTCTCGACGAGCACGTCGATGGAGAGGTTCTCGACGAGCACGTTGATGGCGAGGTCCTCGATGCGCACGTCCGTCCGTGCCGTCTTGCCTGCAATAAAAACAAATTGGTGAATAACTTGTATATCGCGTGCACACGCTGAACGACGGATCGTGTCTCTGCGCATCCGATTCCCTTGCGCATGTCCTCGAGCTCCTGCGTCAGACAGGCCGAGAATCTCGTACCGCGGTGGCACACCGTCCGCGTATTTGGCGGCGTATATTAGACACAGCAGTCCAGCGCACCCGCCACCTGCAGCGCGTCGTCGCTGCCGAGACGGGCGCAAAGTCCGGGGTGGGTGCGCGGTGAACGCGGGCCTTCCTCAGAGCGAAAATCCCAGCAGGTACAGTGTGCCGCCGAGCGTGTGCAGGGACCCACTCCGCTATCAGAAAGCATCCCGAGCGCGTCCCCAGATCGGTGCCTATGCCGTGCGGATACCCGTCCATCGCCTCCATCTCGAGCCCCAGCCCCGGATGCGTCTGCGGATGTGAGTCGAACGCCGGGAGGTACTGCGCCTGACGCCGAAGTTGCTGAAGCTGTCATGCTGCTGCAGCAGCTGCTGGAGGAAAAAACGCGATAAAAACGCGCCTCCGCCAGATGCTGCGGCTGCGGCCGATACGCCCGCATTTCCGCGTGCCTGCCTGGTGTCGTCGCATCTCATCCGCGTACGCTGCCCGCGCGGCTCCGGGGCCCGCCGCCGCCGAAGGAGCGTCGGGACTGTTCGTGCGAGTACTCGAAGCGCTGGTCTCGCTGGTGGAGTACGAGCGCTGAGGCGCGCGAAACGAGCCCGTTCGTCGTTGTCGGTCGCTCCCGTTCCCACTCGCGGATCCGCTTCGTAAAAGTGATGCGGGTGGCTACTCGTTTAATGTCTGTCGGTACAGGCACGACAGAGCTCCATGACGGAGAGCCGTCTGTTTGCCGGCCCCGTACTCATCGTGATATTCGTTCGCCCCCACTCCTGCCTCCGTCTGTATGTGCACCGTACCGCCTATCCGGGCTGCTGGTGGGCGCGGCTGCTCGGACGGGTGGAACGAAAGCGGAGAGACGTCGGCGACCGCTGCTGGTGCTCCCATGCCCGCATATAGGCCACCGAGATTGCTTGGTGCGGGCGCCACGTGTCCCACTGCCAGTCGCCCGCGCAGGGGCGAAAGGTGAGCGAGTTTGGAAAGAGTGTGCTCCTGCTTTGCAGGCGCCGAAGGAGCCAGGGGCGCCGTGACCAGAGGAGGGCCGACATGCCGAGGTGGGCATGCGGCGGGAGACGCGTGTCGGTGGCGGTGATGAGGCGCGCGCGATTCCCCAGGCATGGCAGGCAGGGCGTCCACCAGGACGAAAATAAACCTGCACTCCACTCGGTGAATTGCCGCACGATCCGTAACGAATCCTCTGGCGCGATACGGGGACAAAGCCTGAAAGTCCTGGCCAAAAGGAGACCCCGCCGTCTAGTCAGACGTCCGACGCCCACTCCACTCGGATATCGGCGACGAAGAGAAACCCGTCCGCGTAGAGGAGAGTCCACGGGCCAGACCAAGAACCTCGAAACAGAGCGATTCCCGACTCGGGCATATATTACATATAAATATTAAAATAACTCGGAAACGGTGGCACCTGACCTTTCTTACTTATCGACTGCGTCGTCCTCTCGGCCCTCTGCTAACCACCACGCCTTAATCTCAGTAATGTGCTAGAGCCTACCCTTTCATTGGTAAAGGTCCAAGTGACGTATACGCCTTCGCGTTGGTGTCGCATCTGTCCCATCAAAGTCGCGTCCCTCACGGCGAGTCAAAGTACAGTGATTTTGTCTTCAGCAATAAATATCTACAACATATCGTTCCCTACTCCATACGACTGTAAGAGGACCTGAATTACGCTCATTTCTTCAACCTGGCCGACGCCTGCTCCAGGGCGTCTTTTAGCTCACCGACTCGGATATGATCTATTTCCAAGCCTGCAGCCTCCAGATCCGTCGTCAATGCGGGTGAAACCATCTTCACATCCCTGTATCCCTTTTCATAAAGCTACGAGGAGATTTGGGGGTTGAGTTTATATTCGGTGCAAAATGCGTCCACAGTCATGTCCGGTACGGGAGCGCTAGGAGGAAGCAACGGCCCTGTGATTACGGCCCGCTGACCTCGTCCATCCTTGCCCCTGGTTCCGGGGCTAGCGCCGCCCCGGCCGCCCTGGCCATCTTTGACACAAGGGTTAAAGAGAATTTTAGAAACAATATCAACCGTGACGACGTACCCCCAGCCGTTAACTTGAGCTCAGCCTGCCCTTGCGTCAACCTTGCTCCCTCGCCACGACCGCCATCCCCGCCTCGTTGGCTACCCCACCCGCCAGCCCCACCTATGCCTCCTATGAAAATTGTCACATCATGGGTCAACGAAGGGAACGAAGTCTTGCCTCCAAGGGTTGGTGGTATTATTGTCTGGGGCAGATACCGGAACTGAGTTAGGTCCGCCATTTGTGTCGATCCATGCCGCTGCTGCAGTTATATATCTGTTGCCTGGATCACGAGCCTCCACCCAAGGTGCGATTCGCCGGTGTTCCGAGTAATTGGTACCGGACCCCCACAGCTGCAAGTATATATCAGCTGCGAAGTCCCCGAATCCGAATAGAGTTACCAAAATGTATCCCACAGCACGTTCAAATTAGGATAGAGAGTAGCACCAACCCGTCGGGAATCATACAGCAATGGTCGCCAGCCAGTTCAACTGGATGCCTTCGCCGACCAGTTGAACCGTCGACTGCCAGTAGCAGCCTTCAAACTGCACTGCGGCCCAGGCTTCGGATAGACGCTTTGTCTGGGTATGCTGTCATAAGAGGGACATTCATTTCAGGAAGACCAATGTGGCAAAAGCAAAATAGAATAGGGGAAGATTCTGTTGCCAATCCGTGATCGATTCTGGGTTCTGAATCGTTCCAGAATCGTGGTCAGGTTTGACCGACCCCGATTCTCATCATTCAGCGCAGTCGATTCTGGTCGATTCTGGCCATGGGTTTGGATTCTGTGATGATGAATCGAAGTAGAGATGTCGGCATCGATTCTCATATATTCTAATGTTGTTTGAAATTTCGACTCCGGAGTCGAAACAGCGATTCATGACCGGTTCTCAGAATCAGTGATTCTGCATGCCGGAATCGATATCCAAATCGACGTCAGAATCGACGCCTGAATCGTAGCTTTGACATCCCTTAATGCTCCAAGTCAAATGACTGCTGGGGGAAGTAGAAATCATCACAGAGGAAAATGGCGGAAGAGCAAATTCACAAGACTGAGGACAACTTACCTTCTGCATTGCCAAAGAAAATCTTGAACCCAGTCCAGCCGTTCAGCTGTCGCGGGGAAGTCTAGGGTGCCTGATATAATGAGTATTTCGAACAGCATCGTCGTGCTAAAGTGTCGGGGTTTAGTCTCATGTCCGAGTGGAAAAAGAGGTATCGCCAGACTCCGACATTTCCGTGGATTGAAGAGGAGGGATCTTACGCGAAACAGTAAGGGCGTTGCCCTGTGAGGAAAAATTCTCGCTTGCGCGATTGTCGTTTGGTGAGTATTTTGGGAAGACGACAGTAGACATCGAAGCACATCAGTCATCGGATCTATCCAGCCTCCGTACCAGAAAGTGACACGCCGTAGGCGCTCAAAGAAGAATACTGTTACGACTGCCTCAGCCTTCGCTGTAGCTTCCAAGAGTGTCCACCAGTACAGTACCTCTACCACTGACCGGCCGAGCCAAAGGTCAAACCAAAGTAGAGCTTATCAATAGTTCAAACCAGCACCTGAGTAGTCGGACAGTGTCGTTGTGTTTTCCGGAGACAAGACAACATACAAGCGCCCGCACGTCTACACTATTCCAAGCTCCGTGCCCTGCGGTTCGACAATTACGTCTCGGTGTCGCGAGCGGTGCAAGCTGCTGATCACGGGAGCTTTACCTGTGCCGCCTTTCCCACCGATTTCGATGCCTTTCCCGCCGGGGCCACCGGTTCCTCCTACGAGCTGTAAGCAAAGGTCCATTCAGGGGTTGTAGAACTCACCCGATATGCAGCCAATTTTCCAATTGTTTTCGGGGGCTATTTCGAGCTGTGGCCCTTCGCCATCGCCGCCTTGATCACCGATGCGAGCGTCGTCTCCCATACCACCGACTCCTCCTGTACGCCTAAGTCAGTACCCAATTCAATCGTTAATCCAAAACCTCCTCGCCTGTCATGTCCCCCATCTCGACTATTCCTAAACCGGAGATGAGATCAACGCGAGGCGCAGAAGCTAAAAAAAAGCGGTAGCGCGCCTTCGGTATCAAGTGAGGGAGGCATTTGCAGTAATCTGGACTGCCAGTGCGCTGTGTGTCTGCAAATTGAGAACCAGGGGAAAATGGAAGTCTACCTCAAGATCATGGACAGTTTGGAGGACCTCATGTACAGTGACAAGCTATTGATTGACGTGAGGAAAGTACATTTGGGTAGTTGGGTGCATACCGTTGAATTAGCAATGAGCTGGGTGAGGGTCGCGTTGTGTTTTTCAAGAGATGAGGAGTTGTTGGGACTGCTGAAAAACCTGCTGAGCTTCCCGCGCGAGTCAGCATCGTCCAGATCCCGCTTGATCGATTGCAGTTGCCTGCCAGAAAATCACAAGAAAATCAGCCATGTTACACAGAGTTGATGGGGCCAGCGACCGTTTGACATCTTCGACGACTTGTTTACCCAGACTTTCCTCCTTCGTCGCCGTTGCTGACAGAATGGGCGTGAGAAGGTCGAGTCGTATAGCTAGTTCCACAAGTCCTTTCTTGTTGGCTGCATTTTGCTGGATGTAAAAGGAAGTGTCGCGTCAATGGCTGTGAGTGTTGGTTTTACCTCAATGCGGTCCGCGAGAGCCAGAAGCGGATCAATGACGCTCCTCAGCACCGCCGCGCAGGGGATAGTCCTGGCGGTACCGCTGAGTGTTGTCAGGGAAATTTTCAAGGCATTGCACGCGGTATGGGGAGAATCTGGCGAGTGAGTCAGCGAGGAACCGCCGGTCGGCGAGGCGTCGTGACCGAGACTGTCTTCCTCTCCAGGGACTATATCCTCGGATGTCTGTGACGGGCGCTCATCGACAGGGTTGTGGCGGCTTTCTTTGCGCCATGGCCCCTTTAAACGGCGAAGGCACTGGCAGAATACGTGCTGCTCAGAGCTGGTGTAGAGGAAGGAAGGAGGCGAGTACTAACATACATGCGGGATTGATGCTGGGTGTTAAGACGACAGAGGCAAAGGTTCCACGTGGCCGAGAACACTGGCGCACAAGACAGGTGCCTTTTTTGGAGTACAATCGTCGGAGCACTGGCCTTTCCGAGTCGGTGTGTCGGCCGGTACACCACGGTCGGAGCGCTTAATGGGGGAAGTCAAGACCGTTGGCGGGGGTTCCATTCTGGACTCGATTCTGGGGCCGATTCTTGGGTTAATTCAAGTTCAATTGGGCCGAGAGTAATAAGGAACTTTTTTCCATAACTTGCAACTTTACTTACCTGCCAGTTTAACCACTTTACTTTACGTAACTTTTCCCACGCGTGGTAATTTTAACTTTCACCTGCACGGTTAGGTGAATTCCCCTCCCTAGGACTATTATCCTCTCCAAACATTTAATGGCCACATGTATGGCGTACAGGGCATGAATTCACACCCACCCAAGCATTTATGTCAACTGGCGTAGATTAATGATGTGGGTGTGCTCTTCTGGCAGATTTTGGGGTGAACACCCACGAAGAAAGTTGGTGGGGGTCACTCACATGCGCGGGGACAGTTTATCTGATGTACCAATACGGTCATCAGAGTTCAAGACTTTATTGAACCGGCGCTGGTGAGTAGTTCACACGCAATACTGATATATGTCACAGATTGTATTGGATTGTACCAAAGTTCAGTTGAACTTGAGATGTTTAACTTGGCTCTACTGTGTGTAGTTTCCTGGGAAGAACTTTACTATACTTGTCCTTACTGTAAATTTACTCTACTTGGCGTGTAAGTTTCCTTGCAGTACTTACGAAGTAACATATAATCACATGGTTGCTCGATGTAAACATACCAGCTTCAGTATCTTGTATATACCTACATTTCCCATGTGGCGACAACGGGCAGCAACCGACCGCACGGGTGCGCGAGCCTTCGACGTGGCTGTAGAGAGACCACGTTGGGTGGCTTGCCCTCTTGACCTTCCTTACCCTTGTCCAAGCTCAACCGCATTGGCTTGTTCACATCCAATGCCCGATTGACGGCGCAACGATCCGCCTGAGGCCCTGACCTGCTGAGCATATTTGCGGATCATGCAAGTCCGTCCCGAGAAAAGGGCATTCCAGACATCTGAGATTAAACCGCAATTGCGCCGTATTCATGTGAAAATTGTTAGAGAGGCGTTAGCGGAGCCTTATCCCGTTAGCGCGTTAACATTAACTTGGTGTACTCGGATTTGGATCGGATGTTTCCATGCCCGAGAACGCCTGCAAGAAAATCCCGTCTTGCCAAGTCAGCCACATAAAGTCACGCAGATAATTCTGTGCGGCATCTTTTGCCAGACCGGCCCAGGCCATTATGTTTTTACAGGTATTATCCTGTTCATACGCAAGGGGCTTGCTGTCCGTGTGCTTGCATAGGCCATCGTCGGGAATGTTTAAGTTGTGAACGGGCTGTTACATAACGACTTCTCGATTGGTTCTAAATACCCCGCGTAAATACTACTAATGTATTACTCAAGCACAACTTGACCTATATCCAATACACCGAGAATTTGTGCAAGTCAGTAACAGAAATTGATGTTGCAATCTATATGCATGGAATGAGGAGGGATTTGCTGCCAGGCAGGTTCTCGGGGTTCCTTTTTGGTTCGTGAACGCGGCGCCTGTCCATATCCAGCACATGCAGAAATCATAGTTGAAGACGTTAAAGAGCCACCCGCCAGCAGGAGGCAATCACAATCACTTAATGTTGAATTGCTTACCAAAACTTCCCGTTGGTCCCTTACTTAACTGTACTTGACGCCACATAGCGGTACGTTGCCCTTATCTAACTTGTACTTTCACTTTCCGCTACTTGATATGGTTCAGCATCATAGAGAAGCTTCATAAATGGTGCCTTGTCCTCGAAAAATCACTTGCCTGTTTCATTACTTGCCTAGTACTGTCGTTGTACCCCTAATACGACTCTAATATGATTCTGCTTAGATTTACTTACTGTTCCTTTGCTGTACTTAACTGTTACTTTGCTGTACATTGCTTTACTTAACTGTTACTTTGCTGTACGTTGCTTTACTTAACTGGTACTTTTACTTTACTTTACTTGACAAAAGTACTTAGCCTGCCAAAAGTAAAGTAAAGTAAAATTTGTAGGGCTCAGTTAATTTTCATAAGTAACTTAGTGAGGTCTCCAAAAGGTGCACTCTCATTCTTGAATCAAGTGGAAATTTTAATTCCGTGCGGCATCAATTGCGTTGGTTTCAAGTTAGATTAAAAAACGGAGATCTTCGCTTGAACGGCGTGGTACATAGTCAGCTTGCCTCTACAAAGAGGATTGAGGCAGCGTTTGCGTTCGAAAGCGGGCTGGTATATATGAACTTCGAAATATTATGTGGATCTAAGAGTAGAATAGAAAGACGAGTTGACAAAGACGCAAAATGAAAAGAGTACTAGTATAGGTGGTGGATTCTTTTTCTGAGCACAAGATTATTTACATAGCCAAAGATTAATCGTGTAGATGATAGTTTCAGATGGAAGCTTACGACTGCGCAAGACGATTAATCCTGGGGATGAAAGTTGAGCACGATTCAGGGGGGGGGGGGGAGATCCTGGGATGAACTTGAAGTCAATGAAGAATATTGAGGTTGGGGTTAAGTGTTTACCTGGTATTTACCGTGAAACTGTCGAAAGGATTGTTATTTGAGCCTGATTCTTGAAGGCGACAACCAAGCAGGTGTTTCTCGGATATTCACGAGGACTTCTTTGAAAGCGGAGTCAGTAATATACAGTAGTTAACCGTTGAGCGAAACAACACGTGAGAGCGAAACACTATGTACTTTGCCCCTTCGGCTGCTATGGCGGGGCCAATTTTTTTTTCAGGTGAATCTAAGAGCTGTAAAATGCATACCTATCAGAGGATTCGTCAAAAGAGCGTACCTGTGGCCATACATAATTGATTTGTTTGGACCACTTTTTGCCTATTTTTTAATTGATATCATTTATCACGGATGGGTATGTTGTGGGGCGTCAGCTGGGTGGTTGGACAGCTATGGGGGGTTTTCGAGGTCATAGAGCTCAAATATAGACACCCCAGATCGTTCCCTCAAGGCTATAGCAATGATGTTCTAGTGTTTCGCTCTCCGGTGAATCATCTATTTTCGATGTCTACAAGAATTGGCTTTGTTCACCACGAATACTACATAGATTATCACAAATCCTTTTACCACCATGTACTTATGAGCCATTTGTGTTGCCTGGGTCAAAGAAACAGAAATAAATCTATCACCATTCCCACAAAATGGGCCGCGCGGCTTGAGCGTTTCGCTCAACGGTTAATTACCGTATGGAAGAAAGATATAATCACGTACCGATTTGGTACCGATAGACACGAAGTCAGGTCGGCGAAAGATGTTGTCGGAATGACGGTATTCTGGCCACCAATATTCGTCGTCTGAGAATCAGAGACAGTGAGAAGATGTGAGTGGGGTTGGGGATTCGCGTTGCGTGGGATTGTGGGCTATTAAATTCGATTTTTGAGGCAGCGCCAAAATTCGATGCTATGGACAGTGTTCAAGGAGGAGCCGAACTTCCAATGGAACATTTTAGGCGATAGACTTGAAGCAGCGAGAGTTGAGGGGAGATTTACTGTCGCATGCTACTATTAGACGCACAGCTACACGCGATTTTTGAGGGGAAGAAGAGAGCGCCAGTCCTCAAGAGTAGGGACTATTATGCAGTTGGAGTCGATCAATAGAATTCATGTAGTTTCTAACTGAAGCCGCTAGCGAGACCGCGAAGTTATAAGAGGATGTTCTAACAGATAGAGCGCCACGAGGATTACTGACTCGGAGATTATTGAGAGCGAAAGAGAATTAATCACGGCTACGCGCAAACCACAATTCTGGTTTGTCGAGTCGCAGAGCTACATTTCGTTCAATGATCGCAGAGTCGTTGAGCTTCGAAGCCAATATTTTTAAAAACTTTAGATCATGATGTTGACATAAGAAGACTGCCAAATCCGTCGGCAATCGCACATTAAAATAGGCGTGTAACTTGTAAGGAGGTAACTGTGCCAACAAGTAGATGAGGGTTAAAAGACACCCGTCACGAACATGCCAGAGCAGCGATTCCAATTTCATTCACAAAACAACTGGTTGAGCCGCACAAAGAATGGTGGTATCGTAACAGCACCAACGCTTCTCGGAGCCTTCTCCGCTCTATCGCCTGTATGTACAGCCAATTGCGATCGGTGTTCTCGCTGACACATATCCAACGGTCACCACGCCTGCTCCCCGTGGCTAGCTACACCAGCAAGGTGCAGGCCACGCCCGTGTCTACGACGCCTCCTACACCCAAAAACCGATGCGCGGACGAAAACGAAGGCACGGCACCGCGGAGCTCGGGGGTTACGCCAGGAGCTCCGCTGGCACCACATCCACGCCTCCGCCGCTCGTCCGTCGAGAGGGTTAGGCGTCCACGACACCGCTCACGGTTGCGCGCAGACACCACGCCCTAACTAGCTGAAGCCGATGTAGCGCCTGTGTCGAGCGTTTCAGTCCAGATGGATCCCCCCGCCCGCTGGTGCACAATCGTCATCGCTTCGCCCCCGTCATCTTCGTCTTTGTCAACGGGAGACTAAGACGAACGGCATGCACCTTCCACCCACGATCCCCATCCGCCGTCATCCAAGACATTCTTCATCCCATCCGTCAACGGACGGCCCCATGCGGCGAGAGCGCCAGTCCGCTGAGAGGATCTCTTTCGCGAGTCCGCTCGTGGGTTGGGAAGGCTGGGTACGCACCACAGCTATCGGCTGCACGTACGCATACCATACTCACGATACCCCTCCTCTGAAGGAAAAAAAAAGGTGGTGGCCGCCTGCGCCTGCGTGTACTGTAGGCTGCGCACCACAACTTCACGTACGCACTCACTGCACCTCTCCCCCCAAAAAGGTGGTGTCGCCTGCGCATGTGTCTATCATAGGCAGCGCTTGCGCCACGCCGCCTCCACGCCCCTCCTAGAATTGCTCCTCCCCGTCCGCCGCCTCGTCCGCCTCCATCTCGCCCTCATCCTCGACAAGTTCCTGCTCCATCGCTAGCAACACCAGCAGTACCTCCACCTCCACCTCCTCCTCCTCCTCCTCCTCCACCTCCACCTCCACCTCCTCCTCCACCATCGTGACCTCCGCGACCGCCCCATCCGACACATGAGGTACACAGATCGCCGAGAGCGTGCAACGACTTACCGCATCGCAAGCCCATGTTCAAATCCAATCCACATGCGCACCAGCGCTGAGCACCCAGGCGGGGCGAGCGCACTGGGGCGCATGAGCGCGAGTTGCAGAGACCATGAAGGGCTAAGTGAACGTGTGGGGATTGGACTCCGACTACGCAAGAGAGGTGGCGGAGCCGGAAATAGATATATGCCAGGGCGTAGCGAGGCGGGCGATGATTTCGCGGTAGGCGGCCTATTGGGCCCAGTCCATCGCCGGGGAACGCGCTAGGCGGGGCCGGAACCACAGCTACCGAGGTGGTCGGTCAGTCAGGAGCGCGCGTGGATGGGGTACTGAGAGAAGAGATAACGCCTATGTGGCTCCATGGCAACCGCAGGGAATAAAGAGTCGGCGAGCACGACGGTACCGGGACCGGAATCTGGGGCGCGATATCCGGCGCTGCGCGAGGAGGCGCAATCGAGAAAGCAGGAGGATGATCGTCCGTGGGTCCAATTACGCGGCCCATCAGATTTTGATCAATAACATAATAGGCTGCGCGCGCCCTGACTCGTGTGCGTTCTCGCTCCTCTTCTGCCAGTGCTCGCCACTCTTTAATAGCAGTAACATGCCAGAGTCTGGCACTATCCCCCACGCGGTCCGCCATGTCTGCGACTCCTTGTTCCATAGGCGGAGGGCTCGAAACGAAGAGCCGACTACCGAACTCAATCCCCTTCGAGCCATGGTGGAAGCGACCATGTACACCGTGAAAGCGCCCCTGTGCAGCGCGCTGAATGACGCTGCCACACCTGCACGTATTGTCGGTAGCGGTGAAGGCGAAGCGGGTGACAATGCCAGCCCTCATTCAGCTGGCCACGCACGTAGTGCTGGTAGCGATGAAGGTCGCGAAACGAATGTCAATGCCACACTTCCTTCAGGTTCTGGCCGCATGGAGGGCCATGTGCATACCGATGGTCGTGGCGGAAACGATGGACCGCAGGCGCAATATTTTACTATTGTGATAAATATGACCAACACTGGTGGGTGACGATTACCAGAGCATCCAGTATTGTTTGCTCACTCCTCCCAGGAGGAATAGGTGGTCCTGGGGGGGCAGGGCCTTCCGTCGGTGGGCGCGGTGGGGATGGTGGAGGAGCCTCGATCCTCGGTGTCCCGCCGCCCACCTGGTACTCCATCCACTCGACCGACGATGCATCCCTGGGGACAACGCTTTTCGGTGGGGACCGTGCGACTGGCGAAGGCTCAGTTATCGGCGTCCACGCCGTCCATCCCGCGCACACCGTCGACGATGTGTCCCTGGGGACCGTCGGTCGGTACGGTGAGACTGGTGGAGGCTCAGCTATCGGTGTCCATGCGCAGACAACCACCACGCGGTCCATCGGTATCTGCTCCACTCCCCCTCCCCTGCCCGTCGACGATGCGTCCCCGGGGACCGTCGGTGGGCACGATGAGACTGGCGAGGGTCCAGTTATCGACGTCCATTCCCAGATAACCACCACGCGCTCCCTCAGTATCCGCTCGACTCCCCCTTCCCTGCCCGCCTATCCTGCGCGCACCGTCGACGATGCGGCCCTGGGGATCGTTGGTGCGACTGATGAAGGCTCAGTTATCGGCGTCCAGGAACAGATAACCACGCACTCCATTGGCATCCTCTCCGCTCCCTGTCCCCTTCCCGCCCATCCCGCACCCATCGTCGACGATGCGGCCCTGGGGACCGTCGGTGGGGACGGTGGGCCTGATGAAGGTCCAGTTGTCGGCCAGGCACAAATAATCACCAGGCGCTCCATCGATATCTGCTCGACTCCCCTCACTTAGCTGCCCATCCCGCGCACGTTGTCGACGACTAAATCTTCTCACCGCTGCACTCCTCGTCGGATTATCCATACACCTTCCTCGAGATCCTCAGCCCCGGATGCTTGACTTCACTCATCGTATCACCTTCGCTCGTCTTCGGATCCTGGGCACCAGCTACTTTGCTTCACTCTTTGTCTCACCCTCCTTCGATTCTCACTGTGCTGAGGCCCCGTGTAGACAGACGGCTACAGTGCTGTACACGGGTAGACATGGCAGGGAAATCTGTCTACGCCTCCTTCTGCCTGTTGCTACGGGTGTCTACCGGTCGGTATACCCATGTACAACGCTGTAGCCAAGCCACAATGAAAGCTACCGGGGCCCGGAACGTAGTAGATAAGTACATGTTGTACGTGACATGAATGTCTACCAAATTGTATACAATGCAAGTGTATACCGCGTTGTACACTTATTTTATTTTATTTTATACAATTGGGTTTTTATATATATTGCAATTAGCTCCCGCCGCGCTCCCAAGGATTTGACGCTGGCAGTGGATCACGAAGGAGGGAGGCGTTGACACATAGCATTGGCTGTCTAGGACCCAATCCCGGTGCGGCACACATTCCGGATGGACTCGGAGGTAGCGTAAGATAACAAGAGACCGTACGCCATCGCAAGGAGAATGGCCTGCACGGCGACGGCTCTCATCCGAATTAGCAATTTTACAAGTTGTCTTTTCCCCCGCTTTTCCTCCTTTCAAAAGACGACAAAGACTGTATAAGCACCAAAAAAGGGGAGAAGTGTTGGCCCTTTTCATTTTTCGAAAAAAAAAGGCTGGGGTAAAGAATCCTAAAAAGCTCATGCAATGCACATTAGAGATGACTGGGAACGGTCTGTATTGATGCTGTAGAGAATGTAGAACAAGCGAGGTAGTACGTTGTAGTAATCCGCGGCGTTTCGATGACGCGTACACTGCGGCAAGGTGGACTGGGAAGGGCGAGTGAGTGCAGGGAAAAGGGAAGACGGTGTGGGGGCTGAGCGTACCTGGATGAATTCTTCGGTCACAGACACCAGCAAGGCGGTACCAAACGACCGTGTAATCTGAGAGAACCTGAGATGAGTGGAGGCAGAAAGAGCAAGGACACGAGACACACCTGAAGAAACTAGCATCATATATCGTGCACCTGAACGAAGAGAAGAAGCAACGCAAGTCGGGCTGCCACATGCGGCAGGAATTGCGACGCAGCGCAGGAGGAGAAGGAGGAGAAGTAAACCAACGGTATGAAAGCAATACAGCGTGATTGGAACGCGCGACTGGACTGGATGGAAAAGCAGGGTTTGGAGGATTGCCTATAAGGGGCTTCTGGGCGTAGTAGCTAGTCCAGGGGTTAACCAGAGACAGCCTGAAGTTGTATGGGCTTGATGTATATGCTTGATGAGCTATTGGTCTTAAAACTTGAAGTTTGAAGCTTGAGGGGAGCGAGGGCGGGCGACGTTGGAGGTGGCGGGAGAAGATCTTATGTAAGAGACTTGATTGATGCGGATTGATTGATAATGATCATCCCATGTACGTCGGAGTTTGAAACACTTGTCCTCAGTTCAAGTTCGCGATCCACTCATTTCTCCACCATTCAATTGCGAGGAGTTGAAGCTGCAGTCGATTTCCCTCATTCATGCCGCCTTATTTGACGGCCCGGGGCATAACGGACCTGGCAAGGACCTGGCCCGACATCTAAGTAATATATAACCACCTCTTTTGCCGCTCGGCGAATCCAGGGACAAGAATAAATTTAACGCGTTTTGGACGCGATTTCATGCGTCGGTGAAGTCTCCCCACTCTACTTGTATTTGGTGTTACCTGTGCCGCCTATGTGTTTATTTGCAATCATAATGTAGCTCGATATATTTAAAGAAATAAACATAATGGCTTGATTTATCACCAGTGGGGGCTTCCATTTCTTCACTTGGCACTTGATCAAAAGTTTCTATCGAGGATATTGAAGTGCCGCATCCTTTTCTTAGAGTTATTCTGCTGTACGAACAATGCAATGAAAAATACCAGAAAAGGTGCACTGCTCCCATTCTTGAATGAAGTGGAAATTTTAATTCCACCCGGCATCATCGGTTTCAAGTTAGATTAAAAAACGGGGATCTTCGCTTGAAAGGCGTGGTACATGGCCGGCAATTAGCCTCTGCAAAGAGGGCTGAGGCAGTGTTTGCGGTCGAAAGCGGGCTGGTATATATGAACTCCGAAATATAATGTGGATCAAAGAGTAGAATAAAAAGACGAGTTCGCAAAGACGCAAAATGAAAAGAGTACTAGTGCAGTAGGGATTTCTAGTGGTGGAATTTTTTTTTGAGCACAATATTGTTTACATAGCCAAAGATTAATCGTGTAGATGATAGTTTCAAATGGAAGCTTCCGACTGTGCGAGACGATTAATCCTGGGGACGAAAGTTGAGCATAATTCAGGGGGGGGGATCCTGGGGTGAACTTGAAGTCACTGAATAATATTGAGGTTGGGGTTAAGTATTTTACTTGGTATTTACCGTGAAACTGTCGAAAGGATCGTTATTTGAGCCTGATTCTTGAAGGCGACAACCAAGCAGGTGTTTCTCGGATATTCACGTTGAACCTCGAGGACTTTGAAAGCGGAGTCAGTAATATATGAAAGAAAGATATATCACGTATCGATTTGGTACCGATAGACATGAGGTCAGGTCGGCGAAGGATGTTGTCGGAATGACGGTATTCTGGCCACCAATATTCATCATCTGAGAATCACAGACAGTGAGAAGATGCGAGTGGGGTTAGGGATTCGCGTTGCGTGGGATTGTGGGCTATGAAACTCGATTTTGGAGGCAGCGCCAAAATTCGATGCTATGGACAATCTTCAAGGAAGCACCGAACTTCCAATGGTATATTTTAGGCGATAGACTTGAAGCAGTCAGAGTCGAGGGGAGATTGACCGTCGCACGCTACCATTAGACGCATAGCTACACGCGATATTCGAGGGTGAAGAAGAGAGCGCCAGTCCTCAACAGTTGAAACTAAAAATCTCGGAAAACGGTTTGGTATTCACGAGGAATGTTTGATTGTCCGACTTCCAGGTTTGTCCGGGATGGTGGGGGACGATAATAAGCTGTGATCACGTCTGTACAAATTGCACCGGCTCGAATTATTGATTTCAGACCTGGAACCTAGATCGGTACCGGGAACACCAAATGCTCAAAAAAAAAAAAAAGATGCCGTTCGATCAATATTCAAATCCCACCAGCGCGGGCCGGCGGTTCCTATCCGCTCCCACAACCTCTAAGGCTCAGAATGGGAGCATCCACCTCTAGTTCCATCTTAGCTTGAACCCGCGACTGTGGAAGTTTCCAGATGTACTCCGAATCTAACCCACAGTGTCATTATGTCGGGCCGCAATCCAAACCTCCGGCCTTTCCTCATATTTTGGAGAAGATATTCTGCCAGGTCTTTTGCTGGCCCTTCCAACGTTCCTACTTGGGTAGTCGTACGCATGTGGGGAATGTAACGAAGCCCAAGCAGAGCGCACATCCGCCTCTCCAGACATCCAGCACTTCATTCGTACAAAGATTTCCCGAGGAACCGGATCTCTTGAAGAATATGCGGGATCCTGAAGGCCCCCGCACCGCACGAAATGTCTTGAAATTGGCCCTGACAACGCTCAGCTCCGTCTCTAGCAGCATTCCGATCGCTGCGCCGCTGGGTGGCATCATCGATGCGCTGTTGGCTGTCGCGGAGCGTATCGAGGTGAGAAAGATCGGTCGCAATTTTGAGGCGTCTCTGACCCCTGCGATCTAGCAAACTTCGGCCAACAAAAAAGGCCTTGCTGAATTAGCTGCACGAATACAAGCTCTCGCTCCCATTCTATCCGATACGGCCCGGATTAGGCCAGGTGACGGGCAAACTGTCGTGGAATCTTTGAGAGGGTGATCGGTCCGTCTACTAGTACGTACCGTCCCTGAATACATACAGGGAACTCCAATCCATCAAGATGGCTTTGGATGCGGCCACATCGCGGGGGGAAATTGACCAGTTTTTCAACAGTCCAGAAAATGCATCATCTCTCGCGAATTATAACTCAAATCTGGATCGAATAATTGCTGAATTTACGGTACGCAATTTTAACCCGCCAACTTGGCGCCAACGATGTTTTTATTCACGTCAACAGCTTGTCACTGTCAACCAGGTTCTCAAATCGATTCATGCTCTCCAGGTCTGCGACTGTATTGTAGAAATCTTGATTTACACTCTCACGGCATCGTGATACATAGTCTAAATTGCTGGAATCTCCCTCATCAATTGGGAATGAAGGTCAGCCATCGTCGAATAATGTTATTTCCTCTTCAATTGCAATTGCAGGAATCATCGAGATGAGTAACATCACAGGTGGGGATCTAGTCGCCAATTGAGTTCACGCATGACGAGTATTATAGGTGGAATCGGTGGCACGGGGGGCCACGCACGCATTGGCGGCTATGGGGGCGAAGGTGAAGGGCCGCAGCTTGAAATGGACCCTGCAGCACGGTGTAAAATCGGGAATGTATCTGGTGAGTCCCATATCCACTTGTGTAATCTCCACTTACGCTCTGTAGGAGGAACAGGCGGCACTGGCGGCACGGGTATCGAAATTGGCGGGAAAGGCGGCACAGGGAAGGCTCCCGTGATAAGCTTCTTGCGCCGGTAGGTACGTAAGGTACTGTAGCATTAGTCCCGCTTAGGAACGCCCGGGCCAGGAAGTATCCCGGTGTACTACTTAGTTACAGGCTCTATGTGCGAAACCGTTCATCATTCAACCGCAGTCACCCGCACGTTTCTCGATTTGGAAATACCAACCCCGTTGTTTCCCATTGTTTGACAACACATTTCCTGGTTCCTGGTGGATATCTGAGTATGCTGGATGTCATTTTGAGCACTTGGTTTATATAATCACTGAATTTGTAGTGCCGTTGGGCTCAACTTGCTAGTGGACAGCGAAACCAATCAGCTGCAGCTGTCTGAGTTGGAAAATATCTGTTGAAGTTACGATGAAATGGCGGTTTTTGATATTTTCTGGATGCCCCCCTATGTATTTTCAGAACCTATACAGGGTCCCATGTCGCACAGGTATGTACTCCACTGGTGTTTTGTTAGGGACAGGATATTGAATACATGTTGCTTACGGACAATGAAAAGTAAAAAAAATATGAAAAGACACCGTAATAGTCAGCATGTTCAGGGACCTGAAAAGGACCAGTAAATGTTTGGAGAAAATGTGAAAGTCCCGGGTTGAAAAAAAACAAACAAACTTGGCATTCTCATTAGTTTCAGGATTGGCTGCCACTGTCTCCGCGAGCCTACCAGCTTAGGTCAACATCGATTCGAGCGCGTACTTATCATAGCCGAGAATGGAACAATGCAATGTCTACCCTTTCATTGGTAGAAGTCCAAGTGACGTATACGCCTGCCTTTGCATGTGGTGGCGTCCTGTGGCGTCGTGGTTGGTGTCGCGTCTGTCCCATCAAAAGTCGCGTCCCTCACGGCGAGTCAAAGCACAATGATTTTGTCTTCAGCAATAAATATCTACAACACATGGTTCCCTATTCCATACGACCAGAAGAGGACCTGAATTAATAGCCTGATTGCCCCAACCTGGCCGACGCCTCCTCCAGGGCGTCCTTCAGCTCAGCGATATGACCCATTTCCAAGCCGTTATCCTCCAGATCCTTCACCGATGTGGATGCAACCACCTTCACCTTCCTGTATCCCTTTTCATAAAGCCACGAGGAGATTTTGGGGTCGAGTTTACATTTGGTGCAAAATGCGTCCACAGTCATGTTTGGTATGGGAGCGCCAGGAGAAAGCAACGGCCCTGTGATTGCGGCCCGCTGACCGAGTCCACCCTTCCCCCCAGTCCAGGGGCTAGCGCCGCCCCGGCCGCCCTGGCCACCTTTGATACAAGTTCGGTTAGAGAGAATTTTAGAAACAATATCAACGACGTACCCCCAGCCGTTATATTGCGCTCAGCCTGCTCTTGCGTCAACCTTGCTCCCTCGCCACGACCGCCCTCGCCGCCTCGTCGGCCACCCGGCCCGCCACCCCCCCCTATGCCTCCTACGAAAATCGTCACGTCATGAGTCAATGAAGGAAAGGAAGTCTTGCCTCCAAGGGTTGGAATCTGGGACTGAGTACGGTCTGCCATTTGTGTCGATCCATGCCGTTGCTCAACTGCAGTTATATACCTGTTGCCTGACATTATTGCCTGGATCACGAGCCTTCACCCAAGGGTGCGATTCGACGGTATTCCAAGTAATTGGTACCGGACGTCCCACTTCCCACAGCCGCAAGTATATATCAGTTGCGAAGCCCGCGAAATCGAATAGAGTTACCAAAACACATCCCACAGCACGTTCAAATTAAGGTAGAGATTAGCGCCAATCCATCAGGAACATCCAGCAATGGCCGCCGGCCAGTCCAACTAGATGCCTTCGCCGACCAGTTGAACCGTCGACTGCCAATAGCAGCCTTCAAAATGGGGCCCAACTGGCTTGCAGAAGCCCAACAAGAGAGGCAGGCAACCGTCCAGGCTTCGGATAGACGCTTGTCTGGGTATGCGGTTATAAGAGGGACATTCATTTCAGGAAAAGGGCCCTTCTGTGTGGAACAAAGATTGACATCTACCAATGTGGCAAAAGCAAAATAGAATGCTTCAAGTCAAATGACTGCTGGGCGAAGTAGAAATGATCACAGAGGAAAATGGCGAAAGAGCAAATTCACAAGACCGAGGACAACTTGCCTTCTGCATTGCCAAAGAAAATCTTGAACCCAGCCCAGCCGTGCAGTTGTCGCGGGGAAGTCTAGGATGCCTGATATAATGAATATTTCGAACGGCATCGTCGTGCTAAAGTGTCGGGTGAGTTCAGTCTATTGTCCGAGTGGAAGAAAAGAGGTTCGCCAGACTCCGACACTTCCGTGGATTGGAAAGGAGGGATCTTACGCGAAACAGTAAGGGCGTTACCTTGTGAGCAAAAAATTAGCGCTTGCGCGATTGTCGTCTGGTCAGTATTTCGGGAAAACGACAGCAGACATCGAAGCGCACCGGTCATCATATTAAGCGGGCCTAAGGCTCTTGTTATCTAGCCTTCCTACCAGAACGTGTTGCGTCGTAGGCGCTCAAAGAAGAAGAATACCGTCACGACTGCCTCAGCCCTCGCTGTGGCTTCCAAGAGCATCCACCAGTACCTCTACCGCTGACCAGTCTGTTTCCGCCCAGCCGAAGGTCGAACCAAGTAGAGCTTATCGATGGTTCAAACCAGCACCTGATGACGGATAGTAGTCGGTCAGTGTCGTTGTGTTTTCCTGAGACAAGATAACATACAAGCGCCCGCACGTCTACATTATTACAAGATCCGCATCCTGCGTTTCGACAATTACGTCTCGGTGTCGCGAGCGGCGCAAGCTGCTGATCACGGGAGCTTTACCTGTGCCACCTTTCCCACCGATTTCGATGCCTTTGCCGCCGGGACCACCGATTCCTCCTACGAGCTGTAAGCAAAGGTCCATTCAGGAGATGTCGAACTCACCCGATATGCTGCGAATTTTCCAGTTGTCTTTGGAGGCTATTTCGAGCAGTGGCCCTTCGCCGTCGCCGCCTTGACCACCGATACGAGCGTCGCCTCCCATACCACCGACTCCTCCTGTACACTTAAGTCAGTACCCAATTCAATCGTTAATCCAAAAAATCCTCGCCTGTTATGTCCTCCATCTCGACTATTCCTACACCGGAGATAAGATCAACACGAGGCGCAGAAGCAAAAAAGAGCGGTAGCGCGCCTCCGGTATCAAGTGAGGGAGGCATTTGCAGTAATTTGGACTGCCAGTGCGCTGTGTGACTGCAAATTGGGAATCAGGGCAAAATGGAAGTCTACCTCAAGATCATGGACAGTTTGGAGGACCTCATGGACAGTGACAAGCTATTGATTGACGTGAGGAAAGTACATTTGGGTAGTTGGGTGCATACCGTTGAATTAGCAATGAGCTGGGTGAGAGCCGTGTTGTGTTTGGCAAGAGATGAGGCGTTGTTGGGACTGTTGAAGAACTTGCTGAGCTTCCCGCGCGAGTCCGCATCGTCCAGATCCTGCTTAATCGATTCCAGTTCCCTGCCAAAAAAGATCAGCTATGTTACACAGAGTTGATGGGACCAGCGACCGTTTGACAGCTTCGACGACGTCTGTGCCCAGACTTTCGTCCTTCGTCGCCGTTTTAGATAGAATGGGCGTGAGAAGGTCGAGTCGTATCGCTAGTTCCACGAGTCCTTTCTTGTTGGCTGCAGTTTGCTGGATGTAAAAGGGAAGTACTGCGTCAATGGTTGTGAATGTTGATTTTACCTCAATGCGGTCCGCGATAGCCAGAAGCGGATCAATAACGCTGCTCAGCATCGCCACGCAGGGGATATTCCTGGCGATACCGCTGAGTGTTGTCAGGGAAAATTTCAAGGCATTGCGCGCGGTGTGGGGAGGATCTGGCGTGTGAGTCCGCGAGGAACTGCTGGTCGACGAGGCGTTGTGAACGTGGCTGTCTCTCGTGCAGCGTTCCTCTCCAGGAACAATATCTACGGATGTCAGTGACGGGCGCTTATCGGCAGGCTTGTGGCGTTCTTTGCGGAAGCGCCCCGTTAAACGGCGAAGGAGCTGGCAGAATACGAGCTGCTCAGATTCGGTGTAGAGGCAGGATGGAGGCGAGTACTAACGTGGACTAACATCCATGCAGGGTGTAGGATGACAGAGACGGTGCACGTGGCAGACTTGGAGAAGTCTGAAATTACTTCATTCAAATTCGGTCTAAGTTGCACAGCTTCATTCCAGCTCTTTGGCATCAATTTTTTTTTGGCCTGATCCAGTGCTAAGTGCTACGAAGGCGTGCGACAAATAAGTAGGGAGACACGAACAGATTCTAAGAACACGAGAGTCCGATGAAAAACAGGCAGGATGAGAAAAGGAGCCTGAGCAGGATGAGGGAATATATAGACACGCGCTCGACAGGGGCGGGGCACTATGAGTAACGAACATGGAGCGAGCGAGTGAGCAGAAGAGAGGACGTGGACAGGCGGCACGACGCGGAACGAGGACTAATCACGTCCCCGCCAACCTTCCCACCCCGTCCCCACGCGGTACTGTCCCTTCATCCCATCTCACCTGCCCAAACGAGTCCGCAGCGAGAGGCATGAGGTGCCGGTTCAGTTCCAATCCCACGCCGATCCCGTCCCAACGTCCCCAAATCCGTCGCAGAGTCCCCCCGCGCGCCGAATCCGACTCTCCCGGTGAATGAGTCCGCGCCCCCGTCGCCGACCTAGTACCCCGCGCTGCTGCGGAAAAAGAGGACGGGGGCCACGTACGGGTAGGGCTTCGTCTTCGTCGCCATGGGGTCCCCTGGTAGCCCTTCAGGACGACCACCAGCCCTTGAGCACCGAAAATGGACCTGCACCCACACCCGCAGACGAGCCCGCGCCCCCGCCGCCGACCTAGTACCCCGCGCCGCCGTGGAAGAAGAGAACGGGGGCCAGGTACGGGTAGGGCTTCGTCTTCGTCGCCATGTCCATGGTAGGGTGCTTGCGGCTCCCTGGTAACCCTTCAGGACGGTGGGTGTTGCGGGTGCGGGTAGTGATGCGTGTGCTGCGGGCGTGGTTGGTGCAGGTGAAACTGCGGATCCATACGCAGATCCAGGGCGAGCATGGGGGTATGGGCGAATTTTCGCCGCCCTGACGGCACCAACTGCAGGCGCATGTCCACCAGCCCTGACTCCTGAGTGCGCGGATGCAGATGAACCCGTAGATGGACCCGGACCACACCCTCAGACGATTCGGTACGCGCATCACCACCAGCGCATCCCTCCTCGGACCTCTACCCGCTCGATGAGAACCCTGGGTCAGACAGCGGGCTCGGAGCATGCCCGCGAGTGTGGGCTGCGTGTGCGGGAAGGCCGTTGTAGCAGGGTGTGCGTGACGCTCGAGGGTGGCATGTGCGTGGTACCGCTCGAGGGCGGCGGGGGCGGATACCCCGCGCTCGCTGGAGACAACAGCGACGTGCCCATGGGCGACGAGGATGTATGGCGTTGACGGGCAGGTGGGCGGTGACGTCGATTGTTCTGGGCGTTGGTGAGGCGGGGTCCTGGAGTATCGGTACAGTTGTTAATGGCCTGCGGGAGGACTCGAGGGAAGCGAGGGGGGGATGGAAAGGCAAAAGGACAGACCATACTGCGCATGGCTTGCCTCGCTTGAATCTGCAGGCTGGTCGGAGGAGTCGTATAATGTCCGCAGGGCTTCTTGTATGCCGTCATCAATATGAATTGGCCATGAGTAAAACCTTCTTGAGGACGTGCGCAAAGACGTGCGTACACACGTAGACGCGGACCACGATGGACTAGCACTGGCCGTTCGGTGTGTCGATCGGTCGGAGCGCTTAATGGGGGAAGTCAAGACCGTTGGCTCGGGGGGTTCCATTTTGGACTCGATTCTGGGTCCGATTCTTGGGTTAATTCAAGTTCAATTGGGCCGAATATCGCTCCTTTGTTCTCCTCCAGAATTGATATTCCTCAAGAACAGCGATTCACAATGATTCGCGTTCGATTCTGACGCCAAAATCCAGAATCTTCAATCGACATTTGAATCGTGAATTGAACACTAAATTCCAGCTTCGAGCAGCTTTGACTTCCCCTACAATGAAGTTTCTTTATTTCTTACTACTGGAATCTTAGCATTTTGCACCCATCTTTCTAGATCTGCATCTGAACTCACCTAAGGCAAAACGCGAAAATGCGTCAAAGGCATCTGCTGAACCTAAAAAAATTTAAAACACCTGATTCAGAGCTTACCAGTTACCACCCGACGGCACCCGTATTCCTGCCGACAGGAGATTCACGAGAGTCGGTGTAGGCAAGAGCTGTCCAAGAGATCCAGGCCCAAGAGTTGAGGCTCAATTAACTGGCGCGAGTGACGGTCAGACTACTTGGAGCATATTTCAACCATTTTGTGCAACATTGTTGTCCTCCACTCTTGCCTCCACTCCAGATTATTAGCCTTTAGGGCTCTGAAGGGGCCCACCAAGCTGAAGTGATCGAACCTAGGAAACAAAGGACACATCTCCAGGACTCTGGATAAAGGCCAAAGGGGAATAATTGGAGTAAGTTGGACATGCACTGCCAGTGCGTATGATCCTCAAATGGGCCGTGGCAGTGCTCAACCCGATTGGGTTGAGCCCGGCATGGGAATTTGATGCCCACAAATACCGCTACCGAGCCTATCGAGCCTCCATGTGGAGTCCGTAGTGCGATGCTAGAACTCCGAAGATCTCGGAAAGGTAGAATGACAGCTATTAGACACTGCCACAGCTCCTTTAAGCGGTGGAGGCCAACGAATACATGGGCAAACTTGGTTTAAAATGGATATTGAGGACGGTGGACCCCAGAAGAAAATATAAACAGACTAAGATCATATATATATATTCTTTTTCAATGAAAGAATGTGAAATAATGTCGTACTTCGCCTTACTTTCCCCACTTTGAAATCCTGCAAAAAATTATATGCCGAGTCACGAGTCTACAACAAACATAGGTGTCCCTCACTTTTAATTATTATTCCGTGTCCCAAAAAATACTAGTACATAGCGACTATATATCTAAACATCGATATCTTTCCGCCGAACATATCTGTCGGCTCAAAATAGCTGTTTTTTCTTCTTTTTTCTGTTACAAATTTATTTTCTAGCTCCCTGATTCAGGCATCAATAGTTTTTTTGTAAGGTTGAAAGAATAGTCTGGATTAAATTTTTCTGCAACGGGTTTGGGCCCGTCAACACAGATGCCTTTTTTTAATTGTTTATGCGGAAGCTGCAACATATTGGTGCAGGAGAAAAACATACGGACTCAGGTTTTCCGAGAAAAAAAACATATGGCGGATTTTACCGAAATGAGGCATTCTCGGAAAGCCACTTCACTTATTTTGACGCGATTTTCAACCACCTGTGGATGCGTGTATCGTTTGGGAGGTTGGCGTGTCACGGAATCCAAATGGGGCTAGATCTGATGGGAGTTCTAGCAATCGACTCAGCACTCCTCCATGTGTCCGGCCGCATATTCCGAGCGAGCTGTATCACACAGGTGTCACTGAAGTTTATCTAGCACACGTGGCCCAAAGCTTGTTTTCAAGCCTGTAAGCCGCGCACAACCAATATGCCACATCCAAAATGGCATTGCTATAGAAACTTTCATTTTCGCATACAAAAAAATACCAACTGGTAGCTGCGATCCTGGCGAAAAGAAAATCCATAATTAGGCGAGATCTTCGATGATGAAGATGATTAGTCACTTTAGTTACTGTAGGTCGTAAGGCGGTTTGGGGCTATGGGTGAGACGGAGGGTGTGTGCGGTACTATTTTAATCGCCGTGGCGAGATCTTTATTTGGATTCGATAGCTCTTCACACCGCCGAACGTAAAATCCAGTGCATCTGATGCACCATAATGTTCCCGGGTGCGGCCTGAATTCGATTACCCGATATAGTTTATCTGATCTTATCTATTTCTCGATATGGCAATTAACTTTAGCCGAAACTCCGCCGAGGTTTCAGGAACATCATCCGTGAGCTTTTGGAGCGCCTTACCCCCGGAATTCCAGAGTTGTGTAATACTACCTAGAAATCGCGTCATATATCCTCGAATCTCCAACGAAATGAAAACTGGCATAGGTCATCAGAGCCACCACAGCTCCACCCACTCCTCAGGCCTAATTTCTCGAAGCAAAACCACAGCCCATTCGAAATGCAGTTATGACAGCCGCTTGACCTCGCCGTAACAGCATTTTCCACTTTTAAGCGCCACAGCGGTATTGCGTAGA
Organism: Mycena rebaudengoi; assembly: GCA_029282285.1. Lineage (NCBI taxonomy): Eukaryota > Fungi > Basidiomycota > Agaricomycetes > Agaricales > Mycenaceae > Mycena > Mycena rebaudengoi. The sequence goes on along the minus strand of JARJCX010000016.1, from coordinate 330,794 downwards.
ACACCAGGATCCATTTGATACCCCCCATGCTGGCCCACCGTCCCGTTGCTTCACCTGGTTCTGTCGGCGCAATGCTCTGTGAGCTCTTTCGACGCTGTTTTCCCCGCAGGAATCGCAGTAGCCGCAAGATGGTTAGAGAAGAAAAAAAAGCCGGGGATAATTTGCGTAACTCCGAGTCGAATGGCGGCAGTTCGCCTGACTCAAGTAGGCCACAGTCATCCGACTCAAGCTGCCAACTTGATGGAACCTCTCCCGAGAAGACAGCCGCCGTGCCTACCCGAGACGCACCTCACACGGGGCGGAATGCGCTGAAATTGGCGCTGACAACTCTCAGTTCCGTTTCCTGCAACCTCCCATTCGGTGCGATGCTGAGTAGTATCATCGATCCTCTCCTAATCATTACGAATCGTATTGAGGTAAGTTTGTTCCCAGTGATCGCGATACCAGATACCCATTTCCATCCAGCAAACTTCGGCCAACTCACAGGGCCTACTGGAGTTATCCACACGGATAGAACTTCTCACACCTGTTGTTTCTGGTATCGGCAACGACCAGTCGAAACAGAATCAAAAATTCGTGGAGGCTCTCAAACGGTCAGCACCGCGTGATATGATGCGTCGCTTATACTTACAATTTGTAGGGAGCTAGAAGCAATCACCCAGGATCTGCGAGTTGCTGGATCACAAGGAAAACTGAACCAGTTCTTCAACAGTGACGACAACACATCGGCTCTCGCAAAACACAACATGACGCTTGCCCAAATGATTTCTGATTGCACAGTATGTTCTCAACTCGCCACATGTACTCTACTAGATTTCAGCAGTTTTCCACCGTCCAAGAGGTGCTGAAATCTATTCAAGATATTGAGGTAGGCTTTTTATCTTACTCCCGGCCTCGACGAATCGTCTCAATTTACAATGTAGTGTTCGAAAATTTCGCAATCGTCCCCGTCTCTTGTATCTGAAGGTGAGCTATTGGCAAATATATTGTGGCTTTCCATTGATATCCAATGGAAAAGACGTAGAGATTGGTGATGTCACGGGTGAGGATAACTTTGGTCCACGGAAGTGCTTTCTGACAGCATGCATGAAGGTGGGCTGGGTGGTCCCGGTGGTGAAGCCTTTACTGGTGGTGAAGGTGGCGATGGTGACGGGCCGATTCTCGACATTGACCCCTCAGGACGTTGGAAAATCGGCAATATTTCTGGTGAGCTCCAGCATTCGAATGTGAAATTTATTACTCATCGCTCACAGGAGGAACAGGTGGTAATGGAGGGAAGGGCATTGACGTCGGTGGGAAAGGTGGTACCGGGAAAGCTCCTGTGATTAGTGCTCTAAGAAACAGAGCCGTTTAAATCCACCAGCGCCGGCCGCTGTGTACAATGACTTGCAGATATTCTGTGCGTCCCAATTTCCTCTACCCATGTATTATAATGTATCTCTGCACAGTTCGCCATGGTTGTGTTGGAGGAATAATCCTATAGCAGTGAGTCTGTGCCAGAACATTCTAGTTCTTTCTTTTTCTATATTTAGTTACAATCTCCATACACGTAGAATATTCTGGTACATACACAGTAGGTATATAAGCTAGGTAGATAGATGCTCATGCTCTAAAGCAAGTCATACTCACCCTTCAGTGCTATTGCAAAGCCTCACTTAACTCCTCCAAATACTCCATTACCCATGTAATCACAACAGGTTGACAATTTGGATTATCAGCCCGAATCCCTACATCAGCCGAGCTCGGCATGTTCACATTTTCAAGCTGAACTCCCATTCTGGTTCAACTTGAAACTATTTTTGAAAAGAAAATACAATAATGTCTTCAAGTCGGTTCCTGAATGCAAAACTATCATTGAGGGTACGTACGGTATGCCTCCGCCCGAAAGTTTTTTCTTTAGGAGGGAAGCGCACATTGTTGATCACTTGTCGCCATAAGATTAATTATTGAGATCCTGACAGCACAATAAATTCAGCAGTGCACCCGCACACATTCGGCGGTACGTAATAGGTTTAACAGGCGAGATACCACACCGTCTGTCTTCGAGCTTCGCTCTGGTCGCCGTAGGCTCAGCAACGCTCCCTGTAAGGGTCATGGAATATTCCGGACATGCCCCTTACATGTACTAGTTATATTTACGATATACTCCGAACTCTCCGCATTTTCACGACACTTCTTATGATTCTCATCATATTTATCCAAAATTATCCTTGTTCATATTATTAGTTTACTCATACTCCGATACTCTTGTATTTATATAGTTCTTGGTTCGTCATAGCCCTCTTCATCGACTCAATGCCAGTTTCAGGATCTTCTTTGCCTTGCGACTCCCTCTCTCTTTATTCTCCTTTCTTTTCCAGAGATTCCCAGCTCATTTCCTCTTTCGGAGTCCCTTGCCCGTCACACTCCACGAGTCCTCCCTTTCCAGGCCTCTTTTGCTTCACGCGGATCGACAACGCACTTGACCCAAGCATCTCTGCCGAGCCCTGCGGAGGCGCGCCGGGGCCGTGCAGCGTCAATACGACGGCTAGGATCACGCCACATTTTGGGCTGTGGTCCTTCTACTCCACCGTCCGCACATCCGATACTGACTGCATTGATTGAGAGATTCCCATCCGTTCTTACGGAAAGTTCTGAATCGCTTCATCGAGAAGGCTGTAACCTGCTGTAACACACAGGTTTGGCGGGCCCCATTTAGTAAGCGTTGCTGTATTTTCTATTTTCAGTCGAAAGAAGCTGTCTGCTGTCGAGTGATGATTGCAACATTGTGCTCGACAGCTGTGCTGCCCCACTTTTCACCCTCGTCCACCATGGCCGATCCCCTCAGTATCGTCTTGGGCATCCTGCAGCTCATGTCCGCAGCTAAATCGACTATCGGGATGCTCACAGATGTCGTCAATGCACCGAAAGAACAGCGTAGCCTCTTCACGGAAGTTGGAAACCTCGAGCTGCTGCTCAAGGACCTCCAAGCTGGTTTGGAGGGCAGTCCATCAGCCAAAGGAATACAGCGCCTCCACATCCCGTTAGATCAATTCAAGGAGACGATGGAGCATGTAGCAGATAAGCTGCGCACCACCAGTAAATCGGGGTCCAAGGTCCTGAAGGCACTGATCTGGACATTGTGGAACAAGAAGGAGGCGGAAGATGATTTTGAAAAGATAGAGAGATTCAAAGGATTGCTCAATACCTGGCTGGTGCTGGACATTTGGTATGTATTCATTACTAGACAATCTGGTTATTTACATTATTACTAGGGATGCCAACCAACAGCAACAAAGAAATCATGAACGTGAGTGAACTCGGTGCAGCATCTTATAACTTGGATATAACTCATATCCCAGCAGGCACAGAAACTGAGCATGCAGCAGTAGAATGCAAGAAGATTATCGAGTGGATCTCACTCCTGAATTTCTTTCAGCGGCACGACGATATATCTCACGCTCAACAGAATGGAATGGCCTATGGTTATTGGAGGAGGCCAAATTCAAAGACTGGGTCTCGAGACCCGGGGTAATTTTCTGGTGTTATGGAATGCGTGTGTGATTCTTATGGCTCTATTATTCTCATATTGATTGAACACAGCTGGGGCCAGGAAGACAGTGCTTTCATGAGTAATTTTATATGACTGAGATGTCTATTTAACCCGCAATAGATCAGCCGTTGTTGATTATCTTCGGGAGAAATCCCCGAGCCCGAATGTCGGGGTTGCCTGCACGTACCTGAACCACAAGGAGATGGATATGCAATCCCCCGAAAATATTCTGGCAGGCCTCTGGCGGCAAATCATGTTTGCAAAGCCCATTCTCCTGGGGTCTCCAGCACATTCACTTTATCAAAAGCATCATGAAACGGGAACACAACCCTCAGTTGACGAGATGCATGCCTTGCTTTCCTCCGCTGTGGAAGATTACTCAAAGGTCTATATTGTCATTGATGCCCTCGATGAATATCCGGAGACCAAGCACCATGCACTGCTGAAACACCTGGCAGCACTCAGGCCTAACATTAATTTGCTCTTTACTTCATGGCCCCATATCCCTCCCAAGATGTTCTTTCCGAATACACCTTCTCTTGAGATCCGGGCAACAGAGGAGGATATTCACCGATATCTTGATGCACAGATACAGAATTCATTTCAGTTGTCAAAACATGTTCTATCCCGTCCAGAGCTACATCAGGAAATTGAGAACCAAATTATTGGCAATGTTGATGGAATGTAAGTGCTGGTATTAGTTCATTGATAGATGTTCTAACTGATTCAGCCATCAAGGTTCCTGCTTGCCAAGCTCCGCATCGACTCGCTCACAATAAAAACCACCATCAAAGCTGTTCGTGAAGCTCTATAAGCATACCTATAATGAAGCAATGGATCGGATTGAAGCTCAAAGTCAAGATGACAGAAACATTGCCAAAAGAGTTCTCATCTGGATTGCAAATGCAAAGCGGCCACTCTCTGTTGCAGAACTCCAGGAAGCCATTGCTATTGAGCCAGGCACAAAAACACTTGATCAAGATGGCCTTCTTGACCCAGATATCTTCCTTTCTGTCTGTGCTGGGTTGGTTGTTATCAACAACACAGATGGCAGTGTTTGATTCATCCACTATACCACTCAAGATTATATTGACTGCGTGCAAACCCATAAATTTCCCCATGCACAGACATAAATTACCCATGAATGTCTCACATACCTCTTGTATGATGAATTCCTGCAGCTGTCAGATCCATCCAAAAAGATAGATGCATTGGTGCAAGGACATGCACTACTGGATTATTCATTCCGCTATTATCTGGTTCATGCTGCAGGGCCGCCTGAGCTCATACTCTGGGATATGATCCTGACATTCCTGGCCCATGCCTCCAGATGGCTCCCCACATTCTGGCCCTCTATTCGAAGAATCAATGGTTACCGTCCTTCCCCTTGGAACATTTATGACAAGGAGGTAAAGACCTCCACAGACCTTTTCATTTCTGCAATCTTCAACTTGCAGGAAACAGCAAAGTATCTTTTGGCTCATGATACATCCATTCAGGAACAAGAAAAGGCACAGTCACTCATTGGTGCTTCACAATCTGGAAGCTTTGGAATGCTCCATCTCCTCATCAGTCAAGGTGTCAACATGAATGCAGAGGATGGGCATTTTGGGACTGCATTGCAGGCAGCATCAAGCAATGGACATGAAGCAGTTGTCCAGCTGCTCCTCAATATGGGTGCCGATGTGAATGCACAGGGTGGATTCTATGGGGATGCCTTGCAGGCAGCATCAAAGAATGGGAATCAGGACATCATCCACCTACTCCTCGATAGGGGTGCTGATATGAATGCAGAGGGTGGGACACATGGGAGTGCCTTGCAGGCAGCATCTTTTAATAGAAATGCAGCAATTGTCAAGCTGCTCCTCGATAATGGTGCCAGCATGAATGCACAGGGTGGGCTATTTGGGACTGCATTGCAGGCAGCTTCTCTTCAGGGACACAAAAGAAGTTGTTCAGCTGCTCCTTGACATGGGTGCTGATGTGAATGCTGTGGGTGGGGAATATGGGACTGCATTGCAGGCAGCATCGCTGGAAGGACATGAAGTAGTGGTCCAGCTGCTCCTTGATAAGGGTGGCAGTGTGAGTGCACAGGGTCAATTTGGGACTGCATTGCAGGCAGCATCAAGGAATGGACATGAAGCAGTTGTCCAACTGCTGCTTGTGAATGGTGCTCTGCTCACGGAAGACTTGGATAGTGATCATAGGAAGCACAATAGTAGTCTACTGTCCATAGTTTGAAACAGTCCAATTTTATTGCTCTGACTGGAATTTCAATGGTTGAGATTCTTTGCTGCCTTGCAGGATTTGGGGAGCTTGAACCAGATGTCAAGATGTGGAATGAGCCTGTGATTCAGACAGTAACCATACCACAATTGTTTATAGACCAGTGACTGTCTGTCTATGAATTCTGTTGATAGACAGACTGGTCAATCTAAGTTTGAATTTGTATCATGCGCAATATGACATAAAAGGCAAATTTGTCAGCATCCATCACCAACAGCCTAGCTGTCTGTCCGTTCTGCCAATAATTTGAACTGGACCTCTTAGATGTTTTAAATAGTTTAAATAGTTTATTGAGTAGCTGAAATTTTGACCAAGCCTGATAGACAAAGTATTTATCTTGCTGGAAATCTTTTTATGCAAAGTTGTTGGTGTTTGGATCGGAGATCACTTTGAGAACAAACACCTACAGCATTACACATAAAGACCTCCAGCAAGCTAAATAGTTTGTCTATCGGGCTCGGTCAAAATTTCAACTACTCAATAAACTATTTAAAACATCTAAGAGATCCAATTCAAAGTATCGGCAGAACGGACATACAGCCAGGCTATTTATGGGTGCTGACAAAATTTCCTTTTATGGTACATTGCACGTGATACAAATCACACCCAGGGTAGGGATCTTTTGACCTATGTAAAATGGCGGGGAAAAAGTTTACCTTTTCATAAGCCCATTCAAATATATAAAAGATTTGTTTTTATTTTAAATGGAGAGGTAGAAAAAAAGGGCAACTTTAGGCGACGATTTCAGCAATTAAAAAAAAAGAGTTACTATCAGTGATTGGGTGACTTTCCATAACAATAAAAAATTCCGGGGGACTATTTGAGCAAGTTCCGCCGGGATGCCGAGGCAGCTGTCAGGACCCCATCACTTTTAACGTACACAATTTAATGTGAATCTATTTAAATCTGTAGAAATCCGTACAGGGGGTACCGAGCCCCCGAACAGATTTAAATAGATGCAACATTTCCTGAATACTAAGGCCCTCCGGGCATCCCCTGGTACCTCCCAGTACACCTTATTATACGGTTGGACCGGTTAACAATTAATTTGTCGCCAGCAGTTGCTATATGATGGCCCTCCGGGCATTCCCCAAGGTCAGAGGCAGTGAGCAAGCTGTTGCTGCAACAGTTCTGAGTCCGTTAAAGTTGGTAGCTCTTTCCAAAATATTTACAGCCATTGGATGGCTCTTCGACCATTTCTTGTATCTAGACATTTAGTAGAAGGTTGAAAGCAGTCGTGTCTTTTTTTCTGAGTACATCTGTTGAAATCAGAATCTGCAGGGGCTTCAGGCCTTGAGGTCCGATGATCTGTCACGGTGCCTAGCTTAACGACCGGTCCGCTGATCCGGCAAAAAGGCGCATGCAATAGACAAGTTTTAATTCTGATTTGGAGACCTGGTACCTGAGTCGGTATCAGGAATAACCAATTGGGTCTAATCCTTCCCCGACTGGGGCCCGAGTGTCTCGGATCAAGCCATTGCAAGTATGAATCGTTCAAAGAGACCTCGGGTTGAAGCTACATATGGCAGACTGCTTGGTTTCAGCCTCCTGTGCATCTACCACGCGTCCATACACGTCTACTATGTGTCCCGATGTGTCCGTTACGTGTCCCCGACGTGTCTTTTCCGCGCAGCGCAAGGTCATAATTCTTCCTCAGCAGGTGATGCATAAATATAGCAACATAGAGATACGATTTCGGTGCCTATGTCAATGGGCAAACCAAACAATATACTTATGTGAAAAGATGGACCGAAATAATATTTTTAGATGTCTGTTCTGTGTTTCCCACAAGAATATTACGACTAACTAGTTTGATCCCACTCTCAAACAAGCTCGGATATTGCGCTGGACTATTTTATCGTTATGGAAAGTCACCCATTGATGAAAGGCCTGCTGAAAGGTATCACCTAAAGTTGCCCTTTTTTTTTTCTACCTCTCCGTTTAAATTCCCTGCAATTTTACGTAGGTCAAAAGAACCCTATCCTGGGTGTGAATTCAACTCAGATCAACCAGCCTGTCAATTGACACAAACTGTTTTGGTTTGACAGGCTGGACTCGAGTCTATATTGTTTAAACAAATTGCATCTATACAGTTTAAACACGTGTTTAATCTAAATCCGGCGCACGGGACCGTGTTTAAACGGGGTGGTTCAAACACGGTTTAAACTGACAAAAACCCCAATTATGCATCGTGGTTTGAGCTTGCATCTATGATGCCGTGCCAGCTGAATATAACCAATGCTCAAAAATTGAATTGGAGTCATGATTAATAGGAAGGTCATTGTTTTGCAGGCTTGAGTGACCCTAGAAGCAGGTGCAAGTGGACTTGCGGAAATCAAGGCTGCGATGACTCAGTGTAGTCGTAGGTTACCTAGGTAATATTTCCTGAAGGCCTTGTATTTGAGTCGCTTCATTCAGTTTTGAGGGACTACAACATGAGGTATATTACACAGAATTCAACTTCAATGTAGCTCAACTGCACATAATTCAATCCAGTCGTTCAGAGCGTGTATGAGAACTTTGTGTTGTCAACATAAAGCCCTGAGCATTAGAGGTTGGCGGCCACACCGAAATTTGAGAGGGTTGAGGTCGGACTTGCTCAGTACCCGTATGTTCCTCAATGGGACCATTGCGATTATACATCTTCCTTCCTCACAACAATAGCTGGACAGTTGTATCACAGCATATTAAGAGATTCAGTTTGACTGTAGGTAAGTTAGAAAACATTAAAGCTGAAGTAAAGTGAAATTAAATCGGGTCCAACGGCCCAGGTGGTTGAAGTTGAACTAATTGGCCTTTGTACCCTACATCCTTCTCGTCGAACAGCAATAACTACTCCAATGGTTCAGTATAAATCCAGGATATTGTTTGAACTGTATTCTGAGTTTGAACATCTACTGTTAAAACCCAGCAACATACTATACTCACAATCAAGGAGTCAATTCTGAGGCGGGATTGCTGTACTAAACAATGGTTTTCTTGTCCTTGAGTCCATACAAATCTGAATTTTCGTTTTCAAAAGGCACTCAACAGTTTGATAGCCACTTTGTGGGAAGCTTGTGATTCTAAAATCACGGCCTCGGCAATATTTTGGCTCAAGCTCTAGCTGAAAGTGGTGTGAACTAAACAGTGTTCAAGTACCTTCGTTGAAAGCCGGTTTGGTTCAACTGAGGCTAGTGCTTCAGCAGGTGTGAATTATTCATTGTGTCATGCCATCTTTCCCAACACGCAGCAAATCAATTGGCCTTGTAATTTATGTTAAGACACACTACGTTCAGAGTCCAGCTAGCCGCAAGGGTAGCTGAGCCTAGCCGAGCTATTTCTAGCCCCTGCTAGGCCTTGCTAGGCGTGGCGAGGTGACCGTGACCGGCAACTAGCCGAGCCTAGCCGAAGCTAGACGACGAATTTTGGCGCCTCGCCTCGCCTAGCAGCGCCTAAAAATGGCTTCGGCTACCTGGAGCCTGAACGCAGTGACACTCAGCTGAACAGTTACAGTGGGAAACACACAGATGTTTAAACCAAGCCTGAGGTTCAACGGCGGAGACTTCAACTTGGTCTGAATTGAACTTCTTATTCCCTGGTCATTAAACTCTTAAAAACCTGCCAGTGCAGGTATACTACAGCTACTAGGCTTGTAGGCGGAACTCCTCAATGGATACTTGTATCGGAAGGAAGCTCGTACATTTTGGCAATTGTCAGGCTACACAAATTACGAGTACTTCTGTTTACAGATGTTATTGTCCCTTTCAAATCTGAGGGGACCTAAAATCCATTTGAGACCGAAATCTGTGAGGGACTTGATAGTGGCTGTGTGAAGTCAATTTTGTCACTGCCACGAAATTCAATAGAAAAAACCCTATTGAAAATAGTGGCTGGGGAGTTGCACTTGTTTACGTGCTCGGGGAAAAATGCCCCCTACTCGGTGAAAAACCATAATCCCCTTAAACAGAACAAAATTTTTTTTTGTCCCGCTGATGTCATGTCTGGGCATTGCCCAGACATCAGCGGTCATCGGATCCCGCCGAGTTTTGCCCTTGGCGATGCCTGCCGGCCCGGAATTGCGTTCTGCGAGCGCTCTATATTTTTTGACGGGAGTGCTCCTCGCGCGCGACCGCTTCCGCCCAACTCTTTTCCTATCCTTGTTGAGTACTTGGCTAACTACTACATTATACAACTTGTTTGATCTAACCTTGGATGCGACGCGGTGAGATCATATCACTGGATCGTATTTGGCATTGTGTGGCAGAAGAGGGTGCGACAATTTGGTTCTGTGTTGCAGAAGAGGGTGCAAGTATTTGGTTCTGTATATTTATCCAGCAACAATCCTGAGGAGAAGCGCAAGCCGTGAAGCACATGCCGCCCCACATTCCCCAGTACATTCCGCTGTGCCTTACCCCGAGACCGCAGGCGGACGCACTACCAGGTACGATATACCGCGTCGAGGTACGCTCACGCAGTGTTTGCCTTAAGGGTTAAAGGGTTAAGAACCTTAAGGGCTTAAGAACCCTTAACTTAACCCTTAAGTATTATTCAGGATTTTTCCGCCATTCTTAAGCCTTAAGACCTTTGGCCCGCAAAATTTTCCCATGGTTAAAGCCAGCCGTAAATCATTGATTCTGCATGTCGTCTGGAATGAGCGAGGGATTAGAGATACCAGAGGCACATCGTGCACAAGGCAAGCGCGAGCGGATCAATTCAAAGTAGATCAATCCCTCCTCTTTCCCGACTAGGGAAATGGGTTGCTGACACGCAGGCTGCGGAGGATTCTGAGTCGGACGACAATGAAACGACCCCCCGGCACCAATGCTTCGAGGTTTGTGGAAACAAAAGACGCTGACGGAGCCCTTTGGTAGGGCAACGAAAGTGCACGTACACCGAATGATGCAGGCAGAGATTGATGCGGAGGCGGAGCTTATGGCAGACCTGGCTACAGCGGAGGCTGAAGCAGAAGCAGAGGAGGATAGGCGACCTGATGACGGTGGGATTGAGATCAATTTGGATGATGAGTACAAAGGCTAGTTAGTGCCTGTACACCATGTGGTAAATAGGGATAACCATTTTGGCTGTATCTCCCGAACGCGGTTTCGCAGCAAAGTGAAACTTATATATAATGTGAGAGGCAAGGCCGGGCAGCAGCTGGGTGGGAAAAAAAAAAAAAAAACCCTTAAGGACTTAAGCCCTTAACCCCTTAAGCCCTATTAACCTTAAGTATTTTCAAAATCGTTCTTAAGGGCTTAAGGGCGAACACTGCGCTCACGCGTGATGCGATGCGCGCTTCCCCGTTTCATTCTGTCGTTTGCTGTGGATAGGATGCCCAGCATCGGCGTGTCGAGCCTCTTGTGGAGCTCATTCGGAGCACAACGTGCCATAGAAACATGAGACCGAATGTTATTCCGAGGCTCAAATGACTACCCTATCTGTATCGAAATATCTGCCCCGTCGTTTGTTCCCAAACACGATTGGACCGCGCTGCCTGGCTTCCTCCTCTTCAGATATATCGTCTCGGTCCACCCTCCGCTTCTTCGATGGGCGCGCTTCTTTGTACCTGAGTCGTTTGGCCTTGACCAATTCCATTCGCTGTGACACTCTAGCATCCTGAATGATGGTCGAAAATCGAGAGCGTGAGCAATTATTTGGGGCACAAATTTAAATAGAAACTCACCCTTGTATGAGATCTGTCCAAAAAATCAGAGATCTCATCACAAGCTTCACGACAGCCCTGGCGTCTTTTTGGTATTTACATTTTACATTCACAGTCGAAGATGCTCTTTGATTCATGACTGCGGGGACCAGTGCTATTATTCATCCACTGTTCTAATATTATATCTAAGCTATGCGGGTGTTCGGTGTTGATTAGTATATTGCTGTCGATTATAATATCGTTCCTTTCATCCTCAGGCCGACTATAAGGGTTTTATTTTAGAATTTTTTTAAAATAATAAAGGAAGTACGAGTTTGCATGCCGGGCCCCGCCACGGCCCTTTACCCCAAGTATATAAAAATTGCCAGTCTATAGTTTGTGCTTGTACATCACAATGTACCCTTCAATTTTGCGATCATGGCACCTGTTTGGTTGCTTCTAAGTTAGAAGGAATGGTGTGCATCATTTCAGGAAACCTTGGGCCGTGACTCAGGGGGATATAATCGACTCGAGACTTGCAGGACTCAGGGGCTCTGAGTCTCTAAGAAAAGATAAGCCAAGAAGAGTGACAGAATTTTGGGAATAATCATGTGGCCTTGGTAGGTTAGCAAACCAAGTGTCCTGCTGAATATAATCAATATAGTCATGTCTTGAACCAGTGTCGACTACACAGGGTTGCTAAAACCGAGTCAGCGTTATTACTTAGCATTCCACAGGCCTGGAGGCAGGGCATAAGAGATATATAGTATTACACTGAAGATAATTGAAATAAAATTGTCCGTACTTGGACTTGATTCCTGTCTTTTCAGGCAGGTCTGGAAGGTCTCCAACCACTGGTATCACTTGTGCCAGATACATAGGACTCTACAAGCAATGTCCGCAGTTTGTTGAGGGTTGATGAGGAAGGTCTCATCAATATCTCTAAGCGCAGTAGTTTTCACTGCTGTTTAATTCAAGAGTTGAGCATCCTTGCCTGAATATCATTAGGGGAGGCTGATATTTAACGCTCTGTGCTCCATCATTAAGATTTTTATTGCCATCTAATCGCTCCGCGGCCAACAGAAAGGGTAACCTTCGAACTACGGTGCGTAATTATTGGGTTTTTGTCTTAAACTGTGTTTAAATCGCCCCGTTTAAACACGGTCCCGTGCGCCGCTTGCGTTAAACGTGTTTAGATTAAACACACGTTCAAATGGTAATTTGCGTCTAGATGCAGATTGTTTAAACAATCGTGCTATAGATTCTTATTCGGAGTCTGCAGGGTCCCCAATCCAATTGAATACATTCAGGAACCAAAAGGCAATCTCAATTCTCGAATAATCCTCAGGGCATTTTCGATCAAGGCCTGCAAAATAGATTCAAATTAGGGTAGGAGAGACTGAAATTAGCAAGAATAATACTGTTGTCGGTCAATCCGTAAGAGTGCAAGTTCAGACAATGAAGTAGTCGAATCATAAATGCGGCACCCAGCGGTAACTTAGCGGAAAGGAGGTGTATCCTGTTTGTGCGGCTGTCCGTATTTTGTTAGTAGCCATCCATCTGTTTTTAGAATGGCCGTTTTGAGGTACTTGCTTCCCCCAAATGTAATTTACTGTCAATCTTATCTCATCTTATCTCGACCCATGTCTCGGTGGGCTGGAGGTGCTCCTCGTGCGTCTCTTTCAAACTGGATCTAGGATGCTGGAGATGATATAGTTTAAGCACCGTCAACCTGGCATTCAACATCTGTGATAATACAATCCCTCATCATCCCTTCTACACCCCCGATTCTCCCGATTCCCACATCCATCATTCCACTCCTGAGAACAAATGCACTGAGGATTAATATTATAATGGTCAAATAAAATATCCAGGCTTGATTCATTTCCCCGCTGTTGGTTTACAGTTTAAATTATTGCTCTGACCTGTTGAGAACCATTCATTCATTTATTCATAATTATAATTGCAGATCAGAACGAGGATTCGGCAGTTGGCTCCCGTGATATTTGAAAGAATCAGATAGAGAGAAAAAGCAGCCCAGATAATAGAGAATACTGCGAACGGCTCTACGATACTTTCCTCGATGAGCTGACAGTTCGGTCAGTTCGGCCATTGAAAATGCAATTCCCGGCCCCTTTAAATTGCGGCGGATAGGGTACGCTTCGGCCTAGCTGCGGATCCGGTATTCATCGTGATGTTCCTCAAATTCAATGCTTCTTCAGAAATTCGATGTTTTCTTGAGCCGAAAAAATTGGTGTGGGAGCAAATCGGCTTGTCCCACGAACGCTCACGCCTATGCCAAAATAGTCAATTGGTGCGGGCACACACCATTTTTGCAAGCTTGGGGGGGATCCCTCAGGGCGGGTCATGCGAGGGTTAGCATCTGCCTGCCAAGAGAAGGGTCAAGAACTACTATAGTCCTACAAAGTCTCCGATGGCATGGAAGCAAACTGGAAAATCATGGGGAAAAAATCACAGACTTTCACTGCGTTCCCTGGGCACCGAGGCAAAGGTCTGCGGCCCTGTGCTGAGGTGTGCCGAGAGCCCGAGGCAGGCCACGTGGCGATGACGGCGGCAGATCTCGGCAAATCTCGGCACAGCCTGTGCGTCCCTGTGCTGCGGCCCTGCCGCCATCAGCTGATTCAGCCCAAAGTTATTGCCAAACGGCCACAACGCCTCACTCAAAATGCGCTTTTTTTTCACTAGCATGGATTACAGTGCCGCACGGACCTTCCCTGGCCATGAACGGGGTCAAACGGAGCTTGGAAAAGGGAGATAAATATGCAGATCTCGGCACACCTCGGCAGAGCCTGTGCCTCGGCGCCCAGGGAACGCAGTGTTTGTGCGCCCCGCAACTTAGATTTTAACAATATCTGGAATCTAATTCCCCAGGATGCTAATAGTGGTTGGTAACTCATCTTGTTCAACTCTCCACATTTAAGCCTCCTTCAGCTATAATTTGATCGCATCAAAACGGCTATCAATCTGATTCAATCATTCGGCAGGCTTGCGGATGGTCTTCAAGAGGGAATACAAGCCAAGCCTCAGTTTGAACCAGTAATGTATCTAGAGACACTTACTACCCATTATACACCTACTGGGCAGGTATCTTTGAGGTCAACAAAAACAAACTTCGCGCAGAGTTCGCGCACGGGCAGGTTCGATTTATGCAACATCGGGAACGTCATAGTGTTATCATGCAGAGCAGTGGCCTCAAGCATAAGTTAGTTATTAAGCTCTAAAATCACTTTTCAGATAGCGGGATGGAACTTTTTATTTCGACTTCTTCAAATTACAGTGCCATCACCAATGGCACTGATGACTAATCGGATGATGGCCTTTACGTGGCCTTAACAGCAATTCAGCCAAATTCCAGCTGTCCAAGCCTCATGCTGTGCCTGCTATTTCCTCCCTTCCCCACCAAACGACCATGCCCCCCATAGTAGCAGCGGCTCTCACCTTTGGATCCTTTGGCGATATTTTGGAGGCTGCGAGGATCGCGAAACGCATCATCGACGCATTGCGCAATGCTCCTGGAGGATCCCACCGTCGACGGAAGGCCATCGCGACCCTGGAGGCCTTATGCGACGATATGGCCAAGCTGACGCTCCTTTTCCACGAAGGGAACTTTACAGACAGGCTCTGGACGGAGGTCCATTTGTGCCGCGTGCTTGTGGACGAGTTCTCTGCCAAACTTCACTCGTATGAAGCGGCGGGTCTTGCTGCGTTCTTCGGCAGGATACGGATGGCTACCCTGGAAGAACGGGAATTGAGCTCCTGGATGGCGCGAATATGGGAGCGTCGTGCTGCACTCCACGACCTCTTGCTTTCATTACATAGGTTTGTCCTCAACATGGACGATTCTGAGAACTGAATTATCGCTATATTTAGTATACAACTGCACGAAGTCGGAGAACAGCTGGGACGAGTGGGGTCTCAGGCCCATTATATTGGGTCTAGGGTCGATGCTGTTGAAGCGCAGGTCCAAAACATCGGCAACATTGGGACCCTGGGCGTGTTGGTAGCATCTTTCTCTCCAGTGTGCGCTTACAGAATTGTGGCCTCTTGTACAGCCTCGTATCAACATTTCTGTCTACCCAGGTCTCCCAGAGAGGATCCGAGATACGCCAAGCAGTATCTGAGATACACCAGGTCGGCGCCGACATGCAACAAATACTCCGCACAATTTCGTTGCAGGACCCGATCTTTTTTGTCACGGATCCGTTGGGTAGACCCATAACTATCCAGATGTCCCACTGTAACGGCTTTAATGTGCGTCCCCTACCCTATACCTCTCGACTCATGGTTTCATGTCGCTGCAGGATCTCGATCGACTTCTCAAAGCCTATCTGCACAATCGCCCTGAAGCGGGAGGCAGATACGTCGACCAAGGTGATTACAGCATTGTGTCCACCGAAGGCGACATCATTCCGCGGGTGAAACTCCGTGGTCAATTGCGAGCCGGGCTGCGACTCGACATGAGCATTATAAAGCGACAGAGGCTGACTGGGAGGTCGATTGCGCGCCAGTCTAATGACGATGTCCGACCTTGCCCAAAATGCGGGAAAAGTAATGCGATATCGGCCGCAGGCAGTTGGACCGATTGGTAAGTAACCTGGGTGCAATCATTTCCCCTCATACTCACTGGCAATCTCTATGGTATCAGCACCGAGCCAAGTTGTGGGTTGCGGTATCGGATCTCTACAAATGTGCTAGATTCAACGATGAAAGGTAATATGCCACCGGTACCGTGTGTAATTTCTTTTTGGCATGGATAGCCAGTTGCCGACGTGAAGAGTAGCCACAGTGGGCAAGAAGATCAGGCCGACTCGTTTCGTCTTGTCCAGGTTGTCTATGTAAGTTGCGGCTTCATCTATCGTTTCGTCAACTGACTTAATTCCCCAGGAGGTGAGTTTTGTTATTATTCGCATTGTCCACTGTCAATAGTTATTCTTCCACAGCGCCTGGTGAGTTTTCCCCTCCTTTCCTGTGTTGCACGCTTCCCTACCTGTCCGAATTCCTCTTTCAACAGAGAGTGAGATTATTTCTCGTGGTTGTTACGCTGCACGCTTTCTTAGCCATCCGCATGTTCAACAGATCGTGCGTTTTCTTCTCCTTTCACCCGTGTTCCACACTGACGAGTCGTCCGCGTTCATCAGGATGTGGGTTTTTCAGGACAGTGCTGCGTTTCCCGCTGCCTGACATCTGCATATTTAGTTGCCCGCACCCAACTTGGATCCTCGCCGCCAGATACAATCTTGGGCGACCTGGCAACGTGAGTTATCTTGAGTGGTTATATGATCTTTGCTCACGCCACTAGTGTAGCTGATCCTTCAATGGCATCGCCACCTTCGGCGGAGCCTCCTCTGTTGGTGCCGACTCAGCCGAGTCCGGGATTATTTGGGCCACGGTCACCTCGATACGGTTGAGGAAGTATCTTGCGTGTTTATATCATCTTTGCTCACATCGCGCTTGTAGCCGATCCTCCAGTGGCCCTGAGACGACTTTCGGCGGAGCCTCCTCTGTTGGTGCCGGAGAGCACCAGTCCGGGATTATTTGGGCCGCGACCACTTGGCGAGTCTTGGGCGACCTGGCGACGTGAGTTATCCCGTGTGTTTATCCGATCTTTGCTCACATCGCTCTTGTAGCTGATGCCTCAATGCCTCCGTCGCCTCCGTCGGTGGAGCCTACGCTGTTGCTGCCGCATAGCAATAGTCCGGGATTATTTGGGCCACGGTCACCTCGCGATTGGGAGGCGCGACACGGCTAATGAGTTATTATATTCCACGATTCAAGGACATGTAATTATTTGCCATGCTTTTATTTTTTCTTGTCTTCATTCAATCCACTATATTCGCGCCATGTCGATAGAGAAGGACAAGACAAACTGCTGAAGATGAAGAGTCTGGCCGCTACCGTGGTTGATTGTGTCATCATTGCGATGAGGCTCTCGTGCAGCCCACAATAGCCCATTGCGAATTTCTTACTTGCAGGTCCTTCGGGTACAGCCTGAGGAAAAAAGCCTTGCTCGTTAAGACGGTGGGTACTCGTCTCTTTCTTTTTGTACTTCCCCAGTTGACTGCATCACATTGCACCACAGCTTGCAGCTGTTCTTAAGCTCGACCTGAGTCCCAAGAACCTAAATGGCATTAAATACCCAAAGGCCGGATAATCCAGCTTTAACTCGCGGATTTGTACCGTCAGACTGTGAGAACAGAGGGTTCAACAATATTATTTACCCAGGCTGTCTGTCAGAGCGTTTGACACATATATACATGGATGGAATTAGAGCTAAAATGAACCTCATGCATGAGGCCCAATCGTTCTATGTAATAAATATACTTCCCAGGTTATCTGTAGTAGCCAGGGATCTAGAGTCGATGTCAACGAGGTATGCGTAATTGACTGTATGCGGGGAATTCTCTTCGCGCCCTGACACTGTCTAGCTATCAATGGATTTCTTTTTACTTTACTTTTCCTTTAACAATAACCTTCGCGCCCGGTACCCTCCATGTCTCTGCAATACATACTACCCAACGCATGACTCACCTCAGGCGAAAGAACCAGCAGGAGATTCCGAGCCGGTGAGGGGAAGGTTCAAATAGTGGTTGACCCGTTGCCGGGCGAAGTGAATAGGAATCGTACTGACTTTCTCCATGTCCGCAGTGATACCGGAAAAACGGGTGTATTCCTAACCAATGAAAACATCAACATGATTTTTGAGTACTAGAGAATCGACTTGAACTTGGAGTCAGCCAGAATCGAGTTCCAGCGCACATTAATATAATTAATTACCGTAAATTGAGCAGTGCATCCAGTGCACACAGTCAACAGTACGGAATGATTTGAACAGGACGTGCCTGAGGTTCGGGTGATCGCCAATACGCAGTGTTGGGCGATTAATACTTGCACTGCGGGACAAGATACGACACCGTCCGTGGGCGTCGAGTGTATACAGCCAGCCCGAATTGAAGGTGCAATTCAGAAAAAACTGGTACTTCTGCATGCACCGCCAGCGATATCCCTTTCTCGAAGTGATATTGTCTGGGCGGATCGGGCTTTCTGCGGGACTACTACAGCTTTGCACCGCATGTTGATGGAATGGAAGAATGGTGTTGAGGAGATGGAGCGCGGGAGTCCGACGCCAAACAACGAGGCGCTACTAGTTCACGGATACCGCCAAAAATCAGTCATGGCCAGTAACTTGGGGTAGGATGTAAAGGTTGCCGCGCGAACAAGTTAATTACTTACCAGGTCGACTCCTTAACGTTAAATACACTACTACGCCGAGCGCCCGTTGATTTTAGTAGCCAGCCCGAAAAGTTGAACTTGTAACGGCGAAAAGAACGTTGAGAGTTGAAGTGAACTGAGCGCGATTGAGACAAGAATTGAATATTGAAGGCGCGATTTAGAAATTAGTGCGATAAGGATGCACTAATAATAATAACGGCGACTGCACGTACCACCGTGTTAAGTATGTGATTCTGCGCGTTGATATGTACCGCCGGCGGAGTCCCGTACTCGAATAATGTTCATGTCATACTCCGTTTCTTTTCTGTGAGACAGCTTTGATTTTGATGCGTGGTAGGGAGGGTGGTGTCGGGACTCACGACGACGTCCGAACGAGGAGATAAGGATGGCGTTGGCGCCGACGAGAGACTCGACGGACGGGGTCCGACGACTCGGAGAGAGACGACGTGCACGCTGCGGACGAGTTAATCTGCATGCGCGCTGGTCGCGCCGTAGGTCTTGTCGACGAGAAGACTCTTGCCAGCTAGTAGTCTCTCCTAGATAGGGATGAAACTTGTATTGTCAATCTGCCGACCAAAACCGCGTTGAGCAGCTCGCATTAAACAGGCTGCCAGTGGTAGGGTGCGCGTGGGTGCGAGATATACACGGCAGCTAGAATGAATAGATGAGACACGGGTGCAAGCAGCGTTTGATCTTAGATCCGACGACGATAACATCCAGACCAACACCGCGCGAGTTGAGGCATGCCCCCCAGAACACGTCATGGCCAACAACATAGCCGAAGTGCAGGATATCGGAAAGGCTGCCGTCGCGTAAACGAGCCTAAGTTAATTCATACCCGGTGCGAAATATATTAGAGCGGATTCCGCCGTCCGGGACGGAAATATTGCGAGTGAGTACAGAGGTAACCGGCATATCGATCCGAGATCACATTTGTCAACGCTTCTGCGAGCGCTCCAGGATAAAGTGAACCCCGGGCAGTAGTTGGGCAGTAGATACTAGACCATGGAACTAAGGCAGGACGGGGAGATTTGGTCAGATTGCAAATTGTTGGAATGTTTTCTTGTGGTGAGGATAATTGAGGGGCCACGGGGAGAATTTTCACCAGCTATTTTGGAAGCGTTGAGTCTTGTGGGTGAAAAACCGCCGGGGCGTCGCAATCTTTGGGCGAAGTATATGATAGAGGGAGTCCCCAGGCCAAGACGTTCAAACTCCAGGAGATCCGTATATTTTCAAACCCATACTTGAGGTCTCGAGACGCTGTGGTGGTGTAGCAAGAGAATCGACTGCTTCGGACACTTCCGGTCCGCCTCTGTCACACTTTTGTCACACCGCCCACTACGACTGCTCTCCTGCTGTGGGTACTCTTTGTCAACCAATATCCATACATATACTCACCGATGCACGCAGTGTAGCACCTCAGTTTTCTTCGTTTTTTTTTTTTGCGACTATTCTCTTCTGGCAACGTGCCGTCCTCCTTCTGCCAATCGAGAGCCCCAGCCGTGTATTCGTCATAGCGGAATCGTCGACTGTCGCCCGCCTCTCGTGTCCATTCACGGCGGATAGCTCGTCCGAGACGCCAGTCGCGGGCGATAGGACCGCCCAGTCACCCACACACGTCTTTTTTATGGCGGTGCTCACGCGGGGGTGGAGCCAGCCACGGAATCCCTTCCTTTTTATCTCCCCCACCACCCTAATCTGAGGGATGCGCGACACCGACCACGGGCGATAGGACGGCTGAGGCAGCCACCCAGCGGTCTGCCGAGTCAGCCCCCAGTCCTTGGGCTCGTCCCTCCTTTTTATCTCTCTCCAGCCCCATCCGCCTCTTCTTCCTTCCCTCGTTCTTCCTCTATTCATTACCTCCTCCACGCCCTCCCCTCCCCCCCTCCCTCCTAACCTGCCTCGCGTCCGCCACATCGTCGGCGCTGCTCCTTCCTTCTCTTCGCACCTTCCTTCCCTCCGTCGCCGCCTCCAGCCAAACCCCGCCCTCACCCACACCCGCATCGCGCCAGTCACGTCGGCGCTGCGCCGATCCTCCCTTCCTTCCACACGCCCTCCCTCTCTCCCTCACTCCGTCCGTACCTTTCTTCTCCCTCCCCTCCCCCGTGCCTTCCCCGCCCGAAACCCCCTCCCCGCTCCATACATTCCTTTCGTCCTCCATCACCCCACACCTGCGCTCCGTGGTCCCTCCCCTTCCTACTTCTACCCTT
The DNA here is from genome assembly GCA_029282285.1 of Mycena rebaudengoi. Classification (NCBI taxonomy): domain Eukaryota; kingdom Fungi; phylum Basidiomycota; class Agaricomycetes; order Agaricales; family Mycenaceae; genus Mycena; species Mycena rebaudengoi. Next base: position 309,895 of record JARJCX010000016.1, on the reverse strand, counting down.
GGCGGCACTTTCTTTCCTTCCTTCCTTCTCCTCCCTCCCCATCCATCTACTCCCGTCGATCCCCCCTTGTTCGGCGTTCTTTCCTTCACCACGCGCTTCCTCCATTTCCGGCGCATCGCACGCGTCGCTGGCTTGCTTTCTTTCTGCGCCCTCGCCGCTCGCGGATACTCGGCCGAACGCGTCGTCCGGTTCGGGTTTGCAGCGTTTCGTCTCGTCCTGCTCCCTCGCTTTCCCATCGCTCCCCATCCATCCACTCCTTTCCCTTCCCCTTCCATCGCTGAGAGTTCTCCCCCCGCGCGCGCTCCCTCCTTTTCCGGCTCATCGCCATAGCGACTGACGTTGCCGTCTTTCCTTTCCTTTCCCTCCCTCCTCGTCACTTTCCGCCCCTCGTTATTTTCCTCCGTCTGCCTGCAATGTCGCCTGAAGCTTCGATATATACGGATGAATATCCCATGGACATCGCGTCTCCGGCGGTTTTGCGTGTCCGTGGGTGACGCGTTGGCGCTGCTCGTGGTCCTGAGAGAGTTGGCCGCCGGCGGCAGCACCTCGGCCCTTCCTTCCTTCCTTTCCTTGTCGCTTTCTGCGTACGTGGCGGTGCTAGTCAGCCACTTACATATTTTCATTCCCTCGCGGCGCACATATGGCACTCCATTCGTTATACTGCTGTATCGGCATACAATATACTGCTTTAGATGCTCTATTTTTGGTGCTTGTCTTAAGGTCGAGTGATGATTGTAACAGCTTCTCCGGCGTACAGCCGCGCTTGACAGCTCTCCAGCGCTTAACGTCCTTGCCTCCGTCCACCATGGCCGATCCCCTCAGCATCGTCTTAGGCATCCTTCAGCTCATGTCTACAGTCAATTCGACTATCAGTATGCTCAGTGATGTCGCCAATGCACCGAAAGAACAACGCAGCCTCTTCGTGGAAGTCGGAAACCTCGAGCTGCTGCTCAAGAGCTTTGAAGGCCGCTTGCAGGCTAATCCATCGGTCCATGAAATGCTGGACCTCAAGGATCCTTTAGCCCAATTCAAGGATACAATGGAGCATGTGATGGCTAAGCTGCGATCCGCGAATAAACCGGGGTCCAAAATTCCGAAAGCGCTGAGTTGGACATTATGGAATAAGAAGGAGGCGGAAGAAGATCTCGTCAAGATGGAAAGATTCAAAGCACTGCTCAACATGTGGCTGGTGTTGGATATTTGGTGCATACTCTGCAGCATTATAAGAAATCATCATTTATTAATTTCACAACTATTTAGGGATATCGGGCAGCAGCAGCAAAACAATCATGACCGTAAGAATTTAAAGTATCATGCAGCACGCTTCTCGACCTCACTGTTGGCTTAGAAATATTCAAGGCTGTAACTGACACCGCCGAAGGACATCATCGAGAGCATGATGGTCCGTCGTTGGATTGAAATTATACTCCATTCATTGTCTCACTGGGGATGTTGATCCAGAAATAGTCAAGGCCATGACTGACGCCGCCCAAGAACACCATCGAGAGCATGACGGTGCGTATTAGACCTGATATTGAATTTATCTAACATACTGGGTGCTCTGATCTATAGTTGTTCTAAGTGAAATCAGAGATGCTGCACAGGATCAGCGGAAGTACGCTGGTTGTGAGGTCTCCTCACAGTTGCATAAATGTCCAAGCTAACATTGGGTGTAGGGGCAGAAACTGAGCATGCGGCGGCAGAACGAAAGAAGATAATTGAGTGGATGTCATTACTTAATTTCTTTCTCCGCCACGACGATATATCTCGCGCACGACAGGCAGGAACAGGTGGGTGGTTGCTCAAGGACACCCGATTCAAAGATTGGGCCTCAAGAGCTGGATCAACTTTGTGGTGCTACGGAATGCGTATGTGATTTCCGTCCCGTATTTTTCTTATATTAAATGAAATTGAAACCGGGCCAGCTGGGGCCGGGAAAACAGTGCTTTCGTGAGTAATTTCCTGTGACTGAAGATATCCATTCAACCTGTGATAGATCAACCATTGTTGATTATCTTCGGGACAAATATCCGAGCAATGTTGGGATTGCCTGTGCATACTTGAACCACAAGGAAAAGGTTTTGCAATCTCCTGAAAATATTCTGGCAGGCCTCTGGCGGCAGCTCATATTTGGAAGACCTATTCTCTCTGGGTCTCCAGCACACACACTTTATCATAAACATCATGAAAAGGGCACAAGACCCTCAGTTGACGAGATGCACACCTTGCTTTCTTCTGAAGTGGCGGGCTACTCCAAGGTGTATTTTGTTATTGATGCCCTTGACGAATATCCTGAGCATCAGCGCCACATCTTGTTGAAACACCTGGCTGAACTCATGCCCAAAGTCAACTTGCTCTTGACTTCACGGCCACATATCACTCCAGAGATGTTCTTTCCGAATACATCAGCACTCAAGATCCGGGCAACAGAGGAGGATATCTGCCGATATCTTGATGCACAGATACAGAACTCATTTCGGTTGTCAAAATATGTTCAATCCCGTCCAGAGCTACGCCAGGAAATTGAGAACAAAATTATCGGAAATGTTGATGGAATGTAAGTGCTGGTGTTTGTTCATTGGTAAATGTTCTGACTCAACAATCAAGGTTCCTGCTTGCCAAGCTCCACATCGACTCCCTCACAATAAAGAACACTGTCAAAGCTGTTCGTGAAGCTCTGGAAAACCTGCCAAAAGATTTGGAGCATACCTACAATGAAGCAATGGATCGGATTGAAGCTCAAAGTCAAGATGACAGAAACATTGCCAGAAGAGTTCTCATCTGGATTGCAAATGCAAAGCGGCCACTATCTGTTGCAGAACTCCGGGAAGCCATTGCTATTGAGCCAGGCACAAAAACACTTGATCGAGATGGTCTTCTTGACCCAGACATATTCCTTTCTGTCTGTGCTGGGTTGATTGTTATCAACCATGCAGATGGCAGTGTTCGATTCATCCACTATACCACTCAAGATTATATGGATCGTGTACAAACCAGTAAATTCCCATATGCACAGACAGAAATCGCACAAGGATGTCTCACATACCTCTTGTACGATGACCTCCTGCAGGCTGCCAGATTCATACTGACAAACTGGGTGCATTGGTGCAGGAACATGCACTACTGGATTATTCATTCCGCTACTGTCTGGTTCATTCTGCAGGGCAGCCTGAGCTCATACTCCGGGATATGATCCTGGAATTCCTGGCCCATGCCTCCAGATGGCTCCAGAATTTCTGGTCATTTACTCAAAGAATCAAGCAGTACCCTCCTTCCCCCTGGGACATTTTTAATATCAAAAGAAAGCCGTTCACAGACCTCTTTTGTTCTTCACTGTTCAACTTGCAGGAAACAGCAAAATATCTTTTGGCCCATGATACATCCATCCTTGAGCAACATAAGGAGGAGTCGCTCATAGGTGCCTCAAGATATGGCTACTTGGGAATGGTCCAGCTCCTCATGAGTCAAGGTGCCAGTGTGAATGCACAGGGTTGGACTTATGGGAATGCATTACAGGCAGCATCACTGGGAGGACATGAAGCAGTGACCCAGCTGCTCCTCAATCAGGGTGCCAATGTGAATGCACAGGGTGGGGATTACAGGAACGCATTGCTGGCAGCATCAATGAATGGACATGAAGCAGTTGTCCAGCTGCTCCTTGATAGGGGTGCTAATGTGAATGCCTGTGGGCGGGTTTTTGGGACTGCATTGCAGGCAGCATCAAGAACTGGACATGAAGCACTTGTCCAGCTGCTCCTTGATAGGGGTGCTGATGTGAATGCACTAGGTGGGGAATATGGGACTGCATTGAAGGCAGCATCATATACAGGACATGAAGCAGTTGTCCAGCTGCTCCTCAATGGGGGTGCTGATGTGGGTGGGAAATATGGGGATGCATTGCAGGTAGCATCATATGAAGGATATGAAGCAATTGTCCAGCTGCTCCTTGATAGGGGTGCTGATGTGAATGTACTAGGTGGGGAACATGGGACTGCATTGCAGGCAGCATCATATAAAGGACATGAAGCAGTTGTCCAGTTGCTCCTTGAGAGGGGTGCCAATGTGAATGTACTAGGTGGGGAACATGGGACTGCATTGCAGGCAGCATCATGTTGTGACCAGGAAACAGTTATCCAGCTGCTCCTTGATAGGGGTGCTGATGTGAAGGCTGTGGGTGGGTTTTTTGGGACTGCATTGCAGGCAGCATCAAAAAATGGACATGAAGCACCTGTCCAGCTGCTCCTTGATGGGGGTGCTGATGTGAACACTGTGGGTGGGGTTTTTGGAACTGCATTGCAGGCAGCATCAAGAAATGGACATGAAGCACTTGTCCAGCTGCTCCTTGATAGGGGTGCTGATGTGAACACTGTGGGTGGGGAATTAGGGACTGCATTGCAGGCAGCATCATATGAAGGACATGAAGCAGTTGTCCAACTGCTCCTTGATAGGGGTGCTGATGTGAACACTGTGGGTGGGGAATTTGGGTCTGCATTGCAGGTAGCATCAAGGTATGGATATGAGGAAATCATCCAGCTGCTACTTGCGAATGGTGCTTTGCCCAATGAAGACTTTGAAAGGGATGAAGAGGAAGAAGAAGAGTAGTCTACCATCCATATGTAGTTTGAAATAGTCAAATACCTGGAATTTTGATGAGCCATGGATACTGACATAAGATATATAGGACACACTTTTCCAACTTTGGCCTGGAGCCACTGAGATAGAGCTGTTTTTTTTAAAAAAAAAGGGTAAGACTAGATGAAATGGTACCCCTATCTTTCAGATCCCAAATGAACCTGATTTTTGGCTCAAAAATGTAGCCAAGGAGTGTTGTACTTCTAGAAACTCTTCCTGCACCTATGAAATCATAACAAAAGTGCTATATTTTGCCTAGAAAAGATATGTGGAATCCTACAATTTGTGAAAGCCATTGTACATTTGAAATAAAGGTATTCCTTGGTACTAGATGGAGAGTGGGGTTTGATTCTGTTGTTCACATGTTGATGACAATTACAGAGCGGCGGTTGACATCCTTTGTTCCCTGGCAGGATTGGGGGAGCCCGAACCAGATGTCAGGATGTAGACTGAGCCTATGAACACATTCCGGAACCAAATCTGCAAAAGAGATTCAAATGAGGAAAGGGACTAAAATTTGCAAGAATAATACAGCAGTCCGTAAGAGTGCAAGTTGAGAAATAATCAAATTTATCATAAATGGTGCGCAAAGATGTGCAGTGGTTTCTCTCAGCAGGATCCTGTTAGTGAGTAGTTGTATTTGCTTAGTATCCATTCATCTGTCTCTAGAATGGACTTTTGGGGTTGTAATCTAGCTGTCAATCTTATCTTATTATCTCAACGAACCGTGACGGCGCCTATGTCTCGGAGCAGGCTGGAGGTACTCCTTCACAGATGGGTCTCGAACTGGACATAGGATGCCGTGGTGTGACTGTCCCCTTTAGTATTTACGCACCGTCAAGTTTCAACTCCGAGTCAAACATTCAACATCTGTGATAATACAATCCCCATCATCCCTTCTACACCCCCGACTCTCCCGATTCCACATCCATCATTCCACTCCTGAGAACAAATGCACCGAGGATTAATATAATAATATTCGAATAAAAAGTCCTGGTTCCGAACGGCGCGCCCGCTCAGGTTAGTTAAAAAAAAACACAAAACAGGTTCTCGGCGCGACTTTAAATTGCAGCAAATAGGGTGTACTTCGGCCTGAGTACGGACACGGATCGCGGTTCTTGTTCTTCAAATCAAATGCTTTCTTGAGTGTCAATGGAGGCAGTAGATTCACGACAGTGGTTCCGGAATGCCGACAGGAAACTGGGAGATGGGTTGAGTGGGAATAGTAGAGTGCATTCGTCCGCACCAATGTTGGCACTGAGTGAGTTGAAAGCTGGGTCTGAGAGGATGAATAACTTGATTGATAACAGATAAATATCGCGCAGAAAGGAGGATATGTCCTGACTCCGGTTCCTATATATTATTAGGAAGTTAGTAAGTAGGAAATATAAAATCCGGGACTCTGCCGGGCATATATAAAACGGTACATATCCATGTACATATCCATCAATGACACAGAATATTGGGCATACTGACGCGGTTTACAATTTGACGGCACAACACTACCCCTGGCAATGAAAAAATCGATTTGTCGTCCAAGAAGTATGTACTCAGTAGATAAATATTAATATTAATTCAAGGCTCGTCCGAGGTATTCACAGGCAACTGGCGTCCGTGGAAGAACCCACAAGGGTTTCGTCTGGCTCTGCTAGGCAGGAGCGGTGCTGGGTTACGGGATGCACGGCTTGCGTTAATTAATTGCCAGGTCCCTTAGTGTCGATTGGTGTGTGCCAGGTTTCCAAGTGGGTTAACTTCAACTTTATATTCGGGAGCACAGAAGGCCTCGTTGGCGGGGTGCTGAGAGCATTATACCAGGGAGTGGGAGAGGATCAGCTAGTAGTGACATGCTGAAGACAAATTTGAACACTGTGATTCAATTGACTCAGAGCAACCGGTTGACGGGTCTGAAACCCAATTCAAACCCAATTCGTTTGGAGTCGACCGGGATGACAGCGAGAGGATATGTAAGGCTCCAGACAAAGTGAACTATTTGAGGGGCCGCGTGGAGAATTTTCTCCAGATCAAACTCGGAAGTGTTTCTCGTGAATCACGCATTTGTCGACACCGGCGACCAACAGAATCTTTCGATGAAGTCAGCCAAAGTACATGCGCCACCGGCAATTTCCCCAGGCCAAGACGTTCAACTCCAGCAGATCCGCATGCTTTCAAACCCTTGACGTCTTGAGATCCTGAGACGCTGTGGTGGTGAAGAGCAACCTGCTTCGGCCTTTTCCGCCCGCCTTCGTCACGCTTTTGTCACAATTCCCGCTCTCTCCCGCCACGATGATGTCTACTCGCGCGCTCGGACTAGGCTCATCGCTGCGCAAGACGCTCTTCTCCTACTCTGGGTACTACCATTTGCAAATATCTATATGCCTCCTTAATTCACCGCCGCCCGCAGCACGCAGCACCCTCATCCGCTCGACATTCGCCAAACGCATTGTTCTACATACTCTGGCGTCAAAGACCTGGATTTATTCGGATACAAAATAGGACCGTGCAAACTGAATTGCTCCCCGCGTGATCCTGAACAAGCAGCGCCTCCTGCGCCCGCCGAGCCCGCACTTTACGACCTACCAGCCGCAGCTCGCCTGGATGGCCTCCATTGCGAACCGCGCGACGGGTGGCGCGCCCCGTGCGTGGTTTGCGGCGTGCGCCATCGTCCCACTGCCGCCGCCGCTTTTCTTTATCCACTCCACTCCATTCATCCCCTTCCCTTCGTCCTTTTTCTCTCCCCACCTTTTTCGGTTCCTCCATCGAGCGCGTCGTCCGCTTCAGCTTCGCGGCGCGCGCCATTCGGTCCACTCCCTCTCCTCCCCCCCCCCCCCCCCCCCCCACTCCTCTACTCCATCGACCGCGTCGCCGGCTTCGGGTTTTATGCCGCCTTGCCATTCGTCCCGCTCCCTTCCGCTCCGTCCCCGCCTTGATCCACTCCCTTCCTCCCATCCATCCCATCCTCTTCCCTCCCCATCTGCACTCTTTCTCGGCTACCGCGTCGACCGCGTCGTCGGCTTCGCTGCTTCTCGTCTCGTCCCTTCCCATCTATCCACCCACTCCCTTCCTCGCCTTCCTCCTCGCCTCTCTCCCTCTACTCCTCTCCTCCGTCGACCGCGTCGTCTTTCCCTTCCTCCCCTCCCCCTCCCCTCCCCTATTTCACCCACTCCCTTCCTCCCCCGCCTCGGCCGCCCATCCGGCCCTCTCCGCCCCCTCCCACGCTCCCTCCCCCCTTCGCCCGATGTCCCACTCCCTCCCTCCCCTCCCCGCTCCTTCCACCACCGTTCCGTTACGTTTTTTTCCGTTGGTGGGCTGCGCGCTACCCGCACGCCTTTTGCTTCGACCTCGTTGCAGGGCGGGCATCTCTTGAAGCTGCGGAGGCCGGTTCGCGGGTGGGCTCTAACCTGGCAGCTTGCACTTTTCAGCGGGGTGTATTGGCCAGCTTTCTGACGCGCACGCGTTTTTTGGCGTCTCTGCGTGCCGGTTAACGACATACGGAGCTGCAGCACCCGTGCCAGACCATCTCTGCGCGCTTGACGTCGGCGTCTTTTCATTTGGTGCCTTTATTTTCCTTCGCCACGCTCCTCTCCCATTCGATCCCGCTCCCCGTCTACGTACCTACTGGGCGCTCGTCGCTACTCGCGTGCGCATGGAGCTTTTGACTTGACGCCGCCGCCGTCCTATCCAGCACTATGTTATGGCGGCTTTGGTTTCGGCTTGTGGATTTATGGGCTGCGCGCGCGAGCCATGCCGGTGTTTCGTGACTCGGTCATGGAGCGATCTCTCATCCCACGCCTGAGACGCGGGTGCCGCTGCGGGCTGCGTCCCCAGTGGGATGTCGGCCGGGCGAGGTCGTCGGGGCGCGTGGACAGAATATGGGCGCGCGTCGAGGGGGAGCGAGCCCTGCGGGTGTTTTGTTGAGCCGGCCTCGTCCTGCCTGCGTCCTGTCGGGCTGTGGGGATGTCGATGGCCCCGCGGATCTGCGGCTCATATTGAGTGGAAGATGAGGACGGCCTTCCTGATCACGCTTGTCCTGGGCACGACGCTGGCGAGTGTCCTCTCTGTACAGCTTTCTCCCCATCTGTACTTCTATACTTACTAGTGGCCACGCATAGTCTCTTAGATTGCCTCGCTAAAATATATATTGTCGATCTTATCTTATCTTATCGCTCGCGACAAACAGACACCAGCATCAGCAAAGTCGCCACAACTTCTTGGTAGAAGCGCTTTGGTCAAGTTCCACTGTCTTGCGCACTGGCAGTGTCTCATTCCATTCAGACTTCTCAACAGTTAGGACCATGCGAGGACTACAAAAATTGTCGATGCGATCACTGACAACTTCGCCATGTCCGACGACGAGAAAATATCGCTAAATTTAGTTTCTTACTGGCGCAAGTCTCATGACGCAAACCCGCTCAGGGCTTTTTCATTGACCTCCCGCTCATTTCTATGCAGGAACCGTATGCACTTATTTGCTGTGATTTTCTGCCATAGCTATAGCCCCTCCCATTTTACTCGACTTTTGGACTCCCGGAGGATCCTTGCGAGTGACGGAACATTTTCCATGATTCCCCACTGTTGCGTGTTAATTTAACTCTCGAAACACTCGAGGTTCATTGATTATGACTTATCGTTACCAACCCTACCCGGCGCTGAAGAGAATTGCTATGCTAAACGGCCAGCTAGTTTGGACGTACATATGAAAGGCCTGGCTCCAAAGAAGAAATAACGGAAAAGGTCAATGGTGCATTTTCGAACGGTAGAATCGAGGCCAAAGAGTCACTATAATATTGGGGATCAAATAAGAGAGACACGGAGCGTGAAGTGCGTGAGTCAGCGCGACGTACAAACCAATAGGAAAATCAGTCATCCCCGTCGTCACTACCCTCATCATCCTCATCCTCTACTCCAGTGTCCGTCATCTGAATCGTCCTCAGTACCCTCGAAAACTTTGATGACTTCAATCGAGGAGAAAACGGCACGATAATCTGCTTCTTGCAGCGAAGAGTGGTTGACGCGAAGGGAGTCGAGGGAAATGTGATCTGGAGAGAAATGCAGCGATGGTGGAAATGGGTTCGTCACTAAGCTCATACGCTGAGATTGTGAGGTGTCGGTGCGCCGGAGCGGTGAGGGCATCAAGAAATAGTTTTTGGGAGTCCCGGCAATGCCAATCGTGTAGAATCAATGATTCGAGATGAATAAGTGGCGGTACGGCTCCTGGAACAGTAGTGCTCACAAGGCGAACCTTACAAGGGACGTAGCTTGCCGCAGGATATCAGTTGCCACGTCGGGCTCAATCTCCCCAGAAGAAAGGCTGGTTAGCTGTGCCCACGGCAGGGCCGCCTGAGAGAGGGGTTAAATATCGCACCGAGGGCAACACCCTTCAATCGCGGTGCGTTGCGAAAAACCATAATGGTGCTTTCGGCCACAGAATAATTTCTGGGCCCGAAAGTCAGGTCATGTAGGAGAGGGAAAGGGCGGTCGAGCCAGAGAAGATCATCGAAAGGAATGATTAATCTGGCATGTTCCCAGCGCTCCGACTGCGAGATGAGGGCGGCCGTGAAATGGGGGAGTTTCGGAAATGTGTAATACACCTTGAAGGAGAGAGACAGAGGACAGTTTTTCGAGCGTGAAAGCCAAGTAGTGAGCACTGCTGCACATGCAGTTGTGCATCCAATGACCTTGCGCTTTGGAGGTGGATTTCGATGGCTCTCCACAGCCGAGGAGTACCGAACATGGGAGGTTGGTTAGGCTCTGCGCTGTGCGCAATATACTATTTGGGACCAGGTACCTGGCCACCCTACCTAGTTGGCCACTTGAGAGCTAGAAGGTCAGGGCTTGATAATTATGACTGGTCATGATATACGAACAGAATACGACCTCCAACGAAGGTTCAGACCAAAATTTAGCCGAAAGTAATGGGTTGATCGAAAGTCACGGCATCGCGGATCGGAATCCGAGGGGTGGGGACATCAATTTCTTGCCATCGGACTGCTCGCCTCAGTTGGCACTGTGGCCATTTCTCCACCATTTCTTCGTCAATCCACGGCTTTTGAGGCTCGTTCTGATCCCCCGATGCTGGGCCTCTGTCTGTGATGCTACTGGATGGTAATGATCCCCACTACTCTCCTTTACGCACTCAAATTCAACCACTTGCTCTCGACACTTCATTGATTCTCGCGACCTCGGTGGTGCAGTTTCGAAGAGGATTTATGTAGTTCATTCACCTCCACGTTGGAAAGTCTAAGTCCTTTCAAACTCCGACAGGAGTCCGACGGCAACTGAGTCATCTCTCCTTTCCCTCCGAGTCTCTCACCATCGACTCTGATGGATTCCGTCGCCGACCTGCGTTCCCGCATCGATGAGGTTTCCTTCGCCATAACTCACCAACTCGAGGTGCTCAGAGATCTAGAAAACACCAAAGGCGACCTCCAGAGCCACCTCAACGCCATCCTCGATCCGATGGCACTGTTGCCAGTGGAGATTTCATCCGACATATTCATACGCACCTGCTTCCACAATTCTCCGTACCCGGCTCCGATTCTTTCTCCGCAGGTACTCCTGGGAGTATGCCGTTCTTGGAGAACGATCGCCCTAGCCACTCCCTCCTTATGGGCTACCATCTCCATTCTACGTCCGAGTGGACAGGTGGAAGACTCGTCAGAGAGCGTGCGACTCTGGTTCGCGCGTGCACCCGATGTGCGACTCTCAGTTTCGCTGTGCGGGGACATTGGATACGCTCGACACGACGTAGTGCATGAAAATGCACATCGCATCCGGAGTTTGGCACTCTACCACCTGCCGTTCGATGCTTTCGAGGAAATGGAGGGTGTCTTCCCGGCGCTCGAATCTCTGACCTTCACCCCGGTGGAGGCCGACCAAAATTGGTACAACCCGAATCGGGACGATAAGCGCCTCGGTGCTTTTCGGTGTCTCGCGATGATGTGCGCTGCGCCAGATCTCGCCGAATGCACGTTTGACAAAGTGATATTTTCCGGATGCGACTGCGCATCCCTGTCCACCCACACAAGTCTCAGGAATCTCCAGTTGTACAACGCGGACATCCTGCGATGTCTTGAACTTCCTGCCTTAGAAAGCCTCAGCATCTCAAAATTCAGCATCACTCACAGCCAATTCCTCGATTTTTTAACACGATCGTCGGCGCCCTTGCAGTCATTGAACATGGACATGGGATGGCTGAAGCGTCAGCCTGAGGAATGGTCCATCGACCAGGCGGAGAGCCTTTGGCGACTTGTACCCCTCACCGACCTCACTATCAAAAAAACATCGTCACCTTTCCCCATCATCGAGCTCTTGGCCAGTCGCTCCCCTCAGCTCCTCTCGAATTTGCGCAAGCTGATTCTGCTTGGCTTCACCCCGGAAGATTCTCAGTACAAAATGGTGGTTAGAATTCTCTGCTCCCGCCGCTCGCAGCTCCAGATGTTCCGGCTTGGAATTATTGGGACCCTGCGGGAGCTTGTGGCCGATGGGATGGAAGTTCACGTGGGGACAGAGGACGATAATTGGATCTGAGATACGGGAGCTCCGAACGTATGACATTGATCTAAATAATCTTATCCTCCCTCGTTAGAGGTTCACTTTGACAGTAAGTACCGAAAGGAATCAAAACTGCAGATTATTCTTCTTACGACAGGCCCTAAGATTCGAGTGGTGATCCACATGTTCTGTTTTCAACAGTAGGTGCGAGACGAAATCCAGTGATCAGTAGTACTCCCTAGTCCTCCCGGTGCGTACACTACATATGGGGCACTGATATATCATCACTTCAGAGATCGACCGTGATATATCAGCCTCTCAAAGCGGATTCTGTAATGAGTGGGAAATAAATGCAACAATATGACGAATTATACTGAGCGCAACACAGCAAGAAAGTCGAGACAAGAATCGAGAACTACAATTCAACAAGGGTATCTGTAAAATTAATTGGACACGATCCTGGGAAAGAATGAGGTTGGGTTCACCTGGTGAACCCAACCGTTGTGAGAGTCTGAGGTTCAAAATAAATATGTGCGTGGACCGCCCGACCACTCAGATTGAGGGTCTGCGCAACCGCCATTCGCGGGGGTCCGAAATAACCTATCACAACCCACGGCCCCTCGGTCGGTTCATTCGCAACATTAGATTGGGATCCCGCTGTGGTCCTCGAGAATTCATCCACCGAGTAATAAATTTACCAGCACGGACAAAGGTCGAGGCCGTCGATCTGCCACCCCGGCATGGCTTTGGAAGCAGGTGATTTGAGTCTGGAAACTGCTACTGGCCCACCAAATTTGGGAAATAAAAGTATTATACGCTAGTTAATGGCGGCCTGAGGAATACCATCGCTGATGAGGCTTGGACTTCATATAAATGTATGCATGGGCGGTGTTTGTCGGACGGCTCAACACATTCTTGGCGCATTTTCTTGTTTGATGTGCAGCTCAACGTTCTAGCGTCTTTTTCAGTGCATCATATCGGACACCAACTTTGGATCGGCCATCCTCACGTTTTCGGGCAGCATTCGGTATACACCGATAATGAACTTGTAGTCACTCTCCATTTACATCCCTTTACATATCGCGGGATCCAGGAGATAATTGGTGCATAATGATTTCAGTCCTGCCAGTTCGAGTTTTTAGTTGCCGGGCCGAATACTTATGCGAGATGTGGTGGGCCAACTTACAGCTAATTGCAGTACCGAAGGTGCAGACTAAAAATTTAGGTTTTGGGATATTTCAAAGAATTCCCGATATCTCAGTCAGTTCTTCACCAATTTAGATAAAAATTGAATAGATCTACTCAGCTAATTCACGCGCAATTAGTGATAGAATGGAATTTGTGAAAATATTTGTATTAGGTATTTTCTGGTTCCAGGCTCTTTTCGCACCGAAGGCCGCCTAGCATGCCGAGAACATGTCCCAGCGGCCTAATATTTTAGGACGGACAACATTTATAGCTGCAGAAACATGTGATAAGGCCAGAAACACGGATAAATCACTTACAGTCGCTCTAGCTCCCTCGGATACATTTGCAAATTTTGGCATTGAGAGATGTTGTAAAGATTACATCTATCAAGGTATTTCATATATTTCTGGCTCTATCACATGTTTCCTCAGCTATAAATGATGTCCATCCTAAAATATTAGGCCGCTGGGACATGTTCTCAGCATGCTATACGGCTTTGGTGCGAAAACAGCCCAAACCAAAAAATACCTAATACATAATATTTTCAAAAATTCCGTTCTATCACTAATTGCACGTGAATTAGTTGAGTAGATCCATCTAGTTTTTATCTGAATTGGTGAAGAACTGACTGAGATATCGGGAATTCTTTGAAAATATCCCAAAACAGAAATCTTTGGTTCGCGCCTTCGGTACTGCAATTACATAAGAAAAAAGAGAACAGTCAGGTATTTTCTGAAGGGCTCGTGATTTATGATCCCTCTCCGGGAGGCCGTGGAATATCAATGACTGAGTGGCTTCCCATAAGCTTTTTATATTCCAGCTGAATTTTCCAGCGGTGCCAATGATGTCGGCTAATTATATTGAGATTAAATATATCGAGGATGATTCCCATAAGGGTTTCCTCTATTTCATGAGTACTATTTTCTGAGGGGCTCGTGATTTATGATCCCTCTCCGGGAGGCCGTGGAATATCAATGGCTCTGAGTATGTATGTATCATAAAACAGGAAAGTACGTTGATACCCAAGTACCGTTACGTACCTTACGGTACGTACAACTGGAGATCCAAAGTCTGGGATTCGAACACCATGGAGTGACATTCGGAGCCGGTCATCGCCATACATGCACCTACATAATCTTCTTGAACTCCTGCACCGCGCAACCGTTAATTGATCGTGTTTTGTGCAGCGACACATGACCGCATTCACGTTGGCATCATCCTCTGAAAAAAACAACGCGCCTTTGTCTTTCTCACCATGGCCGAAAACCTCCCCGATGAAATTCTCTCCGAGATATTATCTCCAGTGCTCAAAGTCGCGGAGACGAAGTTCTCAGATACCTCGGCAACATCCCCCTTCGCGTCTTATTCCAGCTCCTCGTCCGCAGTGCTCGTTGTCTGCAAGGCGTGGCTACGCGTCTCGACACCGTTGCACTACAATGTCGTTGTACTGCGCTCGAAGGCCCAGGCAGGAGCTCTCGCTGCTGCTCTGGAGCGCAACAACGATCTTGGCCGGTTTATCAAGAAACTTCGGGTCGAGGGAGGATTCGGGAAGCACATGGGAATCATCCTCCGCCACGCGCCCAACGTCACTGATCTCTTCGTCTCCGGAATGGTTCACTCCCCCGATACGGCCTCCGCCCTGGCTCTTGGGCTGCCACGCCTGAATCCCACGCGTCTTATCGTCTTCGAAGACCCGGAACACCTGCTTAAGAACAAGTCGGTCGTGCAATTGTTTGAGGGCCTTACGAAGGCGATTAATGGCTGGACAAAGCTAGTGCGCGATCATCTTGCCTCCGCCCTCTGCCGTTCCTGACCTGAAAACCAGACTACGCTCATCCTGTCCCACGACTTTCGCGGCGGTCCAGTCAGAGAGGCATTCCTAGAGGCAATATGTTCCTCTAAGACCCTCGAGATCGTTTCGGTCTCTTCCCGCTGTGGCTTCCCGACTATGAAAAAATTCGCCGCGATCAAGTCTCTGAAGGCAATCGAGATCAGAGCAACCACTCGCAACGTGGGGTCGCACTATGTCGACCGGGTCAATGCTGAGTCTATCCTGAAGCCGTTGATTAGGTTTGCCGAGGAACCACCGTTCGTTTTACACGTTATTTATTGTGTATGTTTGCTAAATCTTTCCAAGAAAACGAAAGAAAACAACCGCAGTGGCGGCGGACATTATATTACCCCCAACCAATCCCACATTCCGCTCGATGGTGTCTGAACCTCAGGAAGTCGTGGACAACGTGTGGAAGCGGATCTTAGCCTTTGCCATGCTCGAAGTGGAACCCGTAAGCCCCCGTGAAATTAATTTGGACGACTGGGACGAATATTTCCGTCCAAACGAGATCAATGCCAATCGCTTGGCATTCGCGTTGGTCTCCAAGACCTTTCACGTACGTTTCGCTTGTGAATGTGGAATTATGGTCGCCGTTTCTTACCCGCCTCGCCCAGCGACTGGCGATCCCGTACCTGTACGCATATCCAGAGTTTCGAAGCAACATCAGTGTAGAGAAATTCGCTGAGCGCCTGGTTACGGAGCCATCACTGGGACTGCACGTCCGCGAACTTTCGCGGCACCACGCTGCCGGCTTCGGGTTCGGAGAGGACTCCCGGCGCGCGACGCCCCACTTCATCCCGATCTTCTCCCGCACGCCAGGCCTAACGAGGCTCACCGGCCACAGTACCGATGACTTCTCTATTTCCGGCGGCTTCTCTATTGCGTTCGAGGCGTTCGAGGCGTTGGCGGAGACGGCCGGCGGGACTCTCGCCGAATTCCGTGGATTGGAAATCGAAAGGGAAGAAGAGGATCCATTTGACTGGGAGCAGTCATTCTCCCCAGTCCGCCATCAGCCTACCATCTTCACCCTCTTCACGGCGCTGCGCGTGTTGAGATGGGATTCTCGCGTCGATTTTGAGTTACCCTCTGCGTGCGGGATGGCGGAGCATTGTTGTTCCGAAGTTCTCCCCGCTCTGGAGGTGCTCGAGGTCGATTCACACAAGATACTCGCTGTATTCGAGGAATTCGGGTTCGTTCTTTCCGAGGTTGATTCAGTTTTTGCAGTGAGCTGATTTCGTCTTCGCTTTCTTTCTTTGTAAAGGCTCAAAAGTCTGCGCTCTCTCACATTCAAATTCTGGACTGGACCAGAGGGCTGCGCCAGCGCCAGCTTCCTCCGCCGACATGGCCACAAACTCACTCACTTCAAATTGAACAGTGCAGCGCTCGATGGAATGCCGATCTTCGCGCTCTGCCCCATCCTCGCTGAGCTCGAGCTCATCTTGATTGGTCGCCACCGTACCCATACAAGGCCTGGAGACGCTAGAAACGCGGAATATTATCCGCCCACCCTCGCCTTTCCCTCTGGCCATCAAGGTCTCGTGAAGCTGCTCGTCCGGAAAGATGAGCCGTACGTACTTCTTTTCTGTTCATCTGAAATTTGCATCTGCATGCCCGATTGATTCTGATATATACTGTAGGCGCTCAAAAACGGAGAGCCAAACCGAATGGAAGAGGTTTCTCGGGGATTCGGACTGGACCAATTTTCCAGCGCTGCAGGAAATCTGGGCCTCTCCGCTCGAATGGCCGATGACAGAGTGCGTACTAGTCCTGTTCTTCAAAGGTCTGAATTGATTATGCGGACGACGCAGACACGCGATATCCAAGAGCCCGTGGGTCAAAGCGGCTGAGCTGCTGGCAAAACAGCATAATATCAAGCTCACGGACAAGAAGGGTGTGCCGTGGCGGCCGCGTTTGAAGGGCTCACGGCGCTGAGATTGAGATCCGATTAAGGGTTTAGTTAGTCCCCAAGTCCTAATAAATAGAGTACATTTTTCCTAGCCTCCGACCGATTCTGCACTCACTTTCAGTTTACCTTACGCTTGGAGCTACTAAAAATCACTGGCGAGCCGTGCCACCATCCTTAACAGTCAGAAATTGAGTGGCCCAAATATCATAGATTCATAATGCATCTAAGTTTCGCGCCCCGTACCGGTGGGCGCTACCGATGTGCGACCCTAAATACCTGACTAGGCCATACCCTGTGGTTTGGAGTCTACACTTTGAACTTTTGTATTTTCACCCGCTTTAATTTCCAAAAACAATATTTCCCTCACCAAACCAGATTTCCTTTCTCTAGGACGCGGCGCGTTTGTTTGGCCCTGTGTCCCGAGATTAGGAGCGCGATGGCCACGTGGTGATTTCTGGTTTCCTTCCCACCACAAGCAAGTGTTTCCCGACTAAGTAAACTCTGTTCTACGAGGCGCTGGGATATCTCTTTTGATTTGAACTCTGGTCTACTCCAAGTTCGGGCTCCTGTTTTTGACAAGTCTTGGCGGCATACCTGACGCGGTTATCGCGCCGCATATCCGACGCGGTATACGCACCACCCAACGCGGTCTATACCCATACCCACTGCATACTACCGAAGACAAAATTGTCTAAGAAGTACAGGAGATAGATATTAAATTAAGGCTCATTCGAAGTACTCGCAAGTTGAGACATCCAAGACGAGCCGCACAGGAAAGAGCAGAAGTCCAGTAACAGTAATCACCCCGAAAAAATGAGAATCGTATGTGGAAGAAGCTGAGCCATAGAATACATACAGCTTAAACTCTTGACGGCGGCAGAGTCGATGATGGCCAGGAAGTCTGTGCGCCGATCCTTGTTCGCCTGGAGTTCTCATCCGTGCAGTTATTCAGTCAGGGCGAGAAAACGCGCAAGATGATCTTGTACACGGCCCGCCGAAGACGTGAGGGCACCAAGCGCGAAGCCGTTCTTCGCCGGTAGAACTACGCAGTAGCGATACCCCACGGAATTGCGATATCCGCGCGACGTCCCCGCGAAGCGATGCACCCGCGCGAACTCGAGCCCAAAGTCGAAAACGAGGCGGCGGCCCCACGCGTAATGACAACTTGGATGATAACGCCGGCACCCAATTATAATTCACAACCGGGACTGACGAGAATTTTAGGCCAGGGCCGTCAGGCTAGACGGACACTGTTTGCTGCTAAGTGTCAGGTACTAACGACGATTTCCCCAGGCCAAGACTTTTTCAGCTTTCAGCGTCCCCCGCTTCCGCCACCTCGTATCTCCCCTCCATTGTGTCCCGTCCCCGGCCTCGCGTCTATTTTCGTCCTCTTTCCCCTGCCTTTTCGTTCTGCACCTCTGCGATTGGGTACGCGGGGTACGGCAGCCGGGATGCGGGGAGCAGTCGGTCGGCTGTGGCGCCTGTCTCTTCTGCTAGGGAGTCCTCCTCCTTCAATCGTGAGCGCAGGTCCGCGCGCGAGCGCATTTCTGGCGCGCACTGGTGAAGCTTCGGGCGCATGATAAACCAATGGCCCTGTGATTTAGTAATCCAATGTCACTACATACCCATTTCATGAATCCTGTGCTATTTTTTTCTGCTCGAAGAGCTCTGAGCATCGGAACCACGGACTTGACTTCGCTTGCTGACGGTCAGAGAGTTAGTGTAATCACGCCGGCCGGCAGCTGCCGCCATCAAATTACCCGATTTAGATTGTGATTTACAAGTGATTTAGACGCGGAATTTAAACAAAAACAAGCGTCGGAGAGTGGGTGGGTTTCGTGCTGGTCAGCCACTTTATATTTTCATTCCTCCCATTCTTTATGCTGCTGTATATATACTGCTTTAGACGGCCACCTATTAGACGCTCTCAGACTATTTTTGGTGCTTAGGTCAAGTGATGATTGTAACAGCTTCTCCGGCGTACAGCCACGCTCAACAGCTTTGCAGCGCTTAACGTCCTTGCCTTCATCCACCATGGCCGATCCCCTCAGCATCGTCACGAGCATCCTCCAGCTCATTACTGCTGCCAAAGCAAGCATTGGCATGGTCCATGATATCGCCAATGCGCCCAAAGAACAACGCAGCCTCTTCGCGGAAGTCGGAAACCTCGAGCCATTGTTGAAGAGCTTTGAAGGCCGCTTGCAGGCCAATCCATCGGTCCATGGAATGCTAGGCCTCAAGGATCCCTTGGCTCAATTCAAGGATACAATGGAACATGTGATGGCTAAGCTGCGATCGGCTAATAAATCGGGGTCGAGGATTCCGAAAGCCATGAGCTGGACATTATGGAATAAGAAGGAGGCAGAAGAGGATCTCGTCAAGATGGAAAGATTCAAAGCACTGCTTAATATAGTGGCTGGTGTTGGATATTTGGTCCGTGTTTCTTCAGCAGTAGAAGAAATCATCATTTATTTGATATTAGGGATGCTGGCCAGCAGCAACAAAAAAATCATGAACGTGAGTGAACTCAGCGCAGCAAGTTTATAAATTGGATATGACTCACATCTGAGCAGGCGCAGAAACTGAGCACACGGCAGAAGAACGCAAGAAGATTATTGAATGGATCTCGCTGCTTGAATTTCTTTCAGCGGCACGATGATATATCCTGTGCTCGACAGGAAGGAACGGGCCTATGGTTATTGGAGGAGGATAAATTCACAGATTGGGTCTCTGGAGCTGGGGCAATTTTCTGGTGCTATGGAATGCGTGCGTAACTCTTTTAACTCTATTTTTCTCCTGTTGATTGATATACAGCCGGTGCTGGGAAAACGGTGCTTTCGTGAGTATTTGTCTATGGCTGATGATATTTATTAACCTCCAGTAGATCAGCCGTTGTCGATTATCTTCGGGAGAAATCTCGGAGCCCGAATGTGGGGGTTGCCTGTGCGTACCTGAACCACAAGGAGACAGATATGCAATCCCCCGAAAATATTCTGGCAGGCCTCTGGCGGCAGCTCATATTTGCAAAGCCCATTATGCCGGGTTCTCCAGCACATTCACTTCATCACAAACATCTTGAAAAGCAAACACGACCCTCAGCTGATGAGATGCAAGGGATTCTTTCCTCTGCAGTGGCAGAGTACTCCAAGGTGTATATTGTCATTGATGCTCTTGATGAATATCCGGAGACTAAGCGACATATGCTGGTGAAACACCTGGCAGCACTCAAGCCTAACATCAATTTACTCTTTACTTCACGGCCCCATATCACTCCGGAGATGTTCTTTCCGAATACACCAGCTCTCGAGATCCGGGCAACAGAGGAGGATATCCGCCGATATCTTGATGCACAGATACGGAACTCATTTCGGTTATCAAAACATGTTCAATCCCGGCCAGAGCTACACCAGGAAATTGAGAACAAAATTATCGGCAATGTTGATGGAATGCAAGTGCTGGTGTTTGTTCATTGATGAAGGTTCTGACTTGACAGTCAAGGTTCTTGCTTGCCAAGCTCCACATTGACTCTCTCACAATCAAGAACACTGTCAAAACTGTTCGTGAAGCTCTCAAAAACCTGCCAAAAGATTTGGAGCATACCTACAATGAAGCAATGGATCGGATTGAAGCTCAAAGTGAAGATGACAGAAACATTGCCAGAAGAGTTCTCATCTGGATTGCAAATGCAAAGCGGCCGCTATCTGTTGCAGAACTCCGGGAAGCTATTGCTATTGAGCCAGGCACAAAAACACTTGATCAAGATAGTCTTCTTGACCTGGATATCTTTCTTTCTGTTTGTGCTGGGTTGGTTGTGATCAACAATGCAGATGGCAGTGTTCGATTCATCCACTATACCACTCAAGATTATATGGACCGTTTACAAACCAGTAAATTCCCTTACGCACAGACAGAAATTGCCCGGGGATGTCTCACATACCTCTTGTATGACGACTTCCTGCAGCTGCCGGATTCATCCGACATGGATGTATTAGTGGAAGAACATGCACTACTGGACTATTCATTCCGCTATTGTCTGGTTCATGCCACAGGGCACTCTGAGCTGATGCTGCAGGATCTGATCCTGGCATTCCTGGCCCATGCCTCCAGATGGCTCCACAAATTCTGGCCGTTCATTAGACACAAACAGTATGCGCCTTCCTCCTGGGACATCTACCTCTACCAGAGTGATATGATGGCCTCCACAGACCTCTTATTTGCTGCGCTGTTCAACTTGCAGGAAACAGGAAAATATCTTTTGACCCATGGTACATCCATCCTTGACCAACACAAGGAGGAGTCACTCCTTGGTGCTGCACGGTCTGGTAGCTTGGGAATGGTCCAGCTCCTCATCAGTCAAGGTGCCAACATGAATGCAGAGGGTGGGAGATATGGGAATGCATTACAGGCAGCATCGAAGGGAGGACATGAAGCAGTGACTCAGCTGCTCCTCGATCAGGGTGCCAATGTGAATGCACAGGGTGGGAGTTTGGGGAATGCATTGACGGCAGCATCATTGTTTGGACATGAAGCAGTTGTCCAGCTGCTCCTTGATAGGGGTGCTGATGTGAATGCACAAGGTGGGGGATATGGGAATGCATTGCAGGCAGCATCACTGGAAGGACATGAAGTAGTTGTTGAGCTGCTCCTCAATAGGGGTGCTGAGGTGAATGCTGTGGGCAGCTATCATGGGACTGCATTGCAGGCAGCATCATATGAAGGACATAAAGCAGTTGTCCAACTGCTTCTCAACAGGGGTGCTGATGTGAATGCACAGGGTGGGGAATATGGGACAGCATTACAGGCAGCATCATGGGATGGATATGAAGGATGTGAAGCAGTTGTCCAACTGCTTCTTGCGCATGGTGCTTTGCCCAATGAAGACTTTGAAAGTGATGAAGAAGAAGAAGAGGAGTAGTCTATCTGGTTTGAAATAGTCAAACTTTACTGCTCTGAGTGTGGAATTTCAATGAGCCATGGAAAGGAACTGGATACTGACAGGATACTACACTTTTTCAGATTTCCTGGAGCCACCAAGAACCGAGATTTTGCGCTCTTTTTTTTTTTTTTGGAGTAAGACTGGGTGAACAATTGCACCCATTTCCTATCTTTCAGATCCCAAATTAAACTGACTTTTGGCTCGAAGAAATGTAGCAAATGAGGTTGGCACTTAGAAACTCCTCCTGGAAAATTACAACAAGAGCACTCGGCATCTTTCAATGCTTTTTTTGCCTAGAAAAGATGTGTGAAAAAAAAAAAAATTGTACATTTGAAATAAATGTATGCTGGGATGAACAAAGTGGTTATTGTTCACATATCAATGACAATTACAGAGCGGCGGTTGGTCTCCTTTGTTGCCTCCCAGGTTTGGTGGGAGCCTGAACTAGACATCAAGATGTAGACTGAGCCAGTGATTCAGAGTCTGCTGGTTCACAATCGAGTTGAACACATTCAGGAACCAAACAACTGATATCAATTCTCAAACTGTCCTCGAGGTATGTTCAATAAAAGGTCTGCAAAGGAGATTCAAATGAGGGCAGTAGGGACTAAAATTGGCAAGAATAATCAAAGAATAATACGGGTATTGTCTGTTGGTCCGTAGGAGTGCAAGTTGAGAGTGCTGAGTGAAGTAATTGAATTTATTGAAAATGCGGCGTAGATATGTCCAGTGATCTCCCAGCGGGATCTCGCTTGTGGGGCTGTCCTAGGCTGTCCGTATTTTCTTAGTAGCCATCCATCTGTCTTTAGAATGGCCCTTTTGGGTGCCCGAAATGGAATCTACTGTCAATCTAATCTTATCAGAAACTTATCTTATCTCGACAAACCTTTACGAGCCTTAATATTTGAAAGGAATACAGAATCAGATAGAGAACAAAAGCAACCCAGATAATAGAGAATACGCAGAGCGGCTCCGCAATACTTTCCTCCATGTGCAGTTCGGCCAGTTCGGCCATTTAAAAACCCGCAAAACAGGTTCTCGGCACGACTTTAAATTGCGGCGGACGGACACTTCGGCCTGAGTACGGACACGGATCGCGGTTCGTGGGCTTCAAAATTAGATGATTTCTCGAGCATCGATGGGGGAAATAGATTCACACTGTGAAGCGCAATGACTTGGCACCGCCGGCAGGAAACGGGAAGATTGGTTGAGCGGGAACCGAACTGACATACTTGAATGATAAATTGGTTTCGTCCGCACTGATGTGCTAAGGGTAAAGAATAAATACATTGAATAGCTTGATTGGTATGTCGGGTGCGGAAAGGATGACGAGTCCCGACAGTTCCTACATACAACTGGGAACTTAATATGTAGGAAATCAATAATGCTGGACTCTGGCGGGCATACATCAA
This sequence comes from Mycena rebaudengoi, assembly GCA_029282285.1. Lineage (NCBI taxonomy): Eukaryota > Fungi > Basidiomycota > Agaricomycetes > Agaricales > Mycenaceae > Mycena > Mycena rebaudengoi. The sequence continues at coordinate 286,496 of JARJCX010000016.1, read as the reverse complement.
AAACAAACGGCACATACCCCGGGCTCTACCATCGATACCGATATAAGTAAAATGGTGTTGAACTTCTCGTCAAAGGATGATTCGGGTTGTCGCAGCGTACCTGTCAGATGCGGTTTATCGTGGCATACCATACCTAACACGGGTTATCGCGGGGTACCAGACAACTTCACTGCATACCACCACCCCCTGGCAGTGAACAAAATCGACGGTTCATCTGAGAAGTACTTGGATAAATATTAATATTAATTTGAGGCTCGTCCGAAGCGGCTTGAACATGCTCACAAGCGGTTGGCGTTGAGCGAGCTTGGAGTGGGACTGTGCATGGCAAGCATGGATCGCGCACTGCTACTGTGTCAATCAGACCGGGTAGGAACCAGACTCAACGTACTCTGCGTTCGAAAGCGGTCTGGTCGTGGGAGGGTGGGCGCATGGGCCGGTAAAAGCGTCATATGTACAAATACGTGCGGGTTGAACTCGAAAAGCTTAACGTGAATCCGCGCGCATACGCAGTTTGCCAACGACTGGTGGATTTTTAGTGTGGTAATGAACAGGACGTCAGATGCAATGCGTGGGACACGAGACCGGCGCCCCCTGCTCGCAAGGGGTCTGTCTGACCGGAGAGTCGTTGGGCTACGGGATGCGCACGCGCCTTGAAAATTGTTGCGTGAACCAGTCCCAGCTAGGGTGCAAGGTGCTTTGAGCGGGTCGACTAGGTTCTAAAGCAAGCATGGGCATGGGTTAACTTCGAATTTTGAACGGGATAATGGGAGATTCGGGAGCACAGAAGACGGAGTGCTCGAAGAGTTTAAATTATACCAGGGAATCGAAGAGAAGTGGCTCCTGAAGCCGACAACTGTGATTGACTCGGAGCAACCGGTGGACCATCTGAGACCGAGTGGATGGCGAAGACAGAGAGAGGCCATTTACAAAGCTCTAGGAAATCGAGCCATTTTTGAGGCGCCGCGCGTAGATTTTTCGCCAGATTAATGTTGTTAGAAGTGGTTCTTGCGCCGGGTGAAATCGAGTTACGGATTTGCTTCGAATCTGTTCGAAACGGGCGTTGGAATCTTTGGGTGAAGTATTTCTCCAGGCGATGACTTCGTATATTTACAAACCCTTGAGACGCTGTGGTGGTGAGGGCAAGGTGAAGGTAGTTCGGCCGCGTCACACTTTGTCACACTTTCCCGCTCCTCCCCGCCGCCACGATGCTATCTATTCGTGCGCTCCGGCTCGGGTCGCCACTGCGCAAAACGCTCTTCTCTCCTGATCTGGGTATTCCTAGTCAACCGACATATGTATATTTACTCACCTATACGCAGCATGCAGCACCTTCCTCCGCTCCACATTCTCAAAACGGTTTGTTCAAATACTCTGGGGTTACCCAGGACCTGGATTCATTTATTGGGAAATTTAGGACCGTGCAAACGGAATCGTCCCCGCGTCCGCGTTGGCCGAGATCCTGAACAAGCAGCGCTTCCTGCGCCCGTCGAGCCCGATCTACCAGCCGCAGCTCACCTGGATTGCCTCCATCGCGAACCGCCGGCGACGGGTGGCGCGCTGAGTGCCCGTGCGTCCTCCCGCCTCCCCAGTACTAATTCCTGATTAACATGTATTATTATTATAGTGCTGTACGGCTTCGCGCTGGCGTACCTCGCCGCGCCGGGCACCTTCGACAGCGTGCACGTCGTGGAGTTCGTCAACGCGCTGCCGGAGGGCGTCAAATACGCGGGAAAAGCACTGCTGGCCGCGCCGTTTGCGTTCCACGGGCTGAATGACATCCGCCATTTGAGCTGGGATTGACAAAGTGTGAGTGTTGCCGTCTTTTCTGCTACTTTATTTCATTGTCCTGCCTCCCCACCTGCGCTCCTCTGCGCCCTCCTGCCTCCTCACAAGCACCTCCCCTCCTCTACTCGTCCGCTGCTCCTTCTGCCGCGCCTCCTCACCCGCTCGCCTATCCGTACACCTTCTCTACATCTCTCCACTTTCTCTTCCTCCGTTCCCTTTCACACACTTTCCTTCATCCCACCGCCCGCGCCTTCCTTCTCCCCGCACGAAAACCCGGCCCCAACTTCCACACATTCCTTTCGCCCTTCGGGACCTCCGTTGCTACTACGTTCCTCCCCCATCCATTCTTCTTCACGTCTCCTATCCTTCGTCCCCTCTCCCTTCCCTTCCACCGCATACTGCTCGCCCTTTCTGCATTTCATCCCTACCCACCCGCCGTGTGTGGCGTGCCGCCCGTTCTTCCCTTTCGTCCGTCCTTACCGCTGCCCTCGCTCCGTTGTCTCCGCGTCCCTTCCTCTTCCATCTTCTTCACCTCCACCCTTGTCTTGTCTCGCCTTCCCTTCGTCCCTTACCATCCCTTCCGCCGCACGCTCGCACTCGACTCGCCCTTTCCGCATCTTTTATCTCCACCCACGCCGTCTTTGGCACGCCGTCCCATCTTTCCATCCTCCCTTCATCCTTCACGCGTCGGCTTCAGCTTCGCGACGCGCGTCATCTCGTCTCGTCCCGCTCCCTTCCCTTCCATCCACTGCCTCCCTTTTCCCTTTTCCCGCCTCTCTTCTCTCCCTACCCCTCCCCCTACTTCGTCGCACGCGTCGTCGGCTCCCGGTTTGCCGCCGCGCGCTACTCGTCCCGCCGCGCTCCCTCGCCTTTCCCCATGTATACATACATCCACTCCCTCCCTTCTCTCCCCTCCACCCTCCTCGTCCGCGTCGAACGCCGCCTGGGCTGCGTTGCTGCTGCGTCCCTCCCCCTTTCCTACATCGTCCTTCCCTTCCCTTCCCGTCCTTCCTTCTCTACCCTGCACACTCGCCCATTCATTGACACACCCCCTTCTGCGTACTCTTCATTACCACTCTCCCGCCGTGTGTGGGCGCCCATCTTCCCTACCTCCTCCCCTCCATCCATCAGCTTCGCTTCCTCCCCTCCCCCGTCATCTCTCACCTTTCATCTCCCTACTCCGTCGACTGCGTTGCCGACTTCGGCTTCCCCCTTTCTTTCATCCCCATCGCTGTGCATGCCGCCCCATCTTCCCTTCCTTAATTCCTTCCTGTTTTGCCGATGTCCAGACGCTCCCATTCTTTCCCCTTCCCTCTCCCTTTCCGTTTCCTCGTCACTGACATCTCCCGTTCGCAGCTGTCACCCCCGCGTCTCTGGCTACCAAGACGTCCTCGACAACTACGCCTACCTCTACGGCGCCGTCGCGCGGGCACCACCACTACCATGTGGGTCCGCGTCACAAGTGCTGTCGCCGCTGCTGCTGCCGCTGGTATGATAGATGACGACTCGGATGGAGGCTCGGAAGCGGGGTGGCACAGTGGTACTTTACGCAGACTCACGGACCCTCGGCAGGGCGGCGACGCATGGGACGTCATCGCGGGTGCGCTGTAAGCGGGACAGCAACGACGACACATCGCCGTCGCCTCGGCTCCTCCTCACCCTGCTCCCTATCTTTCTCAGCCACCACGGGGTATCGCTATCGCTTCTCCCCCCCATCGGTGATACGTATGCCGCTTCTACCTCACCTGCCCCTTCGCGCCCGGCACATGCGACAGGCTGCGCGTCTCGCCCGTCCCGCGTGGCGGAGCTGGATGGATGGATGGATGGATGGATGGGAGAGAGTCGCGGCGCTAGATAGGGTGCGGACTCGCTACGTACCGGCCACGGGCGTTTTTTGAATCCGGGGTGGGCGCGCGCTTCTCCCGCTCTATCCCCCGCCGCCGTCAAGAGTCTCGGCGGCGGCTCAGTCTTTGAGTACGATAAGTCCCTACCCTTTCTCGTGTATGCGTGAATTCTGACGGGTTTTTGGTGTGATGACTAGGTTTCTGCTCCTTCCTGTGCGACGCGCCCCCGAAGGTCTCTGTCAGCGGGGTGGTTCAGACTGAGCCGTGGCTGCCGCCACCGAACACGTCGGTGGCCGGAGGCTGGTTTCTTTGCATCTCGTATTCGGAGTTTTATCCCTTTTTGCGTGCTCCATCCTTCCCTATCGTTACGGGCTCTCTAGTTCTCTACTGCTCATCTTCCACATCCTCTTTCCTGATTCCTCCCCGTCCCTACCTTCCTCCTTCTTTGCCTCCTCTTTCTGGCGTACCCGCAGCTCTTTATTCCGGGCGCCCCTGCTTCCACTTGTCCCGCTCGAAAGCGGCCGGGAATCCATATGCATAGGCACCCGCGTTCTCGGTCACCTCGACTCACTCCCGAGCGCTTCTCACCGCTCCCCTCTCCGTGACTATGATTATACTCCAGTCCGTCGGGAGTAGGGAGACCAGGAGTGGGAGATGTCTGGAAGGTCTACGAGTGCACACGTACGCAGGGGACTACGTTGTTATTTTACGTGGCGGCGGGCACCTTCATGGTCACGTCGTGGTACGGGCATTGGCGGCGGCGCTTTATTCCCCTCTCTTGTCCTCGTCCATTGCTCTCGCCTTTTCTCTTCTTTTTTCTTTCGTACCTTCCTACCTTCTCCCCATCATTTATCTTGCGTCAATCATTGCCCCTACGTCCTCCATTCTTCTTCGCGCAGCATTGCGCTCACTACTCACCGTTCTTGGAGTTGGCCACCGGCGGCTGCACGGCAGCCACTTCCTTCCTTTCCTCGTGGCGGAATCAGCCACTTTCTATGTTCATTCCCCCCATGCGCACATATGGCACTCTATTCTTTCTACTGCTGTATCGGCGTGAAATATACTGCTTTAGGCGCTCTATTTTTGGTGTGAAGCATGAAGTCAAGTGATGATTGTAACAGCTTCTTTGGCGTACAGCCGCGCTCGACAGCTCTCCAGCGCTTAACGTCCTTACCTTCGCAGCTTAGGAAGGCGTAGAAACATTGTAGGCTGTCTCTGTACTTGCATAAGTGCTCGATTTGTTATTTTTACAATTTAAATGTAGTTGGGTACGTCGCTGTAAACCACCTGTGGCAGATACTAGCCGTACAGCCACTGGCAGATAATACCCAGTTGATCCAATCATAAATCGTATATAGGTTCCAATTGACGTCTGGTGAAGGGTGTAATAAGCGCGGACCGGCAAAGCCGGTCCACGCCACCGACTTCCACTGGAGCTTCAAATGTCGTCCACTGGAACTCGGTGTCCTTCCACTGAGGTACAATGGGCCTCAACTTCTTTCTGCTGATAGTCAATGTATTCCATTGTATACCCCAAATATAGTTAGATATGATTATATTTCGATATCTCCCCGTTGGATTCCACAGTACATGATAGAATTTCTACTGGATGTGTTATGAAATATTCAGCCAGCTGCGCAACCGGTTCAACCTATTTTCCACTCAAATCCAGTGTCCCACTCACGAAATTCCGGTGGATCCTGTTATACATTGCCTCAATATCCACTGCGCTCCACTGGAATCACCACGAAATCCATTGATATACAATGGTATAGATCCAATCATCTAGTGGATTCCATTGGAGAGGCGGGCCATTCCACCGGATGCTCATACAAAATCCAGTGGAGGTTACTGCCAGCCATTGTAAGCGCACTGAATTTTGCTCTCATTCCACCTAACCTACCCCAATATAGTAACCGAGTGGATGGAATGATGGGATCAGTAGATGTCATCCCATTGGTATGGGAAACACTCTGTACCCTTACCCGCCCGTACTACCCGCCGATAGCTCTGCACTTTGCCTTCTCCTGGCGTCCCAACGCACGTGGCCGGAGGGAATGCATCTCGGCAACTGCCGACGATGACCCGGGCTGCCGCTGCTGGCACTTCCATCGCTCCCACGCACACAACATGTCATACCCTCTTTGTTGCGCATCACCGCCGCTGCCGCGTACTCTTCCCCTCTTCCTCCGCATCTTACTACATCCCACGGCTGAGGGAATGCATCTCGGCAACTGCCGACGATCAACCAGCGGCATTTCTGTCACTCCCACGCACACAACACATCACACCCCGCCATCACCGCCGCCGCCGCGTACTCTTCCTCCACATCTTACTACATCCTATGGCTGAGGGAATGCATCTCGGCAACTGCCGACAATCAACCAGCGGCGTTTCCATCACTCCCACACACACAACACATCACACCCCGCCATCACCGCCGCCACCGCATACTCTTCCTCCACGTCTTACTACATCCTATGGCTGATTCCTTTCATCAATGCTATCATGCTGTGGACTTCCTTGTTGCCCAGTTTCATTTAATGTCCTGCTTTATTCAATATCCTATGTTATCAAGTCTCGGAACCCTCATCTCGAATGGCATGATCCCACGCTCTTCTGTGTATACTTCTGGCACTATTATATATTCTGAATATAACAACTTCTATTGGATTCATTCCACTATTTGTGTAGCTGCCGACTCGACACGGCGTTAGATCCCGCCGGCGGTGCGCAAATCAAGCGAGTATTCCCGTATGGATGAGAGCCGTGTTTCGGAACTGTACACCTTCAACTATGCCCAGTGGCTCTCGAAAACGCTCCGGGCTGTCTTCGGGAGTCAAGATTCACTATGCAAACAGAGGACTCCGAATAAAACCAACAGTTAAGAATGTCAAAACCAACAAAACCGGTGCGCAGATTGAGAAGGATCGTAGTGCCTATTCTGCGCAGGTTGCTGGTGCGTGCATGGCAGGTAGTCTTTGATTTCTGCCCGCTTCCCTGATATATTATTTGCAGCCTTGAGCTTTATACAGCGAGAAGAAATCTTCGGTAGTACTTACGATGCGGACATGGGAGAAGCACCCAATTTTTTCGCATGTGATGGGTGGAATGATCTTGACAGTGACGACGAGGAGGCGTTGCGCACAGTTCCCCCAGGTGAAGAGGCGCTTTTGCAAAGCTCTGCAGGAAAGGAAGCAATTTTTCATCAAATCTTCGACAAGGTCAAACCAGGGTACGTCCTCTATCACCCTGTTCTTCAATGCTATCACCCTCAAATGACTATGTCGTCGAAGACGGGGAGACCCACGTCAACGCGAGCAGCGTGTCCAGATTCTCATTGATGCTTGGCGTGAACAAATGTCTTTATGGTCGACGCATACCTCCAGTTCAAGGCAGCAGGGCCATGCAATTCAGATTTGGATCCAAATGCATGGCCCCTTGAGGTCCTTGGATTCGACGGTGCATTAAATCTTATCTAACATCATTATAAAAAGATTCTCACCAAGGTCTTTTATAGAAAGCAGTAGAGTGCTTTTTTCACACCTCGAGAGTACACAGAGGACAAATGCGACTCTTTTGCGTCACGGGTATCTTGGTGCAACCCCAACGAAGCCTTCACTTGCCTTCCCAATACGGCTTTTTGAGGTCTATCGGCAGATACATCGTGTCTGCCCTCGTTACAGCCTAGATGCTTTGAGCAAGACTCTAACACACTTGCATATGGTATCTTTCTCTTCAAGTCTTTATGGTGTTACTAATGGTTTTCCAGTTGCCCAGAAAATCCACCCTTGCAGAACAACTCAGCACAGGATACGATGCATATCTTGAAATCCTCCGGCAAGTTGAACTGCGATCTCAAACCGCGTTACATCGGGATGCTGCATGGTATATCAATAATGTCTGCGCTCCCTGTCCGTACAAGACCACGAACGAGCCAAAACTTAAATACTCGATCCTCGCTTGTATGGATGGCAATAATTCACTCAAACTTGTCGATAGCACTTTTCGATCCGGAACTCCGAGGGCTGACAATCGGTCCTCAACGTCTTGGAGGTGGCTGAGTTCCCTGGAAGTTGACGCCTTCAAGGATGAGGTCGTCAACTTGCAGAAGGTATGTTAAATCAGTAAATTCGCGCATCTCTAACCTTCCATCCTTTAAATTCAGAAATCGCGCAAGAAGCCTGCCCCCACCTCTACCGACAACATATCTTCCACTCCTGCTGTGCTGGCTGCTACTGCTTCCTCGGTGACGTCCCATTCAGTCCACCTTCCAACCGATGGCAGTGGCTCCGAATATCCGTCCAGACAACCATCAAACGAAACCTCCGCTGATCCATCCGCTGGTATGGATCATGCTGATGGCGACATCGCGTGGCTTAATCTCAATGAGCTCAGCGGCACCGAGGCGGAACTTCAAAAATGTGTCAACACCTGTGTGGAACGCTGGAGAAATGCGGGGCCTGAGGCCCGCAAGAAAATGTTTGCCCTCTTCGCTATATCAGGGATCTTCCTGAGCGTATGTCGCCATGGGCATGTTCTCGTCATGTGTGATATGATCCGAAGTGGGGAACTGTAAGTCGCAGTCTTTCCCATGGCTCACAATCTTTTAATAGCTTTTAATCCCTTTCAGGATGAAATATCCCTTGGCCACTGTTAAACGAATATTGGATCTTTACGGCGACGATGTCATGCTCGGCTATGATATCATGTGTGCATTCTTCAAGACATTGCTCCGAAGTTCGCTTGGATCTCGGGTAGTTGCTCTACGTCTTCGGGGTGTGGTTCCTGCATTCCATGGGCATGCACACAACAGAGCCTGCCAAATTGGATGGCACCCACTCTATGTTGAGGGTTGCGGACTAGAGGATTTCGAGGAATGTGAGCGCACATTCTGCAAATCTAATCACCTTGCCTCGGTCACACGGTTGTCGACACCATTCCATCGCCAACAGCAGATTGATGAACACTTCCATTTCCATGATCTTGACAAACATGCATCCTCCGGTTCGCATTAAATTTCTTGTCGTAATTCCTGGCTAACACTGGTGTAAATTGACAGGTAACTTCATTTATCAGAAATATCGACAGGCATTGGAAAAGATTCGCGAGAACACGGCAAAATTATCTGCATTGGAGGAACGCCTTGGTACGACAGCCTCTGACTATGAGGCCGACCTTTTGGCAGAGGCCCAGTACTTCGAGGATTTGAAAACAGAACCACCCATCATTCAGCAAACAGTCGATTATATGGATCTTTTGCTTAAACTTCATGTGTCCTCGTTGGTCGAATATTTATTCCATCAAAATTTGAGCTGAATGAATCTTAGGGACGAATCCAATCACGCCAAGGTTGAGTTTCAACAGCTTGACCATAATATCATTAACAATGGATACACTGGGAAGGAAATACAATATGTACGTACACGATATCGCACCACACACACAAAGCTTCTTGCAGTCGAGGAGGAGGTATGCCGCTTCGAGGATGAGATGGGGATTGAGACAAGGTGGATGCCGGCCAGCAAGGAATATAACGATGCTCTACTCCTCATGAGTGAGCGCAGGTATCGCAATGCTCTTTCGGAGCTTGAACGACTCGTTGTTCAACGTCTTTGTGAATTAACCAAGCTGGGAATGAGTGGTGTTGGTGCGTCAAATTACTGCTCTGAAATTACCCACTACTGATGCCGAACAGGATATAAAATGCGAGACCAGATAGGAAAGGCTCTCAAAACCCGCGCAGAAGCAATCCGACGTGCACTTCAGGCATACAACGATGCTGCTGGTGCACTGAACCCTCCTCGGGAGCGCATGACTTGGGCCGAGGTAATCCATACAACGTCATTGGCAGAGTTCGATCTGCTGCGAGACACCCGTCAGGATGTCCGCAAGCTTGCGTGGACTCAACCTGCTCGGCGCGAAGCTGCGGTGCTATATTTTGGGATCAAAAGTGCGAAAGAGGAGATCTTACGGCTCAACGTGGAAATTCGTCGCCTGATCACCCACATGGTCGATGAACATGTCGATTATTATCGTGCCATAGCTCCGCTCATCTTCACACTACCCTATTTGGCCCGGAATCTCTCCGAAAAATCGCTTTACCACACTCGTATCAGCGAAGCAATTGCTAAACGTCTTCGACAGACCTCGCGTCTCACTGGCTTTTCAGGGTCGCTGTTCCCTGGGCTCTGCGAGGGAAGGGACCCTTCGATTGGTGATGGTGTACCCCCACCTCATTGGCTTTCCGAAATCCTGCATGTGAGGCGAGTGGTGGTGGAATATGATGAGATGCAAGATGTGGAGATGGACACGCAGATTCGGGAGACTTATGAAGATGATGATGGGCTTGTGATAAGGGAACTGGAAGTAGACGAGGATAATATGGTAGAGCTCATGGAACATCTTAGTACATTTGACGACTCGTAATACAAGGATTGAGTGCGGTCTAACCGAGTTGAATGAGTGTTCGGCACATCCGGCAGCTCTTCCGATTGGCTAGAGCTACCGGTCCGGTCGTCGGTTTTCAATTTAGAATGCCGGGAAGTGCGCTGAATTCAAAATCCCTACTGGCAAGGCAACTGAGGATATTCAATATCTCTGCTCAGTCTTTTATTTGAAGGATCTAAGATGGAACCAAAAATATCCCATAAAATATCGGTGTGATTTGGGCATGCTACAGCCGCATTTCGGTGTTCCCCTCTGCCAAGACTGGATCACAAAACACCATCTCAGAACTGGGCATCACCAAAGGTCAAAGAAAAAATTGGGAACCATATAGAGAGACTCTTGGGGACTGCATATTCCTTATATGTTCGATCTGCGCCAAGTGGCCGAGTGGTTTTGCCGATCTGAGAGTTGGTCCAAGTTGAACTTCACTTTCAGGTTACAACCAGAGCTCATTTCCGCCACATTTCATGACATAGGAAGTATAAGACCCCAAGACCCCAGATATTTCGATAGATTACTGTTCAAACACATAGAAACTCGAGTTTTAACACACTTAGGAAGCATGTAGACCCTCAGTACCCCCGAAACTCTCCGAAAGGGGTGTTTTTGTGCGAAATTTGAAACTTATCCCATTGTCTTTGTTCGAGGATATGTCCTTCCCATACCATCAGCGTGTCCAAATCCAAGCGTAGAGGCCTTCAGACAATGCAGTTAGACTGTAGTTCTCGGTTCAACCCATGGTTTCAAGTGTCCAAATCTCTGACCATCCTTTGTATCTGAGCTTCACTCATTTATTTATCTCACACAGTGTCTATTCTGAGCCTTGGGTGCACTTTAACATCTATAGATGAATTTTGTTGAAGACATATGAATTGTTACATGAAAGTCGCTCAACTTTGTTATATCTTGGCATGGAAAGAACCAATTTGTGTCACTTATATTCCATAAAACATGAAATTAGCTTGAGATGAACCAAGGGCATGTTTATCCGTCTTCAAAATTCCTGAACATATACAATTCAGCTTTTGGTGCAGTTCCGAATGCCCCTATGTCCCAATTGGGATACTTGATCAAGATCAGACTCGGTGGGAAATCAACAGTTCGGACGTCTTTCTCTCTCTTCCACCTCCATCTCTCTCTTAATATGTCCTTCACCTACAATTGGGGTGTTCCTGGAGTCAACATTCCTCCCCCTGCCGTGCGGGAGGGTCACAATCTCACCCATATACCCGCGCCTTGGCACCAGCTCAACTTCAGTCCCCGTGGCCTATATGATCTTCGCCGCAATCTCGGAGTCCCGACGATATTCAATGCATACAACTACCGATTCAATGCATCGGATATTGCCTGGTTTGCGGCTGGATCCAGTGATGACGGTAGACACATCCCGCAGCCGGGACAGTTCTTCAGCACATTCAGCACCCTGCGTGCCGAACTTCCAACGGGTCGGCCAGGAAACGAGTCACGAAAGGCCCTCAAGGAGCAGATACGCCGTCTCACATTTGATTTGGTGCGTTCCCCGCACTTTCTTCATGGTCATACCTCATCTTCATTTACAGGCGACATCATGGGATCGTCTTTTTGGAGGCACAACAATGGTTATTCATGTTGAAGGAACCACTGTCCCTGGAACCCCCACCCTCCCCGAGTTCTTACGTGCTTCAGTTTACCTCCCCCCCCATTTCATCGCCAATAATGCAGCCAGTCACCCAGCCATTGGGCGTATTGTGCAACTGTACATCGAGGCAATCGGTGTCCCGACTGTTCAGACCTGGAGGACGAACGCTCTCCATCAGGGTTGGTCTCTGACTCAGAACGGCCCAGCGGTCCTCCCCAATCCCCCTTCCACGGCCCTTGTACCGCCCCCTCAGAACCCCGCATCCGCCCACTATATATTTCACCGACGTCCAGTTGGTCAGCTCGATACTCTGCTCACCCCGCTAGCTTCCCCGGCCCCTCCTCCGGTCCCCGGTCCCACTTCCATTCCTCTCGTTTACATCCCCGATGACGACGAGGACAATATTGTCGATGCCAGTGCACGTATCCGCGTATTGGAGCAGCAGGAGGGAATTCTCATATCTAGGGTCGCAGAGTTAGAGGAGCTCGTCGAATCTCTCCAGGATCCACAGGCTAGCACGAGGAGATTTAACGGCGCCCTTCAAGAGGAACTGCGTACAGCTATAATGCCCACTTTCGTCCGTGGTAAGCATTGTCTGTGATGCAGTAAAGACTTCCTGCACTAATGCACTATGCTAGGTACACCATCGACTTCTGCACGACACGCTCAGACTCCACGGAGGCCTCCACCCTACACACTCTCGTCACCCGCCCACCTCTCTTCTCCTTCCACAGTCGCTTCGAGATCCGGCGCAGCTGATCATCAAGTCAGCAATTTGGACCGTTTCATCACGACAAATGGACTCGGGGAACATCGTGATATGATTCGTTTAATCCTACGTGCTGTTCATCCTGCAAAATGGCACGAAGAGCTGAAGGCCCTTGGACTGGCGGCATCGGTCATATCAATGCTCCTCGATACCATGGCGCAGGCACAGTCAGAATCTTAGTACTTCCCCTCCTATTTTCGTACACCTCCCCACTTTTGTAGATTGATTTCTCCACATATGGGCGCTGATAGACGACGAGCTTTACCGCAAATAGCAGAAGAAATGCATGTGAGCACTGATAAAAAACTAAACGGGGCGCTGATAGAACTCACATCCGGTGCCCGCCACCAACGGGGGAAAAAAGCGAGAACACCGCAAATGGTAGAAGAAATGTATGTGGGCACTGATAAAAAACTAAACAGGGCGCAAATGGTAGAAGAAGTGTATGTGAGCACTGATAAAAAACTAAACGGGGCACTGATAGAACTCACATCGGGTGCCCGCCACCAATGGGGAAAAAAAGCGAGAACACCACAAATGGTAGAAGAAATGTATGTGGGCACTGATAAAAAACTAAACAGGGTGCTGATAGAGCTCACGTCGGGTGCCCGCCACCAATGGGGGAAAAAGCGAGAATGCTGTAAATGGTAGAAGAAATGTATGTGAGCACTGATAAAAAACTAAACGGGGCGCTGATAGAACTCACGTCGGGCTCCCACAACCAATGGGAAAAAAAAAAGCGAGAACATCAGTTCATACACAACACCATTCTGACGTGCTCACACTCGAAATTAGCTTCACCATGCCTCTCGCCTATGCAACTATTGCTGCTGCCAGTAACTCACGCCTCCGGCCTACCAAGGCTGCACCCCATGCTCCACTCACCCAGGACGAGCGCAAAAAAAAACAAGCAGATCGTGAAGATCGCAAGAATGATATTGACGAGGCTGTGGGAGAATGGTTTTCACAGACCATGGCGACTGCAGAAGCACTCGCTGCACGTTTCGACATGAAGCCCCGGTACTTTCTGGATCGCTTCTTTCAAGGAGGGGCTCGGATGATCAACCACCAGGAGAAGATCAACCCTTACAACGCGTTTAAAAACGCGAAAGCCGCAGAGGCAAGGGAGCGTGCGTTTGTTCTTTATTGTATTTATATTTATTCTATCAGTAATGTATCTCACAGAAGGGGAGAGTAAACGCGTCCCACAATTGCACAGCGACCACATCGAGGAGTACCGCAATCTTACCGATGAGCAGAAGGTGGAGCTCGTGGAGAATTTCAAGAATATCAAAGCACGTGCGGCTGTCCTCCAGCGCGCGACTCCACGCGCAAAAATTCAGGATGTTGCGAACATTGTTCGCAATATCCAGCTTCTTGTACGTCGCCCTCTGTTCGTGCTTTACACATGCATTAATCTAGGTCTTTCAGCTGGTTGGCCTCGGAACACGTGTCGGTGTGGAAGCTTTTTTCTGTATCGTGCGGAACAACACGGAGTACCACATGGCGCCTCAATGGTTCTTTACTTCACCTGAACTGGAGAAGTACATGGTCCTTGCGACGCGAAACAAGTGGGACACCTCACAAGTGGGCACTAAAATAGAAGCCTTCGCAGTAGCGGGATGCGATACCCTCAGTGAGTAAACTCAATCGTGTTTTAAGTGCATAGTCTGACTATAATTACCCAGATCTTATGCGCACATCCAAGCAAAAAGCGGACTTCCTCAAGACACAGATACGCGACACCATTGCGGCTAAAATAGGTGCGTATGCCATTTCAGTGTATTTATTTTGGGCTGATGATTGGTTAGTGGAAGCATCTGGTGTCGCCTCTGCACAAATGGCATACAGGTGGTATGAGGAGGATGTTGTGCAGCGCTACAACATCCGGCTCGAAGGCTGGAAGCTCAAAATGGTCAACCCAAGCGAACTTAGCTCAGCACTGCCACCCCTGCAGGAACTCCTCGACAACATCACCAGCGGTAAGTGCCGCTTCGTGCCACTTACCCCCTCAGAGGCCAAGGAGCGAAAGAAAAAATGGCTGGAGGATGTTTCTGCAGGGCGTGCAGAGGCGAAACATCGTGCAACGCGTAGCGATGCCGGTGTTCCTCGCAAACGCGCTCGGGACAGGGACAACGATCAGAACGAGGATGATGAGGACGACAACAGTGTGTACCCCCCCGACGCACCCGGAGCCTCGGTCGAGGCTGGGAATGGCGCTTCTGGGGGTAACGAGGGGGATGGAAGTGACACACAGCCTCGCACCGCATCACGCCCAGCTGGGAGTCAATCTGCCGTGAAACGTCGGCGCACGACAACAGCCACTGCATCCAAGGCTCCTCGCGGCAGCGGTGCACCCACAAGAGCCGGACGAGGTGGGGCTCGGGGGGGGCAGAAACATGACGATGAGACCACCCGGCGTGCAATTAGCAGGATCAAAAGTCGCCGCATCATCACCAGTGACGACGACGACGATAATTCTGCTCCCACTGGGCATGGCAGTGCTACCACAACTCCTGCCGCCACTGTGGCTTCCGGTGCAGGTCTCTCCGAGAGCTCCAGTGCCACGTAGAATACTTAGTTCCTTTTTTTAACCCTCAATACACAATATTTCACACATGACCGCGTAATTTCATGCCTGAAGGTGGCGTGAGAGCCATGAACTGAGAGAACAGTTTATTAGTATGATGGTGTGTCTAGGCACTAGTACTGAGCACAACGTCGGCAGCAGCGGCGGTGATGGCGGGGTGTGATGTGTTGTGTGCGTGGGAGTGACAGAAATGCCGCTGGTTGATCGTCGGCAGTTGCCGAGATGCATTCCCTCAGCCGTGGGATGTAGTAAGATGCGGAGGAAGAGGGGAAGAGTACGCGGCAGCGGCGGTGATGCGCATCAAAGAGGGTATGACATGTTGTGTGCGTGGGAGCGATGGAAGTGCCGGCGGCGGCAGCCCGGGTCATCGTCGGCAGTTGCCGAGATGCATTCCCTCCGGCCACGTGCGTTGGGACGCCAGGAGAGGGCAAAGTGCAGAGCTATCGGCGGGTAGTACGGGCGGGTAAGGGTACAGAGTGTTTCCCATACCAACGGGATGACATCTACTGATCCCATCATTCCATCCACTCGGTTACTATATTGGGGTAGGTTAGGTGCTCATTCCACCGAAATCCAGCGGTAAATAACACATCATCTAATGGATTCCAGCGGCTTTTAAACAGAATCCACTGGCTTCTGGCGAGCCTAATGGAAATCTTTTAGAAAATATTTATTGGGCACCTCAGTTGATATTTAGTATACCTGCTACCTATCAATCCATACTCTTAACCTGATCCCACAATTCTTGCGTAAGTGGATTTACTTTGCCATTGAGGTCTGGTGGATTCCAGTGGAAGACAACCGCTTCAGCGGAGACCCCTATATCAAATAAACGGGCTAGGAAAGATTGCCGGCTATCATCGGTAATCATCAGAAAGCAGTGGATGACACTATCTAATCTTTCTCTCATCAGCATCTCCCTATCAACTGATCCCGTCAGCCACCGATGGATACCGGGGTCCGGCGTCCACTGACGTCTCTTCATAGTCCGGGCATATAACTCGGTGAAGGTGGCTTGATTTATACATATATGCTATATCAGAAAATATACCGAGGTGGCTAGAAGCCAGTGGAGCTCAGAGGACAAGGAGCTACTCGAGTGCAGGTGCAGGAGCACAGAGAGGGCACAAACGATGTGGGGGAAGAGGATAATCGATGAATTGAGGCTATGCTACCATACAGCTGATAGATATACATAGATCAAGTATCAAAGATGTCCAAAGATAACAGTGTACTCGGAATGATGCAAACAGCCATATACTGACATGCTACTCTCAAAGGCAGTCAGCCAACAACAAAGTTCAATTCCTGGTGTGCAAATTTATTTTTGAGCACGAGCTGAACTATCTCCGACCCTGTGGTTCGGAAACTCGCTTCATAAATGATTTTGTTGCTCGAGTTCATTCATGCGTACTGGAAACATCTAACACACAAGATACCTCTCATTTTATAGTTTCGCATTTTGACAGTTGCTGGCCATGGAGGGGCCACGGCAAACCTTAATTATTACTCTTTTTTAATGCCCATTGCTGGCCATCAACCATGCTGAATTCGAGGATCGTGAAAACGGCGTCGCGCAGGATTAATTGTCTGTCTGGCTGTACATATACATACTATACAATGAACAACTGGCATCCAGCGAAAGAACTAGTAGGAGATTCCGAGCCGGTGAGGGGAATGTATCGTTGGCTCAGGCCCACTGATGAGAGGGGAAATTGATTTTCCCCATGTCCGCTGATAGGTGCATTCCGAAGTGATGAAAAAAGAAAATTGAGAAGACAAGCACTTGCACTTGTCACCGCAAGATTAATTACTTGCCACCGTAAGGTTAATTATCTGCATACATTCAGCAGTACGGAATGCCAAGTTCAACGGCCGCGACGTGCCGGAGATTGGGTTGAGTGATTGATACTTCAAGTTACATACACTGCGGGAAAGATTGAAAGATACGAGGAGCGCCCGTCCAAGTAGCCAGCCCGAAAGGTCGACTTTGGCACTGCGTAAAAGAACGTCGAGAATATTAATTGAAGGCACAATTCAATGTGTCTACACCACCGTGTAAGTGATTCTGCGCGTTGGTATGTGCCGCCGGCGGAGTCCGTAACGTCTCGAATGATGTTCATGCCATGGCGGTGGACATCCCGTTTCCTTTCCGCGAGATGGTTTTGATAGTGCGGGTGTGTGGCGATGGAAGAGAAGGGAAGGGGAGGGAAGGGAAGGGTGTTGTCGGACTTTCGGCGAGGAGATCAGGACGGAGTCGACGAAAGAGACGGACGGGGCCGACGCCGACGAGAGAGACAGCGTGCGTGCTGCGGACGAGTTAATTTGCATGCGCGCTGGCCGCGCTATAGATCTTGTCAGCGAGAATACTCTTGCTAGCCCGTCTCTCCTAGACAGACGTGAAGCTCGTACCGCGCTCGTAAATCTGCCGAGTTGAACAGTGCACAAACAGGAAGGCTGCCAGTGGTAGGGTGTGCGTGGGGTGCGTGATAAACAGGGCAGTTAGGATGAATAGCTGAGACACGGATGCGAGCAGCGTTTGATCTTGGATCCGACGGCGATACCATCCAGACCAACACGGCGCGAGTTGAGGCATGCCCCCCAAACCCACTGGCAGGAACGTATGGCAGGATAAGTACGATATCTTAAAGGCTGTCGTTGCGGAAACAAGCTCGAGTTACATGTAAATGCTAGGTCCGGGAGTACGAAATATATTAGAGCGCATTCCGAGCGAAAATATTGGGAGAGAGTACAAGGCAACCGTGACGGAGCCGAAACCAAATTTATCGCGGAGACGAAGAGCCTGTTAAGGTTTCCGGCGCGTGAACGCTGCAGCGAGAGCTCCAGGGTAAAGTGAACCCCGCTGAATTTGCAAGACACGGCAGTAGATACTAGACGATGGAACCAAGGCACCGGGGAGATTTGGTCGGATTCCAAATTTTTGGGATTGTTTCTTGTGGTGAGGATAGTTGAGGGGCCGCGCGGAGAATTTTCACCAGATATTCT
Organism: Mycena rebaudengoi; assembly: GCA_029282285.1. Lineage (NCBI taxonomy): Eukaryota > Fungi > Basidiomycota > Agaricomycetes > Agaricales > Mycenaceae > Mycena > Mycena rebaudengoi. The sequence continues at coordinate 268,434 of JARJCX010000016.1, read as the reverse complement.
GGAAGCGTTGAGTCTAAAAACCGCCGGGGCGTCGGAATCTTTGGGTGAAGTATATGACGGCGACGTCCCCAGGCCAAGACGCTCAACTCCAGGAGATCCGTGTATTTTCAAACCATACTTGAGGTCTCGAGACGCTGTGGTGGTGTGGAGCAAGAGAATCGACCGCTTCGGCCCTCGGGCACTTCCGGTCCGCCCCCGTCACACTTTTGTCACACTTCCCGCTCACTACGACTTGCGCGCTCCGGCTAGGCTCACCACTGCGCAAGACGCTCTGCTCTCTTGCTCTGGGTACTCCTTGTCAAATAATATATCCATACATCTATTTACCAATGCACACGGCGCAGCATTCTCAGTGTGGCGCGTTTCTTTGTCCTTTTTTTCGCGGCTATTCTCTTCTGTCGACGTATCGTCCTCGTTCTGCCAATTGAGAGCCCCAGCCGTGTACTTGTCATAACATCGTCGACTTTCGCCCGCCCTCTCGTGCTCACTCACGGTGGGCAGCACGTCCGAGACGCCAGTCGCAGGCGATAGGACCCCCGAGTCACCCACACACGTCTTTTTTATGGCGGTGCTCACACGGGAGTCCACGGACTAATCCCTTTCTTTTTATCCCTAGTCTGAGGGATGCGCGACACTGACCGTGGGCGATAGGATGGCCGAGGCAGCCACCCGCCTCTTTATTCTGGTGGCGTGCTGAGTCAGTCCCCAGTCCTTGCACTCGTCCCTCCTTTTTATCTCTCCTCCAGCCCCATCCGCCTCTTCTTCCTTCCTTCCTCCTTCCTCTACCGCTCTATTACCTCCCTTCCACGTCTGCATCCTCCATACATGCCCTCCCGCCCTTCCTGCCCATCCCTCATCGCGTCCGCCACGTCGTCGGCGCTGCTCCTTCCTTCTCTTCGCACCTTCCGTCCCTCCACCGCAGCCTCCAGCCAAACCCCACCCGCACCGGCACCCGCACCCGCACCCGCATCGCGCCGATCTCCCCTTCCATACGCCCTCCCTCCCTCCACCCTTACCTCTCTTCTCCCTCCCCTCCCCGTGCTTTCCCTGCACGAAAACCCCGCCCCACTCCATACATTCCTTTCGTCCTTTATCACCCTACACCTGCGTTCCGTGGTCCTTCCCCTTCCTACTTCTACCCTTGACGCCACTTTCCTTCCTTCCTTCCTTCTCCTCCCTCCCCATCCATCTAGTCCCCGTCCGTTCCCCCTCGTTCAACGTTCTTTCCTTCACCACGCGCTTCCTCCCTTTCCGGCGCATCGCGCGCGTCACTGGCTTGCTGTCTTCCTGCACCTTTGCCGCTCGCGAATACTCGGCCGAACGCGTCGTCCGGTTCGGGTTTGCGGCGTCTCGTCTCGTTCTGCTCCCTCGCTTTCCCATCGCTCCCTATCCATCCACTCCCTGCCCTCCCCCTTCCACCACTGAGTGTTCTCCCCCCCGCGCGCGCTCCCTCCTTTTCGGGCTCATCGCCATGGCGACTGGCGTTGCCGTCTTTCCTTTCCCTTCCCTCCCTCCCTCGTCACTTCCCTCCGTCTCCCTGCAATGTCGCCTGAAGCTTCGATATATATGCACGAATGTCCCATGGACATCGCGTCTCCGTCGGTTTGCGTGCCCGCGGGCGACGTGTTGGCATTGCTCGTAGTCTGGAGAGAGTCGGCCACCGGCCGCAGCACGTCGGCCCCTTCCATCCTTTCTTTGTACGTGGCGATGCTAGTCAGCCACTTGTATATTTTCAGTTCCCCCCGTGGCGCACATATGGCACTCCATTCTTTATACTGCTGTATCGGCATACAATATACTGCTTTAGACGCTCTATTTTTGGTGCTTGTCTTAAGGTCAAGTGATGATTGTAACAGCGCGCTCTACAGCTCTCCAGCGCTTAACGTCCTTGCCTCTGTCCACCATGGCTGATCCCCTCAGTATCGTCGCAAGCATCCTCCAGCTGGTTACTGCCGCCAAAGCGAGCATTGACATGGTCCGTGATATTGCCAATGCGCCGAAAGAACAACGCAGTCTCTTCGCGGAAGTCGGGAACCTCGAGCCGCTGCTCAAGAGCTTTGAAGGCCGCTTGCAGGCTAATCCATCGGTCCATGGAATGCTGAGCCTCAAAGATCCTTTAGCCCAATTCAAGGATACAATGGAGCATGTAATGGCTAAGCTGCGATCTGCCAATAAACCGGGGTCCAAAATTCCGAAAGCGCTGAGTTGGACATTATGGAATAAGAAGGAGGCAGAAGAAGATCTCGTCAAGATGGAAAGATTCAAAGCACTGCTCAACATGTGGCTGGTGTTGGATATTTGGTGCATACTCTGCAGCATTATAAGAATCATCATTTATTAATTTCGCAACTATTTAGGGATATCGGGCAGCAGCAGCAAAACAATCATGACCGTAAGAATTAAAGTATCATCCAGCGTGCTTCTCGACCTCACTGTTGGCTTAGAAATATTCAAGGCTGTAACTGACACCGCCGAAGGACATCATCGAGAGCATGATGGTGCGTCGTTGGATTGAAATTATACTCCATTCATCGTCTCACTGCGGATGTTGATCTAGAAATAGTCAAGGCTGTGACTGAAGCCGCTCAAGGACACCGTAGAGAACAGGATGGTGTGTGCTGAACCGGATTCTTATTTTGACTAACAATGTTCTGTGGCATAGTTACTCTAAACAAAATCACAGATGTTGCAGATGATCAGCGAAAGCTTATCAACTGTAAGGCTTTCATGGCTCCAGAAGTGGGATACAGCTAACATCGGGTGTAGGGGCAGAAGCTGAGCATGCGGCGGCAGAACGAAAGAGGATAATTGAATGGATGTCGCCACTCAATTTCTTTTTGCGCCATGACGATATATCTCGTGCTCGACAGGCAGGAACAGGTGTGTGGTTGCTCAAGGACACCCAATTTGAAGATTGGACTACAACAACTGGGTCAACTTTGTGGTGCTATGGAATGCGTATGTGATTCCTTCCCATATTTTGCTAATTCAAATTGAAACTGGGGCAGCTGGGGCCGGGAAAACAGTACTTTCGTGGGTAACTTTCAATTACTGAGCATATTTATTCCAACCTGTTATAGATCAACCATTGTTGATTATCTTCGGGACAAATTTCCGAACAATGTTGGGACTGCCTGTGCATACCTGAACCACAAGGAAAAGGTTTTGCAATCTCCTGAAAATATTCTGGCAGGCCTCTGGCGGCAGCTCATATTTGGAAGAGCTATTCTCTCTGGGTCTCCAGCACACACACTTTATCATAAACATCATGAAAAGGGCACAAGACCCTCAGTTGACGAGATGCACACCTTGCTTTCTTCTGAAGTGGCGGGCTACTCCAAGGTGTATTTTGTTATTGATGCCCTTGATGAATATCCTGAGCATCAGCGCCACATCTTGTTGAAACACCTGGCTGAACTCATGCCCAAAGTCAACTTGCTCTTGACTTCGCGGCCACATATCACTCCCGAGATGTTCTTTCCGAATACATCAGCTCTCGAGATCCAGGCAACAGAGGAGGATATCTGCCGATATCTTAATGCACAGATACAGAACTCATTTCGGTTGTCAAAACATGTTCAATCCCGTCCAGAGCTACGCCAGGAAATTGAGAACCAAATTATCAGAAATGTTGATGGAATGTAAGGGCTGGTGTTTGTTCATTGGTAAATAATGTTCTGACTCAACAGTCAAGGTTCCTGCTTGCCAAGCTCCACATCGATTCCCTCACAATAAAGAACACTGTCAAAGCTGTTCGTGAAGCTCTGGAAAACCTGCCAAAAGATTTGGAGCATACCTACAATGAAGCAATGGATCGGATTGAGGCTCAAAGTCAAGATGACAGAAACATTGCCAGAAGAGTTCTCATCTGGATTGCAAATGCAAAGCGGCCACTATCTGTTGCAGAACTCCAGGAAGCCATTGCTATTGAGCCAGGCACAAAAACACTTGATCGAGATGGTCTTCTTGACCCAGATATCTTTCTTTCTGTTTGTGCAGGGTTGGTTGTTATCAACCTTGCTGATGGTACTGTTCGGTTCATCCACTATACCACTCAAGATTATATGGATTGTGTGCAAACCACTAAATTCCCATATGCACAGACAGAAATTGCACAAGGATGTCTCACATACATCTTGGATGATGACTTCCTGCAGCTGCCATATTTAGACCACGAGCTGGATTCATTGGTGCAAGAACATGCACTACTGGATTATTCATTCCGCTATTGTCTGGTTCATGCCACAGGGAAACCTGAACTGATCCTCCAGGAGATGATCCTGGCATTCCTGGCCCATGCCCCCAGATGGCTCCACAGATTCTGGCCATTGATTAGAAACCAGCAGTGCACTCCTTCCTCCTGGGACATATATGATGATGATGTGGAGCCCCCTGAAGACCTCTTCATTTCTGCAATGTTCAACTTGCAGGAAACAACAAAATATATTTTGGCCCATTATACATTTATCCTAGACCAACACAAGGGACAGTCACTCATTGGTGCTTCACAATCTGGGAGCTTTGGAGTGATCCAGCTCCTCATCAGTCAAGGTGCCAACATGAATGCACAGGGTGGATATTATGGGAATGCATTGCAGGCAGCAGCACTGGAAGGACATGAAGCAGTAGTCCAGCTGCTCCTCAATCAGGGTGCCAATGTGAATGCACAGGGTGGGGAATATTGGACTGCATTACAGGCAGCATCACTGGAAGGACATGAAACAGTGGTCCAGCTGCTCCTCAATAGGAGTGCTGATGTGAGTGCACAGGGTGGGCGATTTGGGACTGCATTGCAGGCAGCATCAAGAAATGGACATGAAGCAGTGGTCCAGCTGCTTCTCAATCAGGGTGCTAATGTGAATGCACAGGGCGGGGAATATGGGAATGCATTGCAGGCAGCATCATCGTATGGACATGAAGCAGTTGTTCAGCTGTTCCTCAGTAGGGGTGCTGATGTGAATGCACAGGGTGGGCAATTTGGGACTGCATTGCGGGCAGCATCATCATATGGACATGAAGCAGTTGTTCAGCTGCTCCTCAGTAGGGGTGCTGATGTGAATGCACAGGGTGGGAAATTTGGATTTGGGACTGCCTTGCGGGCAGCTTCTGAACATGGACATACAGCAGTTGCCCAGCTGCTCCTTGCTCAAGGTGCTGATGTGAATCTGGAGGATGGGGAATTTGGAACTGCATTGTGGGCAGCATTATTTTCTGGACATGAAACAGTTGTCCAGCTGCTCCTTGATAGGCATACTGATGTGAATGCAGAGGTTGGGGGATATGGGAACATATTACAGGCTGCATCATTGTATGGACATGAAGCAGTTGTCCAGCTGCTCCTCAATAGAGGTGCTGATGTGAATGCACAAGGGGGGACATATGGGAGTGCATTGCAGGCAGCATTAAGCAATGGACATGAAGCAGTTGTCCAGCTGCTCCTTGATAAGGGTGCTGATGTGAATGCAGAGGATGAGATTTATGGCACTGCTTTGCAGGTAGCCTCAACACTTGGACATGAAGCAGTTGTCCAGCTGCTCCTCAGTAGGGGTGCTGATGTGAATGCACAGGGTGGGAAATTTGGGAATGCATTGCAGGCAGCATCAAACAAAGGATATGAAGCAGTTGTTCAGCTGCTCCTTGATAGTGGTGCCAATGTGAATGTACAGGGTGGGAAATTTGGGAATGCATTGCAGGCAGCATCCTTTGGTGGAAATGCAGCAATTGTCCAGCTGATACTCAATAGGAGTGCTGATGTGAATGCACATGGTGGGTACTATGGGAATGCACTGCAGGCAGCATCAAACACTGGGCATGAAGCAGTTGTCCAGCTGCTCCTTGATAGGGGTGCTGATGTGAATGCCAAGGGTGGGAAATTTGTGAATGCACTGCAGGCAGCATCAATGTATGGACATGAAGCAGTTGTCCAGCTGCTCCTTGATAGGGGTGCTGATGTGAATGTATGGGGTGGGGAGTTTGGGACTGCATTGCAGGCAGCATCAATAAATGGACATGAGGAAGTCATCAAGCTGCTGCTTGTGCATGGTGCTTTGCCCAATGAAGGCTTTGAAAGTGATGAAGAGGAAGAAGAAGAGTAGTCTATCGTCCATGTGTAGTTTGAAATAGTCAAATTTTACTGCTCTGAGCATGGAATTTCAATGAGCCAGGGAAAGGAACTGGATATAGTTCACTATCCTACAATGCATACAGTGTTGGGCATATAAGTTGATATACAAGGGGTGCACTGGAATTGACATTTTTCGAGTGATTCCCTTTGGTTCGGAAATTTATTGTATTGAGGGTTTGTCACTAAAATGAGGTAATCTCAATAATAGTGAGGGAAGGGAATTAGTAGGTAATGTGGTTAGTCCTGGGAAAAGAGTATTCTAATGTAGGTAGGGGAGGTAACGTACAAAAGAATAGGGGGTAGGTAATCTAAGTAGACGCTGTCGGGCATATAAGTTGATATATGTGAGGTCCGCTGGAGTTGTCATTGTTTGAGTGTTTCCCAGTAGAATGGATTTTGTCTGTAAACTCGATTTCTCTGCAAACTAATAGAAAGTTGTGTTTGAAGAAAAATGGGCCGACTGACTGTGAATAGGAGATGTGGTGTTTTTGTGGAGAAAAGGGGAAGTAGTTTTGGGGGTGTGAATTAAGAAGTGGTACCTCGATCCCGGTCATGAAGTGCTACACGTCCTAATAGGTGATGGGTAAGCAAGAAAAAGGTGCTGCGATCCTGGTCACGCAACAGATCAATTTCCTTAGGAGAGTTGTGATCCCAATCACGCAACTATACATGTCCTAGTTAGTAGCTTGATCAAGAACAAGGGTCTGTGATCCCAATCACGCAGAGGTACAAGTCGTAGAGCAAGCGGAGGTCGTATAAGAACAGGCTGTGATCCCAATCACACAGCAGTCCAAGTTTGAATAAGGCCAGTGTCATATAAGAACAGGTACGATCCCAATCATGTAGCAGTACAAGTTCAGATAAGACAGGTGTCATAAGTTAATGCAGGAACTCGCTATCCCAATCAAGCAAGTTAAACAAGACCAAGTTAGGACAGAAGGTGGCAGAGGGCAAGACTTTGCAGGTTGTCAACCAATATGACTTTGTAGGTCGATATCCCAGAAATGACTTTGTAGGTCAATTCATCAAAACAAGACTTTGTAGGTCGTTCTCATAGTAAGGCAGCAAGAGTAAGTGGCCTAGGTTGTCTAGAGAGGTTGCCTAGCGGTAGCGGAGGCAAGGCGAAAACAGATGGCAAGTAAGGAGTCAATTAGGTTTTTTTGTAGGTAATTTACAGAGGTTTATATACAATTTTGAGAGAGTGAGTCATATTTCTATGATTCAATTAGTGAGTTAGTATGATGATGTTGGACTCAGAATGAGTCAGAGGAAAGCTGTGGATCCGAGGGTAACCTATTTTTGGATCAATTAGCCGAGATTTGTTGATGTTGATGTTCCAGAATGTCCCACTAAGTTCCTGGGAATATAGGAAGAATGTGATGCATGGGATTTGGGATGCCAATTTGGGTTGTGTGTCATTTGTCAACATTTTTCCCAGATCGAATTTGATGGGACAATTCCATCTTGACTCCAAACAATTTGGAGCCATGACAATGCAGGAGCTCGTATGGATGCAGCTAAAATGTAACTACGTGTAGCACAAGTATTACCATCAAAGAGAAGGGTTACTTGGGTATCATAAGCCAAGGTGAGTAAACCTGCTGATCCGCAAAAAGTATTATACTACGTAAGCTTTTACCGATTAATTCTCATGACTAGAAGGGTTAGGCAGGTATTGTAAGCCAAGTTGCCCAAACCTGCAGGTAGTAGAAAAAATTATTTGATTAACTAGTTGGGTCGATCGGGTATTGTAAGCCAGGGGTGACCAAACCAAATAAAGAACAAAGTAGCCAATGGGATGGTGATCCGATAATATACAGTTGATTACGAGGGTCCCTTGGGTATCATAGACCAATGGTGAGAGAACCTAGCAGTCGTAACAGTCACTTTCGGTGTGAAGTGCTGAGGTACTAATAGGCAAATGAGCTACCTTGTGACTAACTAAGATGACCAAAAGCAGTGCAGAGATAAACAAGAGAAAACTTATAGACATAAAGTACTGGTGGGCTAATCACTGCGTTCAGCAGGGTCGTCTGCACAGATGATGCAGGACCCCGGTCTGCACAGGTCTACAGAACTGGATGTCTGCACACCATGCAGACATCGATGATAATTACATTTCTCCTCTCGACACCTCCCTGGAGACCTCTACGAGTCTCTGGGGCATCAAGTTAGCATTGAGGACTTCTCGGTAAGCCTTGCTGGTTTGACAGCCACCATCAAGCAATGTCCTTATTGTGCCCACAAGTCAAAACACATGGCTCTGGGTGGAAATCCAACATAACTCCCAATTTGCACAACTTGGGAGCTGGAAATAATGATTTGTAATTATGACACAGCTAATGTATACCCAATTGGAGTCTATAACATTTTTTACAGGTGCTCTGAGCAGGCAAATCTGGAACTGACTGGCTCAGACTCATGGGGCATTACAGCATAATGTTGGGAACCGTCGTCAAGGCAGCTGGGAGAAAGCTGGGGGGGTTAATGTTTGAAAGAGAGGAGGGGCACAGCATAGGCCCATGTCAGGTGAGCTACACTGCCAACCAGACCATCACTGGAGACCAGTGGAATGACACAATCTGGGTGATACAGGTCAATCCAGCGGATTTCCACCGTTCGGCAAACCGGTGGGTTCCAGTGAATGGTTCTGTGGAGGAGCGATGACTGCGCTTAGCGTTTGATCTTGGTATGATCCCGTCAATTAGGTCGAGATGATATTGCTCGGTGCTCCGCTCAGTTTGTATCCATTACATTCCATTATGTACTACGCGCAACGAGATATATTATAATTAAGTAGATAGGCAAAGTAATTTTTTTCATTCCTCAGTGCGCTCCTCATCCTGCTCCCCCTCCGAGACCACATCGTTCGTCTCGTTGTCACGGTGTAGAGCAACATCTGCAGCTATGATCTCGCTCTCCCACCTGCCATGTGAGAAGAGGTCAGAACTTATATCGGACTAATGAGCCAATACTACTTACTGAACCCATCCCGCCGCTGACCGGTCGGTTCCGTGCTTTCCCATGAGCTCCTTGAGCTCACGCTCGAGCCCTGTCCAGAATCCCGTGTCTTCACCTTCGGCATTCTTGCGAGCAGCGAGGGGGAGGGCGACCTTGCGCTAATAAATAATCAGCGGAAGCTCCGGCAGGCGCACAATCAAAAGCACCTGTAATGCAAGGACTGCACGTATCTGTATCTTGTCGGCATCTTTGAGAGAGCTGGGTGCGATGTGGTACTCATCGATCATGACGTTGGTGAGGATGTCGAGGGTGAGATGAACATTTTTGAAGAGCTGAGTATACAACCATCAAATCAGTGGGGACGTTCAAACGAAGCGGGGACAGACCTGCTTCCTATATCCACTTTTGGTCTCGTTCACCTTCGACGTAAGGAACAACTTGATCGTTGATTTGATAATCTCGTCGGTTGAGAAGTGCTGGAGGTGAAACTTGCTTCGATGGCTCCCGACATAGGCCTGGCAGCCGAGGTTATATAAGTCCCAGCATGATGGAGTCTCATGAATATGACTGACCATTGCGGGATCTACGAGCTTTTTATATGTCAATACCGGGCGCAGTAGATAGCTGCCAAGCAGTTTCTTTAACGCATCCTCATCGAAAAAGGATTAGAAATTTCACTTGTAATCAAACGACGTTCGGCATACCTGCTGCGCAGTTGAGAGAGACCAGGCGACCTTGACACACTTGAGGATATCATCAATCTTGGACTCGAGGCTCTTGATGTCGACTCGCATCGCGGAAGTCTGATGCGCAAGGTGAAGGTCGTTTATATATAAAATTGACAGCTTTGCAGTAGCGTCAACGCTGAGCTAGCAGAATAGTGTGAGACTAAATCACGCAGACAAAGTAGTCTCATACCGTATTGAACTCGTGTGCATACTGACGGCGCTCGTCATCTAGTCCCAGGTGGGTACTGAGCTTGGTGAGAAGCTGCGAAACATCCGGGGTGCTCTGGACCGGGCGATGGTCAGAGAAATCCATACCCAAGCCCTGGGCATTCGAGTGGTCAAATCCGAAGTCGCCGAGTTGGGGCTGCGGCGGAGTGAGGAACGGAGAGGCAGGGAGTGCGGGGCTCGTCGCCCCCGCAAAAAAAGTGCCAGATGACGACCTTGAGAGGGGGTTCTGGTAAGGCGAGCACTGAGCGCTCTGGCGCGGTACGATGGACCCCGGCCATGGAGAACGAGTGGAAAAAAAGAGCGTGAAAAAGCGGGATGAGAGAATCAAGGTTTGGTGCTGGCCAGTCGTCCAAACAAATCAATTCGGCACTTCGGATTGAGATTCAGACAGTGAGTGATTTCACAAGCCATCATGCATCCCTCCACAATGTCCCGCGCCGAGCAAAAAGAGAGAGGGACGGCTCTCAACGCATAGTAAGTAAAAGGTGCTTGACGCTGAAGCACGATTGTGCGCTGATATAAATACTTCTTCCTTGAAAGCCTTCTGGATCCAAAATACGGTTGGCTCGAGTCGCAAGTTAGCGATACTCAAGCTATTGACGAGTACGAACGAGCTGCCGCGGAGTCCTTCGAGTTGGCTCCCGGAGCAGGTTTGTGTCTGCAGGGTCTACACGGGCTGCACTTACTTCTGGGCATGAAACAGTTGCGCTTTGCTTGGAGCAAGTCAGGGAAGACCCCCTTCAAGGAGAACTCTTGTCAGAACCGCAGAGTTTGGCATTGTCCAGCCCCAGTGAAGACAGCTCTTGTGCGTTGCTTCGTAGTTGAAATAATCGGCGAAACTAATCGCAGTTCCAGTTGCAGACCGTACCTCCAGGGAATCGGCTACCGCGCTGCTGAGACAGAACTTCGGACGGAACGAAAGAGGACCAAAGGATCTCTTAAAGAGTTCACGTAAGTTGCGTGCGCTGGACTCCGATGTGTCATTGATCTGTCACTCACTTGTTCCTCTGGCAGTGGTCTCCAGTTTTCTACGTGGCTCACGAGTGCAAAATTCGCGTCGTATCACCGTCCAAAAGGCTCTCCTTCGTCGCATCCAGGCCTTGGAGAAAAGACAACAAGAGTTCGAGCTAATCCTCTCTTCGCAAATGGAGGACATCGTGAATGCTCTGGACGAGCTTCGGTACGGCATGTCGCAGACGGTTGCAGCTGCGCTCACGCAACAAACCAATCCGGAGCCAGACAGCGACGACCAAATTCCTGGTTCGGACTGGATTTTGGATCCCGAGGAGCAATCTCAAGTCCTTGTACCCAGGAGAGTTCGCAGTGTGCGCTCAGAATCGCCGGACCTGGACCCGTACATACCCTCAGTTGAGTCTCAGATCGAGGCGGCGATTGTCAGGGGCTCGTGTATGCATGTCGTTGGCAAGCTACCTTGTGTCAGAGGAGAAATCTGAGGCGGTGTATCGTGCATAAATAGCTTATTATATTCTATGGTTTATTCTAATCTACTTGATTGTTTTCATTGGAATGAAATGGTGGATAAGCACGCCTGGCCTGAGAGGAAGACGCGGTCTCGGTGGAGTTCGACCGATTCGGATGATAATAAACGAAGTTGTTTTGCATTGGGGTGCGTCCGGAAAGAGGGAATATAGTTCCACGTTGGTCCTGGTTGTAGGAAGCGTTTGGCTGATGATGCAAGTCGAAATTGTGCTGGACTGAAGCGGCCGCATGTGGCGTTCCGACAGGGTGCTGGCCATAGGGAACATTTGCTGGAGGGTGATACAGGAAATTATGGTGCATGTTTCCACTGGGGTGCGGATCAGGGGGAGCGCCCGAATTGTGGGCCATGACTTGTTGATTATATGGCCAAAAATTTGGTTGGAGATTGAGTGTCGGTGTGCGAGGTACCGTTGAGAATCCTGCATCACTAACTGCACACAGGAGAATTAGAAAAGGGGACAACAAATTAATGGACCAAAGAAGTCGCACGAGGGTTATTCGCAAGACGCGGGGTCTTCGGTGCGGGTGGCTGCATAGCGGCATCTGAGGTCGTTGTAGCGCGGCTGCGCTTGGCTCTGCTCTTTCCTGCTCGGGTAGTTGACAATGTGCGGATCGTCAGTTGACCATTGACAGGAGCAGATGCGACGCCACCGCGTTGGCCGGAGAGTTCAATCTCTCGGTGGTTCGCTACTGCCTGTGCAATAAGGGTTTCCTGGGGCAGGTCTGGATAGCGGCCAGCAAATTGGAATTTTTGAGTGTGTTGGGCACTCCGGAGTTGGGCCAAATTCAGCAGAAGATCCTCCGGCGATACCGTATGGATGACTTCCTTGTCGAAGCGGCCGGTTTTTTTGCGCTCCTGGATAATTGGTTTCGTTGCGGTTGGAACACACCCGTGCGCAGCACAATTGTGGATCGCACTCGCAGTAGCGAGACATTCCTAAATTCCAGATCAACGGTTGGATTAAATTTTTGGTACGAAGTATGGCACATACTTGAAGGGTGAACCAGCCCAATTTGTCTTGCTTGGGTTCCAGCGATGGGAAACGATATGGAAGAACTCCCGTTTCCCCGACTGAATATTCCTGCACGAAGATGCCTAGTAAAAATCCAGTGTACTCATCGGCCAATATTTCCAGAATGCGGCCGATGTGAGGAGAGCTGGTACCGGTTTTGCAAAAAATCGCAAATCCACCTAGTTGTGCAATATCGCCACTGGCTAGCACCACCTTTTGGCACTTACGAATCACAGTATTGTTGTTGACTACAGTCGGGGAGGGAACAACGGCACTTGTCTTAGTCTCCGACCAATCTCGGAGGGCTGGTGTGTGTGTTTCGAGAGTGTATTTGCCTATCATATGACCCCGGATATTGATTTAAATTTTATAATTGTAACAGAGGGTACGCACCGGTCTTGGGCTTCGAGAAGAACTCCGTGAGACCCATCAGCTGGACAAAGACCGGATCCTTCACAAGCTGAAGGACCTCCGGACCCGCCTGGCGGACGCGAAGGTTTCCAGGATCGTTGTCAGTAATCACCCAACCACCACTGACGAGGTGGCGGACGGCATGCATGTGGCTAAATGCTTGGCCAATATCCATGCTCGGAGCTTGCCTATTCGAATGGACACTGCGGGCGCGGATGACGTAGTTGTAGGACTCGAAAGTTTCGGTTGCACACAGCACGGCCGGCCCAAACTTGCGTATGTGTCTCAAAATATGAAGGAGAATGTGGAATTTCGGTTTGTTGAACCACTGAGTGTTCCATAATGCTGTGGCAGCGAGGAAGTCGTATATCGCCTTTTCAAGACGTTCCTAGCAAGTCAAAGATGTCAGTAGATATCTGGAACATTTGAGAGATTTTGCCAACCAGGTACGCCGATAAGTCTACAATTTCGGGTTGAAATATCATAGGAGCGAGACGGCAAAGAGCAAGCCATGCCTCATAGGCCTTTTCAGGGATTATACCATATAATACGGCTGGCGCGATCTGCAGAATTAAGCGGAAATCACGTCCGGTCAACGAACCAGCATATTGAACAAGAGTATTCCCGCGCGCTCTCGCCAGGCCTAGGGCCGACGTATCAAAGCTGTTGATTCTTGCCTTGAGCATTTCCTTCCCATCTTTATCTTGCCGGGACACTGCATCCCGCCAGAAATACTTCACAAATCCGAGCAGGACTACATGCAAAATCTCGACAGGCGAGTCACTGTTGGGATCGAAGTCTGATGTGTAACAGTTAGTTAATTCAACGAAACCGTCTGGCTAAAAACCGTACCATCCATTCGAAGGGCAGGACTGAATAAGAGTTCGTCTGCGGGCCTCGTGTCCCGAAGTTCTTTAAGGACTTTAACGAGATAAGTATTCCCGTGAACACTGGGATCTGTTCTCTGCTGCTCTTTGATCGTTGCGCACGCATCTTTTAGTTGGTCTGCAAAGTGTTGGAAATATTTATCCTTCACTCCCGACTCCGTGGCCTCAGTAGCCGCCGTCGATGGCGCCCCACGTAAATAGCGCAGCAGCTGCTCGTGAAGCTTTTCAAGTGTGTCTTCCTTTGAGCGGGGGGTTGATGTCTACAAATAACGAATAAGCCCTCGACACATCCTGAAATAAATCCACAACCTTTAGAAAATCACGGACTCGTTCCTGATCACCTGTGTCGCCTGCAGAACGATTTTTGCTGTCTGCGCCTCGGACATGGCAAACCCTACAAAAGCACTTTCCAGATAACCCAATGTGCGACGCAAATTCACTTTGCATTGGATTGTCACCTAGCATTGCGATTATCCAAGGGATGAGTAACACCATTTCCTCGAGTTGGCAATCATATGCTTCAATCCCTGTTTTTTGCGCCGACCTACAATAAATTAACAGTGAGAAGAGTTTGCGACAGGTACGGAACAAAATATTACTTGAGTGCCTCGACGACAGCTTCAAACATTTCTAGTGGATGAGCTAAGTTCGAAGTTGCGAGGAATATCACATTATACAAAAGATGTGCTTTCTTCGAGTCAAGACCGGCCAGCGACATGAGAATGGAGTTATGCTTGTTCCACTTTTTGGATATATTACCGGATGTGTCGTCGCAATACACCCAAACTGGAACCGAATGAATCCGTTTCCCACCGGCGACTGCACGAAGGGGGTTTGGAGCGCGGATGTCACAAGGTGTGATATCCAGCTTATCAAGGGACCAGTTTTCGCCCGAACTGACATAACCTATATGAGTCGTCGATGAGAGAAATGAAACTGTCGGCGTAAACGCTCGTACCGACAATCTTCGATGGATTCTTCAATCCGTGGAACTTATGGACGGGTTCCAGGTCGGGAAAGGAAGCGAAGAAATTACTGAGTGGGATGTCTTCGCATTCATGCCGATTGTCAATGAGGAGACAATCTTCAGTCGGATGCGAGTAGAGGCGCTGAACCTTGGCCCAGATTTTATTGTCTCGAATAAACCAACGAGAAGGTAGGACGGCGGCCCATTCCTGCGAAGAAAATTCTCCTTCAGATGCTATATGCACAAGCGCAGGCTCGTTGACAAAGAAATCCTGTTGGCCGAGTCGAACCATTGGACCTGATAGATCAGGCGAGACGTCGCGATGCCATTTCTCAGCTTGCGATGCCTGTCGGAGAAGCTCGCCAGAATCTTCACTCAACACTTGGATGAAGGGTCGAACAAGTGGATTGGCAAACTCCTGTCAGAAATGTCTCGTTAAAATGCTGGTGACAATAGTGGCGAAGACGTGAGAAATACAAGACGTACATGTGCCAGTATCTTTTCCAAATCAAGGACGGCAAATGTGTTGCCGAGACGCCCCTCGACAGATGTCACGTTAGCACCGCACAAGTCCAAGATTTGAGTTCGATGTCTTTTCACTGTGCGGATATGCGGTAGGTTTTCAGCGCCACATTTGGAGGCAAACCAGCGGGTAGCCTCCAATTCTGACTCTGAAAACACAGACCGAGGAAAAGCGGTCATGATATCAAGCAAGGCCTCCTGAATCACATTCAGTTTACATCGCAGAAATAAATATGTGAGCACCATACCTCACGATTTGACCACGGCCACCAATCAGCATCATTTGTGACGCGCCCAGAAAGATCCTCCTCCTCAACGATAGCGCCAGAATTATCCCCTTGCCCAACAAATACATCCCCTTCTTTTGGCTCCGCCCCAAAACCAGAATCAAATGGATCGTCCTCGGGAAGACTCTCCGTATCGTCATCTGAATCACCATTTATTAACAGTGGTACCTCGTCGGAATCGCCATCTGGTAACAGTCGCTCATTACCCCATCCATCATTAGTATCGCGATCCTCTTCAATGTCACCTGCATCTGTCTGCGGCCTGCGAATCATATCGGGGCCCCATGTTTGGTCCCAATCATCATAAATGAACTCATCACTATCATCCGCCAACTGAGGTCCTGGAACTGTCCGAAATACAGGGAAATTTTCGGCCACAGGTGAAGCAGGACGAGAGGAATTTTGCTCGGCGGGACTCGACATGTGGAAGGGACTTGAGCCGGGGGCTGCACTGAGCTCGCGGACACGGTAGGTGTGATCGGAAGACGATTCATGCCGGCAAGCTTGACTCTCATACATCCAGGCTCCATTGGGGCAGACGAGGCAAAGATATTGGTTGTTCCGCTCAAGGAACGCTGGGCACACAAGCATCGATGTCAATGATATTATTCACGACGTGCTAATCTATCTGCGCACATTTGGGACGGAGAATGGACATGAGGTGGATATAGTTGGTGAAGAAACTAGTACTGTCTGTGTTAAGATGGAGACTTCGGGCACAATTGAAGATAGGAGGAGAGCGAGAGGAGAAGAGGTCAATATGCGAATGATGGGATCATAATTAGATGACAGCGGCTCGACCGTTTTGGGCCGCATCACTGATTCACAAGACCTCCACAGAATCATCCGCTGGAATCCACCGGTTTGCCGATCTGCGGAATTCTAGTGGAAAGAAAAAAAATCCCACAGATCCGACCTCTGCATTCCAGTGATTTCGTGTTCCACTGGTCTCCAGTGACGGTCTGGTTGGCAGTGTATGTGGACGGTGTCCTTGCAGCGTCCACACACCCCTGCAGACCCAGTGTCTGCCGGGAGTCGGCACATGTCCAACCAATTCTGCGGATCCGGCGTCCGCACAGCATGTAACCCATGATCTGCCAAGGTCTACACATGTCCACAAGGCTGTGCAGATGGGCTGGCTGAACGCAGTGAATCTTCTCCTCATTACTAAGCAAGTACAGTGGCTTATATACTACTAGCTACAATGATGAGTCATCCTGCTTATGAAATCCATCCCTTGAAACACAATTTAAGTTGTCAGTTGCTAAGTGACCCTAGTTTTGCATTGCAATTTAGCTCGTCACTGTTGCCTTGTTGTCAAGCAATTTATCTCCACGCTGTGCATGATTAATTAAATTTGCTGTGCTATTTAGTAAGCGGCTGTGCAATCCTGTGTGTAATTAATTAAGTAGGCTGTGCTTGATTAATTAACCATGCTGTGCGGTATGGTGAGTTACTGTGCAATCCTGTGCATAGTTAACCAATGTGTAAGAGCATATGACTAATCTGGTGTCTGCTGCATCTTGTAGTGTGAAATGCGAATTTTGCCTGTTCATGATGATTTGTAAAGTAGTACTAGTCTGACTGTGAAGATAGATATCATCGAATTGTCCTCAATTTCTTAGAGGCAAAGTGTGGGTCATAAATCGATTCTGACTCTAACACTTTTGAGTCATGACAATTATCAGGAGACACCTTGACTGTATGCATTGTTAGATTTATACATTGCCAGGATTTCAATTATTTCTCATCACAATCACATGATGTGTGACACATACAAAGATATACTATTCGTTAATTCTTCTGTACTCTATTGTATTGATATTCCACTCTACTTCTTGCTGAAGAAAGCCTCCAATGGCTTCTGAATCCTGAACCCCTTTGAACAGACCACCTCAGACCTTCCAAAGCTGCAGAACAAGATACATCACATCTCCCTGTGTCGTCAAGAATGCCTCCAGTTTCTGAATGAGAGTGATCCCCTCTGTTGTCATCAGCTGGATTCCCTCATGTGCATCATCCTCCTCCTCATCATCATCCTGGATCTCTATAATCTCCCTATGTTCTATGGCCATGTCGTACTTGACCTTCTTGATAACCTCCTCGTCTGTTGGCATCGCTTCTTGCTTGTCCTCCACAACTTCGTCTTGTGGATCCAGGACATTGTCCAGGGATGGGAGCACCCCATGAATCCTTCTACACTCCTTCAGATCTGCGAGGTTCCTTGTCAGGATCTGTTTGGCAGTTTGGAACTCAGGAGTCGCTGCAGGTAGAGCAAGTGATGCAGTGGCAAAACTTTCGACTTCTTGCAGTGCAAGGATGTCGTCGCTTTCGGCATTCATTACGGCAATCAATACCTGTCGCCAATGACTGGCCACATAGGAATCACTAAGTTTCTTCCTCAGCTTTGCCTCAACACTGGGGTATGTGTATTTATTTATTAATATTGTTGCAAACTCCTGAACACTTTCCCAAGCCTCGGCACGCATGGTGAGTGACTCGGATGGAGGGGAAGGGACCTCGGCGGGATTCTCAGGTGGAAAGATACCGGTATGCCGCCAGCAGTTCACAATGGTTTGATCCACGACCTTTTTCCAAGCATTGCATACTATTGTCATGGCCTCCAACAAATTCAAGTTGAAGATGTCCTCCTCGCCCACTTCATCTGGATCCAGCGTGTGGATTCACATGGCACTCTGTGGTAATGTGCCTTAAAGCAGTGAATGATCCTGGCATCAAGTGGTTGGACAAAGGACATCATGTTGGGCTTGAAGAACTCCAAATCCACGTTGTTGGTTCGCATGCAATGCCGTGCCTGGAAAAGTTGTCCAAGGTGAGGATAACCTTCTGTCCCTTGCTCTTCATCTTCTGGTCAAACATCCTAACTTATTTGTCAAAAAACTCGCTGGTCATCCAGGCCTTTTCATTGTTATGATAATAAAAGCCCAATGACTTGGGAGTTTTTTTTTCTTGAAGCAGCGTGGTTTCACAGATTTTCCAATGTAGAAGACCACCATGTGTTTGCTGCCATCTGAGTTCATGGCAAAGGTTATTGTGATGCGGAACTTGTTCTGCTTCTTGCCACTCATCAGACCTAAGGCAAGCCCACATTCTGGAACAGTGAAGATGACAAGGCCAGATGCATCGAGGTTCCAGTGGTCGTGAGGGGCATACGGCTTCAGAACTCCATGGAGGTGAAGGCATTCTTGATGAACAGCGGCAAGATCAACAGATCCAGCTTTTCCGTGACGGCGGATCTCGTGTACTGTAGAGTTTTGTTCAATTTGTATGTCATGGGTCACAGAGCCCATAATTTACGAAAAAATTTGTCATGGGTCACCGAGGGGATTAGCGAATGTGGAAAAGAAGTCATAAAATCGGCAAAAAATCGCCCCAAATCCCAATTTTTTTTGCACACCATGCGCGATTTACTTCCGAAGTATGCCGCACTTTTTGCACTCCCCCGAAATGCCGAGTTTGATGCTGTTAGGTCTAAATTGGCACAAATAGAGGCGGATCAGAGCCTTTAGCACCGGTAAGTGCCGAAAGTCAAAAAATAAAGGACACAGGTACCCAGTTTCAGACTCATGCAACTTATGCAAGAGGGTGCATCATAAACCACTTTTCGAGAAGGACTTGGGGATTCATGATTTTTTTTTGCTGTCACAGCTGGCGGGGCAGATTTATGAAAAGTGAAGTTCGAAAGTGCCGGTCACAGGTCACAGCTGTGGAGAATTGATCGAAACTCTACAGTATCTGGTAAGCCTTGCAGAACGACCAAACCCAGCCTTCCCCCTTCAAGCGCTCCTCCTCTGGTACATCCATCCACTCCTCATTCTTCGTTGTTTCTCCATCAATATCGCCCCTGTCACTATCTCACCCCGACTCTGGATCTTCTGGTACCACTCAACAACAACATGCTCGATATCGGGATGCTTGTTGATGTACGTGTAGACAGTGAACCAATCTCCAAGAGTCAAATGGGGACATGACATTTGCTTCGGTGGGAGCGCAGAGGTGGCATGGGAAGCCTTTTAGTCATTGGACCTTTGTTTGTTTGTTCATATGGATTGCCTGGCTTTTCACGGACTTTTCATTTTCTTTTGGGACCGGTCATGATGGAAGCAGGAGAAAGAGTCAAGACAGGTGTATTATACATAATAAAAGTTTAATTGACTGAATAACAGCCAATCCAGTTGCTCCAAAATGGGTGCTTAGTCCAAAAATAGCGCCCCCCCACAGCTAAAATAGGGATGTGACAATGCATAAATGGCCTTCAGAGTGTATGCATTATGCATTATGCATTTCCAGCCATTTTCACTGCTCCCCGAGCCCATTCCATGGGAATTGTATGCATTGGTAGATTTATGCATCTTTACATCATGCATTGTGAGATAGTAAACTGTACTGACACTTTTTCAGCCTTAGGCCACCAAGACAGACAGGAACCGAGAGTTTGAGCCATCTTTTATTTACAACTCAGACTGGATGAAGAATTATTCCTGTCTAACTTTCAGATCCCAAATGTTTCATTTTTGATTCATAAAAATGTTTCAAAGTGCTGTGCACTTTAGAAACTCTTCCTGAACCTGTGAAATTATAAAAAAAGTGTTATGTAAGCATCCTTCAAAGCTTTTTTTTGACAAGAAAAGACATGTGGAACCCCGCAATTTATGACAAAAAAACATCGTATATTTGAAATAAAAGTTTGCCGGGACAATATGGCATGGAAGAGGTTGCTATTCTCATGTCAATGGGAATTACAGAGTGGTGGTTGACGCCTTTTGTTGCCTCCCAGGTTTGGGGGAGCCAGAACCATTGAACACCAAGAATGCTGAGATGTAGACTTCACCTATGATTCAGAGTCAGAACAACCAATCTCAATTTTTGAACAGCTATGGTGAAGGTTTTGGATCCTCAATATATTTATGTTCAATCAAGGCCTACAAAACAGACTTGAAGGAGGGAAGGAGGGACTGAAATTAGAAAGAATTATGCGGCAGTCCGTAAGAGTGCAAGTTGAGAGAATTGATCAAATTTATTATAAATGCAGCACAAATATGTACAGTGGTCTCTCAGTGGGATCCCGTTTGTGCGCAGTGTCTGTATTTTTTTTTGGTAGCTATCACTCTGTCTTTAGAATGTACCCTTTGTGGTACTTGCTTCCCCAAAATGGAATCTACTGTCAGTCTTATCTTATCTTGGCAAACCTTTACAAGCCTATGTATCGGAGCAGGCTGGATGTACTCCTCACACCTCGTTGTCAACTGTCCCGAACTGGACTTGGGATGCCGGAGATGCCATAGTTTAAGCACCGTCAGCTCGGACACTGGCATTCAACATCTGTGATAATACAATCCCCCGTCATCCCTTCTACACCCCCGATTCTCCCGATTCCACATCCATCATTCCACTCCTGAGAACAAATGCACCGAGGATTAATATAATAATATTTGAACAAAAAAGTCCGGGCTCTGAACAATTTCTTTCCCTGCTCTGGTTAGTTTACATTTTACAGTTTAAAATTACCCGTAAGTTTGTCTACTTTGACCTGTTCACTGCATGATAAGAAGGAGAATTTGGCATCTGGCTCCAGTGATACTTGAAAGGAAATGAGGTGGAGAACAACTGAAGGAACCCAGATAATACATAGTCAAAGCCAGGCCAAAGCCACAGCTTTCAGGCCAAAGCCGGAACATCAATTATCTCATCTCTTAAAAGTATCGAACCGGGATAAAGCCATGGCTACACTTCAACTCCTGCATCGCTTATATGCTCCCATAGCCACAAAGTAGAAAGCCAAGCGAACCAACCACACGGCATGACAAACGAAGTTTATGACCACGTAAGCGAACTTTGCCAAATCTATAATAAGTAAACGAAGTAGCAGGCGACCTCTATCAAACCAGAGCAATGATAATCCCATGGCTAGTCAAAGTTTTGAGGCTTATGACTGTACAAAAAAATGGTTAGGAAGTGCTGATAAAGAAGTGACACACCCTCACTTCAAGACTCTGAACTAGCCTTTGCATGATCCTTCCTCCTCACTGTGGTCCGACAGATCTATCTCGAGCTACCTTGCCGTTTATAAACATTTATAAACGGTTAAACCGTTTATTTGCCGTTTAGTTTACGGACCTCTGAGTCTGTAAATAGTAAACAAACGTTTACTAAATGGTTTTAAACGGTTCTTTGGCCAGCGTACAAGGAACAGTGTTGGATACATTTACTGGCCGTGATTCCTTCCTTTAAATGCTTCTCACTTCCACCCTGAAGTTTCAATGCGGTAAATTTTATTTGCTCAACCGCTTTCATTGACCTGTGGGTTTCCACCACTGATGTTTGGGTTGCTTTGATTGAATTTAGGCGCAAGGTCTAATTTGCGCTACCTTCAAGGTCCTGCGTGGTTCAAGGAATATTCTAATTAATAACCGTTTTTAAACATTTACAAACGTTTATAAAATGTTTAGCAACCGTTTCCGTTTTGTTTACAGGAATCCGTAAACGAAAACTAAACGGTTGGAGCCTTAGCACTGCGAATACAGAAGTTTGCATTGACAAAAGGATCATAATAGATCTACTGTGGGATTGAGGCTTGTGAACCAACGAAGGTTGTAACTGCGGGTTATGCTCTTCAAGATTTAAGCGGTCTCATTTTTTCCCTGGGCTATTACAGTTCGAGACAGTTCGAGACGCGACGCAGACGGCGGAGATCGGGCCGGCACACGTGCACATTTTAAACTCCGCTCGGTATCGGTGATCAGTATCAGTATCGAGCCATATTTGGCAGTCGTAGGACTCTCATCTCCGCGGCATCATTGCCATCAGGCAACCATCAAGCAGCTTGATTATTAACAGCTTCTCCGATATACGACAGCTCTCCAGCACTGAACGTCCTCCACCATGGCCGATCCTCTCAGCATCGTCTTGGGCATTCTGCAGCTCATGCCCGCAGCTAAGTCAACTATCGCGATGATCACAGATGTCGTCAATGCACCAAAAGAACAGCGTAGCCTCTTTGCAGAAGTCGTAAACCTCGAGCCGTTGCTTAGGGACCTCCAAGCTCGTTTGGAGGGCAATCCATCAGCCAACGGAATACAGCGCCTCCACATCCCGTTAGATCAATTCAAGGAGACGATGGAGCGTGTAATAGATAAGCTGCGCACCGCCAGTAAATCGGGGTCCAAGATCCCGAAGGCACTGAGCTGGACAATGTGGAACAAGAAAGAGGCGGAAGGCGATCTTGAAAAGATAGAGAGATTCAAAGCATTGCTCAATACCTGGCTGGTGTTGGACATTTGGTATGTATTCATTACTAGACAATCTGGTCATTTACTTTATTACCATTACTAGGGATGCTGGCCAGCAGCAACAAAGAACTCAGGAACGTGAGTGAACTCAGTGCAGCAACAGGAAGTTTATAAATTGGAGATGACTCACATCTGAGCAGGCGCAGAAATGGCAGAAGAACGCAAGTCAATTATTGAATGGATCTCGCTGCTGAATTTCTTTCAGCGGCATGATGATATATCACGTGCTCGACAAGAAGGAACGGGCCTATGGTTATTGGAGGAGGCTAAATTCAAAAACTGGGTCTCTGAAGGCGGGGCAAATTTCTGGTGCTATGGAATGCGTGTGTAACTCTTTTAGCTCTATTTTTCTCATGTTGACTGAACTACAGCTGGGGCCGGGAAAACAGTGCTTTTGTGAGTACTTCTTATGGCTGATGATATTTATTCAACCTGCAATAGATCGGCCGTTGTCGATTACCTTCGGGAGAAATCCATGAGGCCGAATGTCGGCGTTGCCTGCGTGTACCTGAACCACAAGGAGACAGATGTGCAATCCCCCGAAAATATTCTGGCAGGCCTCTGGCAGCAGCTCATATTTGGAAGGCCTATTCTCCCTGGGTCTCCAGCACACACACTTTATCAAAAGCATCTTGAAAGGGGAACACAACCCTCAGTTGATGAGATGCATGCAATTCTTTCCTCTGCAGTGGGAGATTACTCCGAGGTGTATTTTGTCATTGATGCCCTTGATGAATATCCGGAGGCCAAGCGGCATGTGGTGCTGAAACATCTGGCAGCACTCAAGCCTAACATCAATTTTCTCTTCACTTCACGGCCCCACATCACTCCGGAGATGTTCTTTCCAAATACACCAGCTCTCGAAATCCGGGCAACAGAGGAGGATATCTGCCGATATCTTGATGCACAGATACAGAACTCCTTTCGGTTGTCAAAACATGTTCAATCCCATCCAGAGCTATGCCAGGAAATTGAGGACCAAATTATCGGCAATGTTGATGGAATGTAAGGGCTTGTGTTTATTCACGAACAGATGTTCTCGCTGACTTGCTGTCAAGGTTCCTACTTGCTAAACTCCACATCGACTCTCTCACAACAAGAAACACCATCAAAGCTGTTCGTGAAGCTCTAAAAAGTCTACCAACAGATTTGGAGGATACTTATAATGAAGCAATGGATCGAATTGAAGCTCAAAGTCAAGATGACAGAAACATTGCCAAAAGAGTTCTCATCTGGATTGCAAATGCCAAGAGGCCGCTCTCTGTTACAGAACTCTGCGAAGCCATTGCTATTGAGCCAGGCACAAAAACATTTGATCGAGATGGTCTTCTTGACCCGGATATATTCCTTTCTGTCTGTGCTGGACTGGTTGTTATCAACCTTGCAGATGGTAGTGTTCGATTCATCCACTATACCACTCAAGATTATATGGATTGTGTGCAAGCCAGTAAATTCCCTTCTGCACAGACAGAAATCACCCATGGATGTCTCACATACCTCTTGTACAATGACTTCCTGCAGCTGCCATCTTCATCCAACAAGCTGCATGCATTGGTGCAGGAACATGCACTACTGGATTATTCATTCCGCTATTGTCTGGTTCATTCTGCGGGGCAGCCTGAGCTCATACTCCGGGATATGATCCTTGCATTTTTAGCCCATGCCTCCACATGGCTCTACAAATTCTGGCCATTGATTAGAAACAAGCAGTACACTCCTTCCTCCTGGGACATATACAACGATGATGTCAAGACCTCCATAGACCTTTTCTTTTCTGCACTGTTCAACTTGCAGGAAACAGCCAAATATCTTTTGGCCCATGATACATCCATCCGGGACCAACACAAGGAGCAGTCGCTCATTGGTGCTACACAATCTGGTAGCTTGGGAATGGTTCAGCTCCTCATCAGTCATGGTTGTACTGACCTTGACAGATCAATGACTTCTGTCTGGTGGCATTCTAGGTATGCGCCACTCTTTGGGATAAAGTTAGACTCTTACGATGAGGTCCACAGTATCGTTATCCTTCCCAGAGGTGAGTTTCCGTGTTATCTTCTTCGTCTTTCCTCAATTGCTATTTCAGGGATTTGTGCCACTTTCCCTTGCACCTTCTGGAACTTAAGTTCGTTGCGAAATGGACTTCAGTTTGGTCAAAACTTAAGTATTCCATTGGTATTCCATTAATTAAAAATCAGCTTTGACACAGAACTGAAGTCTCACAGTAGAAATTAAGTTCTGCACGAACTTCAGTCCTCTTGTGGCTCAAGTAGTAGATTCTCTTATACAATCTTAAGTTCATCACCAGAACTTGAGTAATGGAAAAAACTCAAGACCTGATGGAACTCAAGTTCGGGATGACCCCCATGATATGTAGGATATAGGCAGGACCGAGTAGGTACAGAATACTTGACAGAACTTAAGATCTGCCTAAACTCAAGTTGCAAAAACGGTCTGACCACCTAGAACTTAAGGAAAGCTAATTAAGTATTTGTACGTATGCACCGCCGTTTGCTATGTACCGCCGCGACACTCGAGGGCTTCTCATTCGTGCAGCCATTCAGTCACGGCGAGAAAACGCGCAAGATGATGTTGTACGCGGCCCGCCAAAGACGTGAGGGCACCAAGCGGCGAGCGCGAAGCCGTTCTTCGCCGGCAGAACTACGCAGTAGCGATACCGCACGGAATAGCGATATCCGCGCGACGTCCGCGAAGCAATGCACCTGCACGAACTCGAGCCCAAAGTCGAAAACGAGGCGGCGGCCCCACGCGTAATGACAACTTGGATGATAACGCCGGTGCCCAATCGTAATTTAGGACCGGGACCGACGAGAATTTTAGGCTAGGGCCGCCAGGCTAGTAGATGGACACCGTTTGCTGCTGAGTCAGGTACGAGGATTTCCCCAGGCCATGACTTTCAGCTTTCAGGTCCAGAAGGTCAGTATATTTTCATACTTGAGGTCTTGAGAATTTTCAAATCCATACTTGAGGTCCTGAGACGTGGTGGCGAGGAGGAGAGCTTCGGGTACTTCCGGGCCGTCCCGCTCGCTCAGGCCAGGCTCGCCACTGCGGCAACGCTCTTCTCTCCTGCTTTGGGTAAGTACCTTTGTAGTCAACCAATATCTTAATGTCTACTCACAGTACACAGCACCCTGTCTTTTTTCCGCGCTGTCGACCTACCGTTCTCCTTCTGCCAATCGGGAGCCGTCCACCGGTATACTCGTCGCCTTTCATGTCCACTCGCCTCTCCTTTCTTTATATCATCCACCCTTCCATCCTTCCGCACCCCCGTCCTCGCATGGTCGCATCCCTCCTTCCCGCTATCCATCCACCCTTGCCTTATCTTCCCTTCCCTTGCGTCGATGGTGACATTGGCCATTTTTGCCCGCCCGGCTTGCCTGCCTCCTACTCCTTCCTCGTTATCCGTTTCTTTCTCGCCGCGTCCCCCTCGCTCGTCGAGTCCCTTCGTCGCCTCGTCACTTCTCCCACCCTCCCTTCGCTTCTCGCGTCCGCTCCCTTCTCCTCCCCTCCATGGCGTCCCCGTCCATTCTTACCACCTTTCCGCTCGTCGTGCTTCCTTCGTAACATGTCGTGCTTTTCTTCCTTTCCCTTCTGCCCTTTCTCTCCTTCCTGCGACAGCCGAGTCGCGTCGTCGCCCGCGTCCGCCACCTCGTATCTCCTCCCCTCTGTCCCCACATCCCCGTCCTTTTTCGCCCCCTTTCCCCTGCCTTTTTCGTTCCACACGTCTGTGAATGGGTACGCGGGGCACGGCAGCCGGTCGCAGCCTGCGCTCCCCCGCGGAAGTCAAGCATGTCTCCGGAGCACATAGTTGGCGTATGCGCCAAACGGGGTGCGCGCGCAGCAAATCACAGCGTCATTGTGCGGGATGCGGGGAGCAGTCGGTCGGCTGCGGCGCCTGTCTTTTCTGCTAGGCCGTCCTCCTCCTTCAATCGTGAGCGCAGGTCCACGCGCGAGCGCATTTCTGGCGCGCACTGGTGAAACTTCGGGCGTTGATAAACCAATGGCCCCTTGAATTAGTAATCTAATGTCCGCACTACATACCTATTTCATGAATCCTGTGCTATTTTTTTCTGCTTGAAGAGCTTCGGAACCACGGACTTGACTTTGCTTGCTGACGGTCAGAGAATTAGTGTAGGGTGCCGAATCACGCCGGCCGAAAGCTGCCGCCTTCAAATTACCCGATTTAGATTGTGATTTAGACGCGGAATTTAAACAAAAACAAGCATCGGAGAGTGGGTTTCGCACATTCCGGTGCTAGTCAGCCACTTTCTATTTTCATTCCTCCCACTCTTTACGCTGTTGTATATATACTGCTTTAGACGGCCACCTATTAGACGCTCTGAGACTATTTTTGGTGCTTGTCGTAAGGTCAAGTGATGATTGTAACAGCTTCTCCGGCGTGCAGCCGCGCTCGACAGCTTTGCAGCGCATAACGTCCTTGCCTTCATCCACTATGGCCGATCCCCTCAGCATCGTCGCGAGCATCCTCCAGCTCATTACTGCCGCCAAAGCGAGCATTGACATGGTCCGCGATATCGGCAATGCGCCCAAGGAACAGCGCAATCTCTTCGCGGAAGTCGGAAACCTCGAGCCGTTGTTGAAGAGCTTTGGAGGCCGCTTGCAGGCTAATCCATCGGTCCATGGAATGCTAGGCCTCAAGGATCCCTTGTCTCAATTCAAGGATACAATGGAACATGTGATGGCTAAGCTGCGATCGGCCAATAAACCAGGGTCCAAAATTCCGAAAGTCCTGAGCTGGACATTGTGGAATAAGAAGGAGGCGGAAGAGGATCTCGTCAAGATGGAAAGATTCAAAGCACTGCTCAATATGTGGCTGGTGCTGGACATTTGGTGTGTATATATCTCCCCAAGGAAATGAAAACAAGCATTTATTAGATATTAGGGATGCTGGCCAGCAGCAACAAAAAAATCATGAACGTGGGTGAACTCGGTGCAACAAGTTTATAAATTGGAGATGACTTACATGTGAGCAGGCGCAGAAACTGAGCACACGGCAGAAGAACGCAAGAAGATTATTGAATGGATCTCGCTGCTGAACTTCTTTCAGCGGCACAATGATATATTGTGCGCTCGACAGGAAGGAACGGGCCTATGGTTATTGGAGGAGGCTAAATTCAAAGACTGGGTCTCTCAAGCCGGGGCAATTTTCTGGTGCTATGGAATGCGTGTGTAACGGTTTTAGCTCTATTTTTCTCATGTTGATTGAACTACAGCCGGGGCCGGGAAAACGGTGCTTTCGTGAGTAATTCTATATGGCCGAGGATATTTATTCAACCCATGTTAGATCAGCCATTGTCGATTATCTTCGGGAGAAATTCCCGAGCCCCAATGTCGGGGTTGCCTGCGCGTACCTGAACCACAAGGAGACAGATATGCAATCACCCGAAAATATTGTGGCAGGCCTCTGGCAGCAGCTCATATTTGGAAGGCCTATTATCCCTGGGTCTCCAGCACACATGCTTTATCAGAAGCATCTTGAAAGGCGAACACGACCCTCAGTTGATGAGATGCATGCAATTCTTTCCTCTGCAGTCGCAGATTTCTCCAAGGTGTATTTAGTCATTGATGCCCTCGATGAATATCCAGAGACCAAGCGACATATGCTGGTGAAACACCTGGCAGCACTCAAGCCTCACACCAATTTACTCTTTACTTCACGGCCCCATATCACTCCGGAGATGTTCTTTCCAAATACACCAGCTCTCGAGATCCGGGCAACAGAGGAGGATATCCGCCGATATCTTGATGCACAAATACAGAACTCATTTCGGCTATCAAAACATGTTCAATCCCGTCCTGAGCTACATCAGGAAATTGAGGACCAAATTATCAGCAATGTTGATGGAATGTAAGTGCTGGTGTTTATCTGTTTATAAATGTTCTGACTCCACAAACAAGGTTCCTGCTTGCCAAGCTCCACATTGATTCTCTCATAATAAAAAACACTGTCAAAGCTGTTCGGGAAGCTCTAAAAAGTCTGCCAACAGATTTGGAGCATACCTATAATGAAGCAATGGATCGGATTGAAGCTCAAGGTCAAGATGACAGAAACATTGCCAAAAGAGTTCTGGTCTGGATTGCAAATGCCAAGAGGCCGCTGTCTGTTGCAGAACTCCAGGAAGCCATTGCTATTGAGCCAGGCACAAAAACACTTGATCGAGATGGTCTTCTTGACCTTGAGATTATCCTGTCTGTCTGTGTTGGCCTGGTTGTTATCAACCGTGCAGATGGCAGTGTTCGATTCATCCACTATACCACTCAAGATTATATGGACAGTGTGCAAACCAGCAAGTTCTCACTCGCACAGACAGAACTTGCACAAGGATGCCTCACATACCTCCTGTATGATGACTTCCTGCAGCTGCGGGATTTAGACCACAAGTTGGATGCATTGGTGCAAGAACATGCACTACTGGATTATTCATTCCGCTATTGTCTGGTTCATTCTGCAGGGAAGCCTGAACTGATGCTCCAGGATATGATCCTGGCATTCCTAGCCCACACCTCCAGATGGCTCCACAAATTCTGGCCATTTATTCAAAACAAGCAGTTCACTCCTTCCCCTTGGACCATTTACTCCGATGATGTGAAGACCCTCTTCATTGCTGCACTGTTCAACTTGCAGGAAACAGGAAAATATGTTTTGGCCCATGATACATCCATCCTTGACCAACACAAGGAGGAGTCGCTCCTTGGTGCTGCACAGTCTGGTAGCTTGGGAATGGTCCAGCTCCTCATCAGTCAAGGTGCCAATGTAAATGCAAAGGTTGGATTCCATGAGAATGCATTGCAGGCAGCATCACTAGAAGGACATGAAGCAATTGTCCAGCTGCTCCTCAATGGGGGTGCTGATGTGAATGCAGAGGGTGGGGCATATGGAAATGCATTGCAGGCAGCATCATTGCATGGACATGAAGCAGTTGTCCAGCTGCTCCTCAATAGGGATGCTGATGTGAATGCACAGGGTGGGTATTACGGGAATGCATTGCAGGCAGCATCAAAACAGGGACATGAAGTGGCTGTCGAGCTTCTCCTCAATAGGGGTGCTGAGGTGAATGCACAGGGTGGATATTATGGGAATGCATTGCAGGCAGCATCAAGGAATGGAAATGAAGCAGTTGTCCAGCTATTCCTCGATAGGGGTGCTGATGTGAATGCACAGGGTGGGAAATATGGGACTGCATTGCAGGCTGCCTCATACAATGGACATGAAGCAATTGTTCAGCTGCTCCTCAATAAGGGTGCTGATGTGAATGCACAGGATGGGCACTTTGGGAATGCATTGCAGGCAGTATCATGGCAGGGACATGAAGCACTTGTCCAGCTGCTCCTTGATAGGGGTGCTGAGGTGAATGCACAGGGTGGATATTATGGGAATGCATTACAGGCAGCATCAAGGAAGGGAAATGAAGCAGTTGCCCAGCTGCTCCTTGATAGGGGTGCTGATGTGAATGCACAGGGTGGGGAATATGGGACTGCAGTGCAGGCAGCATCATCAAATGGACATGAAGCAGTTGTCCAGCTGCTCCTTGATACAGGTGCTGATGTGAATGCACAGGTTGGGGAATATGGGGCTGCATTGCAGGCAGCATCATCCAATGGACATGAAGCAGTTGTTCAGCTGCTACTCAGTAGGGGTGCTGATGTGAACACTGTGGGTGGGGAATTTGGGTCTGCATTGCAGGCAGCATCAAGGTATAGATATGAGGAAATCATCCAGCTGCTACTTGTGAATGGTGCTTTGCCCAATGAAGACTTTGAAAGGGATGAAGAGGAAGAAGAAGAGTAGTCTATCATCCATATGTAGTTTGAAATACTCAAATACC
The DNA here is from genome assembly GCA_029282285.1 of Mycena rebaudengoi. NCBI lineage: Eukaryota > Fungi > Basidiomycota > Agaricomycetes > Agaricales > Mycenaceae > Mycena > Mycena rebaudengoi. The sequence goes on along the minus strand of JARJCX010000016.1, from coordinate 237,631 downwards.
TGGAATTTTGATGAGCCATGGATACTGACATAAGATATATAGGATACACTTTTTCAGCTTTGGCCTGGAGCCACCAAGATAGAGCTGCTTCTTTTTTTAAAAAGGGTAAGACTAGATGAAATGGCACCCCTATCTTTCAGATCCCAAATGAACCTGATTTTTGGCTCAAAAAATGTAGCCAAGGAGTGTTGTACTTCTAGAAACTCTTCCTGCACCTATGAAATCATAACAAAAGTGCTATATTTTGCCCAGAAAACTTGAAGACATGTGGAACCGGTTCCCAAGTCCAGTTATGTGGCATATATCCCTTCCACCGAATATAATAGCAGAGTTGATTCGATAGTCGCCCTTTACTTTGCCCCGTGTCACAGCTCTTGGCCAGCAGAGATCGAAATACTCGTTGGCCAGATGTGCCGTTCCCAAAGCAGGAATGCCTTAAAAGGAAACACGAGGGCGGTAAAAATCGAAAACTGTATGCGAGCACCCACCCACCACAACCACAAATATAATAAATATCACGTCACTTTTTTGCACGACGCGTCTGCCCATCCCCGCATGCGTCAGCTGGCATATTGAACTGTGGGAGTAGTCCTAGCTGCTGCTTCCTCTCCTCCAGACGTTGTGATGTTGACTGTGTTTCTGTTGGCTGCACGTATGTCTGCAGATGTGTCAGAAGTGATTTGTCCTCTGGGGAAAATGATCAAGGCAGTGGAGTGTAGCAGGAAATTGGTGTAATTGATTTTTGGTGGGTGATGGTGATACCAAAGTAAGTCTAATAAATCCTATCCCTGGTACCTAGGTATATTAGAAGTGCTGAGGAGTCTTATTCCGTTTTATTGCTTAGAACAGGATAATAACGGGGCTAGATAGCACACAAATTGCTTATTCGTGAGCTAGATAGTTATTCGTCGCCTTCTTCGTTTATTGTAGTCGGTATTCCTTGCAAGAACGGAGAGTCAGGGTGTAGGACGGGAGTAAACGGACAGCCCCGTTTATGAGCTCGTATCGTTCGAGATGGCCGGTTTGACGTTGGAAGGGCCTTCCCTCTTGCTACTGGTCTGTCTCCACCTCTACAGTCTTTCAAGGGACGCGAGGAAGTGGCAAAAACCGGGTTCAAGGGGTGTATGATTTTCTTCGTCCGTTTTAAATATAAAGACAGGACGTTGGAGAGCAAGGTGCTAGTTCCGTCGTCCATTTGCAATACTGCAGCTATTCCGTTTTTTAAGTCAATCGAGTTGTAAAGTGATATGCTCAGGCAGGAGTCTGAGGATTAAAACGGGCTGCACAGTTTGCAGGTATTCGGTTTCCTTTTATGGTTTCCTGAATGCCAGAAATGAATGGGGAAGATCAAGTGAGGGTGGAACGTAGCCCGTTAATGCTCAAGATCTTGCTTCGTTATTGTAGGGGTCGTAAACGGGAGCGTTCCGTTGTCCAAGCGTGGAGCGTACTGTAATTGAAGACTTTGGGGGTGGAGGATATAATCCGGAAGGTTTCTTGCACGATTGCTTCGAAAAGCGGAGGGAGATGGTAACAAGAGAGCCTTCTGGATGACCAGAGAACTCTATAGAATTGGGGGATGTACTATCCTCCTACTAGTGGATACTAGAGAAGTACAGGGGAGTTCCGAGATGATCTACTTCTACTAAGATCCGACTCCTTTATACCCTTTGTTCTGGCGTGGGAGCTCCGTTCTCGACTACGCACAGCCCGTGGTACCAGAGTTTTGGTCCGTTGTCGCAGAGCAACACTCCGTTCTAGTTTTAAAAGTGAATGGTTGTCATTGCGAAGTTAGTAGGATGTTTAAGTCCCCGTTTTAGGACGGTGGAGCAATTATCGCCCAATATTGCCCGTTTTAACGCGTCGAACACGCTCCCAAAGGTGAGGACAGGACTTTAGACGTGAAATCCAGAGTGAAGACGCATCCTGTCGTGTTGCGTCTGTGACATGCAAGAACGGGAATCGTATGGCGTGTTCCCGTTTCAGCGATGATCGCTCCCGCGATGGCTTGTCAGTCGTGTGTTTCGCTCCATTCTACCCAGGATCTTGCTTGACATCGTGTAGGACCGTCTGTTCTACCCATGGCCGTCAAACTGCCCCTGAGAGCGGGTTTGCGAGGACGGAACCAAGAGTTTGGGGCTGGAAACGGGCCATTCTATGGAATTGGAGGCCCGTCGTCGGAATTGGAGGCCCGTCCTTGATCCTGAATTTAAACTGCGCTGTCTTCTGTCCTTGCATAGTTTCGCTGTGTTTTTAAAGAGATGTCGCGCCTATTGTATGGTTAACACGTTCCGTCTTCGTGATATTGGGTCCGCTCGTGCTTGTACGGTTATGGTAGGGGAAACCCATTCTCGTTTGTGAATATTGTGTGATTCGGCGTCGGTTGGTGGGTTGTCCAAAGGACTAGCCCACAATGTCTTCTAGTGCTCAAATCCCGTGAAATCCGCCGTGTCATTTGACCGCGCTCCCCCCGCAAATTTTGTAAATACTGTCAATAATGATACTGGGACATACCAGGATGTGTTTGGAACTGTCAGGGGTGCTAGATTGGCTGCACCTCCGTCTGCTAGAGTGGATCAACCCCCACCAAGCACTCAGACTCCAAAAATCTCGAGACTCGACTCTTCGTTGTTGAGTGATGGATTCCTCCAATATTACTTCTGTATCATGTAACTCTCTGACCCTCAAATTCTCAATTCATGACATACTTGGATTTGCGGCTGCTGGAGTCATCGAAAGTTCGGGGCACATGGGGATGTTCACCCAATTGGAAAGCACCGTCACTGATGGATCAAGCAGCCACGCGAGATCATTTGTGTCATGATCGGGCTGATCTGAGACCTCTTGAGAGAGTTGCTTAAATTCCGCCTCAGATCACAGTCCCGATCTGGTAATTTGATGGCGGCACCACAAGCTTGCCGTGGATCTTTGCCGCCGATGCCGATGACCAAGCACTGCCCTCATTTCTAATAAGTCGTGCAGCAAGAAAATGTGGCTAGGCTGAGCATTGCAATACAACAGAAAGGGAGCAATAATTGAATTAAGAGGTATATGCATCTGTTCACATCCTTCATTTGCTGCTGGTATGCCTGCTGGTCCGTGTAATGCTGCGGCGCATACAGCTGCTCCTCATAATGCTGCTGGTGCGGGTACGCGGCCGCCCCGCCGATGTCGGCCATGAACGGTGTGACGACACCCCCGCCTGCGCTTGTCCCTGCAAGCCGCCTGCCCACCCCGTCGTCCTCGTCTTCCGCCCCATTTGCGCTCCACCGCTACATCCCCATCCCGCCTGCCTCACTCATCGGCGTCAGCCCCATGCCCCCCATCATGGGCAGCGTCACACCCCCCACGATCCACCCTGGGTCGAAGTTCCCGTCAAACTCTGCCTCGCACTTGTGCTTGGCGAAGAACGATGACGCCGCCCGCAATCGCGCCTGTCTTGCTGTTTTTGGTTATGGGTGTGGTGGAGGGCGGGGGCTGTGGCTGGCGTGGAACGTGGTTACGACGACAATGCGGGAGTGAACAGACAGCCAGAGAAGGACCATAATCGCACGCAGCGGCATGGAAGAGCACCACGATCGCGGGGCAGTGCAGGAGAGCACCTACAGAAAGTGCAATAACGCGAAAAGACAAACAAGTCGTGTCCATCCCTTTCACCTGACCCTAACCTGCCACGACGGGAATACGGCTTATACTCCTCAAAAGCGGGTCGTAGGCATCGGGGACATCGGTGTTGAACGACAATGGTGGGTGAATGCGCGTTGGCGATGTGCGGCGGGTGCGGCGAGCGACGAGATTGGTGGCAGGAAGAGAGAATGCTGGCTCATTGTTTGTGGCTGACATTGTTTGATGCGAGCGGAGCTTGAAAGTGCCGCAAATCTTGCCGCCATCAAATTACCAGATCGGGACTGTGATCTGAGGCGGAAAGTCAAGAGTGTCTTGAGAGCACCTCACAAATATTGAACTTCAAGTTGAGCGCGGAAGTTGCCGGGCCTGATGGCAGAGTTTAAATTCATTCAACTAAGCTCAATGCATGTCTTTATGAGGTGAACCTTGTAATAACATGCAACATTGAAGCTTCCCATGTTGAAGACATTTATTTACTCTGTGGGAGTCCAATTAGGACAAAAGGTAGCCCATATTTATTTTTTCCCCACCTACGGCCCGTTCAACACCCGTGACGGCCGTGCCGTTGACCGTCCCGTTACGTCAAGACCTCGTTCAACCTCACAGCGGGCCGTAAATCGACGGCCGTTGCCGCCACGGCAACGGGCGGCAGCCCTAGGGCCAAACCAGATGTCAAGATGTAGACTGAGCCTGTGCTTCAGAGTCTGCAGGGTTCACAATCGAGTTGAACACATTTAGCACAACCAATCTCAATTCTTGACAACAGTGACAAAAGTTTTGGGACCTCAAGGTGTGTTTGATCGAGGCCAGAAAAAGAGATTCAATTGGAACTGAAATTAGCAAGAAGAATACAGCTACTGTCGGCCAGTCCGTAAGAGGGCAAATTGAGAGTGATGAGTGAAGTAATCAAATTTATTACAAATGCGGCACAAATATGTCCAGAGGTCTCCAGCAGGAAGGAGATGCTGTTTGAGCTTTGTGCGGTTGGTCATAAGGCTTTGCCTATTAGCCATCTGTCTTTAGAATTTGTTTAGAGTGTACTTTTTGGGGGTACTTCCTTCCCCGAAATGGAATCTATTGTCAATCTTGTCTTAGCAGAGACTTATCTTATCTCGACAAATCTTTACGAGCCTATGTATCGGAGCAGGCTGGAGGTACTCCTCCCCCATCGTTCCTCTCTAACAGGACATAGGATGCCGGAGATGTTGTAGTTTAAGTACCGGAAATCAGACAAAGTTCAACATCTGTGATAATACAATTCCCCCACATCCCTTCTACACCCCCGATTCTCCCTATTCCACATCCATCATTCCACTCCTGAGAACAAATGCACCGAGGATTAATATAATAATATTTGAATAAAAAGTCCGGGGTCCTTTCCCCGCTCTGGTTAGTTTACAGTTTACAGTTTAAAATTATCCGTAAGTTTGTTTGGGCCTGCTGACTACATAGAACGATTCATCCAAAATTGCAGATCAGAAGCAAAATTTAGCAGCTGGTTCCAATAATATTTGAAAGGAATGCAGAATCAGATAAAGAACAAAAGGAATGCATATAATAGAGAATACGTAGAACGGCCTCGCGATACTTTCCTTCACGAGCAGCTCGGCCACCTCGGCCATTTAAAAACGCAAAACAGGTTCCCGGCGCGACTTTAAATTGCGGCAAATATTAGGGTGCGCTTCGGCCTGAGTGCGGATGCGGATCGCTGTTCGTGTTCTTCAAAATCTAATGCTTTCTTGAGCGTCAATGGAGGCAGTAGGATCACGACAGTGAACTGGGAGATTTTTTGAGTGGGAACTGAGTACAGTGCATTCGTCCGCACCGATGTTGGCACCAAGTGAGCCGAAAGCTGGGTCTGAGAGAATGAATAAATTGATTGATACCTCGCACGCGGAAAGGATGATGCGTCCCGCTGGTTCCCGCGCAGTATGTAGGAGATTACATCCTAGTAGGAATTTAGTATGTAGGAAATCGGTATTAATCCGGGACTCTGGCAAGCATACATACCACGGCCGCGGGCTCTTCCATCGATAGCATAATATTAGAATATAAAAATATAAGAATATGAGATGGTGTCAGTGAGGTTCTCATCGAAGGATGACACGGTGTCTCTGACGCGGTTTACTATCGGCATACCTAGCACGGTTTATACCACCACCCCCTGGGAATGAACAAAATCAGCGTGTCGTCGAAGTAGTACTTATATAAATATCAATTTAAGGCTCGGACGTGCTCACAGTAGACTGGGGTCCATGGAAAGATTACTCGCAGTTGACTGGCATCCGTGGTCCGCAGAACAGGCTGATGCGACTACTCGAAGTGCTCGAAGTGCATCGATCCCGCGCACTAAGACTGTGTCATTCACTTCAATGCGGGGAGCAGCCAGAACGAACTCTGGGTTCGAAAACGGTCTGGTCTGTGGGAGGATGGCCGGTAAGCTACTATGTAAGTGCGTCAAACAAATGTTCAAGTATGCAGTGCGGAATCAGCGCACGTACGCAGGGTAACTGGTGGATTTTTAGTGTGACTTGAATGAACAAGCCCACGTCAGATGGAATGTGTCGAACACTTGGAGACACTGGGAGACGCTCCCTATTGAATATTCGCAAGGGGTCCGTCCGACTGCGCTAGGCAGGAGAGGCGTTGGGTTACGGGATGCACATTCGCGGCTTGTGTGAACAAGTTAATTGGCACGTCCCAGGTAGGCGTGAGTGCTTTGAGCGGATGCGTGCTAGGTTTCCAATTAATTCCAACGGCATGGATTGCGGGATAACGGGAGGTTCGGGTGCACAGAAGGCGATGTTGGGGGATTATACCAGGGAATGGAGGAGGATCGGCTATAAGCGACTCCGAAGGCGACAACTTGAACATTGTGATTGACTCGGTCACTCGGAGCAACCGGTCGAGGGGTAAATTGAGACCCAATTCGTCGGAGTCATTGGCAAGACAGCGAGAGGTTATGGCTCTAGTTAAGGTGAACCAATTGTTGATGCGCCGCGCGTAGATCTTGCAACAGATTATATCGTTGGAAGCTTTTCTCAGTGCGGACTTTTTACTATGTGAATTGGTACGGATTTGTTCGAAACGGGCGTCGGAAGCCAAGGGGGTCCAAAAATGCGAAAAAAACATATCACCTACATATTTTTTTTTCGGGGGGTCCCAGGGACCCCCCCCCCCCTAGCAGAGCTATCACGTGCCATCAAATTTCCTTTTCAGGATGAGTGCGTTCACAAAAAAAATCTGTCATGATTCATTAATAGTTAATAGGAACATGAGGCCGTCTACAGGCAGCTATTTCCATGAAACCAAGTGCCAGTAGCTCCTATGCTTTCTCTGGTGTTTCTTCCCCTACAGCCCTCTCAAATTCAATGTCATCAGTTGCCGATGTGATACTTAGTACTGTGATACATCAAACTAAGGTCTTCGAGCCGTGAGAGTCAGCTTGAATCACTTCCACCACATTTTATGAGGAGGTTGGGGTCCTCTCAATTGTCCCAGTCCAGGTGAAGTTTTTGATGCCGAATTCACTGACATAGTTTGCAATTTTGTACGTTTGATCTTTGATGTACTTGCCAAACTTTGGCTAAACAATCCCCATATGGGTGAATATGCTTGTAGGAGCCTTGCAATGACTCCTGATAATGAGGCTGACATACAATACAATGGATTGTATGCCATTGGGCGCCGATTTCACCACTCCCGACCAAAAAAAAACTTGTATACAATTTTTTTTTTCACGGGGTCCGCTGGACCCCCCCCCCAAGGTGATATGATCCGTTCTTATCCTTGGACCCCCTTGTCGGAAGCCAAGATCTTTGGGTGAAGGGTCAGTCGAGGTACATGTGCCACCGACGATTTCCCCAAGCGAAGACGTTCAACTCCAAAAGGTCCGTATATTTCTTGAAGTCTCGAGATGCTGTGGTAGTGAGGAACAAGCGCGCTTCGGCGACTTTCGGCCCGCCCTCGTCACACTTTGTCACACTTTCCCGCCAAGATGATGTCTACTCGCGCGCTCGGGCTGGGCTCGCCACTGCGCAAGTCGTTCTTCTCTCCTGCTCTGGGTACTCATACCACTCACCCAATATTCCCATATGTCTACTTAACGACGCCCGCAGCACGCAGCATTTCATACGCTCTACATTCACAAAACGGTTTGTTCTACTAGTATCTACTCTGGCGTTAATGAAGGACCTGGATTTATTCAAAGCAAAAATATAGGCCCGTGCAAACCGAATCCATCACCGCGTCCGCGTCGGCCGAGATCCTGAACAAGCAGCGCCTGCTGCGCCCGTCGCGCCCGCAGCTCACCTGGATCGCCTCCATCGCGAACTGCGCGACAGGCGGCGCGCTCAGTGCCCGTGCGTGCCTCCCCCTTCCCCAATTACTAATTGTTAATTTGGCGTGTATATAGTGCTGTACGGCTTCGCGCTGGCGTACCTCGTCACGTTGGGTACCTTCGACAGCGTGCACGTCGTGGAGTTCGTCAGCGCGCTGTCGGAGGGCGTCAAGTACTTGGGCAAGGCGCTTCTGGCCGCGCCGTTTGCGTCGCACGGACTGAATGGCATCCACCATTTGAGCTGGGATTGACAAAGCGTGAGTGTTGCCGTCTTTTCTGCTACTTTATTTCGTTGTCCTGCCTCCCCACCCTGCGCTCCTTTGTGCCCTCCTGCCTCCTCACAAGCACCTCCCCTTCTCCACTCGTCCGCTGCTCCTTCTCCCGCTCGCCTATCCGTACACTTTCTCTACATCTCTCCACTTTCTCTTCCTCCGTTCCCTTTCGCACACTTCATCTCACATTCCTTTCGCCCTTTGGCACCTCCGTTGCTACTACGTCCCTCCCTCATCCATTCTTCTTCACGCCACCTATCCTTCGTCCCCTCTCCCTTCCCTTCCACCGCACACTCATTCCCACCGCTCGCGCATCGTCCGTCCTCACCGCTGCCGCTCGTCGCCCTCGCTCCGTTGTCTCCGCGTCCTTCCCTCTTCCATCCTCTTCACATCCACCGTCTCGTCTTGCCTTCCCTTCGCGTCCCTTCCGCCGCGCGCTCGCGCTCGACTCGCCTTTCCCGCATCTTTTATCCCCACCCACGCCGTCTTTGGCGCGCCGTCCCACTTCCCATCCTCCCTTCACCCTTCACGCGTCGGCATCGGCTTCGCGACGGGTGTCGTCTCGTGTCGTCTCGTTCCCTTTCCCTCCATCCACTGCCTCCCTTTTCCCGCCTCTCTTCTCCCTACCCCTCCCTCCCCCTACGCCGTCGCACGTGTCGTCGGCTCCGGGTTTGCGGCCGCGCGCTATTCCTCCCGCCGCGCCCCCTCGCCTTTCCCCATGTATACGTCCATCCACTCACTCCCTTTTCTCCCCTCCACCCCTCCTCCTCGTCCGCGTCGAACGCCGCCTGCGCTGCGTCCCCCCCCCTTCCTAGATCGTCCTTCCTTCTCTTCCCATCCTTCCGCTCTCTACCCCGCATGCTCGCCCATCCATTCACACACCTCTCACCCCTTCTGCATCCTCTTCATCCCCACCCTCCCGCCGCGGCGCCCATCTTCCCTCCCCCCTCTCCTCTCCACCCACCCACCCATTCCCTTCGCTTCCTCCCCTCCCCCATCATCTCTCACCTTTCTTCTCCCCTACTCCGTCAACTGCGTCGTCGACTTCGGCTTCGCCCATTCCTTCATCTCCATCGCCCGCCGCGTATGCGTGCCACCTTCTTTCCTTCCTGTTTCGCCGATGTCCGGACGCTCCCATTCTTTCTCTTTCCCTCTCCCTCTCCCTTTCCGTTTCCTCGTCACTAATATCTCCCGTTCGCAGTGGTTACCCCGCGTCTCCTTACCAAGACGTCCTCGACAAGTACTCCTCGGTAGCTTTTAACACAACCTGCGCGACACCTACCTCTACGGCGCCGGCGCGCAGGCACCACCACCACCACCACCATGTGCGTACCCGTCGCGAGTGCTGTCGCCGGTATGATACTCTTCTGTCGACGTACTGTCCTCCTTCTGCCAATCGAGAGCCGCCCAGTCGTGTATAGCGCGCGCTTGGCGAATCGTCGACTGCCGCCTCTCGTGTCCACTCACGGTGGGCAGCTCGGCCGCGTAGCTGAGTGGATGCGCGACGTCAGTCGCGGGCAGCCGCGCGCATTCTTTTTTATCCGAGTCAACACCCACCACCTCTACACTCGTCCCTCCTTTATCTGCAACTCCGTTTATTTCAGATTTCGGCTTTCGGCTTTCGGCTTTCGTTGTCTTTCCCCTACCCTCCTCTACCAATGTGTTACCTCCCTCCACGTCTGCCTTACGTTCCTCTGCTCCTCGCTGCCTCCTTCCCTTTACCATCCCGCGCCTCGCCTCCTTCAGATCCCACTCGCACCCGCATTGTGCTAGCCACTTCGGCGCTGCCCCCATCTTCCCTTCCTCTCTCCTTCCGCTCGCACCTCTCTTCTCCCCCATCTCCCGCTATTCCTCCCGTGCCTCCCCCACCCGAAAACCCCCGCCCACTCCATACGTTCCTTCGTCCTTTATCACGCCACACCTGCGCTCCGTTCCTGCTGCGTCCCTCCCCTTCCTACTTCTACCCTTAACGGCATTTTCTTTCTTTCCTTCCTTCTCCCCTTACTCCCTCCCCATCCATTTACCGCCGTCGATTCCCCCTCTTTCAGTGTTCTTTTCTTCGCCACGCGCTTCTTCCCTTTCCGGCGCATCGCACCTGTCACTGGTCTGCCATCTTTCCGCGCCCTCGCCGCTCACAACTACTCGGCCGAACGCGTCGTCCGGCGGCCAGCGTGTCGTCCCGTCCTGCTCCCTCGCTTTACCCATCGCTCCCACCCATCCACTCCCTGCCCTTCCTCTTCCATCGCTGAGCGTTCTCCCCCCCATGCGCGCTCCCTCCTTTTCGGCTCATCACCATGGCGACTGGCGTTGGAGTCTTTCCTTTCCCACCCTTTCCCCCCCCCTTCGTTACTTTTCTCCGCTCCCCGCACTGCACGAAGCTTCGATATATACGCACGAATGTCCCATCATCGTGCGTCTCCGGCGGTTTTGCGTGCCCGTGGGCGACGTGTTGGCGCTGCTTGTAGTCCAGAGAGAGTCGGCCACCGGCGACAGCTTCCTTCCTTCCTTGTCGATTTCTACGTACGTAGGGGTGCCTTGTATATTTTCATTCTTTCTGCGGCGCACATATGGCACTCCATTCGTTATACTGCTGTATCGGCATGCAATATTACTGCTTTAGGCGCTCTATTTTTGGTGCTTGTCTTGAGGTCAAGTGGTGATTGTAACAGCCGCGCTCGACAGCTCTCCAGTGCTTAACGTCCTTGCCTCCGTCCACCATGGCTGATCCCCTCAGCATCGTTGCGAGCATCCTCCAGCTCATTTCTGCTGCCAAAGCAAGTATCATCATGGTCCGTGATATCGCCAATGCGCCGAAAGAACAACGCAGCCTCTTCACGGAAGTCGGAAACCTCGAGCCGTTGCTGAAGAGCTTTGAAGGCCGCTTGCAAGCCAATCCATCGGTCCATGGAATGCTGGGCCTCAAGGACCCATTGGCTCAATTCAAGGATACAATGGAACATGTGATGGCTAAGCTGCGATCGGCCAATAAACCGGGGTCGAGAATTCCGAAAGCGTTGAGCTGGAAATTGTGGAATAAGAAGGAGGCAGAGGAGGATCTCCAAAAATTGGAGAGGTTCAAAGCACTGCTCAATATGTGGCTGGTGTTAGATATTTGGTGTGTACATATCTCCCCAAGTGAACAAAGACAAATGTTTATTTGATATCAGGGATGCTGGCCAGCAGCAACAAAAAAATCATGAACGTGAGTGAACTGGGTGCAGCAAGTTTATAAGTTGGAGATGACTCACATCTGAGCAGGCGCCGAAACGGCAGAAGAACGCAAGCTGATTATTGAATGGATCTCGCTGCTGAATTTCTTTCAGCGGCACGATGATATATCCTGCGCTCGAGAGGAAGGAACGGGCCTATGGTTATTGGAGGAGGCTAAATTCAAAGACTGGGTCTCTGGAACCGGGGCAATTTTGTGGTGTTATGGAATGCGTGTGTAACTCTTTTAACTCTATTTTTCTCATGTTGATTGAAATACAGCCGGTGCCGGGAAAACAGTGCTTTCGTGAGTACTTTTTTATGGCTGATGATATTTATTCAACCTGCAATAGCTCAGCCATTGTCGATTATCTTCGGGAGGAATCTCCAAGCCCGAATATCGGGGTTGCCTGCGCATACCTGAACCACAAGGAGATGGGTATGCAAACCCCCGGAAATATTCTGGCAGGCCTCTGGAGGCAGCTCATATTTGCAAAGCCCATTCTCCCAGGTTCTCCCTCACATTCACTTTATCACAAGCATCTTGAAAAGCAAACACGACCCTCAGTTGATGAGATGAATGCAATTCTTTCCTCTGTGGTGGCAGATTACTCCAAGGTGTATATTGTCATTGATGCTCTTGATGAATATCTGGAGACCAAGCGACATATGCTGGTGAAACACCTGGCAGCACTCAAGCCTCACACCAATTTACTCTTTACTTCACGGCCCCATATCACTCCGGAGATGTTCTTTCCAAATACACCAGCTCTCGAGATCCGGGCAACAGAGGAGGATATCCGCCGATATCTTGATGCACAAATACAGAACTCATTTCGGCTATCAAAACATGTTCAATCCCGTCCTGAGCTACATCAGGAAATTGAGGACCAAATTATCAGCAATGTTGATGGAATGTAAGTGCTGGTGTTTATCTGTTTATAAATGTTCTGACTCCACAAACAAGGTTCCTGCTTGCCAAGCTCCACATTGATTCTCTCATAATAAAAAACACTGTCAAAGCTGTTCGGGAAGCTCTAAAAAGTCTGCCAACAGATTTGGAGCATACCTATAATGAAACAATGGATCGAATTGAAGCTCAAGGTCAAGATGACAGAAATATTGCTAAAAGAGTTCTCATCTGGATTGCAAATGCAAAGCGGCCGCTATCTGTTGCAGAACTCCAGGAAGCCATTGCTATTGAGCCAGGCACAAAAACACTTGATCGAGATGGTCTTCTTGACCCAGATATCTTCCTTTCTGTCTGTGCTGGGTTGGTTGTTATCAACCATGCAGATGGCAGTGTTCGATTCATCCACTATACCACTCAAGATTATATGGATCGTGTGCAAACCATTAAATTCTCTTTTGCACAGACAGAAATCACCCGTGGATGTCTCACATACCTCATGTATGATGACTTTGTGCCGGTGCCAGATTCATTAAATAAGCTGCTTGCATTGGGGCAACAACATGCACTACTAGATTATTCATTCCGCAATTGTCTGGTTCATGCTGTGGGGCAACCTGAGCTCATACTCCAGGATATGATCCTGGCATTCCTGGCCCATGCCTTCAGATGGCTCAACAATTTCTGGCCATTGATTAGAAACAAGCAGTACACTCCTTCCTCCTGGGACATATATGATGATGAGGTGAAGCCCCCTGAAGACCTCTTCATTTCTGCACTGTTCAACTTGCAGGAAATAGCAAAATATCTTTTGGCCCATGATACATCCATCCAGGACCAACACAAGGAGCAGTCACTCATAGGTGCTGCACAATCTGGTAGCTTGGGAATGGTCCAGCTCCTCATCAGTCAAGGTGTCAACATGAATGCATGGGGTGGGATGTTCAGGAATGCATTGCAGTCAGCATCATTGTATGGACATGAAGCAGTTGTCCAGCTGCTCCTCAATAGGGGTGCTGATGTGAATGTGCGGGGTGGACGATATGGGACTGCATTGCAGGCAGCATCAATAAATGGATATGAGGAAGTCATCCAGCTGCTTCTTGCACATGGTGCTTTGCCCAATGAAGAGTTTGAAAGTGATGAAGAAGACAAGTAGTCTACTGTCCATATGTAGTTTGAAATGGTCAGATTTTACCACTGAGTCTAGAATTCCAATGAGCCACAGATATTGACAGGAGATATATAGGATACATGTTTTCAATTTAAGTATGGAGCCACCAAGACAGACAGGAATCGAGAGTCTTTTTTTTTTTAGGAGTAAGACCAGCATCCCGGCTGGAGCATTAATATTCAAACAAAAAGTCTGGGTTCAGTCAACCTTTCCAAGATATCAGCTTACAGTTGAAATTTATCCCTAAGTTTCTTTGCTTTGACCTGCTGGCTACATAGAAGCTTCCATATTGTAATTGCAGCTCAAAGGGAGGCCGCAACTCACACATTTTGCAGGGAAACCAGAGAGAGAATACTGCAAACTGCTCCACCGTGGCCACCTTGCAACAGTTTGGCCACCTCGGCCGTTTAAAGGAGTTCCCGGCGTGACTTTGCGGCGGTTTTGGCCTGACTACGGATGAGGGTGGTTCTCGTTCTTCGAAAATTGGATGCTGTCTCGAGCGTTGATGGAGGGAATAGCTTCACGACAATGGCCGGAGACCGCCGGCAGGAAACTGGGGAATTTAGTTGATTGGGAACTGAACAGAGAGCACACATGCTTGGTTTCGTAACGGCCCTGCCGATCGCCTTATGCCTCCGATCACGCACACACGGCGCCCAACAGCGGAGTGAGCCACCTTTTTTGCTATCCTTTTATCTGTCTCCTTCTCGTCCCCACCACGTCTTCTGGAAGGTGCATGTTTGCCCACCAGAGTTGAGTCACGGCATGCGGCACCCTGTTCGCTAAAGCATTGTGCGGCGCCTCGTCAGCTTGGGTGTTTGATATACAGCCGGGGCCGGGAAAATAGTGCTTTCGTGTGTATTTGTCTATGGCTGATGATATTTATTAACCTCCAATAGATCAGCCGTGGTCGATTATCTTCGGGAGAAATCTCCGAGCCCGAATGTCGGGGTTGCCTGCGCATACCTAAACCACAAGGAGACAGATATGCAATCCCCCGAAAATATTCTGGCAGGCCTCTGGCAGCAGCTCATAGTCGGAAGGCCTATTCTCCCTGGGTCTCCAGCACACACACTTTATCATAAGCATCTTGAAAGGCGAACACGACCCTCAGTTGATGAGATGTATGCAATTCTTTCCTCTGTGGTGGCAGATTACTCCAAGGTGTATTTTGTCATTGATGCCCTCGATGAATATCTGGAGACCAAGTGCCATGTGTTGCTGAAACACCTGGCAGGACTCAAGCCCAACATCAATTTGCTCTTTACTTCACGGGCCCATATCACTCCGGAGATGTTCTTTCCAAATACACCAGCTCTCGAGATCCGGGCAACAGAGGAGGATATCCGCCGATATCTTGATGCACAGATACAGAACTCATTTCGGTTGTCAAAACATGTTCAATCCCGTCCAGAGCTACACCAGGAAATTGAGAACCAAATTATCAGCAATGTTGATGGAATGTAAGTGCTGGTGTTTGTTCATTGGTGGATGTTCTAACTGACTCAACAATCTTGAAGGTTCCTGCTTGCCAAGCTCCACATTGACTCTCTCACAACAAGAAACACTGTCAAAGCTGTTCGTGAAGCTCTAAAAAATCTGCCAACAGATTTGGAGCATACCTACAATGAAGCAATGGGTCGGATTGAAGCTCAAAGTCAAGAGGACAGAAACATTGCCAGCAGAGTTCTCATCTGGATTGCAAATGCAAAGCGGCCACTATCTGTTGCAGAACTCCGGTAAGCTATTGCTATTGAGCTGGGCACAAAAACACTTGATCGAGATGGTCTTCTTGACCCGGATATATTCCTTTCTGTCTGTGCTGGGTTGGTTGTTATCAACCATGCAGATGGCCATGTTCGATTCATCCACTATACCACTCAGGGTTATATTGATCATGTGCAAAGCATCAAATTCCCTTTTGCACAGACAGAAATCACCCGTGGATGTCTCACATACCTCTTGTACGATGACTTCCTACACCTGCCGGATTCATTCACTGAGCGGGATGCATTGGTGCAAGAACATGCCCTACTGGAGTATTCATTCCGCTATTGTCTGGTTCATGCTGCAGGGCAGCCTGAGCTGATGCTCCAGGATCTGATCCTGGCATTCCTAGCCCAGGCCTCCAGATGGCTCAACAAACTCTGGCCATCTATTCTTGGAAGAATCAAGCAGTACCCTGCTTCCCCCTGGAACATATTCCTCAATGATTTGAAGCCCTCTACAGACCTCTTCTATTCTGCACTGTTCAACTTGCAGGAAACAGCAAAATATCTTTTGGCCCATGATACATCCATCCGGGACCAACACAAGAAGCGGTCGCTCATTGGTGCTGCACTATCTGGTAGGTTGGGAATAGTCCAGCTGCTCCTCGATCAGGGTGCCAATGTGAATGCAAAGGGTGGGTTCTATGGGAGTGCATTGCAGGGAGCATCACTGAAAGGACATGAAGCAGTTGTCCAGCTGCTCCTCAATCAGGGTGCCAATGTGAATGCACAGGGTAGGGAATATGGGACTGCATTGCAGGCAGCATCAGTGGATGGACATGAAGCAGTTGTCCAGCTGCTCCTTGACAGGGATGCTGATGTGAATGAGCAGGGTGGGGGAATTTGGGAATGCCTTGCAGGCAGCATCATTGCATGGACATGAAGAAGTTGTTCAGCTGCTCCTTGATAGGCATGCTGATGTGAGTGCAGAGGGTGGGGAATATGGGAATGAATTGCAGGCTGCATCATTCTATGGACATGAAGCAGTAGTCCAGCTGCTCCTCAATAGGGGTGCTGGTGTGAATGCACAGGGTGGGATACACGGGAGTGCACTGCAGGCTGCATCATACAAAGGACAGGAAGCAGTGGTCCAGCTGCTCCTCAATAGGGGTGTTGATGTGAGTGGGTGCCAGTGTGACTGTGCGGGGTGGGTTTCATGGGAATGCATTGCAGGCAGCATCACTGGAAGGAAATAGAGTAGTTGTCGAGCTGCTCCTCAATAGGGGTGCCGAGGTGAATGCTGTGGGCGGCTATCATGGGACTGCATTGCAGGCAGCATCATATGAAGGACATAAAGCAGTTGTCCAGCTGCTTCTCAACAGGGGTGCTGATGTGAATGCACAGGGTGGGGAATATGGGACAGCATTGCTGGCAGCATCAAGGAATGGATGTGAAGCAATTGTCCAATTGCTTCTTGTGCATGGTGCTTTGCCCAATGAAGACTTTGAAAGTGATGAGGATGAAGAAGAAGAGTAGTCTATCTGGTTTGAAATAATCAAACTTTACTGCTCTGAGTGTAGAATTTCAATGAGCCATGGAAAGGAACTGGATACTGACAGGATACTACACTTTTTCAGATTTCCTGAAGCCACCGAGATTTTGGGCTTTTTTTTTCTTTTTTTTTTCTGAGTAAGACTGGGTGAACAATTGCACCCATTTCCTATCTATCTTTCAGATCCCAAATGAAGCTGACTTTTGGCTCGAAGAAATGTAGCAAAAGAGGTTGGCACTTTAGAAACCCCTCCTGAAAACTTACAAACAAAGTACTAGGCATCTTTCAATGCTTTTTTTGCCTAGCAAAGATGCGTGAAAAAAAAAAAGTACATTTGAAATAAATGTATGAACAAAGCGGTTATTGTTCACATATCGATGACAATTACAGAGTGGTGGTTGGTCTCTTTTGTTGCCTCCCAGGTTTGGTGGGAGCCTGAACTAGACATCAAGATGTAGACTGAGCCAGTGATTCAGAGTCTGCTGGTTCACAATTGAGTTGAACACATTCAGGAACCAAACAACTGATATCAATTCTCAAAGTGTTGTTAGCTGAGGCAAGGTAGCGATTAGATTAGATAGGACCCCATCACTCATCATAGCATCATGCACTGCCTCCTGTCATACTCTTCTGCTTTTGCGCGTTTGCATCGCAAACCCAAAAGCTCTTTTCCTGCCTCACGACTCACCGGAGTCCCCTGATTTTTCTTTCATCTTCTTTGACGGCAGTTTCTGAACTGGACCTCACTCCTGTCTCCCCCTCTAGACGACTCCTTTACCGGCTCTGCTCCTCTCTCGCGCACGAAAATGCTGAACAACTGCCTTGTGTATATTCACCCTCAAGCCTCTCCTTATTCCTCCGTCGCATTTCCATATGGCTTAGCCTTCCCCTTCTTTCCTCCTTATCATTCCGACACGTCTGCTGGCCTTCTGGCGATGCGACATATTCTATTCCTGACACGTGCTCAAATAAGTTGTCGGATCTCTCTTTCGACCATAACGAGACATTACTCTGTTGCCTGCATGCGACACGCACATCTATCCTCCTCCTCACCACTTGACTCGAATCCCACAGGAACATCCGACGTCTCTGCTCGAGACCTGCGCGTCTTTTCTGCTTCCTTCACGCCGCTAGACCGGTTTGCCGGAGCTACTCCATCTCGGAACTGTTCCGTTGGTTGGGTTTTCACGCGCTCACAGTGATCTTGATTTCTCGATCCTGTTTACTTGATTAATCCTCTCCGTTATTTTGCTGCCTCTTTCTTCTTTCCCTTTGCATTGGGCTCCTGGTTCACGGGCAACCCTTTTCAGCTCTTGTCCTTAACCTCGGTCTCGAGAGTGATGGAGGACTTGTCGTACTGGTTCTGTCTTTTTCGTCACATCGGACGATATACGGCTCAGGCTGCTCGTGGGCAATGACTGGTGTCTGCGCACGCTCCTATTCGCCTCAAAGGCCATCACTCATGGCTTTTACGGGTCCATGGTAGCTCAGATTTGTCTAGCTTGCGGCCCAAGTTGTTACGTCCAAGGCGAACATTTCTGGTTCGAGGCCAAAGGTTGTGCCACACAACAGCGGAGGCCAGCTTCCTTCTCTTCCTAGCTGCGAGCGCTTGTTTGATAGAGAGCCCAGCGACGGCCTGATTGGGCGCATCCTTATCCGCCTTTCATTCTCTAGCTTCTTTGCTACCTTCTTCTCGTTTCTCATCACGGTAGCCCTGGAGTATTTCTTGAGTGTTATCCATGCATGTGGGCGACCGAGATTCGGCATTTGTCCAGAGGGACATCTCTGCTTGCGGACGAAAAGCCTGCGGCTTACTCACGATATGCATTGTGTCTCTTTTGCTCAGTGCACATACTTATCTTTTGGATGTCTTCTGCCCATCCCCTCATGATTTCTTTTTCTTACCTTTCTCTATGGCTGCACGATGGCATGACTTATGGCCGTCGACGGGAAACTGTCTACATTGGTTGCTATCACAGAAGGCAGTTTGGCCGTTCCGGAATTGACATTCAGCACTTGGATGCGATGATTTATCGAAATCAGCATCTGTTCCCCGTGATAAAATGCGACTGAGCCTGCTGGAGCTCAACGGGCTGCTGTAAAAGTTCGGATTCCTCAGCTTCTTTTCCCTGCTCATCTCTTGGAGTTGTGGCTCAATGCCGCACGGCGCATCTGCGTCAATTCTCTGTTCCTATACACATATTTTCTGCCACAAATTTCTCCTTGTTTGCAATTTTGGTTTGATTCCTCCCAGTGGTGCCCAGATTTCTTCGCTGTCTGCGTGTTTCGTTCCTCGTCTGCTATTTCGTTGCTTATTTCCGTTGGAAATTCCTCCGTGGCTGGCTCTGGAATGGAGACCGGTTATACATATACTCCCTCAAAGTTCCTCTTGTTATTCTTTCACGATATTCTGTCCTGGCGATGGTGTATTGGATGCTATGACTTTATTGAAGCATCTTTCAAGCACACCATATTTTTCTGTCACCTTGTTTCCTTTCCTGCCTGCAACCGAATTTGTCTGTCCGAATTTGCTGGGATTCTGGGGATTTCTGTTCCATTTCACCGCTCTGGATATCATTTTCTCAAACGATATGTATCTGTCTTCATGGCCATCCAATCCGCGGATTTCTTTTTTGCGCGGCAGTTTTGTTCCACTACTACATCTCCGATTTTATTCTCCATTTGGTTTCAAGATTCCAGCACTGTTTCGTCCCTTTCTCCCATGCTTGCTTTGCATCTATGCTGGTGGTCGCATTTTGAGCCACCTCGTTTTACCTGTGCTTGGCCATTGTGTGCAGGCGCTGCCCTGCGCCGTCCCGCGCTCTTATTCCTGCGCCGCCCTGCGCCCTGATTCCTACGCTGCCTTGCACCCTTATTCCTGCGCCGCCCCGTTTCGCCATGTTCGCTCATATTGTGTTCATGCTGCGCTCAGACCTCGCTGTTTCCTTTTCCCGTTCGCCCTGCGTTTGGGACCTCCTGCACAGGGGCCTTGTGCGGCCTCGTTTCGCTCATGCTCGCATGTATTGTGTTCATGTTGCGTTCAGGCTCCTTCCCCGCTCACCCATGCTCGCCCTGCGTTTATGTTGGTGTTTGGGTCCTGTTCCTGCGCCCCTGCGCCACGCCCTTGCACCCCTTCTCTCGCTCATCCATGTTCACCCCTGTGTTCATGCTGGTGTTCGGGACCTCCTGCACAGAGGCCTTGTGCTGCCTCGTTTCGCCATGTTCACCCATTTGTGTTCATGCTGCGTTCAGGCTCCTTCCCCGCTCGCCCATGCTCGCCCTGCGTTTATGTTGGTGTTTGGGTCCTGTTCCTGTGCCCCTGCGCCGTGCCCTTGCACCCCTGCTCTCGCTCACCCATGTTCAACCCTGTGTTCATGCTGGTGTTCGGGACCTCCTGCACAGAGGCCTTGTGCGGCCTCGTTTCGCCATGCTCGCTCATTCGCGTTCATGCTGCGTTCGGGACCTTCCTTTTCTCGTTCGCCTTGCGTTCGGGACCTCCTGCACAGAGGCCTTGTGCTACCTCGTCTCACCCATGCTTACCCATCGCATTCATGCTGTGTTTGGGTCCTTCCTTTTCTTGTTCGCCCTGCGTTCGGGACCTCCTGCACAGGGGCCTTGTGCGGCCTTGTTTCGCTCATGCACGCTCATGTGTCCATGCCACGTCCAGGCTCTTTCCCGCTTCTTTCATGTTTGCCCATGGTGTCAGGTCCTCCTATTCCTGCGCCCCTGCGCCGCACCCTTGCACTCCTTTCCTGATTCACCGATGTTTGCATTCATCGGGACCTCCTGCACAGAGGCCTTGTGCTGCCTCGTTTCGCTCATGCTCGCCCATGTGTTTATGCTGCGTTCAGGGTCCTTCCCCACTTTGCTCATGTTTGCCCTGCAGTCGGGTCCTCCTCTTCCTGTGCCCCTGCGCTGTGCCGCTGCGCTCCTTTCCCCGCTCGCCGATGTTCGCCGCTGCGCTCATGCTCGCCCATGTGTTCATGCTGTGTTCAAGCTCCTTCACCGCTTCGCTCATGTTCGCCCTGTGTTCATGCTGGTGCTTGTGCTCCTTTCCTCGCTCACCGATGTTCACCTCTGTGTTCATGCTGGTCTCCCTATACAGAGCCTCTGCCTTGCGCCGCTTTATTTCATTTATGTTCGTACATGTGTTCATGCTGTGTCCAGGCTCTTTCCCTGCTCGCTCATGCTCATTGCTCGCCCTGCATTCATGTTGGATCCTCCCCCGCTCACCTATCCATTCTCTCCTGCTTTTATGCTCTTCCCCGCTTCCCCATACTCGCTCCTGCGTTCATGCGGGCATTCGAGTCCTCCTCCCACGCTCATGTGTGTGCCCTTGCACTCCTCCCCAGCTCACTGTTATGCCAAATGTTCCGAGTCCGACAACGGCCCACTCTTCAGACTTTCATCCGCAATCCTATACTCCTTTTGTAGGGCTGCCGCCCGTGACCGTCGGCACGGTTCGACGGCACCCGTCGAATGGGTGCCGTGCCCGTTCCGTCAGCCATTTTCTCCACAAATCGACGGCACGGCTACGGCACGGTTTTCGTCCTCGATGGCCCGTTGAAACACGGCCGTCACGGCCGTTCAACGGGTCATTCATTTCTACTGTCAGGAGGCTGTAATCTGGCACAGATAGTGGCTAAATCCCGCACCTACACTTCCTTAACGGCCTCAGTCTTGGTCCTCTCTGATCTTACCCTAAAAATTCCAAGTTCCAGTCAATTTGCTGCGATTTCGGCAATCTCCCAACTCTGATGTTGGAGTTGTGTTTGTCAATTCTCGAAAGGCTAACCAGTTTATGCCATGTTTAGCAGTTGCAGGGGATTTAGTTGGGCTTAGAAGCACTCACCATCCTTTCTCTCACGTCATTTGCATCATATCTGTCTCGGTGAGCGGAAAGGTATTGACTATATCTGCACCCACCTCTACAATTGAACCCCGAAAAGCTAACTGTGGGTACTTCGCAGGTCCCACAGCCTTAAAACAGCTTTAGTATCAAATTCTGTAGGAAAAAACAACAGTTCAAAGCTTCGAACATACCCGTTGACCCGTCACGGCCGTCCCGTTGACCGTGCCGTCCCGTCAGGAATTTTTTCAGCGACTCGACGGGCCGTCTTGAGATGGCCCGTGGCCGTAGGTCACCCGTCAAATCGACGGCCGTTGCCGTCGCGGCAACGGGTGGCAGCCCTATCCTTTTGTTTGTGCACCTTTGGCGCCTTTGAACTTCTCCTTGTGCCCTTGTGCCTACACAGTTGCATTGGTTCTCCGGGGTCCTTACATCTGCACCTTCGCACTCAATCGTGCGGCTTTTGAGATTCATTCTATTACAGGATTTGTTATTCTTTCTTACCCCAGGTACTTCTTCCGGTCCTTTGCCTGCACCCTGAGTTTTCTTGTCGAGCTCCGGTTTTCCTTAAAATTGGGTTTCGGTCTTAATTTTTCCACTGTATTGATTCTCCGTCCTACCCACCATATTTCTTTCCTTGTCTTTCGGTTCACTTCCCCGCATTGCCCTTTCTTGGCTTGGGAACTAGTACTGTTCAATTTCTCTTATTTCTTCCTCGGTGCTTAACTTCTCCACAGTATTAATGCCCCGTCCTACCCACCATATTCCTTTCCTTGTCTTCCGGCTCACTTCCCCGCATTGCCCTTTCTTGGCCTGGGAATTAGTACTGTTCAATTTCTCTCACTTCTTCCGTTCCCTGTCTCCCAAAAATATTGCGGCAACCTTCCTTATTCCCACACCTCCAACCCTTCTTTTGCGGCTCGTCCGAAGTCTTTACTGTCTTCTCCTGTACATACTCAACGACTCTCCTCTTCATTCTGCTCCTTTTTATTTTCCCCTGGGACAATTTCTGCTTGTTCCTCACCGAGACAACCACAACGAAACATTCTCCTCCTCCTTCCTGGACATCCCGACTCGGACTCCGACTCTTTGATGGCCCTGGCTTTTGCTTTATTTTTGCCAGCTGCGACAGCCCCCCTCTTGCTCACCGTTCTTCCGTTCTCTGGCTGGCGGTCGCTCCCTTTCTTGCAATTGACCGGTGTCATCTTAGTGGTCCATTTTGGGGCACAGTTGTTGTATCGGGGCATCTTTCGGGTTACTCCGGCAGGTGTATCACGACGACGCGTGGGGCTGGTACTTGCAATGTTTTCTGGTCAGACTGGCCTATTGCTCGGTCCGGGAAATTCTGCCGCTTCAACTTGCCAATGGTCCGCACTTGGGATGCACACTGCATCACTAGCCTTTCTTCTGACATTAATGCCCTAACCTTCGATTTTGCTATGCACCTTAACCTTCGAGTGGGATCGGTAGATTCCCTTGCATATGAATTTCTTTTTCTTAAGCAGCCAGCTTCTTTTTCGCTCATCTCCGTGTGGAGGTCTCGGCCCCGCTTCTCTCGCCCTCGCGCGAGCGTTGCTCTTGGAGCTTCGCTCATTTTGGGTTGCTTCGGGTCTCATTTGCTCTCTTTCCCTTGACCTGGGCTTCCTTCTGCGACTGGGGTTGGCCGTGTCCGATAGCCGATTCCTCCCGCCTCGGAAATTCCCGCATCCGCCTTTTGCGATGCCTTCTTTTTCCCGAGCCGGACGGCCATGGCCAGACCCCCCCCACACTCACACACACCCTCACCTCATGACTCTGACCTAGCCTTTGCGTGAATATCTGAATCTAGTATATATACTCTACTACCAGATATTCACCCCTCCTCCTCACTGTGGTCTGACAGATCTATCTTGAGCTACCTTGCCCTCGAGGTATGTTCAATAAAAGGTCCGTAAAGGAGATTCAAATGAGGGCAGTAGGGACTAAAATTGGCAAGAATAATCAAAGAATAATACGGGTATTGTCTGTTGGTCCGTAGGAGTGCAAGTTGAGAGTGCTGAGTGAAGTAATTGAATTTATTGAAAATGCGGCGTAGATATGTCCAGTGGTCTCTCAGCGGCATCTCGCTTGTGGGGCTGTCCGTATTTTCTTAGTAGCCATCCATCTGTCTTTAGAATGGCCCTTTTGGGGTACTTGCTTGCCCGAAATGGAATCAACTGTCAATCTAATCTTATCAGAGACTTATCTTATCTCGACAAACGTTTACGAGCCTTAATATTTGAAAGGAATACAGAATTAGATAGAGAACAAAAGCAACCCAGATAATAGAGAATACGCAGAGCGGCTCCGCAATACTTTCCTCCATGTGCAGTTCGGCCAGTTCGGCCATTTAAAAATAGTCTGAATCTGTTGGCATACCGGTTACCGGACCTTGGAAAGCCGTGATCAAGTTGTGACTGCACGTGTATTGATGTTCCCACGCGCCGCATTGGGACAGGCGATCAAAATCGCCTTTCACTCGCAGCACATTTTTTGATGACAGAAGTGAGGACAAATAGAATACAAAATAACCAGTATACATACTCCAAAAGTTTTGGGAGTCAACAGGCCTCATTTTGCCTTTTCTTAGTTTTCGCTGCCATCCTAATGCGGATCGTGGGAACATCAATGCACGTGTGGTCACGATTTGATCACGGCTTTCCAAGGTCCGGTAACCGATGTGCCAACAAAATCAGACTCTATATTAAGTTTTATCGACTATCTCATAAAACTTTTTTTAGAGTCTGACTACGTGAGACTAATTTAAAAACCCGCAAAACAGGTTCTCGGCACGACTTTAAATTGCGGCGGACGGACACGGATCGCGGTTCGTGGGCTTCAAAATTAGATGATTTCTCGAGCATCGTGGGGGAAGTAGATTCGCGCTGTGATGCGTAATGGGTTGGCACCGCCGGCAGGAAACGGGGAGATTGGTTGAGCGGGAACCGAACTGACATACTTCAATGATAAATTGGTTTCGTCCGCACTGATGTGCTAAGGGTAAATAATAAATACATTGAATAGCTTGATTGGTATGTCGGGTGCGGAAAGGATGACGAGTCCCGACAGTTCCTACATACAACTGGGAACTTAATATGTCGGAAAGCAAGAATGATGCTGGACTCTGGCGGGCATACATCAAAAACAAACGGCACATACCCCGGGCTCTACCATCGATACCGGAATATTGTAATATAAGTAAAATGGTGTTGAACTTCTCGTCAAAGGATGATGATTCGGGTTGTCGCAGCGTACCTGCCAGATGCGGTTTATCGTGGCATACCATACCTAACACGGGTTATCGCGGGGTACCAGACGCGGTTTATAACTTCACGGCATACCACCACCCCCTGGCAGTGAACAAATCGACGGTTCATCTGAGAAGTACTTGGATAAATATTAATATTAATTTGAGGCTCGTCCGAAGCGGCTTGAACATGCTCACAAGCGGCTGGCGTTGAGCGAGCTTGGAGTGGGACTGTGCTTGAAGTGCATGGCAAGCATGGATCGCGCACTGCTACTGTGACAATCAGACCGGGTAGGAACCAGACTCAACGTACTCTGCGTTCGAAAGCGGTCTGGTTGTGGGAGGTGAGCACATGGGCCGGTAAAAGCGTCATATATACAAATACGTGCAGGGTGAACCCGAAAAGCTTGACGTGAATCCGCGCACGTACGCAGTTTGCCAACGACTGGTGGATTTTTAGTGTGGCAATGAACAGGACGTCAGATGCAATGCGTCGGACACGAGACCGGCGCTTCCTGCTCGCAAGGGGTCTGTCTGACTGGAGAGTCGTTGGGGTACGGGAGCGGCTTGCAGATTGTTGTGTGAACCAGTCCCAGCTAGGTGCAAAGTGCTTTGAGCGGGTCGACTAGGTTCCAAGGCAAGCATGGACATGGGTTAACTTCAACTTTTGAGCGAGATAATGGGAGATTCGAAAACATAGCAGGCGGAGTGCTCGAAGAGTTTAAATTATACCAGGGAATTGAGGAGAAGTGGCTCCTGAAGGCTACAACTTGAACACTGTGATTGATTCGGAGCAACCGGTGGACCATCTGAGACCGAGTCGATGGCGAAGACAGCGAGGGACTATGTACAAGGCTCTAGGAAATCGAGCCATTTTTGAGGCGCCACGCGTAGATTTTTCGCCAAATTAATATTGTTAGAAGTGCCAGTTCTTGCGGGTGAAATCGAGTTACGGATTTGTTTTGGATCTGTTCGAAACGGGCGTCGGAATATTTGGGTGAAGTATTTCTCCAGGGGATGACTTCGTATATTTACAAACCCTTGAGACGCTGTGGTGGTGAGGAGCAAGCGAGGAATCAACTGCTTCGGCGCGTCACACTTTGTCACGCTTTCCCGCTCCTCTCCGCCCACAGGCCACGATGATCTCTACTCGCGCGCTCCGGCTCGGGTCGCCACTGCGCAAAACGCTCTTATCCCCTGCTCTGGGTATTCCTAGTCCACCAAATATATGTATATTTACTCACCAATACACGCAGCACGCAGCACCTTCATCCGCTCTACATTCGTAAACGGTTTGTTCTCTGTACTGAGGTTCCGGACCTGCATTTAATGGGGGGTGGAAACCAGGATCGTGCAGACGAAATCGCTCCCCGCCTCTACGTCGGCCGAGATCCTGAACAAGCAGCGACTACTGCGCCCGTCGAGCCCGCGCTTTACCATCTACCAGCCACAGCTCACCTGGATTGCCTCCATCGCGAACCACGCGACGGGTGGCGCGCTCAGTGCCCGTGCGTTCCTCCCACCTCCCACTTCCCTTCGCCCGGTACTAATTATTGGCAAATTTTAACGCAGTCCTCTATGGCTTCGCGCTCGCGTACCTCGTCACACCGGTACCTTCGACAGCGTGCACGTCGTGGAGTTCGTCGGCGCGCTGCTAGAGGGCTTCAAGTACGTGGGCAAGGCGCTGCTGGCTGCGCCGTTTGCTTTCTACGGTCTGAATGGCATCCGCCATTTGAACTGGGATATGACGAAGGGTGAGTGTTGCCGTCTTTTCTGCTACTTTATTTCGTTGTCCTGCCTCCCACCCTGCGCTCCTCTGTGCCCCCCCCCCCGCCTCCTCATAAGCACCTCCCCTCCTCCACTCGTCCGCTGCTCCTTCTGCTGCGCCTCCTCACCCGCTCGCTTATCCGTACACTTTCTCTACATCTCTCCACTTTCTCTTCCTCCGTTCCCTTTCACACACTTTATCCCACTGCCCTTTCGCCCTTCGGCACCTCTGTTTCTACTACGTCCCTCCATTCTTCTTCACGTCACCTACCCTTCGTCCCTTCCCTTCCACGGCACACTCGCTCCCACCCGCTCGCGCATCGTCCGTCTTCATCGCTGCCGCTCGTCGCCCATCGCCCCGTTGTCTCCGCGTCCTTCCCTCTTCACATCCACCCTTGTCTCGTCTTGCCTTCCCTTCGTCCCTTACCGTCCCTTCCGCCGCGCGCTCGCGCTCGACTCGCCCTTTCCGCATCTTTTATCCCCACCCACGCTGTCCTTGGCGCGCCGTCCCACTTCCCATCCTCCCTTCACCCTTCACGCTTCGGCTTCAGCTTCGCGACGCGCGTCGTCTCGTCTCGTCCCGCTCCCTTTCCCTCCATCCACTGCATCCCCTTTCCCGCCCCTCTTCTCTCTTCTCTCCCTACCTTTCCCTTCCCCTACTCCGTCGCACGGGTCGTCGGCTCCGGGTTTGCGGCCGCGCGCTATTCGTCCCGCCGCTCCCTCGCCTTTCCCCATGTATACATCCATCTACTCACTTTCCTTTCTCCCCTCCACTCTCCTCCTCGTCCGCGTCGAACGCCGCCTGCGCTGCGTTACTGCTGTGTCCCTCCCCCCTTCCTAGATCTTCCTTCCATTCTCTTCCCGTCCTTCCTTCTCTACCCTGCACACTCGCCCATTCATTGACACACCCCCTTCTGCATCCTCTTCATCCCCACTCTCCCGCCGTGTGTGGGCGCCCATCTTCCCTACCTCCTCTCCTCCATCCATCCATCCATCCGCTTCGCTTCCCCCCCTCCCCCGTCATCTCTCACCTCTTCTCCCCTACTCCGTCGACTGCGGCGCCGACTTCGGCTTCCCCCCTTTCTTTCATCCCCATCGCCCGCCGCGTATGCGTGCCACCTTCCTTCCTTCCTGTTTTGCCGATGTCTGGACGCTCCCATCCTTTCCCTTTCCCTCTCCCTTTCCGTTTCTTCATCACTAACATCTCCCGTTCGCAGTTGTCACCCCCGCGTCTCTGGCTACCAAGACGTCCTCGGCAACTACTCCTCGGTAGCTTTTAGACATAGCCTACACCTACCTCTACGGCGCCGGTGCGCGCGGGCACCACCACCACTACCATATGCGTCCGGCGTCGCAAGTGCTGTCGCCGCTGCTGCTGCCGCCGTATGATAGATGGCACTGTGGTACTTTACGCGGACTCACGGACGCTCGGCAAAGCGGCGACGCATGGGACGACATCGCGGATGCGCTGTAACCTGAACTCGCGGGGACAGCGACAACGACGACACACCGCCGTCGCCTCGGGTCCTCCTCACCCTGCTCCCTATCTCTCTCAGCCACCATGGGGCATCGCTGTTGCTTCTCCCCTATGTATGCGGCTTCTACCTCGCCTGCCCCTTCGCGCCCGGCACATGCGACAGACTGCACGCCGACATGCTACGCGTGGTAGAGCTGGATGGATGGATGGATGGATGGGAGAGAGTCGCGGCGCTAGATAGGACGCGGACTCGCTGCGTATCGGCCACGCGCGTCTTTTGAATCCGGCGCGCGCTTGTGATGTCGGGGGCTGGGACTGTGGCACTCCCGTGGGTGGATGGTGGTTCGATGGGTGCGAGACTCGGAATTGGAGGAGTCGGATACGGCGCGGATTCGCTGCATATTGCCCACACACGTCTTTTGGAATCGAGGCGGGCGACGTGCTCCTTATGCCCGGGGGCTCATACTTCGGTGGCACCAGCGGCGACTTCCGTCGACTGGAGCGTCATCGTTTCCCGCTCTGTCCCCCGCCGCCGTCAAGAAGTCTCCGCTGTCGGCACGGCTCTGGCTTTGAGTGCGGCAAGTCCTCGCACCCTTTCTCGTGCACGCGTGAATTCTGACGGGTTTTTGATGTGATTACCAGGCTTCTGCTCCTTCCTGTGCGACGCGCTACTTTAACTCTCGGCCAGCGGGGTAGCTCGGACTGGCACGTGCCTGGTTTCTTTTTCGTTTCGAATTCGGGGTTTTTTTATCCCTTTTTGCGTGCTCCCTTCTCCCTATCCTTACGACTCTCTAGTTCTCTGCTGCTCGCTTTCCACATCCTCTTTCCTGAATCCTCCCCGTCCCTATCTTCGTCCTTCTTTGCCTCCTCTTTCTGGCGTACCCGCACCTCTTTATTCCGGGCGCCCCCGCTTCCACCCGTCCCGCTCGAGAGCGGCCGGGAATACATATGCGTAGGCGCCTGCGCTCTCGTTCTCCTTCGCTCACTCCCGAGCGGTTCTCTCTGCTCCCCTCGCCATGACTATGAGTATGCTACAGTCAGCCGGGAATAGGAAGACCGGGAGTGGGCGATGTCTGGAAGGTCCACGAGCGCACACGTACGCGGGGGACTACGTCGTTGCTTTACGTGGCGGCGGGCAGCTTCATGGTCGCGCCGTGGTGCGGACACTGGCGGCGGCGCGTCAGCCGGCCATGACAAACCTTACACATAATTATTACAATTTTAATACCCATGTTTTCTTGATTGTGAAAATAGCGTCGCAGAGGATTAATTTGATTCTTTGGCTGTACATATATTTATATTATAACGTCGACAATGGACAACTGGGATCCTGCAATTTTTTTGCGGGAGGGGGGAGGGGGTGAGGATTCAGGCTCAACGTACATTCAAATTAAAATAAATCAACTATATTCGTCATGAGCGCATTGTGAGCACAATGGATTAATATTACACTTGATATTACATAGCGCTCATTCTGAATCTTTTTAAGCCGAAAAATTATAGACTCAAGGCCCGAGGAAACAGTTCAGAACTTTTCAAAAAAATGTAATAAAAATTTACAATTGGGTACTTCGTGTAAGGAGGGTCGGAGATATTGCATGACATCTGTAATGTAATTATGAATGTGACCCAGAGAGTAGACTCTATCAAGGTACTATAGGTATCTAATGGGCACTCGTCCAACACGCCGCACCATGTCTAGCTGGATTCACTTCTTACTTTTTCTTTACCTGTAGCTCTTCGCCCCCGGTATCCTCAGTTTTTGTAATACATATCCAATGTACTTACCTCAGGCGAAAGAATAGTAAGAGTTTCGGAGTCGGCGAGGGGAAGGTATAGTTAAAACTTAACTCATTGGGCGAAGTGAATAGGAATCCCGCCGACTTTATCTAGGTTCGCTGATACGGTGATACTATCGGAAAAGTTCAATAGGTGCATTCCTAAACATGAAAAAAGGTTCTGAGTGACAGAGATTCTTGAACTTGAAATCCGCCGGAATCGACTGCTTCCTCCTCATTAATTTTAGCAGGCACGCACTGCACAATAATTATGCACTTGTCGCTGCAAGATTAATTACTTGTCGGCAAGTGGGTGACTTCCCGTAAGATAAATATATTCTGGCGCAATTTCTCGGGGTGCCAGTGATGGGATTGATGGGCACTATAATCGCGTTTATTCACACTGCAGATGTTTCCCGTAAGCAAAATAATACATTTAGTTGATTAGATTGAGAAAAATCCTGTGCTTCAGGATGCAATGGACTGGGGGAGTTGTGCACAGTGAGCTGTTAGAGAGGTGAGGTGTCTTCCTGCCGCATCCTGCAGACTTCTCGCAGGAATCCAATGGGAAAAAAAAATCATTTTAAGGTCCGTTAAATGCCGGAAAGGGGTGAATGAGGGCGGAGGACGGTTGCCCATGTTGTCAAGTTTAATGTACTGACTCAAGTGTGTGCAATTGACGCCGTTCGGCGTCAACTGGGTAGCGGAGAGTTTGTGACGGGAGTGGTTTCGCAGTGATGATCAATCATTTTCGTCCCAAACGGATAATGGGAGCTCAAATAATCTATTCGAGGGGGGGGGACCCCTCCTCTAGATTTGAATAAATTTGAGTGATGGCAGAATATATTTCACCCCGCTAAGGTGATGGGGTCCTGACAGGTGTCGTCGGCATCACGGCGGAAATTGCGAAAATAATCTCCTGGAATATAACAAGCTTACGGGAAGTCACCCAGTGATTGATATTTAAAGTCACATAGTACATTGCGGGGAAACAAAGACGCGCCGAGCTCCCGTCGATTGTAGTATATAGCCAGCCTGAATTGGGATTGAACTTGGCACTGCGAAAAAGAACGTTGAGAATATTAATTGAAATGAGCGCGATTGAGACAAGAATAATTGATGGCGCGATGATCTAGAGTTTACTGCGATGCGGATGCGCTACACGTACCACCGTGCAAGTGATTCCGCGCGTTGATGCCGCCGTGTAAACTTAATTCCGCGCGTTGGTACCGGTATGTACCGCCGGCGGAGTCCCGTCCTCGAATAATGGTCATGTCATGGCGGGGCTGGGCGGTGGGCATTCCGCGAGAGGGCTTTGATGCGCGTAGCTGGCGATGGAGGGGAAGGGAAGGCTGCTGTTTGACCCGCGACGAGGAGGAGATCATGATGGTGTGAGAACCGACGAAAGACGGCGTGCGCGCTGCGGATGAGTTAATTTGCATGCTACTGTTCCTACTTTGTGGGCGGCGTTATAGACTCTCTTGTCAACTTGTTGGCTAGTCTCTCCTGAGTGTGTACCGCGCTTGTCAAACTGCTGAGTCGAACGGTGTGCAAACAGTAAAAGGGCAGGCTGGTGCTAGGGTGCGCGTGGGTGCGCGTGGCCTGCGAAATATACACGGCAGAGCGAGAAGTGGCGAGACGAGATACGCGTGTGAGCAGGGTGAATAATCTCGCTTGATTTTGGATTAGACACGGGCGACAGTGACAAGTCACCCCAGACCAACACGGCGCCCCCAAACCCAGGAACGTCACGGTGGGGCAGGATACGAATTAAGTACGATCTCGTAAATGCTTCCGGCGTCGCGTAAGTTAATTACCAGGTCCTGCGCGTGTGAGGTATATTAAAGTAGATTCCAGGCGGAAATATTGCGAATGAGGAGTGTATTGAGGTTGCCGGCGCGTGTGCGTGAACGCTTGCAGCGAGCGCTCCAGACAAATTTTGAACCAGGCCTGAGGCCGTTGATCATGAATTCAAAAGCCAGAAGGCAATAGTTGGGAGTGAATTATGGAACCAGGAGAGGATGGAGATTTCCGCCATGGCCAGATTATTATTATTGTTGGAATTTAAATTGTTTCTTGCGTTGAGAAGGAGAGTCGCCGCCTTCGTCACATCTGTGTCACACCCTCCCTCCAGCCACTACTTACTGGGCTAGGCTGCCACTGCGCAAGACCTCTTCTCTGGGTACTCCTAGTCAACCAATATCCATCCATCTACTTACCACCGCCCGCAGCACGCAGCACCCTCAGTGCGGCGCGTTTCTCCGTCCTTTTTATTCGCGGGTATTCTCTTCTGTCGACGAACCGCCCTCTTTCTGCCAATCGAGAGCCATCCAGCCGTGTACTCGCAATGATGATGCGGAATCGTCGACTGTCGCCTTTCTTTCGCGTGCAAGACACCAGTCGCAGGCGATAGGACCGCCGATTCATGCGGTGCTGTCAGCCACCACCGTCTTTGGACTAGTCCCTTCCTCTTCATCTTTATTTCGTCTTTCCCCACCCCCCGTCCTCAACCACCCGCCCTTCTCCCTCGCTCCCTCCTTCCTGTCATCCAGCCACCGTCCCTGCCCTCCCCTTCGTCCCTCCCATTCCCCTCGTCCCTTCCCTTCCCTTCGCGCTCGTTCCCTCACCCGCTCGCCCATCTATATTCACACACACCTCTCCGCCCTTTCTACTTCCCTTTCTTCTTCTCCCCCCCATCCCTCCCTAACTCCGTTGACTGCGCGTCGCCTGCCTTGGTTCTGGCTTCGAGGGCGTCGGAGGCGCAGCCATTTTCGCCCTCCCGGCTTGCCTACTTCCCACCCCTGCCTCGTCCCTCGCTCGCCCCGCATCTTCTCTCCTCGCTCGTCCAATATCCTACCCGCTTCTCCCACCCCCCTTCCCTTCTCGCTGCCATCCTTCCTGCCCCAGCTGTCTCGCGTCGTCGCCCGTGTCCACCACCTTGCCTCCCCGCCCCACCCTGTCCACACCCCAATCCTTGCTCACCCCACATCTCCTCTCTTCTTTCCCCCCTCCCTTGCCCGTCGAGTATCCGACGCTCCTACCCTTCCTCCCAGCCGTCCGGGTCGTCAGCCTGGGGGCCCGCGTCCGCGTCCGCTACCTCGCATCTCCTCCCCTCTTCCCGTCCATTGCGCTCCCTCACCTCGCCTTGCGTCCCCTTGTCTCTCTTTGCTTACATCCCGCCCTGTCCTCGCGTCCATCCTTGCCCCCTTCCCGCTCGCGTCATGCCTTCCTCGTGGCAACGTGTCGCGCTTTCGCTCTGTGCTGTACGCTCTGCCGACTTGTGTCAATTTCGTCCTGTCCATATGCGGATGCACATACGTTGTGGATCGTGGGCGTCAACCATACGGCCCACATTCTTCATTTTCCCTGCCGTCCATCCTTTCCCCTCCCTCACCACTTGCCTCCGTTTGCCTGCAATGCCGCCTGAAGCTTCGATATATACGCACGAATGTCCCGTGGACATCGCGCGTTTCCGGCAGTTTGGCGTTCCCACGGGTGACACATTGGCGCTCGTGGTCCATGGAGAGTCAGAGAGTCGGTTTCTACGTACGTAGCGGTGTGCAACTTTATAGATTACCATTCCTCCCGCGCGCACACTCCATTCGTTATACTGCTGTATCGGCATGCAATATATTGGTTTAGACGCTCTATTTTTGGTGCATGTCTTGAGGTCAAGTGATGATTGCAACGCCGCGTTCGACAGCTCTCCAGCGCTTAACGTCCTTGCCTCCGTCCACCATGGCCGATCCCCTCAGCATCGTCTTAGGCATCCTCCAGCTCATGTCTACAGTCAATTCAACTATCAGTATGCTCAGTGATGTCGCCAATGCACCGAAAGAACAACACAGCCTCTTCGCGGAAGTCCGAAACCTCGAGCCGTTGCTGAAGAGCTTTGAAGGCCGCTTGCAAGCCAATCCATCGGTCCATGGAATGCTGGGCCTCAAGGACCCATTGGCTCAATTCAAGGATACAATGGAACATGTGATGGCTAAGCTGCGATCGGCCAATAAACCGGGGTCGAGAATTCCGAAAGCGTTGAGCTGGACATTGTGGAATAAGAAGGAGGCAGAGGAGGATCTCCAAAAATTAGAGCGGTTCAAAGCACTGCTCAATATGTGGCTGGTGTTAGATATTTGGTGTGTACATATCTCCCCAAGTGAATGAAGACAAACATTTATTTGATATCAGGGATGCTGGCCAGCAGCAACAAAAAAACCATGAACGTGAGTGAACTGGGTGCAGCAAGTTTATAAATTGGAGATGACTCACATCTGAGCAGGCGCAGAAACGGCGGAAGAACGCAAGCTGATTATTGAATGGATCTCACTGCTGAATTTCTTTCAGCGACACGATGATATATCCTGCGCTCGACAGGAAGGAACGGGCCTATGGTTACTGGAGGAGGCCAAATTCAAAGACTGGGTCTCTGGAACCGGGGCAATTTTCTGGTGTTATGGAATGCGTGTGTAACTCTTTTAACTCTATTTTTCTCATGTTGATTGAAATACAGCTGGGGCCGGGAAAACAGTGCTTTCGTGAGTACTTTTCTATGGCTGATGATGTTTATTCAACCTCCAATAGATCAGCTGCTGTTGATTATCTTCGGAAGATATCTCCGAGCCCGAATGTCGGGGTTGCCTGCGCATACCTAAACCACAAAGAGACAGATATGCAATCCCCCGAAAATATTCTGGCAGGCCTCTGGCAGGCCTCTGGCAGCAGCTCATATTTGGAAGGCCCATTCTCCCTGGGTCTCCAGCACACACACTTTATCATAAGCATCTTGAAAGGCGAACACGACCCTCAGTTGAGGAGATGTATGCAATTCTTTCCTCCACGGTGGCAGATTACTCCAAGGTGTATTTTGTCATTGATGCCCTTGATGAATATCCGGAGACCAAGCGCCATGTGCTGCTGAAACACTTGGCAGCACTCCGGCCTAATATCAATTTGCTCTTTACTTCACGGCCCCATATCACTCCCGAGATGTTCTTTCCAAATACACCAGCTCTCGAGATCCGGGCAACAGAGGAGGATATCCGCCGATATCTTGATGCACAGATACAGAACTCATTTCGGTTGTCAAAACATGTTCAATCCCGTCCAGAGCTACACCATGAAATTGAGAACCAAATTATCAGCAATGTTGATGGAATGTAAGTGCTGGTGTTTGTTCATTGGTAGATGTTCTAACTGACTCCACAATCTTGAAGGTTCCTGCTTGCCAAGCTCCACATCGACTCTCTCACAATAAAAAACACTGTCAAAGCTGTTCGGGAAGCTCTAAAAAGTCTGCCAACAGACTTGGAGCAGACTTATAAAGAAGCAATGGATCGGATTGAATCCCAGAGTCAAGATGACAGAAACATTGCCAAAAGAGTTCTCATCTGGATTGCAAATGCAAAGCGGCCACTATCTGTTGCAGAACTCCAGGAAGCCATTGCTATTGAGCCAGGCACAAAAACACTTGATCGAGATGGTCTCCTTGACCTTGAGATTATCCTGTCTGTTTGTGCTGGCCTGGTTGTTATCAACCATGCAGATGGCAGTGTTCGATTCATCCACTATACCACTCAAGATTACATGGATCATGTGCAAACCAGTAAATTCCCAAATGCGCAGACAGAAATCACCCGTGGATGTCTCACATATGTCTTGTATGATGACTTCCTGCAGCTGCCAGTTTCACTTGATGAGCAGGATGCATTGGTGCAAGATCATGCACTACTGGAGTATTCATTCCACTATTGTCTGGTTCATGCTGCAGGGCAGCCTGAGCTCATACTCCGGGATATGATCCTGGCATTCCTGCTCCATGGCTCCAGATGGCTCCACAAATTCTGGCTATTGATATTATCTCACAAGCAGTACACCCCTTCTCCATGGGACTTTCATTATGGCAATGAAAAGCTCTACACATGCCTCCTCATTTCTGCACTGTTCAATTTGCAGGAAACAGCAAAATATCTTTTGGCCCACAATACATCCATCCAGGACCAACACAAGGAGCAGTCACTCATTGGTGCTGCAGAACTTGGTAACTTGGGAATGGTCGAGCTCCTCATCAGTCAAGGTGCTAATGTGAATGCAGAGGGTGGGAGATATGGGAATGCTTTGCAGGCAGCATCACTGAAAGGCGATGAAGCAGTGGTCCAGCTGCTCTTCAATGGGGGTGCTGATGTGAATGCAGTGGGTGGGCTTTATGGGAATGCATTGCAGGCAGCATCATTAAATGGAAATGAAGCAGTTGTCCAACTGTTCCTCAATAGAGGTGTTGATGTGAAAGTACAGGGTGGGCATTATGGGAATGCATTGCAGGCAGCATCATTGCATGGACATGAAGCGGTTGCCCAGCTGCTCCTTGCTAGGGGTGCTGATGTGAATGCACTTGGTGGGTATTATGGGAATGCATTGCAGGCAGCATCTTTTGGCGGACATGCAGAAGTTGTTGAGCTGCTCCTCAATAGGGGTGCTGATGTGAATGCTGTGGGTGGGAATTACGGGAATGCATTGCAGGCAGCATCATTTGATGGACATGCAGCAGTTGTTGAGCTGCTCCTCGATCAGGGTGCCAATGTGAATCAACAGGGTGGGGGATATGGGACTGCATTGCAGGCGGCATCATTTGGGGGACACGAAATAGTGATCCAGCTGCTCCTTGATAAGGGTGCCAGTGTGAATGCAGAGTGTGCGGGCTGGGGGAATGCATTGCAGGTAGCATCACTTACCGGACATGCAGCAGCTGTCGAGCTGCTCCTCAATCAAGGTGCCAATCTAAATGGACAAGGTGGGGGATATGGGACCGCATTGCAGGCAGCATCATTTGGGGGACATGAAATAGTGATCCAGCTGCTCCTCGATAAAGGTGCTGATGTGAATGCAGAGGGCGGGATATATTGGACTGCATTAAAGGCAGCATGGTTTGGTAGACATGCAGCAGTTGTCAAGCTACTTCTTGCACATGGTGCTTTGCCCGATGAATATGTTTACTTGGAAAGTGATGAAGAGGAAGAACAGTGCACCCATGGCTACCGGCGGTGATGAATCCTGGTAACAGCTGGATGTTGGCTGGTCTCCAGGAATATGTTTCGGCTTTAGTTTCAGCTTCTCCACAGCTAGTCTCCCATGTTGCCACCATTTGGTAAGATATGCTGAACATCACCTGTATTTAATTATAATAAGTTTCTACTTTTATTAATTGATTAAAAATATCACTATCTTCACATCAGCAAATCTACTTGGGGTAAAAGGCCGTGGCTTCGCCCGGCATGCAACTCGTACTTACTTCTTTTTTTTTGGTAACAAGATCCAAATAATAAGAATAAGCAAATGGAATACAGTAGCCCTCCGGGCAGGCTTGATTCCTCCTCAGTTCCAGGTACAAAACATCTTTCATTGAATATTTTGTAATAGTAGCTCGTTTAATTATAACGCTCATGTCTGTAGCCATTTTTCTTTTGCAGATATGGTGCGAAGGTAGATTACTTCATCGAGAGTTTTATGGTATGCTCTCTTGCAGGCAGCAGGACAGTAAATATGAATACTAATGACGAACGTGCCGATGCATAGATTTGCCTCTAAATTGCATTGGGCCACAGCCGAGGCAACCTTGTCGGTGAGTACGGCGCCCAGCTGGCACTTTGAGCGCAGTAACGGAGATCCAGGACGGCAGGTACGGCCGTAAAGAGACGGACTGTCTAGTAATGTTTGATGTACATGGTCCATGCAGTGGTCGGCAAACCATTCAGCAAGAAATGAGTCGAACGTCCGGACTCCGGACGGATGCCACGAGTGGTGTTGGGACAATGCAAGTACCTGTGTTAGTTGTTTATCACCCACACCCCGTTCGCCGGCGTTGATGGATTCAGTGCAGGAGTGACAATAGCATGGCTGTTCTGGTTGCAAGACCTGGAGTTGAGAGTAATATAATTAAAGTGTTCACCAGGTTGAATTATAGGATATCGTTAGGTGGAACGGTAGCAGCCCTGAGGCGCATCGAGACACATGAAGACAGCATCCCTTGCAACAAATTCCCTGCCGGAGAACGTGCAGATTGCAAACACTCGGTAAGGCTCTTTCTCGATGAGCCTCCAATCGGCCAAAGACTAAAGTGCTGCCAAAAAAGATGCGCGGGCAATACTAATAGGTGCTGCCTTAATTATGCCGTCAAGAGTCGGCGCAAATGCCGTGTGATTGAGCGGATAGCGGCGGTCACTCGAGACAATGGATTTGCCATCGCGAACTACGTTGGGGCCAAGTGGGGGCCTCGCGACGTGCGCTGGGTGCAAGCCAATGATGGCATCATTACATTTACTAAGCAGAGGAGGACGGACAGACAGACAAATTCGCAAATCAGACTTGGTCCCTAAATCCGGAACCAAGAAAAGAAAAAGAAGAAGAAATAAGAAGAGGATGTTGCACATTGCCATTGGCGTCCCGCGCCGTGGTGTCAAACGCACGTGGTCTGTAGGCCATTGTTTATGCATGGCAGTACGAGACTACGAGTCCATTTCTTTTTAAAACTACGGAGAAGTCCGATTTAAAGTCCGATCCAGATTTTTTATTCATTCATAACTTCACTCAACCTCCACATTTTCAATTCAAAGAAAAAGAGATGGATGTAGCCACAAATTGAGGCCTTTTCTCCAAAACCTCGGCCATGAAGGTCTCAGCACTGAAATTCAACTGAGCCTTTCTATGTTCATGAACATTGACGGGAGTGGGTGAATGACGAGAGATTATCCCAGTTAGTGTAGGTATCAAATCAGAGGATATGCAAGGCAAACAGATAATTTTACGAGTGCTTGACGGAAGAGGCCCAAGTATGCGGTGCACCGATTAAAAGTGAATTTTATGTAAGTGCTCGTGGCCACATGTGTGCCATGATGGGGAATTAATCATACTACGTGCACTTTACATTAATTGCGTAGGGTAGGGCCACAGTGTATGGACAGGACTCAGGCAAACAATGTTAATTTGAACATACTCGAAAACCATCATGAACATGATGCAACTCGATGCACCATTGAGAGGAGGACCATCCATGGATCATGGATGGGGTTCAATGTACTCAGGACAAGAGTGCCGAATACTATTTTACTGGCGGGGGTTCCACCCAATTTTCACCCCAGTTTCCGATGAAGTGCATTGATCATTGGTCCGCTACTTAAATTTCTGCACAAGCTTTGTGCAAGCAACATGCAGCATTTATCATTGTCAAGAGGTCATCAAATCTCTGCATGAGCACTGAGGAGTGCGTCGAGGGGGCCGGCAGGCAGCGCATCGAGACTTCCGTCTTCAAACCCGTTAAGGCCTTCGTGATTTCCATTTTGGCTATGGTTTTGGCCATAGATGCCATCGTTTCTTCAGGCGTAGCATTTTTGTAGTCTCACCTAATCAGACTATAAAAAAAAGTTTTATGAGATAGCTAGTCAATAAAATTTAATATAGGCATTTTTGCAGAGTTCGGGACGGGGTCGAAGAGACAGGCTCAACAAATGGCTGTACTCAGAAAAAGGTCCGTCTGAAAGAGGTAGGAGCAATACATAGGATGGGTGGAGGATACAAGAGGAAGTACTATATAAAACTGCCGAGGGATATCGAAGAACATGAAGGAGGGGAAAGAGAAAAAGAGCGAAGATGACTGAAGACTTTGAAAGTGATGAAGAGGAAGAAGAAGAGTAGTCTACCATTCATATCTAGTTTAAATAGTCAAACTTTACTGCTCCGCAGGTGGAATTTCAATGAGCCATGGAAAGGAACTGGATACTGATAGGATATTACACTTTTTCAAATTTCTTGGAGCCACCAAGAAGCGAGATTTTGTGCTCTTCGGGGGTTTTTTTTTAGAGTAAGACTTGGTGAACAATTGCACGCATTTTCTATTTATTTTTCAGATCCTAAATGAAGCTAACTTTTGGCTTGAAAAAATGTAGCAAAAGAGGTTGGCACTTCAAGAACTCTTCCTGAAAAATTGCAACAAAGGTGCTAGGCATCTTTCAAAAAAAAAAAATTTGCCTAGAAAAAATGTACGAAACCTTGCAATTTATGGGCAAAAAAACATTGTACATTTGAAATAAAAGTAAGCCGGAACGAAGAAGCGGTTGTTGTTCACATATCAATGACAATTACAGAGCAGTGGTTGATGCCCTTTGTTCCCTCACAGGTCACAATTGAGTTGAACATAATCAGGAACCAAAATACTAATATCAATTATCCTCGAGGTATGTTCAATAAAAGGTCCGCAAAGAACATTCAAATGAGGGCAGTAAGGACTAAAATTATCAAGAATAATTAAAGAGCAATGGTATTGTCTGTTGGTCCGTAGGAGTGCAAGTTGAGAGTGCTGAGCGAAGTAATTAAATTTATTGAAAATGCGGCGTAAATATGTCCAGTGGTCGCTCTCAGTAGAATCCTGTTAGTGCGCAGTTCTTAGCATCCATTAAACATTAATCTGTCCTTAGAATGTACTTTTTGGTGTACTTCCTTCCCCGAAGTGGAATGTGCTCCTCATTCACATCTCTCGGATTGGATCCAGGATGGTGGACATGCTGTGGTGTTTAAGCACTGTTGACTCGGGTATTATCAAGTTCAACATTTGTGGTAATACAATCTCTTTGTTATCCCTTCTACACCCACGATTCCACAGTCCACCCCTGATTCACAATGATTCCACTCCTGAGAGCACATGCATGAAGGAATATTATACAAACAGAACCTTGAAGTCCAGGTTCTGAACAATCCTTTCTCCACTCAGGGCAGTTTACAGTTTAAATTGTCGCATCGACTTCAGGCTGTTGACTGGCTACATTCCGAATTCATAATTGCAGTTCAAAAGAGAATTTGGCAGCTGGCCGCGACGCAGACATTTTGAAAGGAAACCAGATAGAGAATACTTATTAGTGCCACGATACTTTCCTCTATGAGCAGTTCGCCCACCTCGGCCCTTTAGTAAAAGACCTCAATACAGTTTCCCGCGACTTTAAATTGCGGCGGACAGCATGCGCTTTGACCTGAATGTGGATGGGGTATTCATTGCAAGATTCTGTAAACATTGAATGCTTCTTCAAATTTGAATCATTTCTCGGGCACCGATGGAGGAAATAGAGGGTAGCACAAGAGACTCACGCTGTGCGGCACGATGACCTGGGATCGCCGGCAGGAAACTGAGAGATGGGTTGGGTGGGAACTGAACTGAGCGCATACTTGCGCCGATGTTGGCACCAAGCGAGTCAAGAGCTGGGTCTGGGAGAATGAATAAATTGATTGATACCTCGCGCGTGGAAAGGATGATGCATCCCGCTGGTTCCCATATGTAGAAGCTTACATTCTAGTAGGAAATTAGTATGTAGGAAATCAATATTAATCCGGGACTCTGGCAAGCACACATACCACGGCCGCGGGCTCTTCCATCGATAGCACAATATTAGAATATAAAAATATAAGTATATGAGATGGTGGCAGCGAGTTTCTCGTCGAAGGATGACACGGTGTCTCTGACGCGGTTTACTATCGCGGCATACCTAGCGCAGTTTTACACGCGGCGTACCAGACGGGGTTTATAACTTGGCGGTACACCACCACCACCTGGGAATGAACAAAATCAGCGTGTCGTCGAAGTAGTACTTATATAAACATCAATTTAAGGCTCGGACGTGCTCACAGTCGACTGGGGTCCGTGGAAAGATTACTCGCAGTTGACTGGCATCCGTGGAACGAGCAGGACAGGCTGATGCGACTGTGCTCGAAGTGCTTGAAGTGCATCGAACCCGTACTAGGACTGTGTTCATTCACTTCAATTCGGGGAGCAACCAGAACGAACTCTGCGTTTGAAAATGGTTTGGTCTGTGGGAGGATGGCCGGTAAGCTCCTATGTAAGTGCGTCAAATAAATATTAAAGTACGCAGTGGGGAATCAGCCCACGTCCGCAGGGTGATTGGCGGATTTTTAGCGTGGCTTGAATGAACAAGCCTACGTCAGATGTAATGCGTCGGAC
The DNA here is from genome assembly GCA_029282285.1 of Mycena rebaudengoi. Lineage (NCBI taxonomy): Eukaryota > Fungi > Basidiomycota > Agaricomycetes > Agaricales > Mycenaceae > Mycena > Mycena rebaudengoi. Next base: position 195,713 of record JARJCX010000016.1, on the reverse strand, counting down.
ACTGAGAGACACTGGGAGGCGCTTCCTATTCGCAAGGGATCCGTCCGACTGCGCTAGGCAGGAGAGGCGTTGGGTTACGGGATGCGCATTCGTTGGATTGCTGCGTGAACAAGTTAATTGGCACGTCCCAGGCAGGCGCGAGTGGGTGCGTGCTAGGTTTCCAATTAATTCCAACGGCCTGGGTTACTCACATTGCTGGATAATGGGAGGTTCGGGCACACAAAAGGCGGTGTTGGCAGAGTGCTTGAAAAATTGAACTAGGGAATGGAGGAGGATCGGCTATATGCGATTCCGAAGTCGATAACTTGAACACTGTGATTGACTCGGTCACTCGGAGCAACCGGTCGAGGGGTAAATTGAGACCCAATTCGTCGCAAGACAGCGAGAGGTTATGGCTCCAGTTAAGGTGAACCAATTTTTGAGGCGCCCCGCGTAGATTTTGCAATAGATTATATCGTTGGAAGCGTTTCTCAGTGCGGACTATTTACTATGTGAATCAAATGTGAATTAGTACGGATTTGTTCGAAACGGGCGTCGGAAGCCAAGATCTTTGGGTGAAGAGTCAGTCGAGGGTACCGGCGATTTCCCCAGGCCTAGATTTTCAACTCCAGGAGGTCCGTATATTTTCAACTCTTGAGGTCTCGAGGTGGTGAGGAGCAAGCGCGCTTCGGCGACTTTCGGCCCGCCCTCATCACGCTTTGTCACACTTTCCCGCCAACTCGCGCGCTCGGGCTAGGCACAAGACGCTCTTCTCTCCTGCTCTGGGTACTCATACCACTCACCCAATATTTCCATATGTCTTCTCACCGGTGCACGCAGCCAACACGCAGCATGCAGCACCCTCATCCGCTCCACATTCGCTAAACGGCCCTGGCGTTAATAAGGACCTGGATTTATTCAAAGCAAAAATATAGGACCGTGCAAACCGAATCGCTCACCGCGTCCGCGTCGGCCGAGATCCCGAACAAGCAGCGCTTCCTGCGCCTGTCGAGCCACCCGCACTTCACCATCTACCAGCCGCAGATCGCCTCCATCGCGAACCGCGCGACGGGCGGCGCGTTGAGTGCCCGTGCGTCCCGCTGTCCCTTCCTCCAACCACTAATTGCTAATTGTTATTATTTTTCTCTGGCATATTATAGTGCTGTGCGGCTTCGCGCTCGCATACCTCGTCGCGCCGGGTACCTTCGACAGCGTGCACGTCGTGGAGTTCGTCGGCGCGCTGCCCGCGGGCGTCAAATATGCGGGCAAGGCGCTGCTGGCTGCGCCGTTTGCGTTCCATAGGCTTAATGGCATCCGCCATTTGAGCTGGGATTGACAAAGCGTTAGTCTGAATCTACTGGCATGTCGGTTACCGGACCTTAGATTACCGTGATCAAAGCGTGACTGCACGTGAATTCTCCCATGCTCCCAATGCGGAATACACGCTCGCAAGCCGTATCTGAGCGATATACCAAAAGAAAGTGTGCCTAAAGTGATTAATTAAGTTCGTTAAAGCTGGCTGAGCTTTTCCTGAAACAAAAGTCTCATGATTTGGCCTCATTGCATCAAAGTACGAGCACAATTGGTAGTTGGCCCCCGAACACCTCAGTTTAAAGCTCAAGACTTCATCGAAAAGCTCTAGGAGGTTTCTAAGTGATCTTGCTTGCAATATGAGTCATTTATATGTTGGTACACAGTGCAGGGCGGTGGAAATGGGCTCACATCCCGATTCAGCCCGTGGGAGAGTTCACGTGGGGTCACGCATTGATCACGGCAATCCAAGGTCCGGTAAGACCGGTGCCAGCAGATTCAGACTCCATATAAAGTTCATCGACTATCTTTGAACATGTGGAGTCTGGCTATGTGAGACTAACAAAGCGTGAGTGTTGCCGTCTTCTGCTACTTTATTTCGTTGTCCTGCCTCTCCACCCTGCGCTCCTCTGTACCTCTCCCGCCTCCTCACAAGCACCTCCCCTCCTCCTCCACGTCATCCGCTGCTCCTTCTTCCGCGCCTCCTCACCCGCTCGCCTATCCGTACACCTTCTCGACATCTCTCCACTTTTTCTTCCTCCGTTCCTTTTCACACACCGTCCTTCATCCCACCGCCCGCGCCTCCATCTCCCCGCGCGGAAACCCCGCCCCAACATCCACATATTCCTTTTGCCCTTCGGCACTTCCGTTGCTACTACGTTCCTCCCCCATCCATTCTTCTTCACGTCACCTATCCTTCGTCCCCTCTCCCTTCCCTTCCACCGTACACTCATTCCCACCCGCTCGCGCATCGTCCGTCCTCACCGCTGCCGCTCGTCACCCTCGCTCCGTTGTCTCCGCGTCCCTCCCTCTTCCATCCACTTCACATCCACACTTGTCTCGTCTCGCCTTCCCTTCGTCCCTTACCATCCCTTTCGCCGCGCGCTCGCGCTCGACTCGCCCTTTCCGCATCTTTTATCCCCACCCACACCGTCTTGGGCACGCCGTCCCATCTTCCCATCCTCTCTTCACCCTTCACGCGTCGGCTTCAGCTTCGCGACCCGCATCGTCTCGTCTCGTCTCGTCTCGTCCCGCTCCCTTTCCCTCCATCCACTGCCTCCCTTTTCCCGCCTCTCTTCTCCCTACCCCTCCCTCCCCCTACGCCGTCGCACGTGTCGTCGGCTCCGGGTTTGCGGCCGCGCGCTATTCCTCCCGCCACGCCCCCTCGCCTTTCCCCATGTATACGTCCATCCACTCACTCCCTTTTCTCCCCTCCACCCCTCCTCCTCGTCCGCGTCGAACGCCGCCTGCGCTGCGTCCCCCCCCCTTCCTAGATCGTCCTTCCTTCTCTTCCCATCCTTCCGCTCTCTACCCCGCATGCTCACCCATCCATTCACACACCTCTCACCCCTTCTGCATCCTCTTCATCCCCACCCTCCCGCCGCGGCGCCCATCTTCCCTCCCCCCTCTCCTCTCCACCCACCCATCCATTCCCTTCGCTTCCTCCCCTCCCCCATCATCTCTCACCTTTCTTCTCCCCTACTCCGTCAACTGCGTCGTCGACTTCGGCTTCGCCCATTCCTTCATCTCCATCGCCCGCCGCGTATGCGTGCCACCTTCTTTCCTTCCTGTTTCGCCGATGTCCGGACGCTCCCATTCTTTCTCTTTCCCTCTCCCTTTCCGTTTCCTCGTCACTAACATCTCCCGTTCGCAGTTGTCACCCTCGCGTCTCTGGCTACCAAGACGTCCTCGACAATTACTCCTCGGTAGCTTTCAGACACAACCTGCGCGACACCTGCCTCTACGGCGCCGGCGCGCAGGCACCACCACCGCCACCACCACCCTGTGCGTTCGGCGTCGCGAGTGCTGTCGCCGCTGCTGCTGCCGCCGTATGATAGATGGCACTGTGGTACTTTACGCGGACTCACGGACGCTCGGCAACGTGGCGACGCATGGGACGACATCGCGGATGCGCTGTAACCTGAACTCGCGGGGACAGCGACAACGACGACACACCGCCGTCGCCTCGGGTCCTCCTCACCCTGCTCCCCATCTTTCTCAGCCACCACGGGGCTAGGTTCGGAGCAAGCCTGTCTCCGCACCGCCACGCCGGTGATTCTCGGAGAGAGGCTTGTTCCAAACTGCCAAAATTCCGGCATGTGTTCTGAACACTATAGCTCACTCATTTCTTGCTCAAATCTTATGGTGTAAGTGGTAAAACAGATGTCCAGAAGTATATAAACAAGACTAGCCAGCTTGTATTTTTTTCCGGTGCGAAGGGGCTCCAGTGAATACCATTTGATGGCGCCAACGTTTAGTTCAGATCTGAGGCAAACAAAACAAGTTGTTGTCTAAATAAATGGATATTATGGGCTCGATTGAATCGCATTAATATTTCAAACAAGTTGCTCACTCAAAGTTAATCTCTGATCCTGCTATAGCGGCGAGTTCATCGACTTTCGGTATACTCGCTGAATTGGGATGTGTGACAAGACGCGTCTAATTAATGACTAAAAGTGTGACCATTTTTATTGGTCCGACAGCGCCATCTCCGGGGAAATATAGACGAGCTGAGCGCTTTTCTCAGCTCGCTTCCATACAGTGGTGTCCTTGGTGTTGTCCTCGTTGATGAGGATGGCATTAATCCCCTTCTCCGTTGCTTGCTTGACCTGCGAAGCAACCCCAAAAAACTTCAGTATCATCACCGAAAAAACCGGGACAGTGGGTGGTTGTACCTGGTCAGCCTCGAGAGCCTTGAGTGGACACACGACAATAGTAACCTTATTCTTCCCTCCTAGTGCTGCCACAGCTTCGAAGATGAGACTTTTCCCGTAGCCAGTCCCCGCAAGAAAAATGGAGTCAAAGCCGCGGAGGATACGGATAATGAGATGGATTTGCCAGTCATCAGGGACATAGGTGAGCTTTAACTTGTGAATGACCTGCTGCCGTGTCTCCTCCAAAGTGAATTTCCATTCTTTTATGCCTCGGAGACGAGTCGAGCGAGGAGCGGTATGTTTTCGAGGAGTACCAGGGGACCGGTGCACTGAGCGCGGTGCTACAGGTGAAAAGGGACGCCGGCGTGGTGTGCAAGGGGATAGCGGGATATTTGGATCTCTATTAGACATTGCAGCAGGTAAGGGCAGGCCCAAAAAGTTCAGAGGAAGGAAAGGAGGAAGTGATATTGAGCTGACAAATCAGATCAAATTGCGGTCGCTTTCGCCGTTGTCCAGGACAACCAATACAGCACATCTTCGGGCATTTTAAAGTGCAGAGTAGACTGGAAATACTGTACTAAAACGTTCAATTCGACAGTCACGCGTCACTGGGGGGGCTGTCGATTGCCAACTTTGGTGCTTGTCACGCATCACCCCGAGGACTGTCGAATAGATTTTCCGGTTCGTCATCCCAAAATCCCCAAATTTCGCGATTTCGACGAATTTTCGGCTCGGATTGTCGAAATTTTGCGCTCGGTCACGCCAAAAAATGCGGTTTGTCGAATTGTCGAACCGGAATTTTCCGTCACGCGTCACCCCCTCTGTCGAACTGAACGTTTTAGTACAGTATGCAAGGTACATTTCTGGAAGTTCACATTTTTTTTTCTGGCAAAGTACACAATACTACTTGCGACATTTTCTTGTGGTGAGTATTGTCCGAAGGGCCGATCAGCGGTCTCTTTTGAGGACTATGCACAATCTCTGCACATATCTGAGGAGGGCAAATGATTTATATGCTTCCAAAGAAGATAATACTCAGCGACGACCAAGAATTTGACGCGCTTTATAACACGGGAGGACGCGCAGAACACATGGCTGTTTTTTGGCATCTTGTTACAAGCCCCTTCTCAGAATCCTTCCGAAGCACGTGAAGGTCATGCTTTTGATGAGAACGGGGCTTGATCCGAACCAAGGGGCCGTCGGAATTCGAAGTTTGGATATAATGTTCGGCTTTGACGTGAATTTTGATGCTGAATCCGAAAATACACTCACCTAAGCTCTAGGATGAGTATTCACGGCACTAGAACACAATACTTTATTACCCGATTGAGTGAAATGATGGGCATTTGACGTGTACAGCCCCTCCGAAGACGGTAATTTATCACGTGAGTGATTCTCGGACCTAGCCGCCGAGTTTTCAACGACGTCGAGAACAGCCCGGAAAATTTGGAGATGCTGTAGGAAGGAGCGGGCACATAGGTAGAGGTGCCCTGTAAAAAAAAATTGGGATTTGGGTCATTTTTGAAGGCGTGGGAGGCATTTTGATGGGGGTATGGGGGGGGGGGGGTCTCCGAAGTCGACCTTAAAAAACTTTTCAACCCTAGTTCCATTTTTCGAAAGCCGACGGCCCCTTGATCCGAACCTACCACGGGGCATCGCTATTACTTCTCCCCCCATCGGTGATACCTATTGCGGCTTCTACCTGCAGGTTGCGCGTCTCGCCCGTCCCGCGTGGCGGAGCTGGATGGATGGATGGATGGGAGAGAGTCGCGGCACTAGATAAGGCGCGGACTCGCTGCGTATCGGCCGCGCGCGTCTTTTGGATCCGGGGTGGGCGCGCGCTTGTGATGTCGGGGGCTGGGGCCGTAGGTGGATGGCTCGATGGATGCGGGACTCGGGGCGGTCGATACGGCGCGGACTCGCTGCGTATTGCCCACACACATCTGTCGGAATCGAGACAGGCGACGTGCTCCTTATGCCCGGGGCTCATGCCTCGTTGGCACCAGCGGTGACGTCCGTCACGGACTGGGGCGTCCTTGTCTCCCGCTCTATCCCCCGCCGCTGTCAAGAAGTCTCCGCCGTCGGCACGGGCACGGCTCTGTCTTGAGTACGGTAAGTCCTCACCCTTTCTCGTGCACGCGTGAATTCTGACGGGTTTTTGATGTGATTGCTAGGCTTCTGCTCCTTCCTGTGCGACGCGCCCCCGAAGGTCTCGCTCGGACTGGGCCGTCGCCGCCGAGCACGTCGGAGGCTGGAGGCTGGTCTCTTTGCAAGCTTGCCCGTCCTCCCTATCCTTACGGCTCTCTAGTTCTCTACTGCTCGTCTTCCACACCCGCCACCATTCCTCTCCGTCCCTCTCTTCCTCTCCTCTTTATTCCAAGCGCCCCCGCTTCCACCCGTCCCACTCGAAAGCGGCCAGGATACATATGCATAGGCACCCGCGCTCTCGGTCTCCTCGACTAACTTCCGAGCGATTCTCACCGCTCCCCTCTTCGTCAGTCGGGAATAGGAAGACCGGGAGTGGGAGATGTCTCGAAGGTCCACGAGCACACGTACGTGGCGGCTTACGTTGTTGCTTTTCCGTGGCGGCGGGCACCTTCATGGTCGCGTCGTGGTGCGGGCACTGGCGGCGGCGCTTCAGCCGCTTTATTCCCCCCACTTGTCCTCGTCCTTTGCTCTCGCTTCTTTTCTCTTCTTTTTTCTTTCGTACCTTCGTACCTTCTCCCTGTCACTTATCTTGCGTCAATTATTGCCCCTACTTATTTTTTGTCCTCCATTCTTCTTCGCGCGGCGCATGGCGCCCACTACTCACCGTTCTTGGAGTCGACCACCTGCGGCAGCACGTCGGCCCCTTCCTTCCTTCCCTCGTCGGTTTCTACGTACGTGGCGGCACTTATATATTTTCATTCCCCCGCGGCGCACATATGGAACTCTATTCTTTATACTGCTGTATCGGCGTGAAACATACTGCTTTAGATGCTCTATTTTTGGTAGGAAGCATGAGGTCAAGTGATGATTGTAACAGCTTCTCCGGCGTACAGCTGCGCTCGACAGCTTTGCAGCGCTTAACGTCCTTGCCTCTGTCCACCATGGCTGATCCCCCTCAGCATCGTCGCGAGCATCCTCCAGCTCATTACTGCCGCCAAAGCGAGCATTGGCATGATCCGCGATATCGCCAATGCACCCAAAGAACAACGCAGCCTCTTCACGGAAGTCGGAAACCTCGAGCCGCTGCTCCGGAGCTTCGAAGGCCGGTTGCAGGCCAATCCATCGGTCCATGGAATGCTGGGCCTCAAGGATCCTTTAGCCCAATTCAAGGATATGATGGAGCATGTCATGAGTAAGCTGCGACCGGCCAATAAACCGGGATCGAGGATTCCGAAAGCTGTGAGCTGGACATTATGGAATAAGAAGGAGGCACAAGAGGATCTCCAAAAGCTGGAACGGTTCAAAGCCTTGCTCAATATGTGGCTGGTGTTAGATATTTGGTCCGTATTTCTTCAGCAGTATAAGAAATCATCATTTATTTGATATTAGGGATGCTGGTCAGCAGCAACAAAAAAATCATGAGCGTGAGTGAACTCAGTGCAGCAAGTTTATAAATTGGAGATCACTCAGGTGCAGAAACGGCAGAAGAACGCAAGAAGATTATTGAATGGATCTCGCTGCTGAATTTCTTTCAGCGGCACGACGATATATCATGCGCTCGACAGGAAGGAACGGGCCTATGGTTATTGGAGGAGGATAAATTCAAAGACTGGGTCTCCGGAGCCGGGGCAATTTTCTGGTGCTATGGAATGCGTGTGTAACTCTTTTAGCTCTATTTTTCTCATGTTGATTGAACTACAGCCGGGGCCGGGAAAACGGTGCTTTCGTGAGTACTTTCTATGGCCGATGATATTTATTCAGCCTCCAATAGATCAGCCGTTGTTGATTATCTTCGGGAGAAATTTCCAAGCCCGAATGTCGGGGTTGCCTGCGCGTACCTGAACCACAAGGAGATGGATATGCAAACCCCCAAAAATATTCTGGCAGGCCTCTGGCGGCAGCTCATATTTGGAAAGCCTATTCTCCTGGGTTCTCCAGCACATTCACTTTATCACAAGCATCTTGAAAAGCAAACACGACCCTCAGTTGATGAGATGCATGTGATTCTTTCCTCCACAGTGGCAGATTACTCCAAGGTGTATTTTATCATTGATGCCCTCGATGAATATCTGGAGACCAAGCGCCATGTGCTGCTGAAACACTTGGCACTGTACTTGGCAGCACTCAGGCCCAACATCAATTTGCTCTTTACTTCACGGCCCCATATCACCCCCGAGATGTTCTTTCCGAGTACACCAGCTCTCGAGATCCGGGCTACAGAGGAGGATATCCGCCGATATCTTGATGCACAAATTGAAAATTCCTTTCAGTTGTCAAAGCATGTTCAATCCCGTCCAGAGCTATGCCAGGAAATTGAGAACAAAATTATCGGCAATGTTGATGGAATGTAAGTGCTGGTGTTTGTTCATTGATAAAGGTTCTGACTCGAGAATCAAGGTTCCTGCTTGCTAAGCTCCACATTGACTCTCTCACAACAAGAAACACCATCAAAGCTGTTCGTGAGGCTCTAAAAAATCTCCCAATAGATTTAGAGCATACCTATAATGAAGCAATGGATCGGATTGAAGCTCAAGGTCAAGATGACAGAAACATTGCCAAAAGAGTTCTGGTCTGGATTGCAAATGCCAAGAGGCCGCTATCTGTTGCAGAACTCCTGGAAGCCATTGCTATTGAGCCAGGCACAAAAACACTTGATCGAGATGGTCTTCTTGACCCAGATATATTCTTTTCTGTCTGTGCTGGGTTGGTTGTTCTCAACCATGCAGATGGCAGTGTTCGTTTCATCCATTATACCACTCAAGATTATATGGATCATGTGCAAACCAGTAAATTCCCATATGCGCAGACAGAAATGGCACAAGGATGTCTCACATACCTATTGTATGACGACTTTCTGCAGCTACCAGATTCATTTGATGAGCTGGATGCATTGGTGCAAGAACATCCACTACTGGATTATTCCTTCCATTATTCTCTGGTTCATTCTGCAGGGCAGCCTGAGCTCATACTCCAGGATATGATCCTTGCATTCCTGGCCCATGCCTCCAGATGGCTCTCCAAATTCCGGCCATTTATTACAATCAAGCAGTACACTCCTTCCTCCTGGGACATATACAAAAATGATCTCAACATCTCCACAGACCTTTTCATTTCTGCACTGTTCAACTTGGAGGAAACAGCAAAATATATTTTGGCCTATGATACATCCATCCGGGACCAACACAAGGAGCAGTCGCTCATTGGTGCTGCACAATCTGGTAGCTTGGGAATGGTCAAGCTCCTCATCAGTCAAGGCACCAATGTGAATGCAGTGGGTGGGACACATAGGAATGCGCTGCAGGCAGCATCTTTTAATGGACATGAAGCAGTTGTCCAGTTGCTCATTGATCAAGGGGCCAATATGAATGCATTGGGCGGATTCCCTGGGAATGCATTGCAGGCAGCATCAGTGGAAGGACATGAAGTGGTTGTCCAGCTGTTCCTCGATAGGGGTACTGATGTGAATGCACAGGGTGGGTTCTATGGGAATGCATTGCAGGTAGCATCAAGGAATGGACATGAAGCAGTTGTCCAGTTGCTCCTCAATAGAGGTGCTGATGTGAATGCACAGGGTGGGTTCTATGGGAATGCATTGCAAGCAGCATCAAGGAATGTATATGAAGCAGTTGTCGAGCTGCTCCTCAATAGGGGTGCCGAGGTGAATGCACAGGGTGGATATTATGGGACTGCATTGCAGGCAGCATCATTCTATGGGAATGTATTGCAGGTAGCATCAAGGAATGGACATGAAGCAGTTGTCCAGTTGCTCCTCGATAGAGGTGCTGATGTGAATGCACAGGGTGGGTTCTATGGGAATGCATTGCAGGCAGCATCAAGGAATGTATATGAAGCAGTTGTCGAGCTGCTCCTCAATAGGGGTGCCGAGGTGAATGCACAGGGTGGACATTATGGGACTGCATTGCAGGCAGCATCATATGAAGGATATGATGCAGTTGTCCAGCTGCTTCTTGACAGGGGTGCTGATGTGAATGCACAGGGTGGGGAATTTGGGAATGCATTGCAGGCAGCATCATATGAGGGACATGAAGAAGTCATCCAGCTACTGCTTGCAAATGGTGCTTTGCTCAAGGAAGACTTGGGAAGTCATGAAGAGGAAGAAGAAGAGTAGTCTACCAACCATATGTGGTTCAAAATAGTCAAATACACTCCTGGCATTTTGATGAGGGTCATAAATCGATTCTGACTCTAAACATTTTTGAGTCATGACAATGATCAGGAGACACCTTGACTGTATGCATTGTTAGATTTATACATTGCCAGTATTTCAATTATTTCTCATCACAATCACATGATGTGTGACACATACAAAGATATACTATTCGTTAATTCTTCTGTACTCTATTGTATTGATATTCCACTCTACTTCTTGCTGAAGAAAGCCTCCAATGGCTTCTGGATCAAACCATCCTGAACCCCTTTGAACAGACCACCCCGGACCTTCCAAAGCTGCAGAACGAGATACATCACATCTCCCTGTGTCGTCAAGAATGCCTCCAGTTTCTGAATGAGAGCGATCCCCTCTGTTGTCATCAGCTGGATTCCCTCATGTGCATCATCATCCTCATCATTATCATCCTGGATCTCTATAATCTCCCTATGTTCTATGGCCATGTCGTACTTGACCTTCTTGATAATCTCCTCGTCTGTTGGCATCGCTTCTTGCTCGTCCTCCACAACTTCATCTCGTGGATCCAGGACATCGTCCAGGGATGGGAGCACCCCATGAATCCTTCTACACTCCTTCAGATCTGCGAGGTTCCTTGTCAGGATCTGTTTGGCAGTTTGGAACTCAGCAGTCACTGCAGGTGGAGCAAGTGATGCAGTGGCAAAACTTTCGACTTCTCGCAGTGCAAGGATGTCGTCACTTTCAGCATTCATTATGGCAATCAATACCTGTCGCCAATGACTGTCCACATAGGAATCACTAGACTCGGATCCAGCCCTACGTTGAGGAACAAGACAGCGGAGTCTTAATTGAAGACGGAATCCGAAAAAAAAAGAAAAAAAAAAGTTAATAATGGTTTCTCGAACGTAGGGACTGGGTGAACTTAGTACGGAAAACGGTCAATAGAAATCACGTGAGGATTCAATACGACTTAGAAAATTTTCGCTGTTCTGGATTTTTTGACCTCCACAGAATAAAATTCTGAATAGCAGGAAAGTTAAAGGAAGTATTAAAACCTGTGTTTACATGTTCAGATCTTTGGCAATTGTCTCTGTAGTTGTGCAAGCAAGAAAACAGTGAGAAGCGGGATGACGGACCGGTCATCACAGCCACCCACAGCCACCCATCACCGTATTGCCGGGAGATACCGGTGCAGTTTGTCTTCTCCACTACTTTCCCTCAGCGCATTTGGGAAATTAATAAAGTTGTGTGTGCTTTTAAAAAGCTGTTTTAGACCTCCCTGTTTTTTTGGTTGGCTAGACTTTCACTTGAACAATTTATAGGATGTGGTTACTTCCATAGCTTCAAGTGAGGCTACCCTACTGTATATGGAATAATTCAATGAAAGGTGGTGTTCTACTGTGCAAACAGAACACCTAAGAATTTTCGAAGACCCTGAAAATATTTCTATTCCTCTTATTTTGGCAGATGTAAGCTTGACATCAAATATCAAAATCTGGCTGTTTTGTGTTCTGTCTAAAGTATTATACATTTGAAGAAGTTTAGACTACATGGGAGGCCTATTTAAATACCTATTCAACTTTCTTACAACTCAGAATTTTATTCTGTGGAGGTCAAAAAATCCAGAATGGCGAAATTTTTCTAAGTCGTATTGAATCCTCACGTGATTTCTATTGACCGTTTTCCGTACTAAGTTCTCCCAGCCGCTACGTTCGAGTACAACATAACACATTTTTTCTATCTTTCTCAATTTTTATCCAAATGCCTTGAAAAAAATTGTGCAGCCTCCTCTATATATTTACTCAACGTAGCGGCTGGTTACGAGCCTAAGGAATCACTAAGTTTCTTCCTCAGCTCTGCCTCAACACTGGGGTATGTGTATTTATTTATTAATATTGTTGCAAACTCCTGAACACTTTCCCAAGCCTCGGCACGCATGGTGAGTGACTCGGATGGAGGGGAAGGGACCTCGGCGGGATTCTCAGGTGGAAATATACCGGTATGCCACCAGCAGCAGTTCACAATGGTTTGATCCATGACCTTTTTCTAAGCATTGCATACTATTGACATGGCCTCCAACAAATTCAACTTGAAGATCTCCTCCTCGCCCACTTCATATGGATCCAGCGTGTGGATTCACATGGCACTCTGGTAATGTGCCATAAAGCAGTGAATGATCCTGGCATCAAGTGGTTGGACAAAGGACATCATGTTGGGCTCGAAGAACTCCAAATCCATGTTTGTTGGTTCGCATGCACTGCCGTGCCCGGAAAAGTTGTCCAAGGTGAGGATAACCTTCTGTCCCTTGCTCTTCATCTTCTGGTCAAACATCCTAACTTATTCGTCAAAAAACTCGCTGGTCATCCAGGCCTTTTCATTGTTATGATAATAAAAGCCCAATGACTTGGGAGTTTTTTTTTTCTTGAAGCAGCGTGGTTTCACAGATTTTCCAATGTAGAAGACCGCCATGTGTTTGCCGCCATCTGAGTTCATGGCAAAGATTATCGTGATGCAGAACTTGTTCTGCTTCTTGCCACTCATCAGACCTGAGGCAAGCCCGCGTTCTGGAACGGCGAAGATGACAAGGCATTGAGGTCCAGCGGTCATGAGGGGCATACGGCTTCAGAACTCCATGGAGGTGAAGGCATTCTTGATGAACAACGGCAAGATCAACTGATCCAGCTTTTCCGTGACGGCGGATCTCATGTACTGTAGAGTTTTGTTCAATTTGTATGTCACGGGTCACAGAGCCCAAAATTTACGAAAAATTTCGTGCTTGTCATGGGTCACCGAGGGGATTTTCGAATGTGCAAAAGAAGTCATAAAATCGGCAAAAAATCGCCCCAAATCCCAATTTTTTGCACACCATGCGCGATTTACTTCCGGAAGCGTGCCGCACTTTGTGCACTCCCCCGAAATGCCGAGTTTGATGTTGTTAGGTCTAAATTGGCACAAATAGAGGTGGATCAGAGCCTTTAGCACCCGTAAGTGCCGAAAGTCAAAAAATAAAGGACACAGGTACCCAGTTTCAGAGTCATGCAACTTATGCAAGAGGGTGCATCATAAACCACTTTTCGAGAAGGACTTGGGGATTTATGATTTTTTTTTTTGCTGTCACAGCTGGCAGGGCAGATTTATGAAAAGTGAAGTTCGAAAGTGCCGGTCACAGGTCACAGCTGTGGAGAATTGATCGAAACTCTACAGTATCTGGTAAGCCTTGCAGAACGACCAAACCCAGCCTTCCCCCTTCAAGCGCTCCTCCTCTGGTACATCCATCCACTCCTCATTCTTCGTTGTTTCTCCATCAACATTGCCCCTGTCACTATCTCACCCCGACTCTGGATCTTCTGGTACCACTCAACAACAACATGCTCAATATTGGGATGCTTGTTGATGTACGTGTAGACAGTGAACCAATCTCCAAGAGTCAAATGGGGACATGACATTTGCTTCAGTGGGAGCGCAGAGGTGGCATGGGAAGCCTTTTAGTCATTGGACCTTTGTTTGTTTGTTCATATGGATTGCCTGGCTTTTCGCGGACTTTTCGTGTTCTTTTGGGACCGGTCATGATGGAAGCAGGAGAAAGAGTCGAGACAGGTGTATTATACATAATAAAAGTTTAATTGACTGAATAACAGCCAATCCAGTTGCTCCAAAATGGGTGCTTAGTCCAAAAATAGCGCCCCCCCCCAGCTAAAATAGGGATGTGACAATGCATAAACGGCCTTCAGAGTGTATGCATTATGCATTATGCATTTCCAGCCATTTTCACTGCTCCCCGAGCCCCTTCCATGAGAGTTGTATGCATTGGTAGATTTATGCATCTTTACATCATGCATTGTGAGATAGTATACTGACACTTTTTCAGCCTTAGGCCACCAAGACAGACAGGAACTGAGAGTTTGAGCCATCTTTTATTTACAACTAAGAGTGGATGAAGAATTATTCCTGTCTAACTTTCAGATCCCAAATGATTCATTTTTGATTCATAAAAATGTTTCAAAGTGCTGTGCACTTTAGAAACTCTTCCTGAACCTGTGAAATTATAACAAAAGTGTTATGTAAGCATCCTTCAAAGCTTTTTTTGACAAGAAAAGACATGTAGAACCCCGCAATTTATGACAAAAAAACATCGTATATTTGAAATAAAGGTTTGCCGTGACAATATGGCATGGAAGAGGTTGCTATTCTCATGTCAATGGGAATTACAGAGTGGTGGTTGACGCCTTTTGTTGCCTCCCAGGTTTGGGGGAGCCTGAACCATTGAACACCAAGAATGCTGAGATGTAGACTTCACCTGTGATTCAGAGTCAGAACAACCAATCTCAATTTTTGAACAGCCATAGTGAAGCAACATATTTATGTTCAATCAAGGCCTACAAAACAGACTTGAAGGAGGGAGGGAGGGACTGAAATTAGAAAGAATGATGCGGCAGTCCGTAAGAGTGCAAGTTGAGAGAATTGATCAAATTTATTATAAATGCAGCACAAATATGTACAGTGGTCTCTCAGCGGGATCCCGTTTGTGCGCAGTGTCTGTATTTTTTTTTAGTAGCCATCACTCTGTCTTTAGAATGTACCCTTTGTGGTACTTGCTTCCCCAAAATGGAATCTACTGTCAGTCTTATCTTATCTCGGCAAACCTTTACAAGCCTATGTATCGGAGCAGGCTGGATGTACTTCTCACACCTCGTTGTCAATTGTCCTGAACTGGACTTGGAATGCCGGAGATGCCATAGGTTACGCACCGTCAGCTCGGACACTGGTATTCAACATCTGTGATAATACAATCCCCCATCATCCCTTCTACACCCCCGATTCTCCCGATTCCACATCCATCATTCCACTCCTGAGAACAAATGCACCGAGGATTAATATAATAATATTTGAACAAAAAAGTCCGGGCTCTGAACAATTTCTTTCTCCACTCTGGTTAGTTTACATTTTACAGTTTAAAATTACCCGTAAGTTTGTCTACTTTGACCTGTTCACTGCATGATAAGAAGGAGAATTTGGCATCTGGCTCCAGTGATACTTGAAAGGAAATGAGGTGGAGAACAACTGAAGGAACCCAGATAATACATAGTCAAAGCCAGGCCAAAGCCACAGCTTTCAGGCCAAAGCCGGAACATCAATTATCTCATCTCTTAAAAGTATCGAACCGGGATAAAGCCATGGCTACACCTCAACTCCCGCATCACTTATATGCTCCCATAGCCACAAAGTAAGAAAGCCAAGCAAACCAACCACACGGCATGACAAATGAAGTTTATGACCACGTAAGCGAACTTTGCCAAATCTATAATAAGTAAACGAAGTAGCAGGCGACCTCTATCAAACCAGAGCAATGATAATCCCATGGCTAGTCAAAGTTTTGAGGCTTACAACTGTACAAAAAAGTGGTTAGGAAGTGCTGATAAAGAACAAATACCTAGATAAGGTTAGGACTCGTAATTTGGCGCTCTCGAGTTTTGAGAGGGACAATCCCTATTACATAAGTACTCATAAAACCCACTCTTTAGTTGAGTATCTAACAGTGATCTCACAATTGTGGCCAGTGGTGTGTTGAAGAAGGTTGCTGATGGCGCAGATATGACAACTACAACTCCAAGTCAAGTTGAGAAAGGCGGTCAAGAAGACAATTAATGATTAATGATTACCAGACGAACAAAAGTATCGGGGGTCCGCTGTCAAACTATTTTGTGGATTTTAGAATGGACCAGCTCCACTGATGTGTTGTCCCTTGAAGTTGCCTGAAAGTGATTTTTTTCCCTCAATTAAAAAAAAATCCCCGTCGAGGCATTGTCCCATGTCTTCTGTCCTAGTTTTTGTTTCCTTACAGTGCAAATTTTCCCAGGTACGCATTTTGGGAGCACGGGTATGAGTAACTACTAGCACAAATGATACAACCCAGCTTGGGCCAACACTGGCCCGGCCGCTCACGCACCTTTTCCCCCACGTTCTCGGCCATAACATCCGGATTTCGTCAATGTCGAGCTCGCCAGGGTTCTGTTTATGTTCCTATGTGCGGTGTTAAAGCCGCCGGGTCCCGAGAGGATGTGCGATTTAGCCCTATCTGCTTGTTATTTTGGTGCAATATATCCAAACGTGTATGCAATATATCCAAATTTGTATGCATTACATCCGTCATCACTTCTCCTCCTGATTGTAAAGTACTACTGGCTCATCACATTGGCTACTACAACTAGTAAGGGAAGGGATCTCAAGATTTTTTTTGCAGTAGTGAAGGGCACATGAGTGGAGACAGGAGTTTTGTTCAGCCTGTAGATGCATTCATGACCCCCGGACAGCCACACAAAAGCTATTGCCGATTGTCTTTTTAGATTTGCCATCTGTAATTAGAACACATACACCCAGTAGATGGCATTTGATTCATATCGAGCTGATACACCACGCAAGGAACGCAGTCAAACATATATATAAGCCCAGAACCACAACGGCAGCCCAGCTCCCACCATGCCTACTCCCGTGAATTTCAAGAATGTCATCCAATACACCATCCTGGCTGCAACTACTGCCAAGAACATTGCAGAAACATTCAAAGTGCCTTTCCTTGGTTCCACTGCTGTATTGTGCTTGTCAATCACAAAGTATATTGAGGTAAGCCAATTCTTCGGCCATTGGCACAATATTTAACAAAAGAAATAGACGACCAAGTCAAACAAGGACGAATATGTCGAGATGATGGAGCAGATTCACAACATCTTGTGTATCATTATCCAACTTCACTCAACTTCGGAAATGAAGGGTGTGCTTCCAACTGCCCTCTTGTATGATATTGCAAAATTCACAGAGTGAGCGCAATTTAGAATGGGATTGCATTGATTTAATATATTATGTCAGGGCACTTGAAAAGTTGTTTACAGTTCTCAATGGGCAACAAAAGGGCGCTCTACGAAAGATAAAGGGAATCTTTCGACAGCCTGAGGTGGGAGGAAGATTGGAATCATGCAAGCAGGAGTTTAGCAGAATGATTGGACTGTTCAAGGTATATAAAATAAATCAGATTCAATGCATAATCAATCATGGGCATTGGTTGCAGGCTCAAGTTACAGGTTCAACCTTGTCTCAAATGGGGCAGATGAAAAAAGATGCCAAAGAACAGCATGAACAACTTGTTGCCATTTTGGAGACTGACTCTGACCTTATGAGTTCCGATCACTCCTCAGTGAGTAGAAATTATGCCCATTGACATTCTTAGCTTAAAGCTGTTAGGTGACAGGAAACCTGGCAAGCTTAGCGAATAATAGGTGAGCCAAACCTGAAAACAGTATCAGTCTCATTGAAGATTTTGTACAGTTCAGGATCTTTTGGTCTACTTCCACCCTGCCCAAAGATTTTCCATGGCCACGAAGCTGAGCTCCAGGATGTGGTGAATATCCTAATCCAAGATTCAGCCCACATTGCTATCCTGGGTGCAGGGGGAATGGGAAAGACCAGCCTTGCTACCACAGCCCTCCATAATCAACAAGTGGAAGCCAAGTATTCACATCGATACTTTGTACCATGCCACTCAAGCCCCACTGGCACTGAGCTGGTGGCGACAATTGCAAATCATATTGGGTTGGAGAAGGGCTCAAACATGCCAAAACATGTGGCACATTATTTTGCCAATGCTCCTCCTTCCCTTCTGGTGCTTGACAACTTGGAAACCTGTTGGGAATCCCTGGTATCTCGCTCCGAAGTTGAAGAGTTTCTTTCTCTTCTAACTGATTTCCACCACTTAGGTCTCATTGTGAGCCATGTTTGCAAGTTTCTCCAATAATATCTTGAACTTCTTGTAGATCACCCTAAGAGGTGCTGAGCGTCCAAACAAAGTCAAATGGACCCGGCCTTTCCTGGTCCCTCTTGAGCCGCTTTCCAATGTGGCTGCTCGGCAAACCTTCATTGAGGTTGCTGATGATGGCCATGATGATTCCAGCATCGAAGAACTACTTGAAGTGACAGGGAATCTTCCACTGGCAGTCAGCCTCATTGCAAGTGTTGCTGGTTCTGAGGGATGTGCCCAGGCACTCTCTCGGTGGAAACTGGAAAGCACTCGGATGCTTTCAGATGGGTATGACCAGAGATCAAGCCTTGACATCTCTATCATGTTGTCATACACAAGCTCCCGGATGACCCCAGGTGCTCAGCAGCTTCTCAGCATTCTGTCTATGCTGCCAGATGGGCTTGCAGATCGCGATTTGGTGCAGGCTAAACTGCCAATCCCAGACATTCTGGCCTGTAAGGCCACCCTTATTCAAACAGCCCTTGCCCTTGTTGGCCAGGACCAACATCTCAACGTTCTGGTTCCAATACGAGAACATATCCTCCATATTCATCCCCCAGCAGATGCCCTGAAGGTCAAACTGCGGGAACACTTCCATCAAATTCTTGATCTTTGGAACCAATTCAAGCATCTCAATGTAACAGATATACTGCCCCACATTTCACAAAATCTGGGAAACTTCAACACTGTTCTTCATGATGGGCTTCAGCCAGAGGGGCCTGATATTCTCCACAATCTGCAGAGCATCTGCTTTCTCAATCATTTCTATCTCAATGTTCAAGCCACGTATTCACCCCTTCTGCTCCAGCTTTCTGAGAAAATCCCCCATTGGAAATACCATCCGATTTTTGGAGAATATCTTATTCAACTAGTGCAAATTTCTCGCTATTTGCCTGACTTGGATGTCAATAGTGACATCACCCTAGGTACTCAGTATTTCAAATCAAAAACTCCATTGGAACAGGGTAAGACATAATCACTGTCATTGTTCCCAACTAACTTCTCACCAGCCAGATGGTGCTGTGCTCTGGGAACCCACTTCCTGGAATCAAAGTCAGATTTGGTGGGAGCCCTCCAGTATTTTCAAAGAGCGCATTCTCTGGCGGAAAGCATTGGATACCCCACCATTGCTGGCTCCAATGCTTTGCACGGCATATGCGACATCCTTATGTATACTGGAAAGCCCTTGAGTGTACTCATGCATGCAAAAGAAGCATACAGATCCACTGAGCACACAGGGGACATCTATGGACAAGCAGGGTCTCTGTACAATGAAGCAAGAAGTCACATGGTACTGGCAAATTATCAGCATGCTCAACATCTTCTGCAGAAATCCAGAGACATGTTGACTGCCTGTGGTCAACAACAGGGTATATTGTGGCTTAGCATCCTCAATGTTAGGGCTGAGATCCACCTGTTGAAATCAGAATATCGGGAATCTCACCAGCTTCAAGTAGCCATTGCATCCAGCTGCCAGCCAACTTCATATTGTGCCATCCTAGCCAACTTGAACATTGCTCTCATTGATACTGCTACTGGTGCTGACTCCAAAATCATTTGCCAAAATCTAGGCATGGCTCAGTCTCATTTGAAAGTATTATATGGGTATCAAGGCAGCCACCTATGCACTTTCAGTGATTATATAGCAGCTGAGCTCTGTCTTCGAGATGGGGCTCCTGGAACTGCGAATGTGATGTTTGAAAAATGTTTCGTAGAATCTCAGGAGCCTGAGACGGCCCTCCAATGTCTAGAAAGGCTTGGAGATCTTTCCACTGGCATGAATGGCATCTCAACTACACTCCGATGGGCAGGAGTATTCCTTAGCCTGACTCTGAAATACAAAGACAAGCGCCAGACTATGCAAGCATTCCGATGCCTTGGGCAGATTTTTTCTGTTGAAGGTGATGACACAGCTCTCAGCCTATTCAATATTGCTCTTGATGGATTCACATTCATGGAGATCCATTGCTGGAGGGCAGATTGCATGGTTCGAATTGCCGATATCTTGAATAGTCGTGGGGAGGTCATGAAGGCAGTTGAATTGTGGAAGTCAGCAAGACCCCTTTTCGAAAGATCTTCGCAGATGAAGGATATAATCAGGCTTGATGGAAAGCTAGCAGAGGTTGACTCTGCTGTTTTGGTTGAGTATGATGACAAACTCCAACATCTTTCTGAGTTGTGTGTTCCTGGTAGCACCCTGGAGGAGAAATATGTTGTGGAGGATGAGGAGGAGGAGGAGGAGGAGGAGGATACACTGGCTCACACAAGTGATTTCGGGAACAAGGGGAGGCAAGGAGTTTTGGTTTGCGGTCTGGCTCTCTGATCATCAGGGTTTGTATTCAAGTTGTGTTCTTCATTCTCTTCAAGTTTTCCACAGATTTTTGGACAAATAGATACCCACCTGTCTTTGAAATGTGGAATATGTCATTTCCAAGTCATAGCATTTTGTCCAGTATGTAGTCTTGTGTATTTATTCATTTATTATACTACTGTGCCTTAACCCGTTGTTAACACCCAGAGTTGCAGTTGATCATGGTGAGGAATGAAATCAGTGGATCCATAGTGCCTGGGTGTTGTACGGCAGGAAATGCGCAAGTAAGGCTATTTCACAGGATGGTTCTGCATCTTATACCAATGAATCTTTAATGAAAGGAGAAAGTCAGCCGGTTGATTCAAGTCTGAGCCATCACGAAAATTGTTATTATTATTTTCTTTCTTTCACAGGCACATGCAGATCAGGGAGGGTACAGGGTGTCTCCTCTTTATACAAAAGTTGTGCTGTGTAGTGGAGAAAGGGGTCTTTTCAATGCAGACTTTAGTGTGTCTAGCACTGAAAAGATTTCAATGCAAGATATACAAGTTAAGCATGAAGACAAGACAGTGACGGGCCTCTGGCCAGCTACTGAAAAAAGCCAAACCAAATTTCAACCACACACTGGTTGAACATTTCAAGTTTTTCAGTGAAAAAATTGGTGAAAAACTTGAATTTTCTTTCACCTATTTTTTCCACAAAAAAAGGGGTGAAAAATGTAAAACATTTTTTACCTTTTTCTGACTTGAAACAATAATAAGATGAAAAATGTAAAATATCTTTCACATTTTTCACCTACTTTTTTTGGTGCAAAAATAGGTGAAAAAAAAACTCAAGTCTTTCACTAAATTTTCCACTGAAAATTTTGAAATGTTCAACCAGTGGTACACTAGTTCATTTCTTGCACAAATAAGGTGATGGGCCTCCGTCCGGACTCCGCAGATGGAATTAAAGTCATTCCTAGACCACACTGGCTGTCTAGCACTTGACATTTATCCCATGTTTTTGGAGAAGGGGAGTTCATTTCTTGAACAGTCAGTTGAGGGAAGTGAGCCATGTACCACTGTTCCACTGGTAGTGGTAGTTACTTGTAAAATATCATATATATATTGTATTTTAGATAGGGTACACGCAGTTTTGTGTTCACGCCCGTGCAAAAAATAAAAGAATTGTACAAGCTGCCATAACTCATGTACTCTGAGCTTTCGTAAGAATTCACTCAATTCATCTCGATGCTTCATAATTTTGGGATTCAAGCGAATGACCGTGTATTATCGGACAAAATAGGGCGGCAGCTTTCGGATCACGGTGGCGAGTAAATAAATATTGGGAAAAACCAGCCGAAAATCAAATCAGTGTACAAATTTGCAGCGTCGCGAATTATTCCAGACCTGGAACCTGCAAGAATTCGCAAATTCAGAGTCACAATAGTAATAGTGTTGCATCCGTCGCTGTATCTGAGGCGCTATCAAATCGCCGAACGGCGTGGGATGTTGTGGAGTTATTGCCAATCGGAGCGTGGTAAAAAGAGGGTACGATGAGGCGGACAGACATTATCGATCTGAGACCTGGTTACCTCCGGAACCAGGAATTTGTAATTTATTTTACAGTGAGGGAAGCTCAAGAGCTAGAGAAAAGGAAGACACAGAATGCACTGTCAACAATGTGAATAGGTTTACCTTCCCGGTGTTATCTAACTTTTTTGCACCCCTGCCTGATCACTTAAAAATAAATATATTCAATATTCCCCGCTCCTTTTCTCGGCCACCGTAGCGAGTCGGTGAATGGGCCCGCAGCAGGTGAGTACTTGGGACGCACATTCTCTCTCGACTACCACGCCTGACAGGACTTTAGGCGGTATCGTTTTCCAACCTCCATCCATTCACCGCCTCTCGAGGTCCGTGTCGTCCTCAGATCTCTTGAAGCTGAACTGAAGCTGGTGACGGATGTAGTGGATGCAATAATGTCCAATTTCAGCACCGTCCACATTAGCCATCTAAAATCACTTGTTATCGATCGTTCACCCATCATCCCACTCCTCAAAGCAGCTGCACAGACAATTCGAAAAGTCTAGATTCATTTCCCCTCTGTCAATTTAATTGTCCATCTCTCTCTTTCACTGTTCACTAGAACCGATCATACAGATCTGAGGGAGCCGCCCGACCCCCACATTTTGAACATCCGAGGGAGCACGCGGGTTCACTTGTGTTTCTTTTGTAGGTGTCGCAAAAAATTGTGATGCAGGCTCGCATTCCGAACATGTACCATTCACCATGGTATGTTCGGACTCCAAATAACGCATTGCGACAAATTGAGTCGCCAGACTCTTCCTTCAAACCATCACAGTCTAAGTTGAAGTGGGAGGCCAATGGATTCCGAGTTCTTAAGCCCCGGGTTCACAAGGCGCCTTGCCCTCAGCGAGCCGGTTCCTTTCCGCGTCTGCGGGATCCAAGTCTACAGCTACTACGAAGGAACTCTCCTGTGAAGGTCTTCGAAAAGCTGGTTTACAAGCTCTACTGCAACAATGTATTTTTTCTTTACAATTACAACCAATCGACATCTGGTGAAGCTTTATATACTTATATATATCTCAAAATACAGTCAGCCAACAAAGTTCAACTCATGGTGCGTAAATTTATTTTGGGCGCTCTCCAGAGACCTCTGACGGTACTTCCCCATGGTTCGGAAACCCACTTCATAACGATTTCGTTTCTCGGCATACTAGAAACATCTGATACACAAGCTACACTAATTTTCCATGTACCAATCATTTTTTACTATTTGATTCACGATGACTCTGCTTTCCCTTGGGACTTTCGACTAAGCGCTTGCATAGTCTCTCCTAGACAGATGGTACAACCGTTGAAACGTTGAAGCTCGTACCTCGCATGTTGTAGTACTTGATTCCTGCGAGTTCTCTCTTATATCCCAGGCAACGGTCAACCATGATGTTAATTAGTACCACTCGCGGCAATAGGCTTTCTACGCCGCTGACTGCCCGTTCTTCTTGGCCCACTGTCGTGCAATCACTGCTCCCACTCTGCTTACAGCTATTTGCGGAGCTTAGGGCGTGAGTCATTTTTTTTTTCATACTTTTCAATGAGACCAGCAATTTTGAGCTCAATTCTTGTCCGTTTGCCTTAAAAATATGCTCATTCTGTTCACAATGAAAATGCGGAGGGCACTACGATTTTCATTTCTCCTGATGCGATCATAATTGCCTTATTAGGCAAATATCGGTCGTTTTGTACAGAACTTGTCGCATCTTCTGTGTAGTGGTCGGATTGACCTATACATTTGATACAACATCCTTATGAGTATTACTGAGGCCATAAATGCTGGCATTTTCAATGTGTGCTTTATTTTACCAGTATTCTGCATTCTTATAGTGATGGATATTTGAATACTTTGTATATAGGAAATACATATGATATGAAGGATACCTGTATTTCCAGCCAACCAAGACCATCCTCTCAAATTTCCAAGTCAGTTGGATGCCTATAACTATTCTGTACAAAAAGACCGATATTTCCCAATAGGCAATTGTGATCGCATCAGGAGAACTGAAGATGGTGGTGCCCTCCGCATTTTCATTGCGGACAGAATGGGCATATTTTTAAGGCACATGGACAAGAATTGAGCTCAAAATCACCGTTCTCGTTGAAAAGTATGAAAAAAACAAAGTACCCGTCCCCAAGGGGGTCTGAATCTTAAAATTTTACAAACCAGGTCGATTTAGGGGGTTTAGCCCGCCGTGAATCCGAAAATCATGGTTCCAAGCTGCCAGGTTGAATATTCACTGAGATAGAGGGGGGGTACATTATTACTGCATTGGGCGAAATTTAGTGTACTGCCACTGTACAGCCCCTCCCAAAAAGGGAATTTTTGACGTGCATCAAATTTTGGAGAAACTTGTTCATCTCCTAGCAAATGGCCTGGGAGCGAAAAAAAATGGTACAAAGCGCCAAAACACTCTCATTCATTCCCTGAAAAGGCCCGCAAAATATGGGGGGGTAGCACCCACTATTGGGTGAGTTTTGAGGGGGGGGGGGGTCTCTGGACCCCCCTGAAAAAAAAATTTGTAGGTGATATATATTTTTCGCATATTTGGGCCCCCTTGCCCGTCCCCTCAGTTCCGCAAATAGCTGTAACATACTTCAGAAGAGATAATACAGTGAATTTCTTTCTTGTGCGTTCGTCTCCTGATGCTGCCTCAGGTACAAGAATAACATAAACTCCTTGCTCTGAATGCCCTTTAGGCCATGAGTTTCAAAAATTCCATCTGCCTCGATATATTCTCTTTTTCCGACTTCTGGGGAAAATCCACGGGGCCAAGCATCTAGCAACACCAACGTTCTAAATTCGAAGAAGCAATCAGATCGTTCAGGCATAGCCTTCATTTTTTTCGGAATATTGTGCAATTGAACAACCAATCTACCCTTTGCGTCGGTGCAAGTAACTTATCAGTGCTTACTGTACAGAGTAACTGCCTTCACCAATTCAATTACAGTATTTTGTACGTGTTCTAAATGACCTATGTAATGTGTCACATTAAATTATCATTCTACTGCTGAGTTGTAAAATTAAATCTCACTACAGTGCAGTCAAAGGGCTGAATCAGAACAGAAATTTTATTTCCTTTTGAATTCACAGAGTACCTTCTCTGGCTTCGCAGCTTTCAGATCGTGCCTTGGACTCGTGTCCTGTATGACATTCCCGATGTTGCATAAATCAAATCTGCGCGCGCGAACTCTGCGCGAAGTTTTTTTTGGTTGATCTCAAAAATATCTGCCGTATAATGGGTAGTAAGTGTCTCTAGAAGGTTCCCAATAATTTTAGGGCCAGATATATACACCGATAATGGCTGAAACCTTGTTGTAAAATGTATTTTTGGATGGCGGAGTTTCAATTCTATTTGTTAGGAACAAGTAAATCCATGGGACGGGCTCACGGGCTAAGAATTGAGCACTCCTATTCAATCTTGACCCCAGAATTGCTGTTGGGCCGCAAGGCCAGTAGCTGATAAGTGCTCATCAGCTTCGGATTCGTTCTGAATTGATCCAATTGAACAAAATTTCGACGAGCCCAGAACAAAGTTCTCCATTTTGCACAATTGAACCGGCACTTTTGTCAAGCTCAAAATTCTAAGAAATGTGATGTTTTCAGATTTCTGAGGAGTGTGCCGCTCATCCCATAAATCGGCATTCTTTGCCCAGTCGGCGTTTCCCGGGAGACACGCGCGGAGTGGCTGTGTCGGGTCTAGAGGTGAGGAGAGTACGTAGTGGTACTTAAGATAATTTACTCACTTTATGGTATCATAGTCCCAAGGGTGTTTTGTGGGTGAAGTGGGGGCTCACTAGGGGGAGGCACACTGAATGCCCATTCAGGATTAACAACAAGAGGTGGGGCTTGGGGGCTTCTGGTGCCGTTTGGATTTGAGTGGAGGGATGTAGTGTACATCAGAGTCATTTATATGGTGTTTAACTATGATGGCAGGGCTTGGGAGAGTCCAGAAGGGGTGTGTGAGCATACAGCCCCTAACTCACAAAAGTCCTCTTTACGCACTGGGCTCTAACATAATTAAAAATTAACAAACCTTAGAATTCTGAACTCTAAAGAACTGCTGGTTCAGATTTGTGGAACGGACAGCTTTGTCTTGAGGTCGGCGAAAATTTGGTTTAGTCAATGTTATTATTCTCGGCAATTCCCGACCATACTCGGTTACGGTTAGAGTCTATTCCCATCCGTGCTCACGGATAGGCTGTAACACACCGGTTTTGCGGGCGCCATTTGGTAAGCGTTGCAGTATTCTCTATTTTCGGTCGAAAGAAGTTGTCTGCTGTCAAGTGATGATTGCAACATTGTACCGAGAGGATATACCAAATCCGACCCTCTCGCACATCCCTTATAAGGAAGTTCCACGGCACATTAATCAAAGGCGACACATTTTCTGCAGCTGATCTTCGGCTACCGCGGCAGCCATCATTCCAACAGGTTCTCGGCACAGTGGGGGAAGGTTCCCCCAGACCCCTCCTCCCCTTCGCTGCCCCTTCCGCTGGCGCAGGGCCCTGTCGCTGGCGTAAGGCCTCTTCCGCTAGCGCAGAGCCTTTATTTCTTCTTCTATTATTATTGGGGCTAAATCCGAGTTTTTGACACGCAGCGGTAATTGAGCAAGTTTTAGGGACTGATTGTTTCCACCCCAGACCCCGATCGCGGGGCGCGGGGCCTGGCGCTCGCCGCTGTGGCCCACTGCGTGGTGCTACCGCTCACTGCGGAGGCCCACTGCGTGGTGCTGGCGCCTTCGGCGCCGGTTGTTCGGAGTTTAAAAGTATTTGATGCACGTATTGATTTTGCATTGATATGAGATCAATGTGTCGCTGAGGCGGGCGAATGTGTCGTGGATGTTGTTGATTTTGATGGAATGTATCGTGTGAGAATGTATGTGTCGGTCGGGTTTGATAATCCCGCTTGCGGCTTGACAGCTGGCGGCTCAACGACTCTGACAGCGCTTAATTCTTAACGTCCTTGCCAGGCTTGCCTTCGTCCACCATGGCCGATCCCCTCAGCATCGTCTTAAACATCCTCGAGCTCATGCCTACAGTCAATTCGACTATCGGTATGCTCAGTGATGTCACCAATGCACCGAAAGAACAACGCAGCCTCTTCATGGAAGTCGGAAACCTTGAGTCACTGCTCCAGAGCTTTGAAAGCCGCTTGCAGGCCAATCCATCGGTCCATGGAATGCTGGGCCTCAAGGGTCCCTTGGTGCAATTCAGGGATACAATGGAGCATGTAATGACTAAGCTGCAATCGGCCAAGAAACAGGGGTTGAAAATCCCGAAAGCGCTCAGTTGGACATTGTGGAATAAGAAGGAGGCAGAAGAGGATCTCATCAAGATGGAAAGATTCAAAGCACTGCTAAATATGTGGCTGGTGCTGGACATTTGGTGTGTACATATCTCCCCAAGGAAAATGAAACAAGCATTTATGTGATATTAGGGATGCTGGCCAGCAGCAACAAAAAATGCATCAACGTGAGTGAACTCGGTGCAACAAGTTTATAAATTGGAGATGACTCACATGTGAGCAGGCGCAGAAACTGAGCACACGGCAGAAGAACGCAAGAAGATTATTGAATGGATCTCGCTGCTGAACTTCTTTCAGCGGCATGACGATATATCCTGTGCTCGACAGGAAGAAACGGGCTTATGGTTATTGGAGGCTAAATTCAAAGACTGGGTCTCAAGACCCGGGGCAATTTTCTGGTGTTATGGAATGCGTGTGTAATTATTTTAACTCTATTTTCTCATGTTGATTGAAATACAGCTGGGGCCGGGAAAACTGTGCTTTCGTGAGTACTTTTTTATGGCTGATGATATTTATTCAACCCACAATAGATCAGCCGTTGTCGATTATCTTCGGGAAAAATCTCCGAGCCTGAATATCGGGGTTGCCTGCACATACCTGAACCACAAGGAGACAGATATGCAATCCCCCGAAAATATTCTGGCAGGCCTATGGCAGCAGTTCATATTTGGAAAGCCCATTCTCCAGGGGTCTCCAGCATACATGCTTTATCATAAGCATCTTGAAAAGCGAACACGACCCTCAGTTGATGAGATGCATGCAATTCTTTCCTCCGTGGTGGCAGATTACTCAAAGGTGTATATTGTCATTGATGCCCTAGATGAATATCCAGAGACCAAGTGCCATGCACTGCTGAAACACCTGGCAGCACTCAGGCCCAACATCAGATTGCTCTGTACTTCACGGCCCCATATCACTCCCGAGATGTTCTTTCCAAATACACCAGCTCTTGAGATCCGGGCAACAGAGGAGGATATCCGCCGATATCTTGATACACAGATACAGAGATCATTTCGGTTGTCAAAACATGTTCAATCCCGTCCAGAGCTACACGAGGAAATTGAGAACCAAATTATCGGCAATGTTGATGGAATGTAAGTGCTGGTGCTTATTCATTGATAAATGTTCTGACTCAATAATCAAGGTTCCTGCTTGCTAAGCTCCATATCGACTCTCTCACCACCAAAAACACCATCAAAGCTGTTCGTGAAGCTCTAAAAAGCCTACCAACAGATTTGGAGAATACTTATGATGATGCAATGGATCGAATTGAGGCTCAAAGTCAAGAGGACAGAGACATTGCCAAAAGAATCCTCATCTGGATTGCAAATGCCAAGAGGCCGCTCTCTGTTGCAGAACTCCAGGAAGCCATTGCTATTGAGCCAGGCACAAAAACACTTGATCAAGATGGTCTTCTTGACCCAGATATCTTCCTTTCTGTCTGTGCTGGGTTGGTTGTTATCAACCATGCAGATGGCAGTGTTCGATTCATCCACTATACCACTCAAAATTATATTGACCATTTGCAAACCCATAAATTTCTACATGCACAGACAGAAATTGCACAAGGAGGTCTCACATACCTCTTGTATGATGACTTCCTGCAGCTGCCGGATTTAGACCACAAGTTGGATGCATTGGTGCAAGAACATGCACTACTAGATTATTCATTCCGCTATTGTCTGGTTCATGCCACAGGGCAACCTGAACTGATGCTCCAGGATATGATCCTGGCATTCTTGGCCCACGCCTCCAGATGGCTCGACAATCTCTGGCGATCTATTCAAAGAATCAAGCAGTACCCTCCTTCCCCCTGGAACATTTTCCTCAATGATTTGAAGCCCTCCACAAACCTCTTCTGTTCTGCACTCTTCAACTTGCAGGAAACAGCGAAATATCTTTTGGCCTATGATACATCCATCCTTGACCAACACAAGGAACAGTCACTCATTGGTGCTGAACAATCTGGTAGCTTGGGAATGGTCCAGCTGCTCCTCAATAGGGGCACCGATGTGAATGCACAGGGTGATATTTTCGGGAATGCATTGCATGCAGCATCATTGCATGAACATGAACCAGTTGTCCGGCTGCTCCTTGATAGGGGTGCTGATGTGAATGCAGCGGGTGGGCTTCATGGGAATGCATTGCATGCAGCATCATTACATGGAAATGAAGCAGTTGTCCAGCTACTCCTCGATAGGGGTGCTGATGTGAATGCACAGGGTGGGGATTATGGGAATGCATTGCTGGCAGCATCAAGGAATGGACATGAAGCAGTTGTCCAGTTGCTCCTCTATAGGGGTGCTGATGTGAATGCAGCGGGTGGGCTTTATGGGAATGCATTGCAGGCAGCATCATTAAATGGAAATGAAGCGGTTGTCCAGCTGCTCCTCAATAAGGGTGCCAATGTGCATGCACAGGGTGGGGAATATGGGACTGCATTGCAGGCAGCATCACTGGAAGGACATGAAATAGTGGTCCAGCTGCTCCTTGATAGAGGTGCGGATGTGAATGCGCTGGGTGGGCAATTTGAGAATGCATTGCAGGCAGCATCATTGTTTGGACATGAAGCAGTGGTCCAGCTGCTCCTTGATAGAGGTGCTGATGTTTATGCACATGGTGGAAATTTTGGGACTGCATTGCAGGCAGCATCAGGGAGAGGACATGAGGAAGTTGTCCAGCTGCTCCTCGATAGGGGTGCTGATGTGAGTGTAGAGGGTGGGTTTTATGGGAATGTACTGCAGGCAGCATCACTGGAAGGAAATGAAGCAATTGTCAAGCTGCTCCTCAATAGGGGTGCTGATGTGAATGCACTGGGTGGGGCATATGGAACTGCATTGCAGGCAGCATCATTGTATGGGCATGAAGCAGTTGTCCAGCTGCTACTTGATAGGGGTGCTGATGTGAATGCCAAGAGTGGGAAATTTGGGAATGCATTGCAGGCAGCATCATTGCATGGAAAAGAAGCAGTGGTCCAGCTGCTCCTCAATAGGGGTGCTGATGTGAATGCACAGGGTGGGGAATATGGGACTGCATTGAAGGCAGCATCATCACATGGACATGAAGCAGTTGTCCAGCTGCTTCTTGCACATGGTGCTTTGCCCAATGAAGACTTTGAAAGTGATGAAGAGGAAGAAGAAAAGTAGTCTATCATTCATATCTAGTTTGAAATAGTCAAACTTCACTGCTCCAAGTGTGGAATTTCAATGAGCCATGGGAAGAAAGTGGATACTAACAGGATACTATACTTTTTCAGATTTCCTGGAGGCTGGAGCCACCAAGGACCGAGATTTTGCGCTCTTTTTTTTTTTTGAGTAAGACTGGGTGAACAATTGCACCCATTTCCTATCTATTTTTCAGATCCCAAATGAAGTTGATTTTTGGCTTGAAAAATGAAGCAAAAGAGCTCTGCACTTCAGAAACTCTTCCTGAAAAATTGCAACAAATGTGCTAGGCCTTTCAAGCCTTTTTGTTTGCCTAGGATAGATTTGTAAAACCTCGCAATTTCTGAAAAAGGAAATCATACTAGTCGTGACTAGGTAGTTGGCCACCCAGGGTAGTTGGCCATTGGAGCTATACTTCCTGAATATAAAGTTTTGGCATTAAATGTTGGTTGTAGGTTGGAGAGGATGTTGAGGTGTCCCTTCAAACAAAATTTGGCGGAGTTTGGTTCAGTTGATGTCAAGCTGCAGCCAATTTTAGAATAGGTTGATGGCGGAACAGGCACTTTTCTTGATCTCCCACGATGCCAAATCACCTCGTTCTTCCTCAATTCTTGCTTGATCCACGACGTCTGGGGCTCATTCTAATCGGGAAATGTTTGCGTTCAAGCAAGGGAACACTCTTGGCCGTTTGAACTTCTCCCTACCCTCTGCTTGGCCGGCTTCTTCTCAAAAATCACACTTTCACGTCACAGGCTTTCAGTTGGTCACACATATATCAAGATAATATGCAGTGCTAGAGGCACCAAACTGTCTACACACCTTCAGTAGACCTAAAGCCTCATACTAGAAGGCAACAACTCTTCATCTGGAAAACAGCACACTGCCACATAGTACTACATAGAGACCTGTAGAGCCATAGAGGCCATAGCCATGTCCCCCTCTATGATAGATCATCATAGACACCGTAGATCCGTAGATCCGTAGACCTGTAGAGCTCAGTAGAGCTACATAGATAGCGTGTTCTACCAAAGAGCTCGCTCGGATGTCCCTAAATGTATTATTGCTGCTTATTCCGGGCACGATATGGACAAAAATAACCAATGATATTCACTTTTACACTATGAGGTACTAAGCCCACTGCGCCACTAACCCAATGTCGCTGAATCGCAGGCGAGCCAATGTCGTACGTAGCTTCGCGGACACTCGGGCGGCATGGGAGAGGGGAAGGCAGGCATGAAGCGTGATGGCGGTCAGGTCCAGACTTGCCTGCCCGAAATAAATGTGAGTTGTGGACCAAAAAAAAAATTGCAGAAACTCACGTTGCTTGGCCCGAACGATGCAACGACAAGGAAAAGACGAGAGCTGTGACGTGAGAAATCAGAATCTTGAATCTTGAACTACTTGGAGCTTGGATGCAGCTTGAAACTTGACACTTGAGGATTTTTTCGGCGTTCATTTTGATCTTAGTCTTTGAAGATGAGCAGCGAGCCTTCTGGTCTTGACAAAGACTAGGTATCCAAAGCCCCAGAAGAGAGTCTAAGAGATATCAGGCAGGCTTGGGGATAGTCGGTGACGCAGGGAGGGAGAATCTGGAAGGGCGAGAGGCAGAGATGGTGGGGGGAGGGAAGAAAGATGGGGGGTAAGCGAACACGATGACTTGGGAAATCATCAAGTCCGAGCCGCCACGTCAGAGCACATCCGAGCGCGGACATCTAGGCGGCTCTACACGGGCGGGTGGTAGACGGCGAGGTTCTCCAGGGAACGAAGGATGCTACCTCGGAATGGCAGGTCTACGGAGCTCTACAGAGAGGCCCGGCAACTATCGCGTACTACCACGTGTGCCGGTGATCTATCACACCAACCGGCCTCTACCAGACCAAAACACGTTTCCAGATGTTGCTGGTAATTTTCTCCTCTCCTCAAACACAACCAGCCAACTTCCTAGTTTTTCCCCCTTTTGGACACGCCAGCCGAAAATATTCGCCAAGCAATCGCAACTTAGCACAAGCTCAATCCCTGTTCAACGTCGACTCTTAGGACCCCAACCTACATCCTCTCAACACAAAAGGCCCAGGTTGACAATATAACTTGTTCTGCAGGTGCAATAACCCTTAAGTGGCCAACTTCACAGTCAATAGTAGTACCTTTGACATAAAAGTATACCTTGGTACTATGCGGACGGTGTGGATTTTGATTCATTTTGAAGGGCTGTTCACATGTAAAGGACAATTACAGAGCGGCAGTTGACATCTTTTGTTGCCTTGCAGAATTCGGGGAGCCTGAACTAGTAGATGTCAAGATGTAGATTGAGCCTGTCATTGTTGTTTCACAATCGAGTTGAACACATTCTGGAACGAAATCCGCAAAAGAGATTCAAATGAGGGAAGGAGGGACTGAAATTGGCAAGAACAACACAGCTGTTGTTGGCCGGTCTGTAAGAGGGCAAGTTGAGAGTGATGAGTGAAGTACTCAAATTTATTACAAATGCGGCACACATATGTCCAGAGGTGAAGGAGATGACATTTGAACTTTGTTCAGCTGCTCATAAGGCTTTTCCTAGTAGCCATCTGTCTTTAGTATTTGTTTAGAATCTATTTTTGGGGGTACTTGCTTTCCCGAAGTGGAATCTATGATTCAAAGCTGTCAATCCTATCTTATTTTATCTCGACAAACCTTTATGAGCCCATCTTTTGGAGCAGGCTGGAGGTACTCCTCCCCCATCATTCCTCTCGAACAGGACATAGGATGTTGTAGTTTAAGTACCGTCAAATCAGACAAAGTTCAACAACATCTGTGATAATACAGTCCCCATCATCCCTTCTACACCCCAGATTCTCCCGATTCCACATCCATCACTCCCCTCCAGAGAGCACATGCACGAAGGAATATTATAATATACAAACAAATAGTCCGGGTTCCGAGCAATCCCTTTCCCTGCCCAGGTTACTTTAGTTTAAAGTTTAAAGTTATCCGTAAGTTGTCTGCTTCGACCGGTCGACTACATAGAACTTGAACCATTCATCCAAAATTGCAGATCAGAAGGAGAATTTGGCAGTTGGCTCCGGTGATACTTGAAAGGAAATGAAGTAGAGAAAAATTGAAGGGATCCGGATCTGCAATACTTTCCACTATGCATATGCATGGGCCACAGCCACCTCCGCCATTTAAAAACCCGCAAACAGATTCCTGGCGCGACTTAAATTGTGGCGGATAGGGTGCACCGGACGATGCGATGTTCTTCAAAAATTAAATGCTTGTTCAAAAATTAGATGATTTCTGGAGCATCAAATAGATTAGCACCAATGGCTCGGGACTACCGGCGAGATTGGGTGATTCGGAAAGGAACTGAGCGCATACCTATGTACTCGGTTTTGTCTGCATCGCATAATTCGGCCTGAGAGAGTAAATGGAATAACCTGATCGGTAACGAAGAATATCGCGCACAGAAAGGATGATGCGTCTCGACTCCGGTTCCTCGGAGTATGCAGGAAATTACATAGTATGTAGGATTCCTGGTCCAACAGTAACAGTGGGAAATCAATACTACGGCACTCTAAGCATACATTTTTTTTAAACGGTACATCCCCTCGGGCTCATCCATCAATACCAGAATAATGGAATATGCTTGAGGTTCTCATCGACGGATGTCGCGCCTGACGCGAGTTTTCGCGGCATATCTGGCATGGTCTAAAACTTCAAGTTGGCGGGATATCACCACCCCCTGGCAATGAACAAAATCAGCGCGTCGTCTGAGAAGTAACTATTAATATTAATATGAGGCTCGTCCGGAGTTCGCAGGTGGCGGGCGTCCGTTGAAAAACTTGGAGAACCTCAAGTGGGATGATAGGACTTACATAGTGAGCTGTGCTTGAAAACTGTGCTTGAAGCGCATGGTAGGAGTTGATCCCGCACTCAAACCAGAGCGTACTTTGAGTTCCAAAGCAGGTAAGTACGTACGAGTTGAACCGAAAAGTCGGGCTGCCTGCTGGACGTGAGCGGCGCGGAATCAGCGCTTTGACTGGTAGATTTTTAGTGTGCCAATGAACAAGCCGTCAGATGTAATGCGTCGGACACGAAACGCTCTCTGCTCGCAACCGCTAGGCAGGAGAGGCGCTGGGTTAAGGGGTGTGCGGCTTGCGTGAGCGAGGTAATAGGTAGATGCGAAGTGCTTTTGGCGTCGATCGGAGCGTGTTAGGTTTCCAATTGGGTCAAGTAACTTCAGTAAGGCTCCAACCGTTTGTTTTCCGTTTGTGGATTCGGGCAAAAGAAACGGAAACAGTAGGAAACCGTTTGCAAACGTTTGCAAACGTTTTCGAAGGGTATTTTTGTGCACCCAAAAAAAAGGTAGAAATTATGAGTATATTAGAGGAGCTTTACATCCGTTTACGTGAGCGCGGAGCCACACCTCAACGACGCCTTTTTGAACAAGCCTGCCTTGATCCACATCTTCACCAGCATCGCCTCCATTATTGTTGCGGCTTTCATGGATCCCCGCGCTTCATGACAAAGGTGCCGTGATTGTGAGAAGAGGCGAATACGCTGGTCCCTGGAATAGCAAGAAAGTCACGCGCCATCTTCCGAACTTTTCGCGATCACAGGAAAGTCTCGCTCGTTGGCCTGCAAATGCGGATCAGCGGGAATAACTTGGGGTTGTAGGCCGTGGCGGTGCCCGGCAAAACCTCGTACTTAATTTTTAAGTACATTAAAATGAGCAACCTGAATCATATGAGTAATTGTACAGTGTATTTCAACTTCAGACATGTGTTGCTGAAATTCCAAGCAGCTATTCCATTGTAGATTAAATTCTGAGTGGCTATTCAGCACAGCTCACCCCATAGCTAAATAGGAGGTTGTATTGAATCTTAAAAATCCAGCATGCACAAGGGTGCCCAGGGATATAAGATCGGTACACTGATAAGGAGTATGCGGCGTAAGTAATAAAAACAAAAATGTGAGCATTTACAACCAAAGATGCTGCGATGTTGGTAAATGCAGGCGGCTACAGAGAGCAGCCCATCTCCGTTGAAAGAGACCGTAGTCGCTATTGACTTTAGTGGGCCGCTGCTGTGCATTGAATTTGTGTCACAAAAGACCAAGTGGAGCTGCCAGTCTGTATTTTTGCGAGGCTCTGTAGACAATCTTACAGTTGCCTAAGTGCCTAGACGAGCAGGTCAGAAAATAGTGTTCAATTTTCAATTGATCGCATGTGTGATCCACGTCACGGTCTCACAAACGCAAACGAGAAGTGAAATGAAATGTTAGGTTCCATATCCGGTGTATGTATCTATACATTTCCGGCTCAATAAATTTATATTGGAGTTATTAAGATGCAAAGAGCTAGCAGACGGACGTTTCTTGTAAATATTCTGCGTGATCGATCTAACATTAGGCACGCAGATCATGAATCAGATTTGTGGGGTGGCGCTACGTGCCGCGCGCGCGTCGGGAGATGACGAAAGTGCGTAGCCGAGTGTGCAGGTAGCATAGAGCTTGAATAAAATTTGTGAGGCAGCGCTATGCGTAGATCTTTCGGGAGAGACAGTTGAACAGACACACAAACATACTGCGGCGATAGCCGTGATGGGATCAAAAAAGTAGATCGGCAATCCGGCAATATCTTAACGCGCCTAAAACCCACCAGAAAGGCACGAAACTGAAGGGAAGCATTCATGAGGCACTAATAAAACCAAAAATACGACGCCGACGCAAAATTGCCCAGCGGATAACACATTATTAGATGTCATCAATAACAAAGCGAGGAATGATTGTATCACAAATATATTTCGGCAAACCGGTAAAGCTCTACTGTATTCGTTTTTAGTCAAAAGAGCATAAAAAATAAGCTGGAAACTTAAGAATGCAATAATGAACCTGACCATGTGGCTCTGGAACAAATACACCCAGCGGACAACAAGTTATTAGGTGCCATCAAAGTACAAATAAATAATGATCAGAGTCTTAAGGGAGTCAGTAAAAAATGTGATCAAACTGCAAAATCGCTTCAACACAGCCCCTAAAACCATTAGCATTTTTTCGAGGAGACAAGTAAAAACTTTTCTCAAATTTTCCCCCTGCGAGATCCTACAAACGAGTATTATGTAAACATAAGTACTCGTAACAATGCTGAGTGCTAAGACTCACCTTCCACCAGGCCAAAGGATCATTGGGATCCCTGCACCCGTGATCTCAGGATTTCACGCGTCCAGTCACAGGAAAAGGCACATTTTATTTGCAGCGGTGCCAAGAGCTTGCGATGGGGATATGTGACACAGCAGGGCGCGGCGAGCGATCCAGGCTCCAGAGGCAAGTTAGTCCTGTTGCCATCACGGGTTCCGATTGGAGTGCGGCCTTATGACATAATCATCGGACTTTGAAATTTTGTCGCGTCGGTTTCGCGACGCAGACTTCATAAAATGTGATTATTTTGGAGACTTAGGGCATTCAGACATGTATGACACATATAGTCTCCTCAGATTCTCGATAATCATCCCAATAAGTGCTGAAAACATTGAGCCCACGGAAACCGCCGAAAGCCGATGGCATCGGCTGATATCTCCCACAAGCGCGTCGCAAAACTTCAGATGTATGTAGCAAGCTCAGAAAAATATCATAGATGCATAGAACACGTTGAGTGACTCACCAGGCTCTCTGGACGAGTTTTTAGGGCTTAATCATGGCAAAGAGGCCATAGCGCGCATTTGTATTGAGATTTCAAACTCCGAAGATTATGTAACAAGGCCGCACTCCGATCAGACCCCCGCGATCACTAACAGACTTCAACAAAACGAGGCACGAGTTGATACCTTGTTGAAGTGTCTGTCTAGGAGAGACTAGAGGCAAGTACTGATCCGACGATGCTCGGGGCGGCAACCGCCGATATTCGATCCCGCTTGACTGAAGTTGAAAAAGCCGATGCTCTGGATGGAAAAATAATATATATATTTATAGGCCAGAAACAGTTTCCAAATCGTTTCCCAAACTGTTTCCCAGACCCCGCAAATAAAACGATTGGGAAAACGGTTAAAACAGTTTCCAACTGTTTGCAAACGGAAATGATTGGAGCCTTAAACTTCAGTTTTTGAGCGGGACCGTGGGCACAGAAGGTGTCGTTGGCGGAGTGCCGGATCTGAGACCCATTTCGTGGCGAAGACAGTAAAACCAAGTAAGGCTCCAGGCAAGCCGCAAAGTGAACCATTTTTAAGGCGCCGCGCGTAGAATTTCGACCAGATTCAAGTTTGAACTTTGAACCAGATTAATATTGTTGGAAGGGTTTCTTCAAGGTTTCTTACGGCGGAAAAATCCTGAACATATCCGTACAGTGGGCCACAAACCATCGGAACCTTTGGGTGAAGTATACAGAGTAAATGCGCCACCGGTGGCGAGGAATCAACGGCTTCCGGCCCGCCTCGTCACCCTTTGTCACTCTTTCCCGCCCATCTCCCGCCACGATGATGTCTACTCGCGCGCTCGGGCTAGGCTCGCCACTGCGCAAGTCGCTCTTCTCTCCTGCTCTGGGTACTGCCACTCAAACCAATTTTTCGATATTTACATACCGACGCCCGCAGCACGCAGCACTCTCATCCGCTCCACATTCTTGTTCTACCCACTCTGGCAGGCGCCAAGGACTTGGGTTTATTCGCATGCAAAATAGGACAGTGCAAACGGAATCGTCCCGGCGTCCGCGTCGGCCGAGGTCCTGAACAAGCAGCGCTTCCTGCACCCGTCGAGCTCGATCTCCCAGCCGCAGCTCACCTGGATCGCCTCCATCGTGAACCGCGCGACAGGCAGCGCGCTTAGTACCCGCGCGCTGGTCAGCAGCTCGTCCGCAAAGGAAGCCCCGCGCGTCTTTTTCTATGGCGGCGCTCACGCGGGGTGCCGAGACTCATCCCTCCTACTTTATCTCGTTGATTTTGTCTTCTGTTTTTCGCCTTTCTTCCCCCGCCCTCATCCGTCTGCATCTCCGCCCTCCGCCCTCCTGTCTTCCTTCCCTTCCCTCCTCCGCTCTGCCCCCGCCCTCATCCACCACCGTCGTCGACGCTACGTCCATCTTCCCTTCACCCCATTGGACGCCTCGCCTTCCCTCTCTTCCTCTGTCCGCACACCACGCGTCACAAGCCCGCTCCAATACCCATACATTCCCTTTGTCCTCACCCCGCCCGCCCATCTGTCGCTGCGTCCCTCCCCTCCCCATCTATCCGTCACCCATCCTTTGTCCGTCCCTTCCTCTCCCTCCCGTTCTCTGCCCCACCCACCCGCGCATCTACACACTGTTCGCCCTTTCTTTCATCCCCACCCACCTACCCCATCTAACCTTCCTCCCTTCCCGCACACCCCACGTCACGCGCCTCACCCCTTCACTCGCCATTCATTTCGCATCACACGCGCCTCACCCGTCATCTCTTCCACACACCTTCCCTCCCTCCCTCCGCCCGTGCCTCCTGCCTTCGTCCTCTCCCTTCCTGTTCTCTACCCCGCACGCTCGTTCCCCACCCGCTGTTCTTCATTCCCACCCACCCGTCATGTGCCCGCGCCGCCCCATCTTCCCTCCCTCCCATCCCGTACACCCCACGTTACGTACCCGCCTTTCTTCACTTCCTCTGTTCCCCCTCATCCTCACTTTCTCACTTCACATCACACGCACCTCTTGCGTCTTCTCTCCATTCCTTTCTTCTTCTCGTGTCCCTCCTCTTCCTCAGCTGTCCATTGCTTTCTTTCTTGACTCGCCTCTCCCCCCACTCTTCCGCTACCCCGTGCACCATTCGCCTTGCCTCGCCCGCTCCCTCGCTTTTCCCTTCCCCGTCTGTCTGTCCATCGACTCCCAAATTCCCTGCCCTCTCGACGACCACGTCGTCGACTTCCAGTTGGCGCGCGCATCATTCCTCTTTCTTCTCCCCATCTATCCACTCCACTCCCTTCCCTTCCCTCCGCGGCCCCTCCGTCCACCGCGTCGTCGGCTCCAGCTTCGCGGCGTGAGCTCGTCTCGTCTGTTCCACCCCATCCATCCATCCACTCCCTTTTCTTCCTTCTTTTCTCCCTCTCTGCGCTTCCTGTGGACATCGCACGTCTCCGTCGTTTTTACATGCCCGCGGGCGGTTCGTCGTCTGGAGCGTCGGCGGGCGATTCGCGTCGGCGCTACTTGTATTTCCGTGGGCGCACGGCGGCACGAGGACGTCGTAGATCGTGGGCGTGGGTGAGCGTAGGCACGCCGTCAGCCATTTTTTCGCGTGCGGGAGGCGTGTCGGCCACATACAACCCTTCGTGACTTTCAAAGGAAGCGTCAGCCACGCACATGTGCATGCATTTGCGCTCCGCCATCGCACGCGTTCTTTCCCTCTTTCACGATCGGCATTACATTACTTCGTCTTTTCGCTGCGTTACTCCCTCCTTTCCTTCTTTCTCTCGTTTCGCTCCCTTACTTCCCGTATCATCGCCGACCTTTTTTTGCTTTTTGCTGTCATGTCGCTGAAGGGCGTGTACCAGACGGGGTACGCCGTGCTCGCGGGGACGGCGGTGGTGACGGGGGTGTTGGTCGTTATGTGACGTAGGCTTCGTTTGTTTCGTCCGTCGCATCCCACCACCTCGCCACAACCTACCCTCCATTTCCTCGTCCGCGCCTCTCGCGTGTCTCGCGCGGCGTGCGGGGACTAGATGTCGAGATGCATAGGAGAGCGTCGCGGCGGCGGCGGCGCCCTATCGGCGGACTCGCTGTGTATCGGCCACGTACGTCTTTTGAATCCGGTGTGGGCGCGCGTTGATGATGTCGGGGGATGGGGCTGTGTGACTCCCGTGGATGGATGGCTCGATGGATGCGAGACTCGGGATTGGAGTCGCCGATTCACTGTGTCTTGCCACGCACGTCTTTCGGAATCGAGGCGGGCGACGTGCTCCTTATGCCAGGGGCTCATGCCTCGGCGACGTCCGTTGACTGGAGCGTCGTCGTCTCCGCTCTATCCCCCCGCCGCCGTCAAGAGTCTCGGCTGTGGGCTCGGGCACGGCTCTGTCGTTGAGTACGGTAAGTCCTTACCCTTTCTCGTGCACACGCGAATTCTTACGGCTTTTTTTTTTGTGTGATTACCAGGCTTCTGCTCCTTCCTGTGCGACGTGCCTCTGAAGGTCTCGGACAGCGGGGTATCCCGGACTGGGTCGTTGCCGCCGAGCACGCTAGTCTCTTTGTGTTTTGAATTCAAGTTTATTTTATCCCTTTTTTTGCGTGCTCCATCCTTCCCTATCCTTACTGCTCTCTGGTTCCCTTCTGCTCGCCTTCCTCATCCTCTTTCCGAATCCTCCCTGTCCCTATCTTCCTCCTTCTTTGCCCCCTCTTTCTGGCGTACCTGCACCTCTTTATTCCGGGCGCCCCCGCTTCCACCTGTCCCGCTCGAAAGCGGCCGGGAACACGTATGCATAAGCACCCGCGCTCTCAGTCTCCTTGACTCACCCCCGAGCGGTTCTCACCGCTCCCCTCTCCGTGACTACGAGTATGCTCCAGTCAGTCGGGAGTAGGAAGACCGGGAGTGGGAGATGTCTGGAAGGACCACGAGCGCACGCGTAGGCCGGGGCCTACGTTGTTGCTTTGCATGGCGGCGTGGACCTTTATGGTCGCATCGCGGTAAGGGCGCTGGCGGCGACACGTCGGCCGCTCTATTCCCCCCTCTTGTCCTCGTCCTTTGCGCTCGCCTCTTTTTTTTCTTCTTCTTTCTTTCGTACCTTCGTACCTTCTCCCCGTCATTTATCTTGCGTCAATCATTGCCCCTACTTATTTTTTGTCCTCCATTCTTCTTCGCGCAGCATTGGGCCCACTACTCACCGTTCTTGGAGTCGGCCACCGGCCGCAGCACGTCGGCCCCTTCCTTCCTTTCCTTGTCGGTTTATACGTACGTGGCGGCACTTATATCTTTTCATTCCCCTGCGGCGCACATATTGCACTCCATTCGTTATACTGCTGTATCGGCGTGAAATATACTGCTTTAGACGCTCTATTTTTGGTGCTTATCTTGATGATTGTAACAGCTTCTGCGGCGTACAGCCGCGCTCGACAGCTC
Organism: Mycena rebaudengoi; assembly: GCA_029282285.1. Taxonomy (NCBI): domain Eukaryota; kingdom Fungi; phylum Basidiomycota; class Agaricomycetes; order Agaricales; family Mycenaceae; genus Mycena; species Mycena rebaudengoi. Next base: position 154,085 of record JARJCX010000016.1, on the reverse strand, counting down.
TCAGCGCTTAACATCCTTGCCTCCGTCCACCATGGCCGATCCCGGCAGTATCGTTGCGAGCATCCTCCAGCTCATTACTGCCGCCAAAGCGAGTATCAGCATGATCCGGGATATCGCCAATGCCCCGAAAGAGCAACGCAGCCTCTTCACGGAAGTCGGAAACCTCGAGCCGCTACTCAGGAGCTTTGAAGGCCACTTGCAGGCCAATCCATCGGTCCATGGAATGTTGGGCCTCAAGGACCCATTGGCTCAATTCAAGGATACGATGGAGCATGCAATGACTAAGCTGCGATCAGCCAATAAGCCGGGGTCGAGAATTCCGAAGGCCTTGAGTTGGACATTGTGGAATAAGAAGGAGGCGGAAGAGGATCTCACCAAGATGGAAAGATTCAAAGCACTGCTCAACATGTGGCTTATGTTGGATATTTGGTGCGTATCTCTGTGGCAGTATAAGAAATCATCATTTATTAATTTCGCAACTATTTAGGGATATCGGACAGCAGCAACAAAACAATCATGACCGTAAGAATTTAAAGCATCGTCCAGCGCACTTCTCAACCTCACTGTTGGCTTAGAAATATTCAAGGCTGTAACTGACACTGCCGAAGGACATCATCGAGAGCATGATGGTGTGTCACTGGATTGAAATTATACTCCAACCATTGTCTCACTCCAAATTTTGATGTAGAGATAGCCAAGGCCGTGACTGACGCCGCCCAAGAACACCATCGAGAGCATGATGGTGCGTGCTAGACCTGATATTGAATTTATCTAACATACTGGGTGCTCTGATCTGTAGTTGTTCTAAATGAAATCAGAGATGCTGCACAGGATCAACGGAAGTACGCGGATTGTGAGGTCTCTCACAGTTGCATAAGTGGCCGAGCATGCGGCAGCAAAACGAAAGAGGATAATTGACTGGATTTCAGTACTTAATTTCTTTCTGCGCCATGACGATATATCTCGCGCTCGACAGGCGGGAACAGGTGTGTGGTTGCTCGATGACACCCGATTCGAAGATTGGGTCTCAAGAACTGGATCAACTTTGTGGTGCTACGGAATGCGTATGTGATTTCCTTCCATATTTCTCTCATATCAATTGAAATTAAAACCGGGCCAGCTGGGGCCGGGAAAACAGTGCTTTCGTGAGTAACTTTCTATTCCTGAAGATATTTATTCAACCTGTAATAGATCAACCATTGTTGATTATCTTCGGGACAAATATCAGAGCAATGTTGGGATTGCCTGTGCATACCTGAACCACAAGGAGAGGGACATGCAATCCCCTGAAAATGTTCTGGCAGGCCTCTGGCGGCAGCTCATATTTGGAAAGCCCATTCTCTCTGGGTCCCCAGCACACACACTCTATCATAAACACCATGAAAAGGGCACGAGACCCTCAGTCGAAGAGATGCATGCTTTGCTTTCCTCCGAAGTGGCAGGCTACTCCAAGGTGTATTTTGTCATTGATGCCCTTGATGAATATCCGGAGACCAAGCGCCATGTGCTGCTGAAACACCTGGCAGCACTCAAGCCTAACATCAATTTGCTCTTTACTTCACGGCCCCATATCACTCCTGAGATGTTCTTTCCGAGTACACCAGCTCTGGAGATCCGGGCAACAGAGGAGGATATCCACCGATATCTTGATGCCCAGATACAAAACTCATTTCAGTTGTCAAAACATGTTTAATCCTGTCCAGAGCTATGCCAGGAAATTGAGAACAAAATTATCGGCAATGTTGATGGAATGTAAGTGCTGGTATTCGTTGATTGATAAAGGTTCTGACTCGAGAATTAAGGTTTTTGCTTGCCAAGCTCCACATTGACTCTCTCACAACAAGAAACACCGTCAAATCTGTTCGTGAAGCTTTAAAAAATTTGCCAACAGATTTGGAGCATACCTATGATGAAGCAATGGATCGGATTGAAGCTCAAGGTCAAGATGACAGAAATATTGCCAAAAGAGTCCTCATCTGGATTGCAAATGCAAAGCGGCCACTATCTGTTGCAGAATTCCAGGAAGCCATTGCCATTGAGCCAGGCACAAAAACACTTAATCAAGATGGTCTTCTTGACCCGGATATATTCCTTTCTGTCTGTGCTGGGTTGGTTATTATCAACCTTGCTGATGGCACTGTTCGGTTCATCCACTATACCACTCAAGATTCTATGGATGGTGTGCAAACCAGTAAATTCCCATATGCACAAGCAGATATTGCAGAAGGATGTCTCACATACCTCTTGTATGATGACTTCCTGTGGCTGCCGGATTCATTCAACAATCTGCATGCATTGGTGCAAGAGCATGTGCTACTGGAGTATTCATTCCACTATTGTCTGGTTCGTGCTACAGGGCAGCCTGAGCTGATGCTCCAGGATATGATTCTGACATTCCTGGCCCACACCTCCAGATGGCTCGACAATCTCTGGCCATTGATTAGAAACAAGCAGTACACTCCTTCCCCCTGGGACATCTACTACAATGATGTGCCGCCCTCCACAGACCTCTTAGTTGCTGCAGTGTTCAACTTGCAGGAAACAGCAAAATACCTTTTGGCCCATGATACATCCATCAGTGACCAACACAAGGGATGGTCACTCATTGATGCTACACGATCTGGTAACTTGGGAATGGTCCAGCTCCTCATCAGTCAAGGTGCCAATGTAAATGCAGAGGGTAGATTCCATGGGAATGCATTGCAGGCGGCATCTTTCAATGGACATGAAGAAGTTGTCCAGCTGCTCCTTAATAGGGGTGCTGATGTGAATGCACAGGATGGAGGATATAGGACTGCATTGCAGGCAGCATCAGAACAGGGACATGAAGCAGTTGTTCAGCTGCTCCTCAATAGGGGTGCTGATGTGAATGCACAGGGTGGGGATTACGGGAATGCATTGCTGGCAGCATCAATGAATGGACATGAAGCAGTTGTCGAGCTTCTCCTCAATAGGGGTGCTGAGGTGAATGCACAGGGTGGATATTATGGGAATGCATTGCAGGTAGCATCAAGGAATGGAAATGAAGCAGTTGTCCAGCTATTCCTCAATAGGGGTGCTGATGTGAATGCACAGGGTGGGGAATATGGGACTGCATTGCAGGCTGCCTCATACAATGGACATGAAGCAGTTGTCCAGCTGCTCCTTGATAGGGGTGCTGATGTGAATGCACAGGGTGGGGAATATGGGACCGCATTGCAAGCAGCATCATTGATTGGACATGAAGCAGTTGTTCAGCTGATCCTCAATGGGGGTGCTGATGTGAATGCACATGGGGATTACGGGAATGCATTGCTGGTAGCATCAATGAATGGACATGAAGCGGTTGTCGAGCTTCTCCTCAATAGGGGTGCTGAGGTGAATGCACAGGGTGGTTATTATGGGAATGCATTGCAGGTAGCATCAAGGAATGGAAATGAAGCAGTTGTCCAGCTATTCCTCAATAGGGGTGCTGATGTGAATGCACAGGGTGGGGAATATGGGACTGCATTGCAGGCAGCATCACTGCAAGGACATGACATAGTGGTCCAGCTGCTCCTCGATGGGGGTGCTGATGTGAATGCACAGGGTGGGCATTATGGAAATGCATTGCCGGCAGCATCATACCGAGGACATGAAGCAGTTGTCCGGCTACTCCTCAATGGGGGTGCTGATGTGAATGCACAGGGTGGAGACTGTGGGACTGCCTTGCAGGCAGCATCACTGAAAGGGCATAAAGCAGTGGTGCAGCTGCTCCTTGATCAGGGTGCTGATGTGAATGCACAGGGTGGGGAATATGGGACGGTGTTACAGGCAGCATCACTGCGAGGGCATGAAGTAGTCATCAAACTACTCCTTGAAAGGGGTGCCAACATGAATGCATGGGGTGGATATTATGGGACTGCATTGCAGGCAGCATCAGTGGAAGGACATGAAGCAGTGGTGCAGCTGCTCCTCAATAGGGGTGCTGATGTGAGTGCACAGGGTGGGGATTTTGGGAATGCTTTGCAGGCAGCATCTTTTAATGGAAATGCAGCAATTGTCCAGTTGCTCCTTGATAGGGATGCTGATGTGAATGCACAGGGTGGGGAATATGGGACTGCATTGCAGGCAGCATCACTGGAAGGACATGAACCAGTGGTCCAGCTGCTCCTCAATAGGGGTACTGATGTGAATGCATGGGGTGGGGAATTCGGGACTGCGTTGCAGGCAGCATCAATAAATGGACATGAGGAAATCATCAAGCTGCTGCTTGTACATGGTGCTTTTCCTGGTGGAGACTTTGGAAGTGATGAAGAGGAGGAAGAAGAGTAGTCTACTGTCCATATGTAGTTTAAAATAGTCAAATTTTACTGCTCTGAGTGTGGAATTCAATGAGCCATGAGAAGGAACTGGATACTGACACTTTTTTTCAGCTTTAGCCCACCAAGACAGACGGGAATTGAGAGTTTGAGCCTTTTTTTTTTTAAAAAAAAGTGTAAGACTGGATGAACAATGGCACCTATATTCCTGTCTATCTTTCAGATCCCAATGAAGCTCATTTTGGCTTGAAAAAATGTAGCAAAAGTGCTGTGCATTCAGAACCTCTTCCTGAATTAAATGAAAGCTTCTTTTGACTAGAAAAGATGTGGAACCCCGCAATTTATGGGAGGAAGAAAACACTGTACATTTGAAATTAAAGTATGCCATGATGATATGGTGTGGAGAGGTGATTCATTTTAGGTATTTCACATGTCAATGACACTTAGAGAGCGGTGTTTGACATATTTTGTTTTCCTCTCAGGATCCGGGGAGCCTGAACCAGACATCAAGGCTTAGACTGAGCCAGTGAGCCTGCTGGGTTCATACTGAAGTTGAACACATCCAGGAACCAAACAGCCAATGGCATTTCTCAAACTGTCCTCGGGGTATGTTCAATAAAAGGTCCGCAAAGGAGGTTCAAATGACGGCAGTAGGGACTAAAATTAGCAAGAATAATCAAAGAATAATACCGGTATTGTCCGTTGGCCTGTAGGAGTGTAAGTTGAGAGTGCTGAGTGAAGTAATTGAATTTATTATAAATGCAGCACAAATATGTCCAGTGGTCTCTCAGCGGGATCCCGCTTGTTGGGCTGTCCTGGACTGTCCATATTTTCTCAGTAGCCATCCATCTGTCTTTAGAATGACCTACTTGCTTTCCTGAAATGGAATTTATAAGCTGTCTCAACAAACCTTCACAAACCCATGTCTTGGAGCAGGCTGGAGGTGCTCCTCATTCATATCTCTCAGATTGGATCCAGGATGGTGGACATGCTGTGGTGTTTAAGCACTGTTGACTCGGGCATTATCAAGTTCAACATTTGTGGTGACACTGGTTGAACAATTCAATTTTTTCAGTCAAAATATTGGTGCAAAACTTGATTTATTTTTCACACATTTTTCGCTGGAAATGTTTCTGAAATTTTTATACATTTTTCAGTCCTTTTGTGGCTTTACTGAAAAACTTTTAATTTTCACAAAAATACTAGAAAAGCTATGGATTTTTCAGATACATTTGAAGTGAAAAATGTGTGAAAAATAAATCAAGTTTTTCACTTATATGTTGACCGAAAAACTTGAATTGTTCAACCAGTGTGATACAGTCTCCTTGTCATCCCTTCTACACTCACAATTCCACAGTCCACCCCTGATTCACAATGATTCCACTCCTGAGAGCACATGCATGAAATATTAGACAAACAAGACTTGAAGTCCGGGTTCTGAACAATCCTTTCCCCGCTCAGGGCAGTTTACAGTTTAAATTATCGCTTTGACCTGTTGGCTAGATAGATTCCGAATTCATAATTGCAGATCAAAGGAGACATTCATAATGGCAGATCAACATAGGAGAATTTGGCAGCTGAACCCCGGCGGCATTTGAAAGGAACCCGGAGAGAGAACACTGGGAACGGCGCCATGATACTTTCCTCCATGAGAAGTTCGGCTACCTCGGCCTTTAGTAAAAGACCTCAATACAGTTTGCCGAGTCGACTTTGCGGCGGACTACAGACTTGGACGCGGTTCATGTTCTTCAAAATCGATATGAGCCTTTGATGGAGGGAATAGATTAACGCCAGGGGCTGGGGAGATTGGTTGAGTGAGAACTGAACTGAGTGCATACCTCACTGATACTTCGTTTCGTGCGCACCGATGTTTGCACCGAGCTAATCAACCCATAACTAGGCTGAGAATGAATAAAATCAACAACTTATTTACATGATTGGTAACGAAGAAATATCGCGCGCGAAAAGGAGGATGCGTCCCGACACCTAAAGGGGCGAAGTTCTTCCGCCCAGAACACGGTTCCCGCATACAGTAAGGAAATCAGTGTGGGACTCTGTGGCGGGTATACATAAAAAATGGCACACACCGCGAGCTCTTCCGTCGATAGCAGAATATTGTAATATTGTAATAAGATGTCGAGGGACGACACGGTTTATCGCATATCTGGTGCAGGTTATAACTCCACTGCATAACACCACCCCTGGCACGGAACAAAATCAGCGCATCGTCTAAGAAATGGGTGAATGTCAATATACGGCCCGTCCGAAGTACTCGCAGGTGACTGGTGTCCGTGGAAGGACTTGGCGCGTGAACTTCCAGCGGGACGAATGTGCTTGAAGTGCATGGCAGGAGTCGATCTCGCACTCATTCACTTCAAGGCGGGGAGGAACCTGAATTCGATGCGGGAGGGTGAGCGCATTATGTGGGCCGGTAAGTTGCTATGTAAAAGCGTCAAATATATAAGTCCTCACGCAGTGCGGGCTGAACCGAAAAAGCTGGACGTGGGCGGTGCGGAATCAGCCTGCGCACACACACAGTTCGACTGGTGGATTTTTAGTGGATTTTTAGTGTAAACGCTCCCCACTTGCAAGGGTCCGACTCCGCTAGGCAGGAAAAGTGCTGGGTTACGGGATGTGCATGCGCGGCTTGCGCTGGATTGCTGCGCGAATAAGTTAGTTGGCATGTCCCAGGTGGGTGCGAAGTGCTTTGAGTGGATGTGTGCTAGGTTTCCAATTGAGCAAGCATGGGACCATGGATTAATGTCAACTTTTGTGCGGGATAATGCGAGATTCGGGAACAAATCGGAGGGCGTCGTTGGCGGAGTGTTTGAAGAATTATAGGGAATGGAGGGGGATCGGCTATAAGCGACTCCGAAGGCGACAACTTGAACGCTGTGATTGGCTCGGTCATTCATAGCAACCGGTCGAGGGGTAAATTGAGACCCAATTCGTCGGAGTCGACGGCAAGACAGCGAGGGGTTATGGCTCCAGTTAAGGTGAACCAATTTTTGAGGCGCCCCGCGTAGATTTGGCAACAGATTGTATCGTTGGAAAGCTTTTCTCAGTGCGGACTTTTTACTATGTGAATTAGTACGGATTTGTTCGAAACGGGCGTCGGAAGCCAAGATCTTTGGGTGAAGAGTCAGTCGAGGTACATGTGCCATCGGCGATTTCCCCAGGCGAAGACATCCAGCTCCAAAAGGTCCGTATATTTTGAACTCGAGACACTGGTGGTGAGGAGCAAGTGTGCTTGGGCGACTTTCGGCCCGCCCTCGTCACGCTTTGTCACACTTTCCCACCACCTACTCGCGCGCTTGGACTAGGCTCGCCACTGCGCAAGACGCTCTTCTCTCCTGCTCTGGGTATTCCTAGTCAACCAGTATCTACATGTCTACTTACAAATGCTCGCAGCATGCAGCACCCTCATCCGCTCTACATTCGCAAAAGGGTTTGTTCTATCTACTAAGTAAGGACCTGTATTTATTCAAAGCAAAAATATAGGACGGTACAAACGGAATCCCTCACCGCGTCCGCGTCGGCCGAGATCCTGAACAAGCAGCGCCCGCTGCGCCCGTCGAGCCCGCGCTTTACCATCTACTAGCCGCAGCTCACTTGAAGTGTCTCCATCGCGAACCGCGCGACGGGTGGCGCGCTCAATGCCCGTGCGTCCCTCTCCTTCCCCCAACTGCTCACTGCTAATTGGTATTATTTTTCTTGGCGTGTAGTGCTGTGCGGCTTCGCGCTGGCATACCTCGTTGCGCCGGGCACCTTCGGCAGCGTGCTTGTGCGCGTCGTGCAGTTCGTCGCCGCGGCGCCGGAGGGCGTCAAGTGCGTGGGCAAGGCGCTGCTGTCTGCGCCGTTTGCGTTCTATGGGCTTAATGGCATCCGCCATTTAAGCTGGGATTGACAAAGTGTGAGTGTTGCCGTCTTTTCTGCTACTTTATTTCGTTGTCCTGCCTCCCCACCCTGCGCTCCTCTGTGCCCCTCCCGCCTCCTCACAAGCACCTCCCATCCACTCGTCCGCTGCTGCTTCTGCCGCGCCTCCTCACCCGCTCGCCTATCCGTACACTTTCTCTACATCTCTCCACTTTCTCTTCCTCCGTTCCCTTTCGCACACTTTATCCCACCGCCCTTTCGCCCTTCGGCACCTCTGTTGCTACTACGTCCCTCCATTCTTCTTCACGTCACCTATCCTTCGTCCCTTCTCCCTTCCCTTCCACCTCACACTCGCTCCCACCCACCCGCGCATCCGCACACTGCTCGCCCTTCTGCATTTCATCCCCACCCACCCACCCACCGTGTGTGGCGTGCCGCCCATTCCCTTTCGTCCGTCCTCACCACTGCCGCTCGTCGCGTTGTCTCCGCGTCCCTCCCTCTTCCATCCTCTTTACATCCACCTTTGTCTCGTCTCGCCTTCCCTTCGTCCCTTACCATCCTTTCCGCCGCGCGCTCGCGCTCGACTCGCCCTTTCCACATCTTTTATCTCCACCCACGCTGTCTTTGGCGCGCCGTCCCATCTTCACATCCTCCCTTCACCCTTCACGCGTCGGCTCCAGCTTCGCGACACGCGTCGTCTCGTCTCGTCTCGCTCCCTTCCTCTCCATCCACTGCCTCCCCTTTCCCGCCTCTCTTCTCTCTCCCTACCCCTCCCTTCCGACTCTGGGTTTGCGGCCGCGCGTTATTCGTCCCGCCGCGCTCCCTCGCCTTTGCCCATCTATACATCCATCCACTCGCTCCCTTTTCTCCCCTCCACCCCTCGTCCACGTCGAACGCCGCCTGCGCTGCGTTGCTGCTGCGTCCCTCCCCCCTTCCTAGATCTTCCTTCCCTTCTCTCCGTTCTCTACCCCGCACGCTCGCCCATCCATTCACGCACCTCTCACCCCTTCTGCATCCTCTTCATCCCCACCCTCCCACCGCGGCGCCCATCTTCCCTTCCCTTCCCCCTCTCCTCTCCACCCACCCATCCATTCGCTTCGCTTCCCCCCTTCCCCCGTCATCTCTTACTTCTCTTCTCCCCTACTCCGTCAATTGCGTCGTCGACTTCGGCTTCGCCCATTCCTTCATCCCCACGCCGTGTGTGCATGCCGCCCCATCTTCCTTCCTTCCTTCCTTCCTGTTTTGCCGATGTCCGGACGCTCCCATTCTTTCCCTTTCCCTCTCCCTTTCTGTTTCGTCGTCACTAACATCTCCCGTTCGCAGTTGTCACCCCCGCGTCACTGGCTACCAAGACGTCCTCGACAACTACTCTTCGGTAGCTCTTGGACACAACCTGCGCGACACCTACCTCTACGGCGCCGGCGCGTGGGCACCACCACCACCACCACCATGTGCGTCCGGCATCGCGAGTGCTGTCGCCGCCGCCGCTGCCGCCGGTACGATAGATGACGATCGGATGGAGGCTCGGAAGCGGGGCGGCACGATAGCACTTTGCGCGGAGTCACGGACCCTCGGCAGGGCGGTGACGCATGGGACGACAGGGACAGCGCGACGACACACCCCGCCGTCGCCTCGGTTCCTCCTCACCCTGCTCCCTATCTCTCTCAGCCACCACGGGGCATCTATTGCTTCTCCCCTATGTATGCGACTTCTACCTCGCCTGCCCCTTCGCGCTCGGCACATGCGACAGACTGCGCGCCTCGCCCGTCGCCCGTGGCGGGCTGGGTGGATGGATGGATGGATGGGAGAGAGTCGCGACGCTAGATAGGGTGCGGACTCGCTGCGTATCGGTCACGCGCGTCTTTTGAATCCGGGGTGGGCGCGCGCTTGTGATGTCGAGTGCTGGGGCTGTGACACTCCCGTGGGTGGAGGGCTCGAAGGATGCGAGACTCGGGATTGGAGTCGCGGTCGATACGGCGTGGATTCGCTGCGTATTGCCCCCACACACGTCTTTTGGAATTGAGACGGGCGACGTGCTCCTTATCATGCCTTGATGGCACCAGCGACGACGTCCGTCAGCCGGAGGATCGTCGTCTCCCGCTCTGTCCCCCGCCGCCGTCAAGAAGTCTCCGCTGTCGGCACGGGCACGGCTCTGTCTTTGAGTATGGCAAGTCCTCCTCACCCTTTCTCGTGTACGCGTGAATTCTGACGGGTTTTTTTGGTGTGATTACTAGGCTTCTGCTCCTTCCTGTGCGACGCGCCCCTGAAGGTCTCGCTCGGTCCGCGGGGTAGCTCGGACTGGCACGTCGGAAGCTGGAGGCGGGTTTCTTTGCATTTCGTATCGGAGTTTTATCCCTTTTTTTCCTTCTCCCCTATCCTTACAGCTCTCTAATTCTCTACTGCTCGCCTTCCACATCCTCTTTCCTGATTCCTCCCCGTCCCTGTCTTCCTCCTTTGCTCCTCTTTCTGGCGTACCCGCACCTCTTTATTCCGGGCACCCCCGCTTCCACCCGTCCCGCTCGAAAGCGGCGGGATTAGATGTGCATAAGCGCCTCTCCTTGGCTCACTCCCGAGCGGTTCTCTCTCCACTTCGTACGCTCCAGTCAGCCGGGAGTGGGAGATGTCGAAACAGGGCTGGAAGGACCACGCTAGGGTCGTTGCTTTACGTGGCGGCAGGCACCTTCATGGTCGCGTCGTGGTGCGGGCGCTGGCGGCGGCGCGTCAGCTGGCCATGCCAAACCTTACACATAATTATTACAATTTTAATGCCCATGTTTTCTTGATTGTGAAAATGGCGTCGCAGAGGATTAATTTGATTCTTTGGCTGTACATATATTTATATTATAACGTCGACAATGGACAACTAGGATCCTGGATTTTTCTGCGGGAGGGGGTGGGGATTCAGACTCAATGTACATACGAATGAAAATAAAAATCCGGGCTACTATATTCGTCGTGAGCGCATTGTGAGCACAATGGATTGATAGTACGCTTGATATTACATAGCGCCCGGTTCTGAATCTGTTTAAGCCAATAGATTAAATAACTCTAGACCCGATGTCGGAAAATCCCAATTTGCCTTATAGGGCCTGACGGACGTATCAGGACCTATCATGTTCGGTGAGGGACCTATCAGGCTGTACCAGGCTGGATATGGCCTGCTCAGGCCGTCCTCAGAATGCTCCTGTTTACACAAATAAATATTATATTAACTGTTGCAGCGTAAAAAACATGTCCGTGTCCATAGTATCTACCACAACATGAGCGAGAAAGGGGAAAAAAGAGTGGAAGAGACGTCTCACCACTGGACTGGCTCCGAAAGCGACGCTGAGAGCCCAATGTAACTGGAAACCAATGTCTGTACTAGGTTGCAGACAAGCTTCCTTCGTTGTGGGATGTTGGTGGAAGAGAAAGTGCGGCGTCGAGCGCAAATAATGAGTGAATGGCGGCAATGGCGACGGCTCCATGCCACGTTCGGCGGGTGCGGCAAGTACTTGATGTTTAACAGTGGTGGGGGAGGGGAGGAGAGGAAGGCTGACCAGCGGTGTGTGGTTGGGTGCGGAGTTCGAATATGCCGAAGACCTGCCGCGATCAATCACCCTATTTGGGCTGATCTGCGGCGGAGTTTCAACCGTGATGCGTAACTGTTGCTTTGAAATGCAAACAGAATTTCATTGTTAATGTGCGATGGTAGGAGCTACATGTAGTATCTGGATACCAGAGGTGATATTCGGTCATCAGGGGGTATCAGACGATGTAAGGCATCTGAGGATGGGTATGTAGTGAACCACATTTTGTACATGTTAACTTTACTTTAGCCTAGTGGTTATGTTGACGCCCCAGCTTTTTAAATCTCAACCTTAGGTCACCCGTTCGAATCCCGGTGAGCTCACAATTCTAATTCAATTGACTAACTTCATTAGATTTCAGGGAAGTGGAAGGACCGAATGTTAGTGACTGCTAGAAATCCTAGTAGTCACTACTGGTTTTTCTATTTTCTGGGCTAGTCCTTATAATGTGCGATATGGGGTGGTCAGACCAATCAGGCCCTGTCAGGGTTATCAGGCTGATAGATAGTTATTGGTCACTTTCGAACCTTATGTCCACCCCAGTGGCCTGACGGGCTGACCAGGCAATATTTGGCCATATATTGCCTGGTCACCTAATTTTGGATTTTCCGACAGAGGAAACAATTCAGAACTTCTCAAAAAAAAATTACAATTGGGTATTTCGTGTAAGGAGTGGGTCGGAGATAATGCACGACATCTGTTGGGTAAGTATGATTGGGAGCCAGAGAGTAGACTCTATCAAGGTACTATAGGTATTTAATAGGCACTCCTCCAACACGCCGCACCATGTCTAGCTGGATTCACTTTTTACTTTTTCTTTACCTGTAGCTCTTCGCCCCCGGTATCCTCAGTTTTTGTAATACATATCTAATGTACTTACCTCAGGCGAAAGAATAGTAAGAGTTTCGGAGTCGGCGAGGGGAAGGTATAGTTAAAACTTAACTCATTGGGCGAAGTGAATAGGAATCCCGCCGACTTTATCTAGGTTCGCTGATACGGTGATACTATCGGAAAAGTTCAATAGGTGCATTCCTAAACATGAAAAAAGGTTCTGAGTGACAGAGATTCTTGAACTTGAAATCCGCCGGAATCGACTGCTTCCTCCTCATTAATTTTAACAGGCACGCACTGCACATTAATTATGTCCTTGTTGCTACAAGATTAATTACTTGGTGAGATTAATTACTTGTCGGCGAGTGATTGATACTTAAAGTCATATAGTACACTGCGGAGAAAGAAAGATACACCGAGCTCCCGTCGATTGTAGTATATAGCCAGCCTGAATTGGAATTGAACTTGGCACTGCGAAATAGAAGGTTGAGAATTGAGAGTTGAAGGCACAATCCAGACAAGAATAATTGATGGTGCGATGATCTAGAATTTACTACGATGCGGATGCACTGCACGTACCACCGTGCAAGTGATTCCACGTGTTGGTATCGGTATATACCGCCAGCAGAGTCCCGTTCCCGAATAATGGTCATGGCATGGCGGGGCTGGGCGGTGGGCATTCCGCAAGAGGGGTTTGATGCGTGTGGCTGGCGATGGAGGGGAAGGGAAGGCTGTTGTTGGACCCGCGGCGACGAGGAGATCGGATGGGGTTGGTGCTGACGAGAGACTCGACGGCCATGCGCGCTGCGGATGAGTTAATTTGCATGCCCGGCGGCTGGTCCTACTTTGTGGGTGCTATAGACTCTCTTGTCAACTTGCTGGCTAGTTTCTCCTAGACAGAGTATGTGCGAGGCGTAACTGATTGACTTGGCAAATTGACTTGCCCACCAAGCAGAGTTTGAATTTTGGTGTGTTGACTTGCATTAACTTGTGCATGGACTCGCTTACACTCACTTCTGCCACCAATGTAAATTGTCCCTCATTAGCCATAAATATAATACCCTTGGTCCCTGCGTCATGTAGGAACCTTCCCAATGGGGCGCCCACGGTTGTCGAAGCTTTGATGCCATCAATGTGCTCTGCTCGTCGTTGGTGACGGAGTTGAGAACCTCTCGACTTTTCAAATCCCAATTCCGCTCACATGTCACAAACTTTACTTATGTCTCCAGCTCGGATGATGAGCTCTCAACGTTGCTGAAGCCAATGCCTTCACGTTCAATCCTCGCCGCGATCCCATCAAAATCGCGCTCGTTGTTGATCTAATTTTGCCCTTCCCTGCAAAGACTTTATTATGGCCCATCGCTACCTACCTTATTTTCTCTTCACCAAGCATAATTACGGTGGCCACTCACTCAGGAATTCAGTTTGAGTAAATTATGGGCAGAACTTCAACATCGTCTGCTTGGCTTGCGCGGAGGGGCTTGAATTTAACGCATATTTATATATATTCCTAGGCGACAACAAGTGCCATGTAGTCATGTTGTTTGCCGCGAGGCGGTAGTTGCTTAACTCAGGCTGAACCAAGATGGAAGTGTGCATTTTTGAATGAATCACTTTTAAGGCAAAGGGGACCGTCTGGAACCACCATAACATGGCTGAATGACATTAATAATGCTTTAGGACACATATTAATATACATTGGAGACCAGAAAAGCACCCAAGTTAACGGCGACATTTGTGCGTGGGTCACGTGCGAGGCGACAAATTGACTTGCGCACTCAACCTAAGTGAACTCCAAATATGTTCTGGAGGCTAAATTTATAATACAATTTGAACTCAATCTCTTGGTAGAACTTATTAAAGGATATGGGAGCGAATTCTGGAACGAAATTAATAAAAATAACTGTGCCAAGTCAATATATACTAGGATAATTATAAAACCTGTGCTACGTCCGGCCCCTAGAGCTGATAACCTCACCAGCTCAACAAAAAAGAGGTGTATAGCTGTATAAATGGAGTTACGTCCACAAGTCAACGATCGAATAAGGCTACGCAGTAAAATTGCCTCGGCAATGCTGTTGTTGGCGGAAGTGTTGGCATAAGTCGACACACTGTGGTCGGAAAATAGTGCATCTCAGCAGGGGAGGTATTTAATACTATGTGCTTGGTATTAGCATGTTAGTTCAGCAGCACGTTGACCAGAATGTGTCCAAGCTTACACTCGACATATGTGCATGCCAAGCCAACAAATTGACGTGTGCGTGTGACAAATTGACTTGCGCACCAAAATCCACGCACAAGTCAATACAAGTCAATCCGCGCTGGCGCAAGTCAATTTGGCACGCTCAAAAGTGAACCCTCGAGTATGTGCCGCGCTTGTGAAACTGCTGAGTTGAACAGTGCGCAAACCGTAGATGGGCAGGCTGGTGCTAGGGTGCGCGTGGCCTGCGAGATATACACAGCAGAGCGAGAATAAAGAGACGAGATACGGGTGTGAGCAGCGTTTGATCAATCTTGCAGCGGACGGCGATAGCCAGTCCAGTGTTCAGACCAGTACGGCGCTAGTCGAGGGATGCCCCCCAAAACCCAGGAATGTAGGGCAGGATACGATCTCGTAAATGCTTCCGGCGTCGCGTAGTTAATTACCAGGTCCTGGGCGTGTGAGGTATATTAGAGCGGATTCTGGGCGGAAATATTGCGAGTGCGAGTGAGGAGTGTATTGAGGTTGCCGGCGCGTGCGCGTGAACGCTTGCAGCGGGCGCTCCAGGCAAAGTGAACCAGGCCTGAGGCCGTTGATAATGAATTCGAAAGCCGCAAGGCAATGGTTGGGAGTGGATTATGGAACCAGGAGTGGACGGAGATTTCCGCCATGGCCAGATTATTGTTGGAATTGTAGAGAGTCAACTGCTTCCGAGAGTCGCCGCCTTCGTCACACTTGTGTCACACTCTCCCGCCCCCGCCACTACTTACTGGGCTAGGCTCGCCACTGCGCAAGACCCTCTTCTCTGGGTACTTCTAGTCAACCAATATCCATACATCTACTCACCACCGCCCGCAGCACGCAGCACCCTCAGTGTGGCGCGTTTTTTCCGTCCTTTTTTTCGCGGGTATTCTCTTCTGTCGACGGACCGCCCTCTTTCTGCCAATCGAGGGCCGTCCAGCCGTGTACTCGCAATGACGATGCGGAATCGTCGATTGTCGCCTTCCTTTCGCGTGCGAGACGCCAGCCGCAGGCGATAGGACCGCCGACTCACCGACACGTCTTTTTATGGCAGCGCGCCTTTGGACTAGTCCCTTCCTTTTCATCTTTGTTTCCTCCTCTACCACTGTATTCCTCCTTTATTCCCCTCTCCGTCCCTCCTAGTCCCATCCATTTCGTCCGTGTTCACCCCACCCGCCCGTCGCCCTCGTTCCGGCGTCGCAGGGTCCCTCTCTTCCCCTTCCACTGTCGACCACTGCGCGGCGTGGGCCTGCCAGCCACGTCACTCGTCCCTAGTCGCTTTACCGCCCCGCCCCGCCCCGCCCCTGCCCCCCTTCCTTCCATCACCCGCCCAGCCACGTCGCCGGGACTCCTTCCCTTCTCCTCCACACCGTCCTCAACCACCCGCCCGTCTCCCTCGGTCGCTCCTTCCTGCCATCCAGCCACCACCCCAACTCTGTCGACCGCGCGTCGTCGGCCTTGGTTTTGGCTTCGAGGGCGTCGGAGGCGCGGCCATTTCGCCCTCCCGGCTTGCCTGCTTCCCACCCCTTCCTCGTCCCTCGCTCGCCCCGCATCTTCTCTCCTCGCTGATCGAATATCCTACCCTCCCTTCGTCGCTTCTCCCACCCCCCTTCCCTTCCCTTCCCGCTCCCTTCCTTCCTGCCCCAGCTGTCCCGCGTCGTCGCCCGTGTCCATCACCTTGCCTCCCCGCCTCACCCTGCCCGCACCCCCATACTTACTCGCACCGCATCTCCTCTCTTTCCCCCCTCCCTCGCCCGTCGTATCCGACGCTTCTTCCCTTCCACCCACCCGTCTGCGTCGTCAGCCTTGGGGCCCGCGTCCGCGTCCGTCACCTCGCATCTCCTCCCTTCTTCCCGTCCTTTGCGCTCCCTCACCTCGCCTTGTCCCCTCGCCTCTCTGCTCTGTCCTCGCGTCCATCCTTGCCCCCTTTCCGCTGGTGTCTTGCTTTCATCATCGCAAAGTGTCGCGATTTCGCTTTGTGCTGCATGCTCGGCCGACTTGTGCCAATTCCGTCCTGTCTATATCCGAATGCGCGGACGTTGAGGATCATGGGCGTTGAGCGTAGGCGCGCCGTCAGCCACTTCTGTGCGTGCACAGCACCGCGTCAACCACATGACATGCACGAGGCTTCGGTATATACGCACGAACGTCCCATGAACATCGCGCGCCTTCCGCGTTTTTGCGTGCCCCGCGAGTGACGCATTGGCGCTGCTCGTGGTCCATAGAGAGTCGGATAGTCGGTTTCTACGTACGTAGCGGCGTTAGTCGGCCACTTTCTATTGCCATTCCTCCCGCGCGTGCACTCCATTCGTTATACTGCTGTATCGGCATACGATATACTGCTTTAGACGCTCTATTTTAGGTGGTGCCTTAATGTTAAATGATGTTTGCAACAGCTTCTCCGGCGTACAGCCGCGCTCGACAGCTTTCCAGCGCTTAACGTCCTTGCCTCCGTCCACCATGGCCGATCCCCTTAGTATCGTCGCGAGCATCCTTCAGCTCATTTCTGCTGCCAAAGCGAGTATCAGCATGGTCCGGGATATCGCCAATGCACCCAAAGAACAACGCAATCTCTTCGCGGAAGTCGGAAACCTCGAGCCGCTGCTCCAGAGCTTTGAAGGCCGCTTGCAGGCTAATCCATCGGTCCATGGGATGCTGGGCCTCAAGGATCCCTTGGCTCAGTTCAAGGATGTGATGGAACATGTGATGGCTAAGTTGCGATCGGCCAATAAACGAAAAAGGTCCGAAATTCCAAAAGCGCTGAGTTGGACATTGTGGAATAGGAGGGAGGCGGAAGAGGATCTCCACAAACTGGAGCGGTTCAAAGCCTTGCTAAATACGTGGCTGGTGTTGGACATTTGGTGTGTAGAGTCTCTCTGCGCCCATATAGGATACCGTCATTTACTTTGCAACTATTTAGGGATATTGGCCAGCAGCAGCAAGGAAATTATGACCGTAAGAATTTAAAGTGTTGTCCAGCATGCTCGTTGACCTCACTGTTGGCCTAGAAATATTCAAGGCCATGACTGACACCGCCCAAGAACACCATCGAGAGCATGACGGTGCGTGTTAGGCCTGATATTGAATTTAACTAACAGACTGGGTGCTCTGATCTGTAGTTGTTCTAAATGAAATCAGAGATGCTGCACAGGATCAGCGGAAGTACGCTGATTGTGAGATTTCTCACAGTTGCATAAATGGCCAAGCTAACATTGGGTGTAGGGGCAGAAACTGAGCATGCGGCGGCAGAACGAAAGACAATAATTGAATGGATGTCACCACTCAATTTCTTTCTGCGCCATGATGATATATCTCGCGCTCGACAGGCAGGAACAGGTGTGTGGTTGCTCGAGGACACCCAATTCGAAGATTGGACTTCAAGAACTGGGTCAACTTTGTGGTGCTACGGAATGCGTATGTGATTCCTTCCCATATTTTGCTGATTCAAATTGAAACTGGGGCAGCTGGGGCCGGGAAAACAGTACTTTCGTGGGTAACTTTCAATTACTGAGGATATTTATTCCAACCTGTTATAGATCAACCATTGTTGATTATCTTCGGGACAAATTTCCGAGCAATCTTGGGACTGCCTGTGCATACCTGAACCACAAGGAGAGGGACACACAATCCCCTGAAAATGTTATGGCAGGCCTCTGGCGGCAGCTCATATTTGGAAGACCCATTCTCTCTGGGTCTCCAGCACACACACTTTATCATAAACATCATGAAAAGGGCACAAGACCTTCAGTTGAGGAGATGTACACCTTGCTTTCTTCCGAAGTGGCAGGCTACTCCAAGGTGTATTTTGTTATTGATGCCCTTGATGAATATCCCGAGTTTCAGTGCCACATCTTACTGAAACACCTGGCGGCACTCAAGCCTAACATCAATTTACTCTTTACTTCACGGCCCCATATCACTCCGGAGATGTTCTTTCCGAATACGCCAGCTCTCGAGATCCAGGCAACAGAGGAGGATATCCGCCAATATCTTGATGCACAGATACAGAACTCGTTTCGGTTATCAAAACATGTTCAATCCTGTCCAGAGCTACACCAGGAAATTGAGAACCAAATTATCAGCAATGTTGATGGAATGTAAGTGCTGGTGTTTGTTCATTGATGAAGGTTCTGACTTGAGAATCAAGGTTCCTGCTTGCCAAGCTCCACATTGACTCTCTCACAACAAGAAACACCATCAAAGCTGTTCGTGAAGCTCTAAAAAGTCTGCCAACAGATTTGGAAAATACTTATAATGAAGCAATGGATCGAATTGAAGATCAAAGTCAAGAGGACAGAAACATTGCCAAAAGAATTCTCATCTGGATTGCAAATGCAAAGCGGCCACTATCCATTGCAGAACTCCGGGAAGCCATTGCTATTGAGCCAGGCACAAAAATACTTGATCGAGATGGTCTTCTTGACCCTGAGATTATCCTTTCTGTCTGTGCTGGATTGGTTGTTATCAACCATGCAGATGGCAGTGTTCGATTTATCCACTATACCACTCAAGATTATATGGATGGTGTACAAGCCAGTAAATTCCCTTCTGCACAGACAGAAATCACCCATGGATGTCTCACATACCTGTTGTATGATGACTTCCTGCAGCTACCAGATTTTGATGAGCTGGATGCATTGGCGCAAGAGCATCTGCTACTGGATTATTCATTCCGCTATTGTCTGGTTCATGCTGTAGGGCGGCCTGAGCTGATGCTCCAGGATATGATCCTGACATTCCTGGCCCATACCTCCAGATGGCTCTCCAGATTCTGGCCATCGGTCAGACTCAAGCAGTACACTCCTTCCCCCTGGAACATTTACTCCGATGATGTGAAGCCTCTCTTCATTGCTGCACTGTTCAACTTGCAAGAAACAGCAAAATGTCTTTTGGCCCATGATACATCTATCCTTGACCAACACAAGGAGGAGTCACTCATTGGTGCTGGACTAGCTGGTGGCTTGGGAATGGTACAGCTGCTCCTCGATAGGGGCACTGATGTGAATGCACAGGGTGGTATTTTTGGGAATGCATTGCAGGCAGCATCTTATAATGGACATGAAGCAATGACCCAGCTGCTCCTCAATCAGGGTGCCAATGTGAATGCACAGGGTGGGCGCTTTGGGAATGCTTTGCAGGCAGCATCTTTTAATGGAAATGCAGCAATTGTCCAGTTACTCCTCGATAGGGGTGCTGATGTGAATGAACAGGGTGGGACATTTGGGAATGCATTACAGGCAGCATCACTGGAAGGGCATGAGGAAATCATCCAGCTGCTCCTCAATAGGGGTGCTGATGTGAATGCACAGGGTGGGACTTATAAGAATGCATTGCGGGCAGCTTCAGTATGTGGACATGAAGCAGTTGTCCAGCTGCTACTTGATAGGGGTGCCGATGTGAATGCAGTGGGTGGGAAATATGGGCCTGCATTGCGGGCAGCATCACTGGAAGGACATGAAGCAGTTGTGCAGCTGCTCCTCAATGGGGGTGCTGATGTGAATGCCATGATGGGTAAATATGCATATGGGACAGCATTGGGAGCAGCATCATACAAAGGACACAAAGCAGTTGTCAAGCTGCTTCTTGTGCATGGTGCTTTGCCAGTGGAGACTTTGATGAAAGGGATTCGGAAGAGGAAGAAGAAGAGTAGTCTACCATCTATATGGAGTTTGAAATAGTCAAATACCTGGAATTTTGATGAGCCATGGATACTGACATAAGATATATAGGATACACTTTTTCAACTTTGGCCTGGAGCCACTGAGGTAGAGCTGTTTTTTTTAAAAAAAAAGGGTAAGACTAGATGAAATGGCACCCCTATCTTTCAGATCCCAAATGAACCTGATTTTTGGCTCAAAAAATGTATTGTTGTACTTCTAGAAACTCTTCCTGCACCTCTGAAATCATAACAAAAGTGCTATATTTTGCCTAGAAAAGACATGTGGAACCCTACAATTTATGAAAACCATTGTACATTTGAAATAAAGGTATTCCTTGGTACTAGATGGAGAGTGGGTTTTGATTCTATTGTTCACAAGTTGATGACAATTACAGAGCGGCAGTTGACATCCTTTGTTCCCTGGTGAGCCCGAACCAGATGTCAGGATGTAGACTGAGCATGTGATCACATTCCGGAACCAAATCTGCAAAAGAGATTCAAATGAGGAAAGGGACTAAAATTAGCAAGAATAATACAGCAGTCCGTAAGAGTGCAAGTCGAGAAATAATCAAATTTATCATAAATGTGGCGCAAAGATGTGCAGTGGTCTTTCTCAGCAGGATCCTGTTAGTGCGTAGTTGTATTTGCTTACTATCCATTCATCTGTCTTTAGATAATAGAATGGACTTTTGGGGTTGTAATCTAGCTGTCAATCTTATCTTATTATCTCAACAAACCGTGACGGCGGCTACGTCTCGGAGCAGGCTGGAGGTACTCCTTCACATATCGGTCTCGAACTGGACATAGGATGCCGTGGTGTGACTGTCCCCTTTAGTATTTACGCACCATTAAGTTTCAACTCCGAGTCGGACATTCAACATCTGTGATAACACAATCCCCATCATCCCTTCTACACCCCCAACTCTCCCGATTCCACATCCATCATTCCACTCCTGAGAACAAATGCACCGAGGATTAATATAATAATATTTGAATAAAAAGTCCCGGTTCCGAACAATCCCTTTCCCCGCTCAGGTTAGTTAAAAACACAAAACAGGTTCTCCGCACGACTTTAAATTGCAGCAAATAGGGTGCATTTCGGCCTGAGTACGGACACAGTTCACGGTTCGTGTTCTTCAAAATCAAATGCTTTCTTGATCTTGAGTGTCAATGGAGGCAGTAGATTCACGACAGTGGTTCGGGAATGCCGACAGGAAACTGGGAGATGGGTTGAGTGGGAACTGAATAGTAGAGTGCATTCCTCCACGCCGATGTTGATGAAATAAAATTAGGTTTACTTAAGTTTTGGCGGTTAAGACCGTATTTTGGACTTAAGCTATGGCGGAACTTAAGTTCTGCATACCTCACCCCCACCCGGTTCCTCCCCCCCTCCCCCCCCCCCCCATTGCCTGAACTTAAGTTCCATGCAACCCACTTAAGTCCCATACGACTTGAGGTTCATTGACTAGGAGTATATTGTACTTAAGGAGATATTATTGTATTCAAGTTCAGTAGTCCCGCTCTACTTCAGTCTGGGCAACTTAAGACAGTTCACTTCGTCCCACTTAAGTTTCGTACAACTTGAGCGTTAATGTGCATGATGTGCGACACGAAAATAACACGTACCTGGTCGCACCGTGGATGAGGTGCGGGCAACGGAGTTGTGGAGTAAGTTAGTTGAAATGGTCAGAAAAGAGGCAAGGCATTGTGCACCTGGTATTCCATTCTGTTGCCTCTCTCATTCTTCCTCATTCAATGTCACGCTGATGACTCGGATGTCGGTGGGTATTAGGTAGCATAAGTTTCCAATGGTCAAGAAAAGTGTTGCCGCCCTGCAGAGGCAGGTAGAAGCGGCACCTCGTCCCCGGCCCGGCTTCGCAGGTAGTTGGTCGGTCACGGCACATTCGGTCGGTTCGTGTGTGGTGGTCAGAAGAGAGACGTATGAACATTGAGTAATGCGTGATGTTACTGGTAACTGAGTCACAATAGGCGACTGAGATTGCCAAACACGCCACAACACATCACTTCAACTTTGTTCTAACTTCCATGACCTCTTCTCTCTTCTCCTCGACACTTTATCCCATTATTTGCTTTGTGCAAGCAGTTGTGCTGGCCTTTGACAGACCTTTGACGTCAATGGCTTTCTGCCGTCTGGTGGCATTCTGGTATGCCACTCATTGTGTTTATAAAGTCAGAAACTAATGATACAACCCAATAGGTCCGCAGTATTGTTTATCCATACCAGAGATGAGTTCTCTGTGGTTTTATTCACCTTTCCTCAATATTAATATCATTAGCCAATTCAGGGATTCATGCCACCTTCCGGAACTCAAGTTCACTGCGAACTGAAGATGGACTTCAGTTTGGTGAAAAACTTGAGTCTTCCATTAATTGAAAATTAGCTTGACTGTTTGATACACAGAACTCGAGTCCTCTTCTGTGACTTAAGTAGGCTATTATATGTATATTTTACACTTCTATGTGATCTTGAGTGAGGAACTTGAGTTCGCAATGACCTCCGAGAAGATAGTGTATGTAGGTGGGGTACAGTAGGTACGGTATTACATTGCAGAACTTAAGATGTAGTACAACTCAAGATCGAAAAACGGTCTTTACCGGCTACAACTTAGGTGGAGCTAATTAAGTATTTGGATGTTGGCACTAAGTGAGTCGAAAACTGGGTCTGAGAGAATGAATAATCTGATTGATAATAGATAAATATCGCGCGGAAAGGAGGATGTGTCCTGACTCCAGTTGCTATATATTATTAGGAAATTAGTAAGTAGGAAATCAAAAATCCGGGACTCTGCCGAGCATACAAAGTAATTACATATCTATTGATGGCAGAATATTGGGCATATTGACGCGGTTTACAATTTGACAGCACAACACCACCCCTGGTAATAAACAAAATCAACGCGTCGTCCAAGAAGTACTCGGTAGATAAATATTAATATTAATTTAAGGCTCGTCCGAGGTATTCACAGGCAACTGGCATCTGTGGAAGAACCCACAAGGGTTTCGTCCGGCTCTGCTAGGCAGGAGCGGCGCTGGGTTAGGAGATCCGTGGCTTGCGTTAATTAATTGCCGGGTCGCTTAGCGTTGATCAGTGTGTGCTAGGTTTCCAAGTGGGTTAACTTTTATATTCGGGAGCACAGAAGGCGTCGTTGGTGGGGTGCTGAGAGAGTTATACCAAGGAATGGAGGAGGATCAGCTAGAAGTTAGAAGTGACATGCTGAAGACGACTTGAACACTGATTCAATTGACTCAGAGCAACCAGTTGACGGGTCTGAGACCCAGTTTGTTTGGAGTCGACCGGCTCCAGGCAAAGTGAACTATTTGAGGCGCCGTGTGGGGAATTTTCTCCAGATTAAACTCGGAAATGTTTCTCGCAAA
Organism: Mycena rebaudengoi; assembly: GCA_029282285.1. Taxonomy (NCBI): domain Eukaryota; kingdom Fungi; phylum Basidiomycota; class Agaricomycetes; order Agaricales; family Mycenaceae; genus Mycena; species Mycena rebaudengoi. The sequence continues at coordinate 130,253 of JARJCX010000016.1, read as the reverse complement.
TCGCGCATTTGTCGACACCGGCGACTTGACCGGCGAGCAACAGAATCCAGAATCTTTCGGTGAAGTCAGCCAAAGTACATGCGCCACCGGCAATTTCCCCAGGCCAAGACGTTCAACTCCAGCAGATCCGCGTGCTTTCAAACCCTTGACGTCTTGAGATCCTGAGACGCTGTGGTGGCGAAGAGCAACCTGCTTCGGCCTTTTCCGGCCCGCCTTCGTCACACTTTTGTCACAATTCCCACTCTCTCCCGACACAGTGATGTCTATTTGCGCGCTCGGACTAAGCTCGCCACTGCGCAAGACGCTCTTCTCCTGCTCTGGGTACTACCATTCGCAAATATCTATATACCTCCTTAATTCACCGCCGCCCGCAGCACGCAGCACCCTCATCCGCTCGACAATCGCCAAACGGTTTGTTCTACATACTCTGGCGTCAAAGACCTGGATTTATTCGGATACAGAATAGGAGCGTGCAAACCGAATTGCTCCCCACGAGATCCTGAACAAGCAGCGCCTCCTGTGCCCGTCGAGCCCGCACTTTACGACCTACCTCACCTGGGATCGCCTCCATTACTGCCGTCGCCGATTTCCTTTATCCATCCACTCCACCCTCCGTCCTTTTCTCTCCCCACCTTTTCGGCTCCTCCATCGGGCGCGTCATCCGCTTCAGCTTCGCAGCACGCATCATTCGGTCCACTCCCTCTCCTCTCCTCTCCTCTCCCCCCCCACTCCCCTACTCCATCGACCGCGTCGCCGGCTCCGGGTTTTATGCCGCCTCGCCATTCGTCCCGTCCCGCCCCGCCCCACTCGCTTCCCTCCCTCCCCGCCTTTATCCACTCCCTTCCTCCCATCCCATCCCATCCTCTTCCCTCCCCATCTGCACTCTTTCTCGGCTACCGCGTCGACCGCGTCATCGGCTTCGCGGCATCTCGTCTCAGCCCTTCCCATCTATCCATTATCCACTCCCTTCCTCCCCTCCTTGTCGGTTCCTCCTCGCCTCTCTCCCTCTACTCCTCTCCTCCGTCGACCGCGTCGTCGACGTCGGATTTACGGCACGCGCCTCGTCTCTCCCTTCCTCCCCTCCCCTCCCCTCCCCTATTTCATCCACTCCCTTCCTCCCCCGCCTCGGCTGCCCATCCGGCCCTCTCCGCCCCCTCCCACGCCCCCTCCCCCCTTCGCCCGATGTCCCACTCCCTCCCTCCCCTCCCTGCTCCTTCCACCACCGTTCCGTTACGTTTTTTTCCGTTGGTGGGCGGCGCGCTACCCGCGCGTCTTTCGCTTCGACCTCGTCGTGGGGCGGGCATCTCTGGAAGCTGCGAAGGCCGGATCGCGGGTGGGCTCTTACCTGGCGGCTTGCACCTTGCAGCGGGGTGTATTGGCCAGTTTTATGACGCACGCGCCTTTTTTGGCGTCTCTGTGTGCCGGATAACGACATACGGAGCTGCAGCACCCGTGCCCACGCATTCACGTCGCGTAACTCGGGCTTAGACCATCTCGGCGCGCTTGACGTCGGCGTCTTTTCATTTGATGCCTTTATTTTCCTTCGCCGCGCTCCTCTCCCATTCGATCCCGCTCCCCATCTACGTACCTGCTAGGCCCTCGTCGCTACTCGCGTGTGCATGGGGCTTTTGGCTTTACGCCGCCGCCGCCCTAGCCAGCACGACTGTTATGGCGGCTTTGGTTTTCGGCTTGTGGATTTATGGGCCGCGCGCGCCAGCCACGCTGGTGTTCCATGACTCGGTGAGTCATAGAGCGATCTCTCATCCCATGCCTGAGCGAGCCCACGGGGGTTTTATTGAGCCGGCGGACGTCCTGCCTGCGCAGTGTCCGGCGGTGGGGATGTCGGTAGGCCGGGCTCATATTGCGCGGAAGATGCGAACAGTCGTCCTGACCACACTCGCCGAGGGGGAGCGAGCCCGCGGGGGTTTTTTGAGCGGGCGGATGTCCTGCCTGCGCGCTGTCGGGCGGTGGGCATGTCGGTTGCCTCATATTGCGCGTAAGATGAGCACAGTCTTCCTGATCATGCTCGTCTTGGGCACGACGCTGGCGAGTGTCCTCTCTGTACAGCTTTCTCCCCATCTGTACTTCTATACTTACTAGTGGCCACGCATAGTCTCTTAGATTGCCTCGCTAAAATATATATTGTCGATCTTATCTTATCTTATCGCTCGCGACAAACAGACACCAGCATCAGCAAAGTCGCCACAACTTCTTGGTAGAAGCGCTTTGGTCAAGTTCCACTGTCTTGCGCACTGGCAGTGTCTCATTCCATTCAGACTTCTCAACAGTTAGGACCATGCGAGGACTACAAAAAATTGTCGATGCGATCACTGACAACTTCGTCATGTCCGACGACGAGAAAATATCGCTAAATTTAGTTTCTTACTGGCGCAAGTCTCATGACGCAAACCCGCTCAGGGCTTTTTCATTGACCTCCCGCTCATTTCTATGCAGGAGCCGTATGCACTTATTTGCTGTGATTTTCTGCCATAGCTATAGCCCCTCCCATTTTACTCGACTTTTGGACTCCCGGAGGATCCTTGCGAGTGACGGAACATTTTCCATGATTCCCCACTGTTGCGTGTTAATTTAACTCTCGAAACACTCGAGGTTCATTGATTATGACTTATCATTACCAACCCTACCCGGCGCTGAAGAGAATTGCTATGCTAAACGGCCAGCTAGTTTGGACGTACATATGAAAGGCCTGGCTCCAAAGAAGAAATAACGGAAAAGGTCAATGGTACATTTTCGAACGGTAGAATCGAGGCCAAAGAGTCACTATAATATTGGGGATCAAATAAGAGAGGCACGGAGCGTGAAGTGCGTGAGTCAGCGCGACGTACAAACCAATAGGAAAATCAGTCGTCCCCGTCGTCACTACCCTCATCATCCTCATCCTCTATTCCAGTGTCCGTCATCTGAATCGTCCTCAGTACCCTCGAAAACTTTGATGACTTCAATCAAGGAGAAAACGGCACGATAATCTGCTTCTTGCAGCGAAGAGTGGTTGACGCGAAGGGAGTCGAGGGAACAATGTCATCTGGAGAGAAATGCAGCCATGGTGGAAATGGGTTCGTCACTAAGCTCATACGCTGAGATTGTGAGGTGTCGGTGCGCCGGAGCGGTGAGGGCATCAAGAAATAGTTTTTGGGAGTCCCGGCAATGCCAATCGTGTAGAATCAATGATTCGAGATGAATAAGTGGCGGTACGGCTCCTGGAACAGTAGTGCTCACAAGGTGAACCTTACAAGGGACGTAGCTTGCCGCAGGATATCAGTTGCCACGTCGGGCTCAATCTCCCCAGAAGAAAGGCTGGTTAGCTGTGCCCACGGCAGGGCCGCTTGAGAGAGGGGTTAAATATCGCACCGAGGGCAACACCCTTCAATCGCGGTGCGTTGCGAAAAACCATAATGGTGCTTTCGGCCACAGAATAATTTCTGGGCCCGAAAGTCAGGTCATGTAGGAGAGGGAAAGGGCGGTCGAGCCAGAGAAGATCATCGAAAGGAAGGATTAATCTGGCATGTTCCCAGCGCTCCGATTGCGAGATGAGGGCGGCCGTGAAATGGGGGAGTTTCGGAAATGTGTAATACACCTTGAAGGAGAGAGACAGAGGACAGTTTTTTCGAGCGTGAAAGCCAAGTAGTGAGCACTGCTGCACATGCAGTTGTGCATCCAATGACCTTGCGCTTTGGAGGTGGATTTCGATGGCTCTCCACAGCCGAGGAGTACCGAACACGGGAGGTTGGTTAGGCTCTGCGCTGTGCGCAATATACTATTTGGGACCAGGTACCTGGCCACCCTACCTAGTTGGCCACTTGAGAGCTAGAAGGTCAGGGCTTGATAATTATGACTGGTCATGATATACGAACAGAATACGACCTCCAACGAAGGTTCAGACCAAAATTTAGCCGAAAGTAATGGGTTGATCGAAAGTCACGGCATCGCGGATCGGAATCCGAGGGGTGGGGACATCAATTTCTTGCCATCGGACTGCTCGCCTCAGTTGGCACTGTGGCCATTTCTCCACCATTTCTTCGTCAATCCACGGCTTTTGAGGCTCGTTCTGATCCCCCGATGCTGGGCCTCTGTCTGTGATGCTACTGGATGGTAATGATCCCCACTACTCTCCTTTACGCACTCAAATTCAACCACTTGCTCTCGACGCTTCATTGATTCTCGCGACCTCGGTGGTGCAGTTTCGAAGAGGATTTATGTAGTTCATTCACCTCCACGTTGGAAAGTCTAAGTCCTTTCAAACTCCGACAGGAGTCCGACGGCAACTGAGTCATCTCTCCTTTCCCTCCGAGTCTCTCACCATCGACTCTGATGGATTCCGTCGCCGACCTGCGTTCCCGCATCGATGAGGTTTCCTTCGCCATAACTCACCAACTCGAGGTGCTCAGAGATCTAGAAAACTCGATTTTTTAACACGATCGTCGGCGCCCTTGCAGTCATTGAACATGGACATGGGATGGCTGAAGCGTCAGCCTGAGGAATGGTCCATCGACCAGGTGGAGAGCCTTTGGCGACTTGTACCCCTCACCGACCTCACTATCAAAAAAACATCGTCATCTTTCCCCATCATCGAGCTCTTGGCCAGTCGCTCCCCTCAGCTCCTCCCGAATTTGCGCAAGCTGATTCTGCTTGGCTTCACCCCGGAAGATTCTCAGTACAAAATGGTGGTTAGAATTCTCTGCTCCCGCCGCTCGCAGCTCCAGATGTTCCGGCTTGGAATTATTGGGACCCTGCGGGAGCTTGTGGCCGATGGGATGGAAGTTCACGTGGGGACAGAGGACGATAATTGGATCTGAGATACGGGAGCTCCGAACGTATGACATTGATCTTAATAATCTTATCCTCCCTCGTTAGAGGTTCACTTTGACAGTAAGTACCGAAAGGAATCAAAACTGCAGATTATTCTTCTTACGACAGGCCCTAAGATTTGAGTGGTGATCCACATGTTCTGTTTTCAACAGTAGGTGCGAGACGAAATCCAGTGATCAGTAGTACTCCCTAGTCCTCCCGGTGCGTACACTACATATGGGGCACTGATATATCATCACTTCAGAGATCGGCCGTGATATATCAGCCTCTCAAAGCGGATTCTGTAATGAGTGGGAAATAAATGCAACAATATGACGAATTATACTGAGCGCAACACAGCAAGAAAGTCGAGACAAGAATCGAGAACTACAATTCAACAAGGGTATCTGTAAAATTAATTGGACACGATCCTGGGAAAGAATGAAGTTGGGTTCACCTGGTGAACCCAACCGTTGTGAGAGTCTGAGGTTCAAAATAAATATGTGCGTGGACCGCCCGACCACTCAGATTGAGGGTCTGCGCAACCGCCATTCGCGGGGGTCCGAAATAACCTATCACAACCCACGGCCCCTCGGTCGGTTCATTCGCAACATTAGACTGGGATCCCGCTGTGGTCCTCGAGAATTCATCCACCGAGTAATAAATTTACCAGCACGGACAAAGGTCGAGGCCGTCGATCTGCCACCCTGGCATGGCTTTGGAAGCAGGTGATTTGAGTATGGAAACTGCTACTGGCCCACCAAATTTGGGAAATAAAAGTATTATACGCTAGTTAATGGCGGCCTGAGGAATACCATCGCTGATGAGGCTTGGACTTCATATAAATGTATGCATGGGCGGTGTTTGTCGGACGGCTCAACACATTCTTGGCGCTTTTTCTTGTTTGATGTGCAGCTCAACGTTCTAGCGTCTTTTTCAGTGCATCATATCGGACACCAACTTTGGATCGGCCGTCCTCACGTTTTCGAGCAGCATTCGGTATACACCGATAATGAACTTGTAGTCACTCTCCATTTACATCCCTTTACATATCGCGGGATCCAGGAGATAATTGGTGCATAATGATTTCAGTCCTGCCAGTTCGAGTTGTTAGTTGCCGGGCCGAATACTTATGCGAGATGTGGTGGGCCAACTTACAGCTAATTGCAGTACCGAAGGTGCAGACTAAAAATTTAGGTTTTGGGATATTTTCAAAAAATTCCCGATATCTCAGTCAGTTCTTCACCAATTTAGATAAAAATTGAATAGATCTACTCAGCTAATTCACGCGCAATTAGTGATAGAATGGAATTTGTGAAAATATTTGTATTAGGTATTTTCTGGTTCCAGGCTCTTTTCGCACTGAAGGCCGCCTAGCATGCCGAGAACATGTCCCAGCGGCCTAATATTTTAGGACGGACAACATTTATAGCTGCAGAAACATGTGATAAGGCCAGAAAAGCGGATAAATCACTTACAGTCGCTCTAGCTCCCTCGGATACATTTGCAAGTTTTGGCATTGAGAGATGTTGTAAAGATTACATCTATCAAGGTATTTCATATATTTCTGGCTCTATCACATGTTTCCTCAGCTATAAATGATGTCCATCCTAAAATATTAGGCCGCTGGGACATTTTCTCAGCATGCTATACGGCTTTGGTGCGAAAACAGCCCAAACCAAAAAATACCTAATACATAATATTTTCAAAAAAATTCCGTTCTATCACTAATTGCACGTGAATTAGTTGAGTAGATCCATCTAGTTTTTATCTGAATTGGTGAAGAACTGGGTGACTTCCCGTAAGCTTGTTATATTCCAGGAGATTATTTTCGCAATTTCCGCCGTGATGCCGACGACACCTGTCAGGACCCCATCACCTTAGCGGGGTGAAATATATTCTGCCATCACTCAAATTTATTCAAATCTAGAGGAGGGGTCCCCCCCCCCTCGAATAGATTATTTGAGCTCCCATTATCCGTTTGGGACGAAAATGATTGATCATCACTGCCAAACCACTCCCGTCACAAACTCTCCGCTACCCAGTTGACGCCGAACGGCGTCAATTGCACACACTTGAGTCAGTACATTAAACTTGACAACATGGGCAACCGTCCTCCGCCCTCATTCACCCCTTTCCGGCATTTAACGGACCTCAAAATGAATTTTTTTTCCCATTGGATTCCTGCGAGAAGTCTGCAGGATGCGGCAGGAAGACACCTCACCTCTCTAACAGCTCACTGTGCACAACTCCCCCAGTCCATTGCATCCTGAAGCACAGGATTTTTCTCAATCTAATCAACTAAATGTATTATTTTGCTTACGGGAAACATCTGCAGTGTGAATAAACGCGATTATAGTGCCCATCAATCCCATCACTGGCACCCCGAGAAATTGCGCCAGAATATATTTATCTTACGGGAAGTCACCCACTGACTGAGATATCGGGAATTCTTTGAAAATATCCCAAAACAGAAATCTTTGGTTCGCGCCTTCGGTACTGCAATTACATAAGAAAAAAGAGAACAGTCAGGTATTTTCTGAAGGGCTCGTGATTTATGATCCCTCTCCGGGAGGCCGTGGAATATCAATGACTGAGTGACTTCCCATAAGCTTTTTATATTCCAGCTGAATTTTCCAGCGGTGCCAATGATGTCGGCTAATTATATTGAGATTAAATATATCGAGGATGATTCCCATAAGGGTTTCCTCTATTTCATGAGTCCTATTTTCTGAGGGGCTCGTGATTTATGATCCCTCTCCGGGAGGCCGTGGAATATCAATGGCTCTGAGTATGTATGTATCATAAAACAGGAAAGTACGTTGATACCCAAGTACCGTTACGTACCTTACGGTACGTACAACTGGAGATCCAAAGTCTGGGATTCGAACACCATGGAGTGACATTCGGAGCCGGTCATCGCCATACATGCACCTACATAATCTTCTTGAACTCCTGCACCGCGCAACCGTTAATTGATCGTGTTTTGTGCAGCGACACATGACCGCGTTCACGTTGGCATCATCCTCTGAAAAAAACAACGCGCCTTTGTCTTTCTCACCATGGCCGAAAACCTCCCCGATGAAATTCTCTCCGAGATATTATCTCCAGTGCTCAAAGTCGCGGAGACGAAGTTCTCAGATACCTCGGCAACATCCCCCTTCGCGTCTTATTCCAGCTCCTCGTCCGCAGTGCTCGTTGTCTGCAAGGCGTGGCTACGCGTCTCGACACCGTTGCACTACAATGTCGTTGTACTGCGCTCGAAGGCCCAGGCAGGAGCTCTCGCTGCTGCTCTGGAGCGCAACAACGATCTTGGCCGGTTTATCAAGAAACTTCGGGTCGAGGGAGGATTCGGGAAGCACATGGGAATCATCCTCCGCCACGCGCCCAACGTCACTGATCTCTTCGTCTCCGGAATGGTTCACTCCCCCGATACGGCCTCCGCCCTGGCTCTTGGGCTGCCACGCCTGAATCCCACGCGTCTTATCGTCTTCGAAGACCCGGAACACCTGCTTAAGAACAAGTCGGTCGTGCAATTGTTTGAGGGCCTTACGAAGGCGATTAATGGCTGGACAAAGCTAGTGCGCGATCATCTTGCCTCCGCCCTCTGCCGTTCCTGACCTGAAAACCAGACTACGCTCATCCTGTCCCACGACTTTCGCGGCGGTCCAGTCAGAGAGGCATTCCTAGAGGCAATATGTTCCTCTAAGACCCTCGAGATCGTTTCGGTCCCTTCCCGCTGTGGCTTCCCGACTATGAAAAAATTCGCCGCGATCAAGTCTCTGAAGGCAATCGAGATCAGAGCAACCACTCGCAACGTGGGGTCGCACTATGTCGACCGGGTCAATGCTGAGTCTATCCTGAAGCCGTTGATTAGGTTTGCCGAGGAACCACCGTTCGTTTTACACGTTATTTATTGTGTATGTTTGCTAAATCTTTCCAAGAAAACGAAAGAAAACAACCGCAGTGGCGGCGGACATTATATTACCCCCAACCAATCCCACATTCCGCTCGATGGCGTCTGAACCTCAGGAAGTCGTGGACAACGTGTGGAAGCGGATCTTAGCCTTTGCCATGCTCGAAGTGGAACCCGTAAGCCCCCGTGAAATTAATTTGGACGACTGGGACGAATATTTCCGTCCAAACGAGATCAATGCCAATCGCTTGGCATTCGCGTTGGTCTCCAAGACCTTTCACGTACGTTTCGCTTGTGAATGTGGAATTATGGTCGCCGTTTCTTACCCGCCTTGCCCAGCGACTGGCGATCCCGTACCTGTACGCATATCCAGAGTTTCGAAGCAACATCAGTGTAGAGAAATTCGCTGAGCGCCTGGTTACGGAGCCATCACTCGGACCGCACGTCCGCGAACTTTCGCGGCACCACGCTGCCGGCTTCGGGTTCGGAGAGGACTCCCGGCGCGTGACGCCCCACTTCATCCCGATCTTCTCCCGCACGCCAGGCCTAACGAGGCTCACCGGCCACAGTACCGATGACTTCTCTATTTCCGGCGGCTTCTCTATTGCGTTCGAGGCGTTCGAGGCGTTGGCGGAGACGGCCGGCGGGACTCTCGCCGAATTCCGTGGATTGGAAATCGAAAGGGAAGAAGAGGATCCATTTGACTGGGAGCAGTCATTCTCCCCAGTCCGCCATCAGCCTACCATCTTCACCCTCTTCACGGCGCTGCGCGTGTTGAGATGGGATTCTCGCGTCGATTTTGAGTTACCCTCTGCGTGCGGGATGGCGGAGCATTGTTGTTCCGAAGTTCTCCCCGCTCTGGAGGTGCTCGAGGTCGATTCACACAAGATACTCGCTGTATTCGAGGAATTCGGGTTCGTTCTTTCCGAGGTTGATTCAGTTTTTGCAGTGAGCTGATTTCGTCTTCGCTTTCTTTCTTTGTAAAGGCTCAAAAGTCTGCGCTCTCTCACATTCAAATTCTGGACTGGACCAGAGGGCTGCGCCAGCGCCAGCTTCCTCCGCCGACATGGCCACAAACTCACTCACTTCAAATTGAACAGTGCAGCGCTCGATGGAATGCCGATCTTCGCGCTCTGCCCCACCCTCGCTGAGCTCGAGCTCATCTTGATTGGTCGCCACTGTACCCATACAAGGCCTGGAGACGCTAGGGACGCGGAATATTATCCGCCCACCCTCGCCTTTCCCTCTGGCCATCAAGGTCTCGTGAAGCTGCTCGTCCGGAAAGATGAGCCGTACGTACTTCTTTTCTGTTCATCTGAAATTTGCATCTGCATGCCCGATTGATTCTGATATATACTGTAGGCGCTCAAAAACGGAGAGCCAAACCGAATGGAAGAGGTTTCTCGGGGATTCGGACTGGACCAATTTTCCAGCGCTGCAGGAAATCAGGGCCTCTCCGCTCGAATGGCCGATGACAGAGTGCGTACTAGTCCTGTTCTTCAAAGGTCTGAATTGATTGTGCGGACGACGCAGACACGCGATATCCAAGAGCCCGTGGGTCAAAGCGGCTGAGCTGCTGGCAAAACAGCATAATATCAAGCTCACGGACAAGAAGGGTGTGCCGTGGCGGCCGCGTTTGAAGGGCTCACGGCGCTGAGATTGAGATCCGATTAAGGGCTTAGTTAGTCCCCAAGTCCTAATAAATAGAGTACATTTTTCCTAGCCTCCGACCGATTCTGCACTCACTTTCAGTTTACCTTACGCTTGGAGCTACTAAAAATCACTGGCGAGCCGTGCCACCATCCTTAACAGTCAGAAATTGAGTGGCCCAAATATCATAGATTCATAATGCATCTAAGTTTCGCGCCCCGTACCGATGGGCGCTACCGATGCGCGACCCTAAATACCTGACTAGGCCATACCCTGTGGTTTGGAGTCTACACTTTGAACTTTTGTATTTTCACCCGCTTTAATTTCCAAAAACAATATTTCCCTCACCAAACCAGATTTCCTTTCTCTGGGACGCGGCGCGTTTGTTTGGCCCTGTGTCCCGAGGGATTAGGAGCGCGATGGCCACGTGGTGATTTCTGGTTTCCTTCCCACCACAAGCAAGTGTTTCCCGACTAAGTAAACTCTGTTCTACGAGGCGCTGGGATATCTCTTTTGATTTGAACTCTGGTCTACTCCAAGTTCGGGCTCCTGTTTTTGACAAGTCTTGGCGGCATACCTGACGCGGTTATCGCGCCGCATATCCGACGCGGTATACGCACCACCCAACGCGGTCTATACCCATACCCACTGCATACTACCGAAGACAAAATTGTCTAAGAAGTACAGGAGATAGATATTAAATTAAGGCTCATTCGAAGTACTCGCAAGTTGAGACATCCAAGACGAGCCGCACAGGAAAGAGCAAAAGTCCAGTAACAGTAATCACCCCCGAAAAAATGAGAATCGTATGTGGAAGAAGCTGAGCCATAGAATACATACAGCTTAAACTCTTGACGGCGGCAGAGTCGATGATGGCCAGGAAGTCTGTGCGCCGATCCTTGTTCGCCTGGAGTTCTCATCCGTGCAGTTATTCAGTCAGGGCGAGAAAAAACGCGCAAGATGATCTTGTACACGGCCCGCCGAAGACGTGAGGGCACCAAGCGCGAAGCCGTTCTTCGCCGGTAGAACTACGCAGTAGCGATACCGCACGGAATTGCGATGTCCGCGCGACGTCCCCGCGAAGCGATGCACCCGCGCGAACTCGAGCCCAAAGTCGAAAACGAGGCGGCGGCCCCACGCGTAATGACAACTTGGATGATAACGCCGGCACCCAATTACAATTCACAACCGGGACTGACGAGAATTTTAGGCCAGGGCCGTCAGGCTAGACGGACACTGTTTGCTGCTAAGTGTCAGGTACTAACGACGATTTCCCCAGGCCAAGACTTTTTCAGCTTTCAGCGTCCCCCGCTTCCGCCACCTCGTATCTCCCCTCCATTGCGTCCCGTCCCCGGCCTCGCGTCTATTTTCGTCCTCTCTCCCCTGCCTTTTCGTTCTGCACCTCTGCGATTGGGTACGCGGGGTACGGCAGCCGGGATGCGGGGAGCAGTCGGTCGGCTGTGGCGCCTGTCTCTTCTGCTAGGGAGTCCTCCTCCTTCAATCGTGAGCGCAGGTCCGCGCGCGAGCGCATTTCTGGCGCGCACTAGTGAAGCTTCGGGCGCATGATAAACCAATGGCCCTGTGATTTAGTAATCCAATGTCACTACATACCCATTTCATGAATCCTGTGCTATTTTTTTCTGCTCGAAGAGCTCTGAGCATCGGAACCACGGACTTGACTTCGCTTGCTGACGGTCAGAGAGTTAGTGTAATCACGCCGGCCGGCAGCTGCCGCCATCAAATTACCCGATTTAGATTGTGATTTAGACGCGGAATTTAAACAAAAACAAGCGTCGGAGAGTGGGTGGGTTTCGTGCTGGTCAGCCACTTTATATTTTCATTCCTCCCATTCTTTATGCTGCTGTATATATACTGCTTTAGACGGCCACCTATTAGACGCTCTCAGACTATTTTTGGTGCTTGTCTTAAGGTCAAGTGATGATTGTAACAGCTTCTCCGGCGTACAGCCACGCTCAACAGCTTTGCAGCGCTTAACGTCCTTGCCTTCATCCACCATGGCCGATCCCCTCAGCATCGTCACGAGCATCCTCCAGCTCATTACTGCTGCTAAAGCAAGCATTGGCATGGTCCATGATATCGCCAATGCGCCCAAAGAACAACGCAGCCTCTTCGCGGAAGTCGGAAACCTCGAGCCATTGTTGAAGAGCTTTGAAGGCCGCTTGCAGGCCAATCCATCGGTCCATGGAATGCTAGGCCTCAAGGATCCCTTGGCTCAATTCAAGGATACAATGGAACATGTGATGGCTAAGCTGCGATCCGTTAATAAATCGGGGTCGAGGATTCCGAAAGCCATGAGCCGGACATTATGGAATAAGGAGGCAGAAGAGGATCTCGTCAAGATGGAAAGATTCAAAGCACTGCTTAATATGTGGCTGGTGTTGGATATTTGGTCCGTGTTTCTTCAGCAGTAGAAGAAATCATCATTTATTTGATATTAGGGATGCTGGCCAGCAGCAACAAAAAAATCATGAACGTGAGTGAACTCAGCGCAGCAAGTTTATAAATTGGATATGACTCACATCTGAGCAGGCGCAGAAACTGAGCACACGGCAGAAGAACGCAAGAAGATTATTGAATGGATCTCGCTGCTGAATTTCTTTCAGCGGCACGATGATATATCCTGTGCTCGACAGGAAGGAACGGGCCTATGGTTATTGGAGGAGGATAAATTCAAAGACTGGGTCTCTGGAGCTGGGGCAATTTTCTGGTGCTATGGAATGCGTGCGTAACTCTTTTAACTCTATTTTTCTCCTGTTGATTGATATACAGCCGGTGCTGGGAAAACGGTGCTTTCGTGAGTATTTGTCTATGGCTGATGATATTTATTAACCTCCAGTAGATCAGCCGTTGTCGATTATCTTCGGGAGAAATCTCGGAGCCCGAATGTGGGGGTTGCCTGTGCGTACCTGAACCACAAGGAGACAGATATGCAATCCCCCGAAAATATTCTGGCAGGCCTCTGGCGGCAGCTCATATTTGCAAAGTCCATTATGCCGGGTTCTCCAGCACATTCACTTCATCACAAACATCTTGAAAAGCAAACACGACCCTCAGCTGATGAGATGCAAGGGATTCTTTCCTCTGCAGTGGCAGAGTACTCCAAGGTGTATATTGTCATTGATGCTCTTGATGAATATCCAGAGACTAAGCGACATATGTTGGTGAAACACCTGGCAGCACTCAAGCCTAACATCAATTTACTCTTTACTTCACGGCCCCATATCACTCCGGAGATGTTCTTTCCGAATACACCAGCTCTCGAGATCCGGGCAACAGAGGAGGATATCCGCCGATATCTTGATGCACAGATACGGAACTCATTTCGGTTATCAAAACATGTTCAATCCCGGCCAGAGCTACACCAGGAAATTGAGAACGAAATTATCGGCAATGTTGATGGAATGCAAGTGCTGGTATTTGTTCATTGATGAAGGTTCTGACTTGACAGTCAAGGTTCTTGCTTGCCAAGCTCCACATTGACTCTCTCACAATCAAGAACACTGTCAAAACTGTTCGTGAAGCTCTCAAAAACCTGCCAAAAGATTTGGAGCATACCTACAATGAAGCAATGGATCGGATTGAAGCTCAAAGTGAAGATGACAGAAACATTGCCAGAAGAGTTCTCATCTGGATTGCAAATGCAAAGCGGCCGCTATCTGTTGCAGAACTCCGGGAAGCTATTGCTATTGAGCCAGGCACAAAAACACTTGATCAAGATAGTCTTCTTGACCTGGATATCTTTCTTTCTGTTTGTGCTGGGTTGGTTGTGATCAACAATGCAGATGGCAGTGTTCGATTCATCCACTATACCACTCAAGATTATATGGACCGTTTACAAACCAGTAAATTCCCTTATGCACAGACAGAAATTGCCCGGGGATGTCTCACATACCTCTTGTATGACGACTTCCTGCAGCTGCCGGATTCATCCGACATGGATGTATTAGTGGAAGAACATGCACTACTGGACTATTCATTCCGCTATTGTCTGGTTCATGCCACAGGGCACTCTGAGCTGATGCTGCAGGATCTGATCCTGGCATTCCTGGCCCATGCCTCCAGATGGCTCCACAAATTCTGGCCGTTCATTAGACACAAACAGTATGCGCCTTCCTCCTGGGACATCTACCTCTACCAGAGTGATATGATGGCCTCCACAGACCTCTTATTTGCTGCGCTGTTCAACTTGCAGGAAACAGGAAAATATCTTTTGACCCATGATACATCCATCCTTGACCAACACAAGGAGGAGTCACTCCTTGGTGCTGCACGGTCTGGTAGCTTGGGAATGGTCCAGCTCCTCATCAGTCAAGGTGCCAACATGAATGCAGAGGGTGGGAGATATGGGAATGCATTACAGGCAGCATCGATGGGAGGACATGAAGCAGTGACTCAGCTGCTCCTCGATCAGGGTGCCAATGTGAATGCACAGGGTGGGAGTTTTGGGAATGCATTGACGGCAGCATCATTGTTTGGACATGAAGCAGTTGTCCAGCTGCTCCTTGATAGGGGTGCTGATGTGAATGCACAAGGTGGGGGATATGGGAATGCATTGCAGGCAGCATCACTGGAAGGACATGAAGTAGTTGTTGAGCTGCTCCTCAATAGGGGTGCTGAGGTGAATGCTGTGGGCAGCTATCATGGGACTGCATTGCAGGCAGCATCATATGAAGGACATAAAGCAGTTGTCCAACTGCTTCTCAACAGGGGTGCTGATGTGAATGCACAGGGTGGGGAATATGGAACAGCATTACAGGCAGCATCGTGGGATGGATATGAAGGATGTGAAGCAGTTGTCCAACTGCTTCTTGCGCATGGTGCTTTGCCCAATGAAGACTTTGAAAGTGATGAAGAAGAAGAAGAGGAGTAGTCTATCTGGTTTGAAATAGTCAAACTTTACTGCTCTGAGTGTGGAATTTCAATGAGCCATGGAAAGGAACTGGATACTGACAGGATACTACACTTTTTCAGATTTCCTGGAGCCACCAAGAACCGAGATTTTGCGCTCTTTTTTTTTTTTTTGGAGTAAGACTGGGTGACCAATTGCACCCATTTCCTATCTTTCAGATCCCAAATGAAGATGACTTTTGGCTCGAAGAAATGTAGCAAATGAGGTTGGCACTTTAGAAACTCCTCCTGGAAAATTACAACAAAACTACTCGGCATCTTTCAATGCTTTTTTTGCCTAGAAAAGATGTGTGAAAAAAAAAAAAAAATTGTACATTTGAAATAAATGTATGCTGGGATGAACATAGTGGTTATTGTTCACATATCAATGACAATTACAGAGCGGCGGTTGGTCTCCTTTGTTGCCTCCCAGGTTTGGTGGGAGCCTGAACCAGACATCAAGATGTAGACTGAGCCAGTGATTCAGAGCCTGCTGGTTCACAATTGAGTTGAACACATTCAGGAACCAAACAACTGATATCAATTCTCAAAGTGTCCTCGAGGTATGTTCAATAAAAGGTCCGCAAAGGAGATTCAAATGAGGGCAGTAGGGACTAAAATTGGCAAGAATAATCAAAGAATAATACGGGTATTGTCTGTTGGTCCGTAGGAGTGCAAGTTGAGAGTGCTGAGTGAAGTAATTGAATTTATTGAAAATGCGGCGTAAATATGTCCAGTGGTCTCCCAGCGGGATCTCGCTTGTGGGGCTGTCCGTATTTTCTTAGTAGCCATCCATCTGTCTTTAGAATGGCCCTTTTGGGGTACTTGCTTGCCCGAAATGGAATCTACTGTCAATCTAATCTTATCAGAGACTTATCTTATCTCGACAAACCTTTACGAGCCTTAATATTTGAAAGGAATACAGAATCAGATAGAGAACAAAAGCAATCCAGATAATAGAGAATACGCAGAGCGGCTCCGCAATACTTTCCTCCATGTGCAGTTCGGCCAGTTCGGCCATTTAAAAACCCGCAAAACAGGTTCTCGGCACGACTTTAAATTGCGGCGGACGAACACTTCGGCCTGAGTACGGACACGGATCGCGGTTCGTGGGCTTCAAAATTAGATGATTTCTCGAGCATCGATGGGGGAAATAGATTCACACTGTGAAGCGCAATGGCTTGGCACCGCCGGCAGGAAACGGGGAGATTGGTTGAGCGGGAACCGAGCTGACATACTTGAATGATAAATTGGTTTCGTCCGCACTGATGTGCTAAGCGAATAATTGGGTCTGAGAGAATAAATAAATTGAATGGCTTGATTGGTATATCGCACGGAAGGACGATGGGTTCCCACGTAGTATGTACTACTAGCCTCAGTAGGAAATTGCATAGGATGTAGGAAATCAATAATGAGGGACTCTGGCAAGCATACATGTAAAACGGTACATACCCCGGGCTCTACCATCGATACCGGAATATTGTAATATAAGTAAAATGGTGTTGAACTTTTCGTCAAAGGATGATGATTCGGGTTGTCGCAGCGTACCTGCCAGATGCGGTTTATCGTGGCATACCATACCTAACACGGGTTATCGCGGGGTACCAGACGCGGTTTATAACTTCACGGCATACCACCACTCCCTGGCAGTGAACAAAATCGACGATTCATCTGAGAAGTACTTGGATAAATATTAATATTAATTTGAGGCTCGTCCGAAGCGGCTTGAACGTGCACACAAGTGACTGGCGTCGAGCGAGCTTGGAGTGGGACTGTGCTTGAAGTGCATGGCAGGTGTGGATCGCGCACTGCTACTGTGTCAATCAGGCCGGGTAGGAACCAGACTCAACGTACTTACTCTGCGTTCGAAAGCGGTCTGGTCGTGGGAGGGTGCCGGTAAAAGCGTCATATATACAAATGCATGTGGGTTGAAGTCGCAAAGCTTGACGTGAATCAGCGCGAGTACGCAGTTTGCCAACGACTGGTGGATATTTAGTATGGCATGAACAGGACGTCAGATACAATGCGTCGGACATGAGACCTGCGCTCCCTCGCAAGGGGTCCGTCTGACTGGAGAGTCGTTGGGGTACGGGAGTGGCTTGCAGATTGTTGTGTGAACCAGTCCCAGCTAGGTGCAAAGTGCTTTGAGCGGGTCGACTAGGTTCCAAGGCAAGCATGGGCATGGGTTAACTTTCAACGTTTGAGCGAGATAATGGGAGATTCGAGAGCACAGAAGGCGGAGTGCTTGAAGAGTTTTAAATTATACCGGGGAATCGAGGAGAAGTGGCTCCTGAAGGCGACAACTTGAACACTGTGATTGACTCGGAGCAACCGGTGGACCATCTGAGACCGAGTGGATGGCGAAAACAGAGAGAGGCCATGTACAAGGCTCTAGGAAATCGAGCCGTTTTTGAGGCGCCGCGCGTAGATTTTTCGCCAGATTAATGTTGCTAGAAGTGGTTCTTGCGGGTGAGTTACGGATTTGTTTTGGTCCTTTGGATCTGTTCGAAACGGGCGTCGGAATCTTTGGGTGGTGAATTATACCCAGCGATTTCTCCAGGCGATGACTTTGTATATTTAAACAAACCCTTGAGACGCTGTGGTGGTGAGGAGCAAGCGAGGAATCAACGGCTTCAGCCGCGTCACACTTTGTCACGCTTTCCCGCTCCGCGTCACGATGATTTCTATTCGCGCACTCCGGCTCGGTTCGCCACTGTGCAAAACGCTCTTCTCTCCTGCTCTGGGTATTCCTAGTCAACCAACATATGTATAGTTACTCACCAATACACGCAGCACGCAGCACCTTCATCCGCTCTACATTCGCAAACGGTTTGTTCTCTGTACTGAGGTTCCGGACCTGCATTTAATGGAGGGTGGAAACCAGGACCGTGCAGACGGAATAGCTCCCCGCCTCTACGTCGGCCGAGATCCTGAACAAGCAGCGCCTGCTGTGCCCGTCGAACCCCACTTTACCATCTACCAGCCGCAGCTCACCTGAATTGCCTCCATCGCGAACCGCGCGATGGGCGGCGCGCTCAGTGCCCGTGCGTGCCTCCCCCTTCCCCAATTACTAATTGTTAATTTGGCGTGTATGTAGTGCTGTACGGCTTCGCGCTGGCGTACCTCGTCACGTTGGGTACCTTCGACAGCGTGCACGTCGTGGAGTTCGTCAGCGCGCTGTCGAAGGGCGTCAAGTACTTGGGCAAGGCGCTTCTGGCCGCGCCGTTTGCGTCCCACGGACTGAATGGCATCCACCATTTGAGCTGGGATTGACAAAATGTGAGTGTTGCCGTCTTTTCTGCTACTTTATTTCTTTGTCCTGCCTCCCCACCCTGCGCTCCTCTGTGCCCTCCTGCCTCCTCACAAGCACCTCTCCTTCTCCACTCGTCCGCTGCTCCTTCTGCCGCGCCTCCTCACCGCTCGCCTATCCGTACACTTTCTCTACATCTCTCCACTTTCTCTTCCTCCGTTCCCTTTCGCACACTTCATCTCACATTCCTTTCGCCCTTTGGCACCTCCGTTGCTACTACGTCCCTCCCTCATCCATTCTTCTTCACGCCACCTATCCTTCGTCCCCTCTCCCTTCCCTTCCACCGCACACTCATTCCCACCGCTCGCGCATCGTCCGTCCTCACCGCTGCCGCTCGTCACCCTCGCTCCGTTGTCTCCGCGTCCTTCCCTCTTCACATCCACCGTCTCGTCTTGCCCTCCCTTCGCGTCCCTTCCGCCGCGCCCTCGCGCTCGACTCACCTTTCCCGCATCCTTTATCCCCACCCACGCCGTCTTTGGTGCGCCGTCCCACTTCCCATCCTCCCTTCACCCTTCACGCGTCGGCATCAGCTTCGCGACGCGTGTCGTCTCGTGTCGTCTCGTTCCCTTTCCCTCCATCCACTGCCTCCCTTTTCCCGCCTCTCTTCTCCCTACCCCTCCCTCCCCCTACGCCGTCGCACGTGTCGTCGGCTCCGGGTTTGCGGCCGCGCGCTATTCCTCCCGCCGCGCCCCCTCCCCTTTCCCCATGTATACGTCCATCCACTCACTCCCTTTTCTCCCCTCCACCCCTCCTCCTCGTCCGCGTCGAACGCCGCCTGCGCTGCGTCCCCCCCCCCTTCCTAGATCGTCCTTCTTTCTCTTCCCATCCTTCTGCTCTCTACCCCGCATGCTCGCCCATCCATTCACACACCTCTCACCCCTTCTGCATCCTCTTCATCCCCACCCTCCCGCCGCGGCGCCCATTTTCCCTCCCCCCTCTCCTCTCCACCCACCCATCCATTCCCTTCGCTTCCTCCCCTCCCCCATCATCTCTCACCTTTCTTCTCCCCTACTCCGTCAACTGCGTCATCGACTTCGGCTTCACCCATTCCTTCATCTCCATTGCCCGTGGCAAAGTGCTCTGCTAGCGCTTCTGTTCCAGGGGTAACTCCTGAATGTTGAATCATGACTTCGTTCAACCTTTCCAGTGAGTGCACCAACATCAGAGTTTTTCCATCCTTCTTAATCACTGCGAAAATCGGTGAGTGATAAGCATTGGATCTTTCATAGATGCCAGTGTCCATTTTCCTCTTGATTTCGGCACAGAATTCATCGAAATGACCCGGAGGTATAGGAATCTGTGAACACACCCAAGGGGTATGCTTTACAACTGGCATCTTAACTGGAGGGAAAAATTTGTGCTTGAACTGTCCCCTTTCTTCTTGGTTCCATGCAAAACCTTTCTCATGTTTACTCATGAAGTCATGCATGAGTTTCTGTTCCTCTGGAAAATCGTCCATAAGTCCATCATCATGAATTGCATCAATAATGACCTTCCTTTCTTGAGTATACCTTCCTGTAGGCACCCATTCTGGAGGATTAGGATTTAATACTGGCATATCTTTCAGAGGATCTCCTGTAATATTCCGTATAATACGAAATTCCTTTGGAGTGTCACCCAAGATCGGCTTGATCTTATCAGCGACAGGTTTGTACTTTTTACCCAGAAGTACCGACGTTGGTGGGGCCGAACTTCTTGAGTAAATCCTACTTTTGTGGCCTGTAGACTTTAGTCGCGACTGTTTCTTTGCAGCCCCTGTCCTTACTGACCGAAGGCTCTGAAAGCAAGATTTTAACACTTGGTCATGTCTTGGTTTCTTAGCAGAGTTCCCTTCTTTAGCTTGGTGTTGGGCATCAGCGAGCTCATCTGTTTCCATGAAGGTAAATACATCCATTCCTTCTTTGACCACACATGTCCCCAAATATTCTTGGAACAGCATAGATGCTGGCTCGTCTTTTTCTATAACTGACTGCGAGGCACACAAATAAGCATCTCGTATGTCATCTTGCGACAAAGTCTTTCCTTCTTTTGGTAAACCATAACCAATGCAAACTAAACTTCTGTTTTCATCGTAATCTATAGCCATGACTAATTCTCCCCCTTCCTCGAGATCATTGAATAGCGCTAAAAATCCCTTTCTCCCCTTGGCAAAATTTTCGGTGACTTTCCAGCTGTGAGCGGTTCTCTGTTAGATTCTGCCCTTGAAAAACCATCAAGTTTCCTTTGCCAATTCTTGTGAGAATGGGTCTCAAAAGTGGCTGTCTTTTCTGAGTTAGGATCGGTAATAGTCATAGTCTGTGTTCCATCTTTCTTATTTTTGACTACGGACTGCGTTAAAATTTCAAATGGTCTCCCCAATAAAATGTCATAGGGAGCGTCTTTTAATACATGGAACTGCAAATATACCCTGATATCACCGAAATCTAAGGGCACATTCCTTGCAAGGCCTAGCGTCGATTGTGTCTCTCCATTTGCTACTTCCATGATAATTTTGACCTTAGGATCGAACTTGATCCCTAAATCTTTCATGGTATCGCTATTTCCTGACACAATTTGTGAGCCTCCGTCTAGGATGCTCTCCACTGGCGACTTGCCATTCACTACTGGATAAAGGCAACGAAGGGCAGCCGAAGTCATTCCTGTAAAGATCTGTTTCGGTCTTTCCCCCGGAGCCAGACTTTCCAAGTACTGAACTACTGGGTCTTCAATAATAATAGCACCTTTCGGCATATCACCAACAGCCTCCTCTAGTATTGTAATATACTGTCTAAAGGGGAGATCTTGGATGTTGATTGCGTCAGGCCTTTTAATATCACAGTCACTATCATCTTCTGTATCAGTCGCAAAAGGCAGTTCGTCTGTCATGACTGATTGTTTTTGTGCCAGTAAAACTCCTTCCATCTCCTGATTAGAATGAGGCTTTCTGGACTTGCTGATTTTCACCTTCAAGTCCCTTTGCAGGGCAGGAGAACCGCCTAAGAGGTGTTTAATTTTTACCGGAACTTCGGTCTCCATGATTTTCTTCATCGTTTTGACTGTAGCTCTGGGGTCATCCAAAGGTGTCTTCACTGTGTAGGATTTCTCCTTGTCAAGCACAGGAATAGGCTCCTTGCGACCAACCTCAAAAGGCTTTCGAGGGAGTGCAGGTGTCTGTGGGACATGTTCAACCGGCGGTACATTTCTATACGGCATTTCTGCAGTAGGAGCTGCACCAACGTTCTCCGGGTACTTGTCATCCTCAGAATCTGTTACTTCCTCAAAGGTTACTCGTCGGCTTTTCTTTGGTGGTAAAATTTCTTTCCCCTTTGCCGGTCTTACCTTCCTGGAGGTCTTTATAATATTTTCAATAGACTGATCATCAGATTTCTCAACTTCCTCTGGGGGCTTAGATTTTTGAGGTTTCTTTCCCCTAGCCCCCTTCCTTGGAGCTTTCAAAAATCCTCACCTTCCTGAGCCTCGGCCATAGCCTTAGCTCTGGTAGCTGCGACAAACTGTTGATCTGTCTTCTCCATGCAGTTGTTAACAAAAGACTCTAACTTGGCGAAACAATTCTGCCAAGCTGCATCATCTGGTGGTTGAACACCAGACTGCTTTGAATTCTGAGCTTGAAGCAATTGCTTCTGCAAAGCCACATTCTCAAATTTCAGAGTTCTAATCTCATCAGGCCTCGGATCGTACTCAGGTTCAGAGTCATCCTGAGCATACTGCCAGACAGAGGCACTATTTTCAGTCTGTAAGTTGGCATTCAGGGAATGGCGACCCCAATACTCCTCAACTTTTACAGCTTGAGTTTTATTTTTGGGTTCGCGTGGGATGCTTTTTCCATCGAACATCATTGTCTTCCCGTCAACTACCTTAACTTTGCCAGCATCAATATGCGCATGTCTTTCAGCACAATCTCCCATGAAATGACCAAGTCCACCGCAATAGTAACATTCGCGAGAGATGTTATTCCCCCCCGAGTTGCCACCTCGCCCTCCATAAGGACGATTCGAGTCGAAATTTCTCTGAGGTCTATTCTCAGACCCTTGAGTTGCAGTGGTTGACATTGTCTTCAGCATAGCGGCTACTTCAGCCCACTTTGCCTTGTCTACAGCCTGTTGTTTATCGAGATTCATTGCCATAGAGCTCTCCAACGAACTCAGCTTGTCATCAACGTGTTTCATGAATCGAGCTTGTTCAGAAGGTGAGTCTTCTGTGTACTCATTAAGCATTTGAGCATGCCTAGGTCTTTCAGGTCTATCTGTTCTATCAGATCTTGATTGCCTTGTTGTCACTGTGATAAAAGAAACCTTGTCCTCTACAGGTTCTTCTACCGCAGCAACAGGTGTTTTCCACTCGTATTTGTCTCCTGCGCGACGAGCCTTGAGAACCATAGGAATCTTAGTCATGACTGTTGTATTTCCTGTAGATGGGCCTGCTACAGCAGGTGGTTGAACACCCACTGCTGCTGTTGTTGGTTGAACAACTGAAGCCCCTACAGAAGCCATGAGTTTAAATTTCAAGGACTCCATAAAGGATCTGTCCAAGCAGTTCTGAAATAATGCACAGAGTTCTCTGTTCGAAATCCCAGCACCGACAATTGGACTTAAAAGTTTCTCTGCTTCCACACGAAACTTCCTTGCAAACACCATAAAACGCGTAGTTTCATCAGTACGAATTGGATGACATTCATATCTTTTGCAAAGAGTCGTGATTAGGCCTATTGAGCCTTCCTCTGCCTCCCGGACTTCAGGATAATTATTACGAAGCTCTACTTTGAATTCTTCGAAGTCATAGTTTGACCCCATTGTCATCAGAGCCTTCCACTCTCTCTGCGTTGGCATAGTGCAATACTTGAGAGCGATCTTCTTTTTCTCCTGTTCTTCCATACATTTAGAGGTTTCTATTAACTCTTCTATAATCTCGAGATACCACTCCAAATTCTCAGGGTCATCCCCATCAAACTTAGGAGCTTTACTCCCGAAACTGCTGGGTAGCTTGGATTTATCAAAAACCATAGCTGGAAGTTGGGTTGCGGATTCAAAGGTATTGGTCTTTGTAAAGGTTGGGGGGTACTCGAAGGAGCACAGGATTGTACAATGGGAGTTGCAGGAGTCGTGACTGTTTGGTCTAACTCTGGAACACTCGTGAGTGCTGAGGTGGATGCGAAACTCTGAGCAGAACTGGATATATTTCGAACTACCGAGGTAATTTGACTTCTACCTGTATTGGAACTGGACTGAGCTTGGCTTCCCGAGGAAGATGCAGAGATAAAGTCTGAACTCTGCAAATTTCTCGTATTTCTCGGCTTTTTTGAATCAGGAAATGTAGCCGGCTCAGGAACTAGAGACCGATGTTTTCCTTTTTTATCTTTCTGTGAATCAGGTGGAGGCCTGAAAGACAGATTGAAAGTTTTTTGGCTTTAAAGTATTTTTCGAGAGAAAAACTCTTTGTCACGATTATTCTTGCAAACAAGCAAAAATTCTTTCTGAGAACAATAAGTCCTATAAATCAAAATTCCACGTGATCAGACCTTTAATCTGAAGGCGAGGACTTCACAGCTGCGAACAATGCAAATGGACACCAAAGCGGTGGGCTCCAGATGAAACGGTGCACCCAAGTATAGTCGTGAAAAGTATAATCTCAAGATATGTGCAAGACGCACACAAAATGAACTACACCCAACACACACTACTACTACTTGACTATATTGGTGCTTCTATAACTAGGGTCCTCTCAATCAGAATTGAGTAAGATGAACCGTAGACAGTTGCAATGAATGACTATAGATCTAATCGTGCCCTTGGGAATATTCGCGAGTATCACTCGAGAACCTTGACTAAGGTCTCTCACAAGAGAAACACTATCTTTGGGGTGTTTGGATGGAATGAAACACAGTCGCGAGTGTACTTGAACAACTCCGACAACTTAAGCCACACTTGGACTGAACTTTAGGTCACTTGAGTCCATCTTAGACTTTACTTCTTTGGTACTTAGACTGCAACTGAACTCAAAGGAACGATATCAACAGCTATCCTCCGTCTTGACACTTAGTCGCGACTCTTAAAGGACCACTTCGGTACAGACTTGACTGTTTCTTATGACTTTCTTATTCAGCTTACTTTGCTGGGACTTTGGTTATCAAACAACTATGTTCTGGATTCTATATATTCTTGCTAAAGGTAGTACAACTTCGAAATGTGTTTAAACAAATCTCCGCGTAAAACCCAGACGTGTACTGACCCCTGTGACCCACAACCAATGACAACAATAGTCACGGCTATAGTAGCTGGGAGGAAAATGCAGTCCAGAATCGCGTTATTCTACTGAGACTTTATACTAATTTACAATCTATTTTAGTACATGCCAGATAAGGAAAATGAGTAATAGAAATGAGGTATATGGTCCTTTTATCCATCTATCAACCGCTTTTGATCGGAGATCTGCGGCCTATGGCCTATAGGATTCAATCCGACAGTCTAGACTAGTTCCGAAAGTTCCGGAGAGCCTTCAGTGTCATCTATCTTTAGTCAAGGCAAGATCCGGAGTGGTCTAGACTGCCTTGACGCCATATTGCGTGCTTTCGACCTAATCATGACAACCACATCTTTCATGTGAATGTTTGATCAAGTCTTTGGATCTTCGCGGACTTCATCGGGAATCCTCGGATTGACTCGCTTAGTCAACTGGTTCACCATCTGACATGTGATCACACTCTCGGAGCTCGTCCGAAGGTCTATTTTGGTAGTCGCAACTCTTCCATTATTCACGACTGTTTATCTGTGCCTGAGAATTACTATTTCTCATATGACTTGGAGTCATGACTATTATCTTTAGTCATGATAAGACTATATTTGCCCAAAATCCCCGCTAGAGGTCTATGATCTTTGTGTAGCAGTGTTTAAATAAATATGGATATTCATACAATCTCCTTGGTATGGTTTCTAGTGATCCTGCGTGATACCGCCCTCACATATGAGTTATGGCCACTATCAGACGACTACTCACGACTAACTCGCTGAACACTGTACTGACCCCACATTGTTTAGAGTATTGTATACAGTCGCAGTATGGTCAATCACTTGTATTCCATCACATCTTTGAGACTCAATCAGCAGCTCAGAGCTTACTCTGACTCTAATTGTGTACCACCGAGCGGTAAGATGATCGGTTTAGACTGAGTTTCACCAAATTGTAAGTGTGTTTTCATTTCAGCCATCTCACCGATTCTCCCCAATATACTGTTGACCCACACACACACACACCACTAACCCACTAACTTGTCGCAAGACACTTGACCATACATCCTCCAGATGGTTCATACTGAACATCTAAACACACTAACCCGTCCCCTTGACCTTGCAAACTGCTGCTCACGCAGAGAGGAATGAATAAAAGGTGTCTCACACCAAATCACAGATACCTTGGACAATGACCAGCACACTCACGTCCTTCGCGAGCCATACCCACATTGAGCCGTTAGGCCCTCGTCAAGCCATTTGCGGTTATCCCACCTTCGGGAAAGCCAGTCAAACCAACTATCACCCGGTTCAAAGGGGAAAGGCGGTAGAAGAGAGACAAAGCAGAGACTTGGATATTGTCTTGGAGTCGTGCACCCGGTGTGCACATCTGAACAAGGTATTTTTCATGTTATCCCCCATTTTTGACCCCCAACAGATCCCCACGGGCAAACACTGCTCAACTATCTTCTCTCACCAAATCTATACAAATCCAACTTAAATGAAAAAGCCCCCAGAGGAAGAACAAGTCACTTTTAGAACCTCATTTTCCAAAGCGATGCTACAGTCCTCCTCACACAGGTAGCAGTTGCTTAGGTGAGATTGGTCATATTGGAAACCTGGTGGGATTGAAGTGGTGTGTAAGAAACAAAATGAGACAGTGGATCTAGCCCATGTTATATAGTGTCAAATTTAAACTCCGAAAGCACTCCATGCAGGAGGTCTGACCTGGAATCAGGATCTATATTGCCAAGATATTGACTGTCCTTTGTTGACAACAGGGCCATCCAGTCGGTGAGCACACAGAACTGCATATTTCACAAACTAGTGTGCTCACTGAGATACCAGGTCAAGCAGGGCTCATCATGAGCAAGAAATGTCAACGAGAGCGTATGCTGAAAGAGGAGTGGCGGAATCTGTGACTTTGGGCAGCTGGTGCACGAGAAACAATACTTGCACCACACCTGGACAACTTTACTGCGGCTCAGACGAAAGGATCGCACATAGAAAAGGCTTACCTACCTTAAGACCATATGCAATGAATTCCACGCACGTGTTGATTGGCAGCTGGCAGACCATGAGGAGCCAACATTAAAGCCATGGACCCCAGAAATGATTGTCGCAAAGGAGATGCTGTCGGACGACGAGGAGAAATTGAAACAGGCGTGGATTGAGCTGCTCAACGCGGTGAGTAATGGTGACAATGTGATGTTGGTGTCACTAATAACGACCTAGTGCATCTACCAATGGTACACCTACTGTGCCCGACGTCTCCTTAAACATCGCTGCTCTGGAATTGATCCAAGCAAGGATCTGTACACTGTTCTTTTGAGGAAACTATCAGTCTTATATGCACCAGCAGTAGTGATGGGGTGGGAGCAGGAGCGGGAGAAGAATCCAGGGATGTTGGGGAAGGAGCCCAAGGCAGGGTTTCGTGCTCAAATAGCGTGCCACGTGTTTGCAGCTTTGTCAGACACAGAACAGGCAGGATTTGCGACTGTGATGACTGGTATATACTATACTTAATGCCTGTTCATAATGTATTACATATTGTAGATTACGTGCTCTGTAGGAGCACATGATCAATTCATCTTAACCGCATACATGTCCCTCTAGCCCTACGAAGAGCTCGAGGTTCCGTGTGTACATGTTGAACCTCGCTCCAGCTGAGTACCCCATTCAACTGCTCACCATCTCTTGGTTTCTAGAGCCCTTAACCCGGGATAATGGGCTAGAGTTCCACCTACATGGCGAGAACTCGCCTTGGCTAAGCGATTCCTAAATCGTTGGCAGCGCAATAAGCTGCCTCAAGTCTCCTCTCACGAGAAGCCCCGTGTCGAAGCCAGCGCGCTTCACAGCGACTCACGCAAAGGACGAAGCAGTTAAGGACAAGGCAGTTTATATGGCGGCTCTCAAGAAGCCGGCCTTTACTGCTCCAGCAGACCGTCAGAAGGAAGTGTGGGGTTTTCTTGCTATGCATGCCAGCGCTGACGCAAGATGGATCAGATGTATTGATGCTGCTGGAGATTTTCTTGGGCCAATCCTGCAGGGGCTTGAGGAGTGCATGGGGCTTCATCTATTAGTCCTTATGAGGGGGCCGATGCCGAAGTACGGGGGGGAGCTGAGAACAAGCCAGTAAGTGCCATTTTCGACAGACATGAGAGGACTAGTATTGACAACAATTCAGTGTCTCCTATGGGCAAAGTGGAATGGCTGCAGCACCACATTTCCCACAATGGGACAAAGCAAGATTCAGCGAGAATGTTGTGAAATTCATGATAGAGTATCTACACACCACGTTCAGTACATGCTTTACAACTTTCTGAATTTCGGCAGCTGACAAAATTGGTTTAGCCAGGCAACACGCAAGTCGTCACGTGTGGCTGCCATGGGTGATCTACCTCCGCCTGTTGTCGCCACCATTGCCACCACTGCCACTATACCGATCATCCCTGTCATCCCCATTGTTCCCACCGTTGACCCCCCCCTCCCCGATCCTGTTGTTCCTCTCATCATCCCCGCCATCGCTCCTGTTGTTCCCCACCATCGAGCCAGTTGTTCAGCCAGTCATGCCAGTCACACCCTCAAATGTGGAGCCCCCCCGCACACACCGTCCAAACAACGGCTGACAGAACCGTTAGCAACCACCTGGCCCCCGCACTAGCGCTGTCAGATGCCCACATGACCAGCATACATCCACCCACAACGTCTACATCCCAACCAGAGCCATGCCCAGCAAAGGCCACCAACTGGTTTCGTGATGTGTGGGCAGAATTGACCTGTGTCGACTCAGGCATCGACTTCCATGCTGTACTCAATGCTTGGACTCAGATTGAAGCCGCGTTGCACTTTGAGCATGTGCCAACCAACCTTCCCCACTGCCTTTGGCCAGTGCAAGTGGGATGATGGATCGGAGGGCAGCACAGTAAACAAATTGTGGACACTTCTGTCCCGGATCTGACTGCATATGCAGCAGAGTGGGAAGTGTGGTGGGAGACACTGCAGCTGCAGCCACACTGGAGAGTCAAGGGGCCTGATGGAAAATGGATGGTTGGCGGGGTGTATGGGACTGATTGGGGTGTGTTATTCCAGTGGGGCATCAACGGCATCCTGAGCATCCTCGCTGCTCTTTATTTCTGGGGCTGTGCCGTCCTTGACACACCCAATGCAGACCTGATGCGTGCATGGGAGGCAGAGGTACAGGATGTCAGCTGGGTTTTGGAAGGACTAGCATTATTCTACGAAAAGGACTGGTGTTTCTAATACTATAGCTTCTAGTTGTCGAGTTCTGATATATCTGAGTTTGTGGTGGTCTGCCTTAACCGAGATTAATAAATCAGTCAAGACTTGAATGGATGATTGTTTTTTTTGGAAGGCGAAAGGTGCACACACAGATTGGAATCTATTTGCTTGCGTAGAGAGCAAGCCAGCCACAAACCAAAAAAATTAAAATGGGAAGAATCTGATGATGACCGCAGCACCGCTGCCAGGTTGACAGCTGATTGACAGCTGTGATGTGACTGGTTGCTTTGACCAATAAGTGATTCTAAAGCCACAATAAAGTATGTACAGGGCGGATCTTTGCACAGTTTTAATGAGGTGTTTGATATTCGGTAGGTAAGGTATGAGTTGAGGGATCTACTATCTATCAAATTTTTAATATCAATTTTTAAGGTAAAACCAAAAAGATGAGCATTGCTAAATTGCTAATGAGTCGTTTGATGGCCGTTGTGGGGCTGCCACATGCGCTGTGTCTGCCCAGTGAATACGACGACATGGCCACAACACCCAGATTCACCACCTGTGCTCACCACACCCCGCATTCCCCACATCTACACATTTTGGACACCATTCTCGCATCTCGCATCATGGATGGCGCACCTCCAACGACATCTGGCAGATGGGAACACCTTCGTCCATAACAGGATCGACCACCGGAGTGCACAGCACTTCCAACATGCTCATGCCAACATAATGCACACATTTCACCCCTTTTCAGCCTCAGGACGTTGTATCCGCACAGACTTTGGACGGATTAGGAAGGTAGCAGTTCGTTGGGCATCGTGTCCCAACAACTTTTGGGCCTGAAAAGGCAGCTTCCTCCAACGAGCACCATAACTCAGTGGGATGAAACACGGTGCAAGCACACCGCCATGGGGCTAGAATGTTATGGAACACCGAGGGAGCGGATTGTGGACATGTAGAGAAGGTCCAAAGGGGTTATTGGCAGAGTACAAAAGGATCTGGGTCTCAATGCAGTAGTCAGTCCACTTTGGAGCGGTTTTTTCCCCCACTAGTTTCTAGTGTAAACTGATTCCCCCCAATATACTGTTGACCCACGCACACACACACCACTAACCCACTAACTTGTCGCAAGACACTTGACCATACATCCTCCAGACGGTTCATACTGAACATCTAAACACACTAACCCATCCCCTTTACCTCACAAACTGCTGCTCACGCAGAGAGGAACAAATAAAAGGTGTCTCACACCAAATCGCAGATACCTTGGACAATGACTGGCACACTCACGTCCTTTGCAAGCCGTACCTAGACTCGTAACCAGTCTGTAACCAAATAGCCGAAAATGTGGCAAGCACTTCGGTGGTTACAGACTGGTACAACTCGTTGACAGCGATTGGGCTGACCGCGGAGTTTGAAATTTTTGCGAGGGTCTTGTTCTGGGGTGCAGTTTGGATATGAATAAATTTGGGACACATGGGAACGATTTGACCTTGAAAATGACGAAATCTGCCTCTTCACTTATTTTTTAATCCAGCTTGGGAGAGTGTAAAGAACTATCAACTTTTGACCAGAATTGATGGATATTGATGGCTCGCTTCGCAGCCGATCGAGGCACCTGCCAAAATTTCAAACTCCGGGACAGCCCAATCGCTGTCAACTAGTTGTACCAGTCTGTAACCACCGAAAGTGCTTGCCACATTTTTCGGCAATTGGTTACAGACTGGTTACGAGTCTAAGCCGTACCCACGTTGAGCCGTTAGGCCCTCGTCAAGCCATTTGTGGTTATCCCACCTTCAGGAAAGCCAGTCAAATCAACTATCACCTGGTTCAAAGGGGAAAGGTGGTAGAAGAGAGACAAAGCAGAGACTTGGATATTGTCTTGGAGTAGTGCACGCGGTGTGCACATCTGAACAAGGTATTTTTCACATTATCCCCCATTTTTGACCCCCAACAGATCCCCACAGGCAAACACTGCTCAACTATCTTCTCTCACCAAATCTATACAAATCCAACTTAAACGAAAAAGCCCCCAGAGGAAGAACAAGTCACTTTTGGAACATCATTTTCCAAAGCGACACTACAGTCCCCCTCACACTGTGTAGAGAGTGCTGGTAGAGAAGAGAAGTTGCAGAACCAAAATATGGGGCAGGAATGGGGAGCATCCAAAAGGGGATCAGCTGCTTGCAGACCAAACAGGAGGAGGGAGCCCTTTCAGTATTGAACGGAACAAGTAGGAACTGGTCCATACCGTCCAACGGGAAGATCTGTGGTGTGGGAGCAATGTGCCGGATGGTCCAAGCAATATCCATCAGGCCAAATACGATTGTTCCCAAGCTTTGGGTGATTTTGCCCCCAATTTGATTTGATATATTCCATTCCAATCAAATATACAAATAAATACTAACTATGGTGGCCCCGGAACCGCCGCAAACGGCGGCGGGAAACCCCCAAAGCTGCTGTATGGCTCTAGACATCAGTTGGCTAGAAACATAAAATTAGACAATGAGTTTCATGGCTACAGCCGTCTGTGTTTTTCTAATATCTATGGCTATGGCTCGGGTTTGAGTGGGGTTAGTGTGACAAGCAGTGATGTCATCGATCACGCCACCATGCAGCCAACCACCACTTTCTGAATTCCATCTTGTCTCTCACAACACTCGAAACACCAGCGAGCTGATCCTGGGAGTCCCAAACGATCTCCAACACCTGATGGACGGCTAACTCCAATTCGGATGTGCCGCAGTTGCCATCCATTTGAGCAGACATGACTCGGAACAACTGTACAAGGTGTGGTCCGTCCATACTAACCTTTTTGCACCTGAGACTCATTGGTTAATCACAGGCGGCTCGCCGTTACAAAGTGGATCATGCCAAAGCACAGCACACTCAGCAGGAGCAGGAGCGCAATGCCCTCACGGACATCACCAATACTGGGGCCAAAAATGACAAAGCGGATGACAATAAGGCTGCCAACGACGACCTGCACCTTGTGCAGACCGCTGGCAAGAAATTTGTAGGCACCTTGATGTTGTGGCTCCCCGCAGGTTGTGAGGACGAAATATGGGTGGCAGAAGAGGATGAGGATTTCAATTCTTTGGATCGGTTTGGGGAGGAGGATCAGCCTGCTAACAAGATACAGGGAGCATTGAGCGATCTCTATTCGGTCCTCCCGGAGGAGTACAGAGATCCCAAAAGATTTTAACGGTTGGATTCCGGCGGCGGTATGTTCCCAGCATTTATTTCACCCTTGTCGCTGTATTCTAATGAATGCCAGTTTATTTCTGACATGTGCGACCAACGGTCCTTCACAGCTACTCAACTGCATCATCACCCGGACCTTTTTGATTGCAACACTGTGCAGCTTTTATCGCAAGAAGGACATTGTGAGTTTCATAAGCTAATAGGATACCAACCCAAGCGCAAAAAGCCGGCCGAATTCTACTATGACACAATCAACGTCCCGGTCCTTCATGACAACTATCAAGGGAAGTACGACCCAAACAAAATTTTCTTGGGCCCTTGACTGTTCATCGTGCGTATTTATGTCCGCAGTCTTGTCAAATAGCTGATGCATTCAATCTTATGAAGGTACACACTGCCATTACTCTAGGACCGGCTGGCATGGCTGCGATGAAGACTAAAAACTCCTCCGCCAAAAGTCCAGTCTGTCGTGACTTTATGGCAGCTGCGGCAGACGACTCTGGGAATGATTGTGGCTGCGGCTATCTTCACACATCAAGCCCCATCAGATGCTTGCATACTCAATTGGGGGCATGGGAACCTTGGCCACTAGTTATGTATTGGAAGTGATGTTGGTGGGGCAAGACAACGAAGTGGTGTGGCTTTTAATGGGCCTGAGAAAATCGGCTTGTCTCACCAAAAGCACACGCCCACACCCAAAAAGCCAATTCACGTGGGCACAGACAGTATCACAAGCCAAAGAGTTAACTCTCCCAGCTCAACCACCCATTGCCTAACTGCCTCCAATGCACGCCACGTGCTACCACACCCTAACTGGCCTATCCTACCAAATGCCCACACCCATGCTGAAAAGCCAATTGACTAAAGCATGCCAACACATAAATTTGGGTTACTTCGAATGGCACCTCAAAGGATATTCTATTTCTCACAGAACGTCGGGCATGTTGCCAGTTACAGCTCGCACAACACCACTGTTCACCATAGGTAGCACAATTCCGGTGCTTTCGTTTCCTCCATGTATAGAAATCATCCTGAATATCTCTACTTTCCATACAATAAGACAAGCCAGGAGTTATATATATGCCACATGAAAGTATATTGCTGGACACCGGTGGACACCGGTGACTGCTGGAATGTACCGTCAGCCGTCATTCCATGCTGTCGATCGGCCATCTCCGGCAACATCTGTCATTCAACTTTTGATCAACACTGGAGTTCATTGGAGTTCACCAGATTGACATAGTGGCCTCCACTGGAGTCCATTGAAGTTGACTGCAAGCTGATGAGCCAAGTGTGTTCCACATGTCAATCAATTGCCACTGTGCTTCGCCGGTCTCCACCCTGAACAGTGGCGGCATGTCCACTGGTGGATCGTGGCGGAGGCCGGTGAAATCTCTCTACGCACCTTCCGTACCTACCAAGATAATATTTTAGACACCATACTAGGACTTGAATTGAATTTAAACATATTTCGCTACCCACTAATAATCAATAGATTATGTCAGAGAATGAGACTCAGGGGATCTCAGTAAATACTAGTGGACTCCACTACAGTCGGCCGAACTGCCTGGAGTTCACTGGCTCGTGATATAACCTTGACTCCAGCCAGGACCACTGAAAACTACTGGGTATCACTGGAGATAGAATTAATCTGTACCCAGTGAAAACCGGTGGTTTTCAGTGGATATCATTGGACATTGGATCATAATATTTGGTATGTTGGAGGTTGTCATGGAACACTTACACCCACTGATCCCCACTGGAGTTTGGTGGAGAAGGATTTGAGGTGAATGGAACTCCAGTGATACACAGTGGACTCCAGCATGGGCCGCCACCGGCGGCCAGCTTTGCCAGCTCCGCATATATTACTGCAAGCCAGGGATTCTGCAGATTCTGAGCTGCCTTGTTGTCAACTTGGGAGCAAATGCGCACATTACCACAGAATTAGTGTTTCTAGCCCTTCCATCTTTCAATTGCAGGATGCTACGAATCTGTAAAGGGTGCCCCCATTTTTAGAATCTTAGTTAGGCACTTTTATGCCAGTATTTCGTCGAAATTAATCTTGGCGGGCCAAGCCGGCAAATCGGCGTGGGCTTTGATGGGCGTGAGCAAATCGGCTTGTCCCACCAAACGCCCATGCCCACACCAAAAAAGTCAATTTGCGTGGGTGCAAGCCGTTTTTGCAAGCCAAAAAGTTAACTCTCATAGGCGCCTAGGCTCTCGAGTCTTGACAATGTTTTGATCCACTGTGGCCCCAAAATTCAAACACACCTATTCAATTCAGGTCAACCACACCCACAAAGATTGGCAGTTGGAAATCGATACCGGCGGCAAATACCGGGCCCCTGTCGGACTTTTAATGTTCATATTATGTCCTGCTGCCCTCGTCCACAGAAGGGAGCACAATTATGAGCCTCAACTGTCAGAGTTAGTTTATGTAAGATGAGCACCAGGGAGCAGTGCTAGTTAACCTCACAAATTGGGCACGCTTTGCTGGTTTATGAGGTGGCAGGGACATTACATTACAGCGGGGAATAGCGGGGTGGTTGACAAAGCGTTTTGGGGGGCGGGGAACTTGCAAGGATGGTGCACCATTACCACTGGCAGGCACTCACTTGACCCTCCACCTTACTTAATTTATATTTCTTCTTTTCACGCTCACATTATTTTCATTTGTTCCCAAAATATCATCAACCTCGTTTTCACGACGCATCTAAACACTATCCAAGTCAGTTTCCGCTTCTACGTATATGTATTTACATCAGTGGCCAATGTCATGCCAGCCTTGCCGCATTCAAGTTCCGCCCGATCATACCGGCCGTCATACTGGCCGACATAGCGTCGGTATGATCGACGCTCGGTATCTCCAACTCCCAATTGCCCTCACCACACCTATTCGTGCTCAAGTAGTAGCAATAACGACCCGGCAGCGCGTAGTGCGCTCCTGCACTCGGCAAAAAATCCTCGTCGCTGCTGCAGGCGGCCCGTTCGATTCGAGATCGGGTCCTGTTGCAGGAGAAAAAACTTTTTTTGATTTTGATTCACGGGTGACGCAAAATCCAACCGCACCTATTCGAGCTCATGTATATAGAATAAAGACTCGACGGTGCATGGTGCACTCCTGAACACAGTACGGGATTCTCTTTGCTGATGCAGGCTGCCAGTTCCGGGGTCAGGTCATGCTGTAGTTCCGGAAGTTTTTTCATCCACTGGTGACTCAAAATTGAACCACGTTTATTTGAGCCCATGTAGATAGAATGACGACCCGACTGCCTATGGTGCGCACCTGCATTCTGTATCAGGTCGCGTTCGGTGTTACTGCTGGCTGCCCAGATCGGGTCATGAAGATCTAGAACATAACTCTTTATCTACAGTTGACCAAAATTTAAGCACACCTAGCAGGTCAAATAGTGAGAAAGACTACCCGACGGCGCATGGTGCGCTCCTGCACTCAGTATGAAGGATGAATGCATCTCCTACTGCAGGCTGCCCGTTCGATTCGGCGTCGGGTCATGTATCTCTAATGTAGTTGTTTGTTTTTATCCATTGGTGACACAAAATCCGACGGCGCATGCACTCAGTATGCGTTCATAGTTGATAATACTGCAGGCTACCCGTTCGATTCGGAGTCAGATCATAATACTCAAGGCGTTCATTTTTGAGCCATGGGTGACTAAAAAAAACAAATGACAAGGGCACCAGCTTCAAAGCCTAAATAGAATATCTGAGAGCTGAGCACGTACGCAAGATCTTCGCCATAACAAATATCAGAATCAGAACTGCCGCGGCGATGCACATATATGCACTCGGGATGCCGGTGAGGTGGAGATGAATACTCTATCTCTCCCACACAATGGCACATATTCCTCGTGATGGCCACATCCTACAGACAAAATTTCGATTCATCAATACTTGGAGGGTTCAACTCAATGACTATGAGTGAAGAGCTGATGCAAGCCTTGCAATGAGAGCTGAAATTACCAAATTAAGGGTCCACTAAATGTGAGACCGAAACCAACAGTTTCAGCAACAGCATAAGGGAGCCTTAAATTACTAGATTAAGGCGGACTTCCCGCTGAAAACAATAAATTCACCGGGAATTCTGCCTTAATCTAGTAGTTTAAAGCTCCCTTATTCTGGTGCTGAAACCGCTAGTTTCAGCCTCAAATTTGGGTGCCCTCAATTCTCCAATTTCAGCTATGATTAAATTGTGACTGAAATTTATAGTTTAAGGCACCGATTCAGTCTTGCAGAAATTGTCCTTGAAATTTAAGGTTTCAGGTGGCCTGAAGGTGTAGCTCAAGTCACGAAATTCAGCAACAAATTAGGGTGTCCTGAAAACCATGATTTAAGGTACAAAATACGAGCTCCTGAAACTGGTTTCTGAAAACAATCATTTAAGTTGCATCATCAAGTCACCTGAAATTTTGCATTCGGCCATGTGAATATGAACTGAGCTCAGCCTGGAAGACATATAGAAGTCCAGGGGCAATAGTGTACAGAGTTGTGCCTGTATACTTAGTTACTCCCTGGGCCTGGCCGCGGCGTTCCCGAGCGGGACCGTGCCGTGTAACTTCCTTCCTTCGTACCTCATTTGTTGATCAGAATACAAAGTGTATAAAAATATGACAACGAAGCAAGGGACAAGAAGCACAGGCATGTGGGAACACCTTTCATATCTGCGACTACAACGGTGCTGATTGGGCCTAATTCATCAACAATTCGGTGCCAACTCGAGTTGATCTCAGCTCGACGCCAACACTAGCACATTGAGACCTGGTTTCGGGGTCCCACCTCATGGAACCATATGCCATCCCTCGGCATCATGCCGCCGTCTCGCTTAAAGTGTGGTGCTCCGGCTTTCCATACCGCCGCTTCTCGCCCTTCCTGCCCCATCCAGTACTTGTGGCTTCCCACATTCATCCTCGCGCATTATATTATTTCCCATTGGCTGTTTGGGATTTCTGAGACTACTGAAAAATATTGCCTCTCTGTTCAACCGGAACCCTGGGCCGGTATTCCGAATTCAAAATGCAAGAGATTCTCCGTGAGCCGAACACGGTCCAAAACTCAGTTGAAAACCCATCATGTATTTAGAGTATAATAAAGCGGGCAGCTGGCGCCTCAACCGGTTCAATTACTTTAGAGTTTGACTACGAATCGATGTCCTCGACAGTAACAGTAAGAAGCGGACCAAGGAAAAAACCGCGATGGCTATGTGGTAGCTCCAGGTCATCAAATGTATTTTTTTTCTTCGTGCGTGGTGCTGTGTAAGTAGTTCCGCATAAATAAATATAGCGGCTTCATAGGCGACATGAGTTCATTCAGGCTGGCGGTATCAGGATTATAGGCGAGAAAACACCCCGGAACCCGTCTTTGAGGGCCTCCTGGCCACCTACCACACAAAGGAAGAAGAAATTGGGAAACAACTAAAGTAAAAGAGGATCGAGAAGAGGAATCCAACGGAAAAATAATTATAAAGAAAGCCTGTCGCTGAGAATATCGGAAGCCATCCCTCTCCGTCAGCTCCACCATATCGGCAGAGCGCGCTGGGATATGCACCCATGAAGTTCACTGTGCACTGTCCAGGCTACCAAACAGCACAGCAGACAAAGAACGAACGAAGCACATACTACGGAGCAAGAGCGCTAATAGCGACTCAAGGAAGCCACTTTGTACTCATGAAGTGCACTGCGCACTCGCCAGGCCACCACGAAGTACAACAGAAAGAAGAAGTTGGAAAGGAAAAGAAAGCACGAAGCAAGAAGGGCCAAGAGCGCGAGCTACTCGGAGGGAGAACCCCAACGTAAATCAAGGCTTGGGCAAGAAAGAAGAAAACCAATCGGTTCTCCCGAAAGTATTCCTCTCCGTAAAGAGAGAAGTAATGGCTGCGGTCCCAGGAACAAACAGGCGGCAGGGGGTCAGAAAATGTTCACAAGTCTGGCAGGGCCACATCCAAGCGGGAAGCGACAGGATGTCGTGTAGCACTATCGCACACATAGGGCGCCAGCTGGAAGTTTGCGTGTCAGGGGTTGCGGGGCCCGGGGTTGAGTAGCTACTGCAAGAGGTGAACGGTTTGATAAGAGTGGGTAGGGACCGGACCGTCCATACCTGCGATATAATCCTCCCCGCTTTCTGAGTGTTTAGACGAAGCCGAGAACGAAGTTGTTAACGCCGTAACGCCTGCAAAGCCACGAAAGGCAAGTCTGGAGATCCTGGCAAAAACGTCGGAGCGTGCCATTCGGAAACTTGACGCACTTACAAGGCAGTGAAAACCCCGCATAGATCCTAGCCCTGGTGTTGCGGGTTTATGCAATGACTGGTCGGTGAGCTGTCCGGACGGTAAGTGATGCAATACAAAAGAGGGCGGAAAAGTCGTACTCTGCTGAACTTCGAACGCGAAGTCAGCGAGATGAGCGCATTGCTCATGTCGGGTGTTTTCTTGTGGGCGAGACGCATCCCGCCAGAATCCTGATGTGAGAGGGGGGATGACGACCCCAATATATTCGATTGGAGTAATTCCTAAAAATTGCAGTCGCAGTTAGGCTCGTAAAATAACAACGGCGCCGGGAAAACATACGGACGGACACTTGCGAGGAGGGGAGGTAGCTCCTGAAGCAGGCTAGGTCAGTAGGGTAGGTGTGTATCAGTAGCTATATCGTAGTAATCGTGCTAAAACAAGCCTATTATAAGAGGTAGGAGATAAGGGAGTCGACGTAGACATAGACCATGCTGTACATGTAGATCAGAATAATATAAGTCTAGTCCACAAGTCGTGATTAAATAATCAGTCCGAAACGGTATATACATATGTACTGCGATGTACTGCGAGTGGTCCGTGGCCTCGGGGATCCCGACAAACGGCGATGTGAGGGGCGCATTCGAATGACTCGTCGGCGAGGATGGTGCAGCCGATTAGTAGGACGGCGTTGTCCACGTGTCGAGCTACGGATAAAGTGGCGTCAGCGAAGGCTTGAGAAAAGATACGAGGTACATACATACCATCTCAGCCCAGATGATATGATCCCCCCCCCCCCCCCCCCCCAGTTCTTGCTCTCAATCCCTCCCCATTCACCTGCGGGCGATTCAGGAATATAGAGTACGCTCCTGTGAGAAACCCAAGGCATCGAACGCGCGCTCTCTTCATCTGTGAATCCAGTCAGCAATATAGCCTGAAACCAATTGAAATCACTTCGTAACAAACCATCGGGTTGACGGGATAATGGCCAAGATTTTGCTTAGATTGCTTTGCGTTCGAGCGAAAGGTTCTATGGGCCGCGGGCGGATCGCGTCGCCGTGGGAGGTAGATGTGCCCATAGTGCATACGGCGCTGGTGGGAAGCGCGCCTAGTAGAGACACGAAAGGCATATTCGGAGGGCGGCGGTGGCTGGGACCCGGAACGTTAAAGAAGTGGGCGAGAGCAAGCGCATAGATTCGAATGCGTGTATGTGCAAATGAAATTCGCGCCGGCCGTGTATGGACGCAGAGAAGGAGGTCGTCAAGGCAATTTTCCCACTGGTGATGACGTGGGTGTACGCCGCTCGGTCGGGAACGGAAGTGTTGGTGTATATGGAGGCCTGAGGAGCAGGGCTTGCCGGTCTCTACGAGACGAAATAAGGTTCGCCCGAGTGGTGGTGGTCCAGAATCCACCGTCCGGACACCGATTTGGCGCGCGAAACCAGGTACTTCTTGAAGGCATGTCAGTCTGAAAGGCGTAGAAATCAGAATCATAGAATAGTCTACCCAAAGAAATCGCACTGCCCTCCCGGACCACTTTCGGCAGGGCATCAATGTCGACTTAGAGTGCTTTGGGAGAGGAGTACCACCCGCGTTCTTCGAAGGAGATATCGATATTGTTCGCCCAGTACGAGGTGCTATAAGCTGTTGTAGATGGGCACAGGTACAATCGCCAGGGCACGGGTTGCGTCACCATTGGGTGGCGGATGTGTGCAGACCGTACGCGCGAGGCAAGAGCACGCGAGCACAGGACGGATACATTGGATGGAATCGTGAGAATCGCCAGCGGATCGCCTTGAGTAGCTCCCTAGCGTCAGCGGACTGCACCGAGGCCGGATGGGACGGTGGTCGGGATCGGGAGCGCGTCGTGCATGTTCCAGTCACAATGGTCTGATCTGCATGGATGAGGTGGCGGTGTAGCTGCATCGGACGACTCGGAGCAGCTGGCTCGGCACGAGATGTTCCGATGGATATACACGTCCGCACGATAGAGTGGACGCGGGGTGGAGAGTTTTCGCTGCGAGACGTACATGGGGCCGCTTCCGAGGCATGATGATCTTTCGATTGGCCTGTAACACGACGAGCAAGAGTGTCGGACGAGAGCGGTAGGGCAGATACTACGTGTCATCTCGCACGCATCCAAGCTTGTCTGAGGTACTGCATGTACGCTGGGGAGAATTTAGGTGGACAACGGAAGCTCACAGCGTTTATGACAGAAACCGGACGGGAAGTGGTACGCGACTAGACTCTAGAGTCTAGAGTCGTTGGAGGATGAGTAACAGCACAGGATCATCGGACTAGCGACATACGTTGCATCGGTCATTTTACGGCGAGCGGTCCAAGTGCGTCAACCGCTCATATCGGTATGATTTGAAGAGTCCAAAATGGCACAGTGAAGGCGCAGCTCATTCATTGAGGCAAGAGGCGAGCGGATCACTGATCTGTCAATCTTGCACACAGATCAAAACACGTGACGACCATCCACAAAACCCAAAAAACCAACAAAAAACCACTCATTTTCTGTTATTCTTTTTGTACTACAGGTAAAACAGCATGAAAACTAATTGCTTTTGCTATATATCCAAGGGGGATTTTCGCCGAAAAATAAATATGGGGTTGATGTCATTTTTTCGAATCCCGCTACCCCCTTGTATATATCAATAGAATTAAGATATTTCATCTGTTAGGTAAGAGTACAGTACTCTCTGAGTCACACCATCTTTGCTCTGTGCTCATTCAGGGCATCGTTTCCTTTGTTCCATCAACTCGGGTACCTTATCAGAGAATACAAGGGCCGTTTCTGGACTCCATCAGGTTTTTAACAACTTACTTGTTGGGTCTTGTACAAGCTTGTAAGGGTAAAACAAGACGACAAGCTGACAAGCGACAGGCTATGTTCGAAACCCGACAAGTGATTTTTTTTTCTTTTTTTTTGAAGTGCGTATTGTCTGTCTTCCAGCACTCATTTCCGCGGTCTTTTTTTTTTGGAACAAGAGAAACAAGTACACAAGAGCACAAGTTTTTTGTCATTTGCTGATGTCTGGGCTGGGATTGCGGTTTTTTGTGTGCTTCCCAGTTTGGCAAGGGATGGTCATCACGTGTTTTGATCTGTGTGCGAGATCAGTGATCTGCTCGCCTCTTGCATTGAGGTGTCCCCCAGCCAACCCAGCAGGAGATTTGTAACTGACATGGCTGGAGGTGTCTGGTGGCACCGACAAAACATTGTCAAGACAACAAGAGAATCTTTAAAAAAAGCCCGGCTGGGGTGGTTCCGAAGCCTACCACTGTGTATTGCGCCAGAAATTTTGCATGGTGACAGACATAGGTAGGTACGTGTGTTCACGTAGTCCTACCGTCAGAGATAGCTAGGGATTTGAGCATCTATGTTGTGGTGGAAAGTCACGCAGGTCACTATCTGGTAGTTGTCGGTCACATCAACCCCCTTTTCCTTTGGACGAGTTTCATTTGCATTTCAGAGCTGTGCGTGCATTAAATTGCGTCTTCATCACGGCCACCCTGCACAAACCTGGAAAGGACGACTACACGGTCCCCGGCGCTTACCGCCCCATCGCGGAGGAGGAAGGGCTAGGGAAGGTGCTGGAGTAGTGTTGGCCAAAAATACGATATGGTTGAATATATTTTGAATATATTCAGTTGAATATGGATATGATACGGGGTTCAGGTCACCCTCAAGATATGAATATGACTGAATATGAATACAATATGATATGAATATAATATGATACGGGTTCTGTCGTATTCAAATATATTCAAATATGTGAGCCGATGTAATATTTCCAGTAGATACTGAAGTAGCGACGAACCGCGGCTGGGAGCTGCGTTGCTTGCGGGCACTTGACTTGCGACTAAATATATCAACAAGGCGCTCCTCGGGGACTACACATTGCTCAGAGCTGGTAAATATCTTTCGTTCTCAATTAACAGGGTCTAAATATAGTTTAGTTTACATCCTGCAGTCCGCCTTTCCTTTTTCCAAAGCCCCCATTGGAATGAAGCTATTGCTGTCCGCACTAAGAGCCTTCTCCTCAAGATGGTCAAAAAATATGCGCAGGCAGGTAATGATGCTGTGGGATTGCCGGTGGACATAGAGGCTGTGACCAGCGTTTTCGGGATGGCAATGGAACTGCAGGGCAAAGCGTCGTCCACAAGTGGGATCCCCGACGGGAAGGCGGAAGTGGATCTATATATAGGTAATATTTCTCCAGTGGGACGAGATTTCGATGATCCGCTAGGTTGGTGGAAGGTGAGCTTCGTTGAATCACAATTCAAATGGCAACTAATCCTGTGGTTCAGCAAATGCAGGGTACATTGAAGTTCATGGCCCTTCTCGTGCGCGATATTTTGGCCATTTCCGAGTCAGGCATGAGCATTTCTGTGGAGCGGTTATTTTCAAGTTTGAAACACACATTAACCGATTCTCGGTCGTCCATGACCGCCCTTACCGCCCCGTTGGACATTGTCACCAAGGCGTGGTTGAAGTCTGGGCTTGGTGAAGACGTAAACTACACAGGTTTCATCAAGATTCATATGAAGTAGAATATATTTAAATATATTCAAAATATATTCGTATTCATAGGCCTGAATATGAATATGATACAATACAGATACGATACGGGTCTGAGGACTGAATACGATATGGATATGAATACAATACGGCATTTTGCGTATCGTATTTGTATTTGGCCAGCACTATGCTGGAGTTGGTCATCGCGGAGTGGCTGTCGAGCTTTGCTGAGGTCAATGGCCTCCTGTCCGCTAACCAGTTCGGTGGGCGGCCCGGACGCAGCGCAGTCGACGCCCTCTTAGCGCTCACGCAGAAGGTCAAGGATGCCTGGAGGGTCAGCAAGGTCGCGAGCGTCCTCCTCATGGACATCTCGCAGGTGTTCCCGTCAGTAAGCCACACGCACCTCCTCCACCTCCTCTGTGCCAAGCGTGTGCCGGATGCGGTGGTGGGGCTGCTTGGCAGCTTCCTAAGCAACCGGCGAACAACACTTACCTTTGACGACCACACCTCTCCTCCCTGCCCCGTCCCAACGGCCTCCCACAAGGCTCCCCCCTTAGCGCTCTCCTTTTCCTCATCTTCGTTGACGAGCTCTTGGATGCCCAGAATGTCGGCTACATCGACAACATCAGTTGCGTTGAAGTCTCGTATTCCCTGGCGCAGAACGTCACGAACATGGAAGCGCACATGGAGCAGTCTGCGTGCCCGTGCACGGAGCGGATTGGGCTGAGATTTGATCTCCCAAAGTTTCAGCTCTTCCACTTCGTCCCCCCGTGCCGCCACGCTGAGCACTACTCCCCCCTCCCCGTCACCTTCCGCGGTATCACGGTGGCTGCCTCCGCCACGGCCAAGCTACTGGGTGTCATCTTGGATCACAAGCTGACATTCTGCAGCCACGTCGAACTGGCGCAGAGCCAAGGAACTAAGGCGACACTCGCACTCTCCCGTATCTCCTCCCCCACCTTCGGCCTCCCCCACGCCTTCACATGCCAACTCTTCCTCACAGTCGTTGTCCCACGCATGGAGTACGCGCTGCCGGTTTGGTACAGACCAATCTCTGCCAACTCGGATGAGCACCGGAAGGGGACGGTATGGATCGTGAAGGCCCTGGGAAAGGTTCAATGCCTTGCCACGAAGCTCATCACCGGTGTGCTGTGCACCACCGCCACGGACACCATGGACTACCACGTGAACCTCCTCCCTGCCCACATTCGCCTCAACCGCTCCGCCTTCAATGCGGCGGTCCGCCCCACCACACTCCCCCCTCACACCCTCTTCACAACGTCGTCTCGCAATGCCGCCGGGTCCCATGCTTTCACCGCTTGTCCATCCACCACCTACATGCCGCCTTCCCCCTCCTCAACAGCACGTTCGAGCACGTGGACCCGCACCTAGAGATCGAGCAAGCGCCGACGGGGGCATTGGTAATGCGCATCGCGCCAGACAAGGATACCGCGAAGAGGGAGGAAGAGGAGGGTGGCGAGGCGGGGTGGGACGCGGGTGTACACAGATGGGTTGGGTTTCAAGGGAGGTATTGGAGCGGCAGCAGTCGCATGGGGCAGGGACGGGGAGGTCTCCGTCAGGACGAAACACCTGGGCATGACCAGCGAGCACATGGTCTTCAAATCCGAGGTCGTCGGCGCCATTCTCGCCCTCGACATCATCAAAGGTACTCCTAGGCTGACAGATGTCGACATCTTCA
Organism: Mycena rebaudengoi; assembly: GCA_029282285.1. Taxonomy (NCBI): domain Eukaryota; kingdom Fungi; phylum Basidiomycota; class Agaricomycetes; order Agaricales; family Mycenaceae; genus Mycena; species Mycena rebaudengoi. Next base: position 85,532 of record JARJCX010000016.1, on the reverse strand, counting down.
CGGACTGCCAACCAGCAATCTCCGCCCTCGCCGCCCCTCGCCCCCAGCCAGGTCAATACCTCCTCGTGCTCTTCCATGTCCTCCACTGCTGCCTCCTCCATGTGTGCCCCACCCTCAGAATCCGCATACATTGGGTCCTGGTGCACATTGGGATCACCGGCAATGAGGCGGTCGATGCGTGCATGAAGGAAGCCACTCAGGGAGTGTCCTCTGCGCTCTCGGGCCGCATCCTCCCCTTCGAGCGCCGTCTCCCCACCAGTAAAGCAGCAGTTTTGGACACTGGTGCTAGAGAGTTCAAGGCGCAGTGGATCACAGAATGGTCGACCTCCCCGCGCTTCCACCGCATGTCCCTGTTCGACAACCCCCACCCCTCCAGCGCCACGGCATGTCTGTATGCCGACCTGAGCCACCCGCAATGTAGTGTCCTAACGCAGCTACGCACAACCCACGTCGGCCTCAATGCCTTTCTATTCCGCTTCCATCTCGTGCCCTCCCCCGAATGCCCGTTATGCCTCGTCCCCAAAACTGTTCCCCTTTCTCCTCATGTGCCCCCGCTATAGATGCCAGCGCCTTTCCCTCCGCCTCCTCCTGTCCACCAAATTCGAGCCCAAACATGTGCTTGCCTTCATACGTGACACCGAACGCTTCCCCCGCTATTCGCTATAGTCTATCTCCCGATTTCTTACTTTTCTTTCTTATCTCTTCCCCACTTACTTATCTCGCATATTGCCAAGACATCCTGTAACTGCCAAAACTTCATACACACCCTCATAGCCACCCTCACCGCACCTCCTCCTTAGCTACCTACCCTAGACACCCTCCGCATCCAGCTAGCGTAACTACCTGTACATTGTATAGTGCCACATGGGCCCTAAGGGGCCTGCACGCACTCTAATTGAATTTGAATTGAATTGAATTGAAATTTTATTGGTTATTTTTTCTGCTCCACTTCATCTTAATCCTCTTTATTCCCAGGCAAGTTAGATGTCGATTAGGAGGCCCGCAGTGGGGATGAGAAGAAGCGAAATATATCTACCGCATATTTCTAGGCAGAGGCAAATATTCAGGGAATATTTGTTGGATAGCCCTCTGAATGCTGAGGTGGATATAGTGTTGTGTGTGTGTGGGGGGGGGGCTTCGCCAAAGAGGCCGAATGTAAATTCCCAAGCAACGGGAAAAAGCCGGGAAAATGGCTGGGAAGTTCGGATGCCGATACAGCGAAACCCATATGCAAAGGCTACCGAGGGCCCATATGAGGAGATGGGCCCCGAAAAACCAGCATGTTTGCACCAAAACAGGGCTGTTGTGGGTGGGAGAAAAGCAAAGAAAAATGCTTGAGGGCGCTGAAACGGTGCACCCAAGTATAGTCGTGAAAAGTATAATCTCAAGATATGTGCAAGACGCACACAAAATGAACTACACCCAACACACACACACACACTACTACTACTACTTGACTATATTGGTGCTTCTATAACTAGGGTCCTCTCAATCAGAATTGAGTAAGATAAACCATAGACAGTTGCAATGAATGACTATAAATCTAACTGTGCCCTTGGGAATGATCGCGAGTATTACTCGAGAACCTTGACTAAAGTCTCTCACAAGAGAAACACTATCTTTGGGGTGTTTGGATGGAATGAAACACAGTCGCAAGTGTACTTGAACAACTCCGACAACTTAAGCCACACTTGGACTGAACTTGAGGTCACTTGAGACCGTCTTAGACTTTACTTCTTTGGTACTTAGACTGCAACCGAACTCAAAGGAACGATATCAACAGCTATCCTCTGTCTTGACACATAGTCGCAACTCTTAAAGGACCACTTCAGTACAGACTTGACTGTTTCTTATGACTTTCTTATTCAGCTTACTTTGCTGGGACTTTGGTTCTCAAACAACTATGTTCTGATTCTATATATTTCTGCTAAAAAGTAGTACAACTTTGAAATGTGTTTAAACAAATCTCCGCATAAAACCCAGACGTGCACTGACCCCATGACCCACAACCAATGACAACAATAGTCACGGCTATAGTAGCTGGGAGGAAAATACAGTCCAGAATCGCGTTATTTTACTGAGACTTTATACTAATTTACAATCTATTTTAGTACATGCCAGATAAGGAAAATGAGTAATAGAAATGAGGTATATGGTCCTTTTATCCATCTATCAACCGCTTTTGATCAGAGATCTGCGGCCTGTGGCCTATAGGATTCATTCCTGACAGTCTAGACTAGTTCTGAAAGTTCCGGAGAGCCTTCAGCATCATCTATCTTTAGTCAAGGCAAGATCCGGAGTGGTCTAGACTGCCTTGACGCCATATTGCATGCTTTCGACCTAATCATGACAACCACATCCTTCATGTGAATGTTTGATCAGATCTTCGGATCTTCTCGGACTTCATCGGGAATCCTTGGATTGACTCGCTTAGTCAACTGGTTCACCATCTGACATGTGATCACACTCTCGGAGCTCGTCCGAAGGTCTATTTTGGTAGTTGCAACTCTTCCATTATTCACGACTGTTTATCTGTGCCTGAGAATTACTATTTCTCATACAACTTGGAGTCATGACTATTATCTTTAGTCATGATAAGACTACATTTGCCCAAAATCCCTGCTAGAGGTCTATGATCTTTGTGTAGCAGTGTTTAAATAAATATGGATATTCATACAATCTCCTTGGTATGGTTTCTAGTGATCCTGCATGATACCGCCCTCACATATGAGTTATGGCCGCTATCAGACGACTACTCACGACTAACTCGCTGAACACTGTACTGACCCCACATTGTTTAGAGTATTGTATACAGTCGCAATATGGTCAATCGTTTGTATTCCATCACATCTTTGAGACTCAATCAGCAGCTCGGAGCTTACTCTGACTCTAATTGTGTACCACCGAGCGGTAAGATGATCGGTTTAGACTGAGTTTCGCCAAATTGTAAGCGTGTTTTCATTTCAGCTGTCTCAGCACGTAGAAAATGCGCTGGAATTTTGTGGCAGCTGGAGACAGAAGCAAAGTGATGCGGCTGTGCTGCTGTCAATCATGATTCACAAGCGGTATATAATCTAATCTAACTTGCCTTCCACTCAGGCTGGCTCGCAAGCTCGCATGCAACTTGTTGAGGCCAACCTTGCAACTTGAATTGTCGGTTGAAGTTCAAGTGCATTTGTCAAACTACATTATCTAACTGAAGGTAAATTCATATACATATAGACCTAGCAGCACAAGGTGCGCACCTGCATGCAAGTGTCGAGGCATACACTTATACAGGTCACCTGTTCGAGTCAGGGTTAGGTTGTGCAGGTCGAGTATCATTTTTGCCATTTTTTCATGCAAGTCATCTCACCTCTATATCCTCAATTCAAATTCAGTTAGAGTGTGCGTGGGCCATTTGGGGCCCATGTGGCACTATATGATGTACAGGTAGTTACGCTAGCGGGATGGGGAGAGTGTCTAAGGTAGGTAGTCAAGGAGGGGGTGCAATGAGGGTGGCTATGAGGGTGTGTATGAGGTTTTGGCAGTTACAGGATGTCTTGGCAATATGCGAGATAAATAAGTGGGAATAAGATGAGCAAGAAAAGTAAGAAGTCAGGAGCTAGACTATAGCGAGTAGCAGGAGAAGTGTTCGGTGTCACATACAAAGGCGAGCACATGCCTGGGCTCGGATTTGGTGGACAGGAGGAGGCGGAGGGAAAGGCGTGCAGTGCCGAGGCATCGGATGAGGTGACTGGTCGAGGTGCTGGTGTCTGTAGCGGGGGCATACGAGGAGAAAGTGGGGGACGGTTTTGGGGACGAAGCATAGCAGGCAGTCGGGGGAGGGTCCGAGATGGAATCGGAAGAGGAAGGCGTTGAGGCCGATGTGGGTTGTGCGCAGCTGCATCAAGACGCTGCACTGCCGGTGGCTCAGGTTGGCATACAGACATGCTGTGGCGCTGGAGGGGTGGGTGTTGTCGAACAAGGATAAGCGGAAGTGTGAGGAGGTCGACCACTCTGCGATCCACCGTGCTTTGAACTCTTTTGCACCAGTGTCCAGAACTGCCGCCTTGCTGGCGGGGAGACAGCGCTCAAAGGGAAGGATGCGACCTAAGAGCGTGGAGGACGCTCCCTGAGCGGCTTTCTTTGCACGTGCGTCGACTGCCTCGTTGCCGGGGATCCCGATGTGCGCCGGGACCCAATGTATGCGGATTTTGAGGGTGGGGTGCATGCGGAGGAGGGTGGCGATGGAGGACATGGAAGAGCAGAAGGAGGTGTTGGCCCAGCTGGGGGCGAGGGGCGGCGAGGGCGGAGATTGCTGGTTGGCAGTCTGTAAAGATGTCGATGTCCGTCAGCCTCAGAGTGCCTTAGATGATGTCAAGGGCAAGAATGGCACCGACGACCTCGGATTTGAAGACTGTGTGCTTGCTGATTGTGTCCAGATGTTTCGTCCTGATAGCCACCTCTCTGTCCCTGCCCCACGCGACTGCTGCCGCTCCAATACCACCTGACCCTCCGCGGAAGCGAAGCTGACACCAGGGGAGGTCATTACAGATGCTGTGCTAATTGTGGTTTCCGCAACAGATACAAGCGTTCAAGCGTGGTCACAATATTTCGTTATCTGGGTTTCGATCCTGAAAGGCAATCTCATTTGTGAAATGAAATTCACACTGTGCTCTCAGACAATGAAGACAGTGGTAGAGATGCAACCATGTCGGAAATCTGTCGCCTTCCCTTTCTCGACTTGGTTTGTGTGCCATTGCTTCGCATGGCGTTACGAGTTCTGCCATCATGGCAGGGGAGGGGGGGAGGGTTTTTGTTTGATCGAAACTGCGCTGGCATAGAAGTGTCTTGCAGTATCACCCTGTAATTTCCTGCTACCACAATTAAATGATTAACTAGTCAACAGCCATCACCGAATGTTGTGCACTAGAAGGAGAAGGAGGGCCAATAAATGGATTCTAGTGTGCCCTTAAATTTAAATAGCAGACTGCTGTAGATTCTGATTTCACAAGGTTGGTCATTTCCACAAGTTGACAAGCTGGAACCTTCAGAAAGATTATGAAAGTACCACTTTTAACTCTCGGTACTAGGGAATGCCCAGAGGGCCATCTTACAGAAACAGGTAGCTGTAAATATTTTGGAAAAAACTATAAAGCTGTGTAAACTTGCAAATGGAGTCAGGGTATGCGGAGGGCCATCTTACAGACTTGGAAGGGTGCAAATATTTCAGAGAGCATTATAAAGGCACTTCTTTCTGTTTGCTAATGCGGTGTGGGTACTATGGGATGCCTGGAGGGCCATCTTACAGCAATAGCTAACTACAAATTAATTTTGACCAGTTACAGCCATCTGGTAAGCTGTCAGCACAGCGGCTTTACAGGATATGGTGTGGAGCGACGAGGCGACTGAACAACAGTAGATAAAGTGTCAATACACAGTACTGAGCAGCTGGAGAGTAGACAAGGATAGTATAAAGTAATCCACTATGCTACAGGGAACTTTATACTATCTATGCTAACTACGGTATCAATGTCAATAATATAAACCCCTATCTGATATGAAATGCTACTAAGGGAATGAATATCACACCAGACATGAGCGGGTTTCAGAGATGATCGTCAAACCCGATTGGTTGCAGCATTACCCGCTTGGTCGTTAGAACCCCGATTGGGCGAAAATGTAATCTCGCGATGAAGCCCCTGGTTTCATTACATAAGCATATATTTATGAATTTAATTTTGGTGCTGGTTTTTCCGAATTTACCCTGATCCGAAAGTTGCCGCCCAGTTCTACCCAAAACATGATTAAAAAAAACCTCAGCTGTGTCCTTGCTTGAATTCCAAGGTGTGAAGCATCAAGATGAGTTATCAAGATTAGGGAACTCTCACGAGAGCTTGGAGTAGCCATGATTTATGATATCTTGTTCAATTCTTTTTTTTTGGGCCCCAAGTTCACCACATGCACGCACCCTTGAAAATATAAGATATATACATACATATTTTACAAGTTATGTAAGTACGGAATGAACTCTCCAACTTCTGCTAAAAAAACGGGATAAAATTCAAGTGCCAGGCCGCCAGTGTGGCCTGGGAATAACTTTAATTTACCTTCGGAGTCTGGTCAGAGGCCTATTACTTGACTTGTCCACCAAAATAAATTACTGACATGGGACTGGCAATGTAAACGGATTTGATATCCACATACTGATGGCCCTCGGTGCAGCCTCAACATTCAACATTCTGAGGATACCTGGAGAGGGGGATTCGTGTAGTTTTGAATGCTCCATGTATTCTGTGAACCAGAATTTTTAGTTCTGCTTTTTTAGTCCGTCATGAATTATTTTGCATTTTTTCCTGTGTTTCTGACCAAAATTCCATAGGGTTTCTAGGCAGATTTTAACAATTCTGCCATGCAGAATATATGGAGATGCATCCCCGATGGTGTATACAACTGAGTTTAAATTTTTAGACTGACTGGGGGGCTGCACAGTGCAGCGACGTTGCGAGGGAAACAAACAATGGACAAACAGACATTTGTTTGGCACTGGTTTCCACTGTTTGGAATTTGGAAACACTCTCAGGTGACGGTGAGAGCGAAAATGTGCGAAATTAATTGTCAAAAATTATTTTAGAACTGAAAAATGGATAATTACCGCTAGGGAGCCTCAGGGAGACGCCAAATGTGAAATATGTAAAAGGGTATATAATTTTTTTTTCGGGGCCTGAGGGGAGCCCCCCCCCCAGGTATGAGTGGCAATTTCTTGTCTTCGCGGCCCCTTCAAGTAGGGTCTGCTGACAAGTCCACTTTGAGGAAAATAATTCATTGTCAGTCAGAATGTCAGGCTGTAAGGCTCCAATTATTTCCGTTCGCAGCCGTTTGCAAACGGTTAAAACCGTTTTTATTTCCGTTTTGTTTGCGAGGCTTGACAAACGGTTCCAGAAATGGTTTGAAATGGTTTGTGCCGTTTCAATTTACAGCCACCAAGGGAAGCATTAACCTATCTCCAAAAAACTCCTCTGGTGCAAATAAATGATTCCTGCTAATAGAACTCAGCGCTGACCACGTAATGAGAGCTTCAGCGTTTCTCTCGCGGCCTCTGTCGCCACGTCCCCCCACCGGTGGTGACATGCAATCGCGAAAACAGCGACTGCTTCCTTCTCCATGTACTCCCTAAGATACCGCTTCCCGTTGGAGCTGACAAATTGATTTCTTGACCTGAATGTCGGACATGAGGCTCTTGTGCCGCATGTGTGTCAAAGCTGGGAAATACCCCGCCGCATCCAAAATGCCTCTCGATCACTCTGGGGCCTCGGGAATATCTGTTTGAAATGTCCCAGTAGCCTAGTCCGGTCATACGACACTGCCCCGAATATAGCCAGTATGACGCAGTTACTCCAAAATACTGTTTTAAAACCGTTCGTAACCGTTTCCGTTTGGTTTTCCCAGATTCACAAACGGAAACGGAACGGTTGGAGCCTTATCAGGCTGACTGTCAGTACTGACAGATGACAATTAACAATTGCCTATTTTGGAAATTGTGCAGATACAGTTATTCTACGTGCTACCAGTCCTAGTTAGCTTCCTGCGATGCTGCTACGGGCTGAAAATCCACTGTGCTTCCACTCTACTTAGTTCCCACCTCGTCATCTGTAACCGACAGTAAACCTTTCAATCCGGGAGCCTTCAACATCACGTCCTTGTCGATCACAAATACGTCGTCGGATCTGAACATTTTCTTGGCGTTTTTCTTCCTGCGGCCACGTTTCATGCGTTCTATCTTGTCCCTGAGAACATCGGAAACTTTTTCAAGCCCCTGCTCGTCTTCCTCGCCCCTTGACGGAGGCTATGAGTTTTGTATGAGCTATGATCAGCCCTGTCCCAGGAGACTGGCGACTTTATACTTAGCCCGGCGTTCCTGTGTGCCGTGTAGTCTTCCTCCTTCCTTCCAGGCAGATTCGGAGACCTGTGCGTCAAACCCTTGTTCGCCGTGGGCCAGGTGCACGTTTCCCAATTTAGCGATGTCAGGGGCATTGACAGATCCTCCGCGTTATGTGATCCACTTACGGCTGTTGGGTGCTAAAAGATCTCCGGGGTCCGGCAACAAACACACAGCCTGCAGCTCCTTGGTCGAGTTTTACTTAAAGAAGATATATGTCTGGAGACCAACTAAAAAATTTCTACTCACATCGATTATCAATGGTGGAACTTTGCTCGCCAGCCTCATTGTTTCCAGTTGTCGGAGCTTTGGTTAGTCCATTTGTCTCAGTAATGGAGATTGCTCAGAACATTTATAGACTTCCCACATTATTTTCAAACGTCTCGAACCGAACGCCCTTCATTTTCTACTTGCCCTTCTGGCTTTTGTACAGGTTACTATGCTGATCCAAGTTCTCAATGGATATTCCTTTACTGCAGCCATTACAACCTGTCTCTCCTTTGCCGGAAAATACTTGCTTCTGCTTTGCCTCTCCATTTCACTCTATCGACTCTCTCCGTGGCACCCGCTGGCGAGATTTCCGGGTCCCCGATTAGCTCATTTATCTAAATGGTGGATGGTGTACCACCTCATCTTCCGAGGCGGGCGACACCGCATACTGCAGCAGTGGGTGCCTTCCGTCTCATATTTGATCTCGCATTCAGGATAGTTCCCAGGCTCCATGCCCGCCACGGTGCATGGATTCGAATGGGTGAGCATTGTTGTGATGAAATGGAACGGAGCTTACCTCAGGACCAGGACCAAATGAGATCTCTGTAAACCTCCCGTCCTCAATTCGACCCATTTACAGCAAGTTAGACCGTGCTCGATTTTACCAAGGTGCCTACTTCTTTTCTGTGAACTGTTGTTTTGGGATTAACCAGGCGTCAGGTGCTCCTTTCAGTGCGGACACCCTTATATCGGTCTTGGATCGGCAGACACACAAGAATCGACGACAGGTTAGTTGATGCTTCCGTCATAGTATCAAAACCCATTCTACACTCTCTAGCCGTGGATAAATGCACTGAACAGCGAAGCCCTTGCGGCGTACCTGCCGATGATTCACGTAAGACTTTAGCTACGTTAATCGAAGTGGTGCAGAATGCTGATCGTCTCACTCCAACATAGTCGCGAATTACTCAAGTTGTAAAAACGCTGAACAGAAAATGTACAACTGGAGAAATCGTCAGTCTCGATTATTGGATCTATCTCTTTTTCTTGTGAGAGACTCCCGTGAAATATTGTTCACAAATTCATGATAATTTACAGGGACACCATGGGAGACATCGGGTTCACCGGGGGGTTCGAGTCTATGGAGGCAGGGAAAGACACAGAGGGCTGGCTTTCCACCGTCAGTCACATCTCGGTGGTCATCCACATGCTTCTTCTCACATATCTCAAGCTTGCGATGGGAGTGTTTTTTGCAAGTAGTCAGGCCACACCTACATTTGTTGGTTCAATTAGTTCCTGACCACTGAATCCAGGTATGGGTCAAGTTCCGTGGCTTAAAGACATAGTGAACATTCTGCCACGACGGGGACCAATCGATACTTTTCATCGGGTGAATTGTAGTCCTTCAGGATAAAAATGTGGCATTCAATATCCAGTACTTGATTCTATGCTCCAGTTAATCGACCAGAAGATACACCAGATTGATGTCTCTGGGTCCCAACTTAGGCGAACCAGCATCCTGGGCTTTCTCGTACGTGGGTATATCCGACTTAATGTCAACAGTCTAAACCCAGAAACAGCTCGATTCTTCCGCGGAAGCGAAGCTGACACCGGGGGAGGTCATTGCGGATGCTGCGCTAATTGTGGTTTCCGCAACAGATACAAGCGTTCAAGCCGTGGTCACGATATTTCGCTATCTGGGTTTCGATCCTGAAAGGCAATCTCGTTTGCGAAATGAAATTCGCACTGTGCTCTCAGACAATGAAGACAGTGGTGGAGATGCAACCACGTCGGAAATCTGTCGCCTTCCCTTTCTCGACGCCTGTGTTCAAGAATCCCTTCGAATTGTCCCTCCTGGCCCGTTTGGTGAGCACTGAGTTCTGCAGTAAAATACATATGCAATTTACTCTGGTGTTCTCTCAGGTCCGCTTCGCACCACGGGAACTTCCGGTGCACATGTTTGCGGTGAATATATCCCACCTAATACCACCATACATGTCCCCGTATATGCGATGCATCGAGACCCTGCATTCTTTGGGATGTCGGCAGATAGGTTCATACCGGAACGTTGGATTGACGACGATTCAGTGGGACAACAGCTTGGGATAGAGCTGCCCGCAATTGACACCACGTGCTTCATGCCATTTGGAGCTGGATTTGGGTCCTGTATCGGGAAGAATCTTGCCGTTCAAAATGTGAAGTGAGTGGTTCTGAAAGCTGTCCATACACTAACCTGAGTCGTAGACTGCTCGTGGCATATATCATTCATAACTTCGCAATTACATTCCCTCCCGACTTCGATGCAACCTCTTTTGATGAGTCCTACAGGGTAATGCCTCTTTCCTCCCTCTCTGTAACGATCTCATTGGGTCTCAACCAGGAGTTTGGAATCTGGCAGCACAATCCACTGCCTGTGAGACTGTCCAAGATCGATTGACTCGAAACTGACTCGGATCCGCGTGGTTTTGCGAAAATTGTCGGGCGCGCATATCGTTGATATATTGTGAACACAGTTCCTGGGACCGACTTAGGACCACGTCTCCCACTCCTAATTTCGTTTCATTTTTTATTATTTCATTACGCAATTTGTACCCTCATGGGATATTCCGGAACGTTCCGTATTCTATTCCGGCTTCCAGCAACTTGAATGACATTTTCTCTGGGAGTCGCCGGCAAGAGCACTTCATGCCCAACGTCTGCCATCTCATAATTGAAGTTGCGCATGAAGTTGCATGAATGGATTTGACAAATGCAACTTCGATTTCGGACCCAACTTCGCACGCAACTTCGCACGAAGTTGAAGCTGCGTCCGAAAAACCATATCTGAAACACTTTATTGATTTCTGAGCTGATCCCTGTCATAAGAGTCTGGGGAAATCTCAAGACATTAGCTGTACAATTTCAGATTCGCTGGCTGGATCCACATCAGCCTTTTCACGAAATGTTGGCCCTGTGCGTATGACAAGGTCAAAATGATAGTTCATACTGGTTGGTGTGAATATTGGCGCGGATAAAATCGTCCAACCACTGTTCCATTTCCGAGAGAGGAACCTGAAAGTTTTGAATGGGGTACCGGCTTGCGCCGATCTTTGTTGCTAAGTGCAGCGATAATTTATTCCTTTGCGAAAAACAGAGAAATCATCCGTGTTCATCAAGAATCCGAGGTTCCCAGAGACCGAACCAAAGGATTTGGGCTGGGCGACACATATGAGGAAGGAGAATACACCCGTTATAATCTTTTATGGCGGCGGCTCGGAGTAGCAATGGGCGATAGGCATGATTTCCTGGATCGGACCAACTGAGGTCGCAACAGAATTCGGTGAAACATCCATCTGAGCTCTAGAATGTTTCGCGGAATTCTGTTGATCTTTCCCTGAAGCAGCCGTTTTGGTCGAAACAACCCCAACTCATTTCCTAAATTTGGAAGTATCTTGGTAGACGGTCAACGCAGCAGTAAGTCAGGTAGGTAGGTAGGTAGTATTACCGGCGCGGTCCCATTAAGGAACAACCGGGGCCCGTACTACATACATCGTGTCAATATGTATGCTACGGATACTTTCAATCATCCGTCCTTTGATTACCTGAGCTACTTCCCGCACAATCCCATACTCCAAAGACAAGAAAAAGCAAAGTTGAAGAATTTGGAGACACAGAATCAGAAAGTCCCCAGGGTGCCCGGACGTCAAACATCAAGTATGAAGAGAACGGCAGTTTATTCCAAAACATTAAATAAATACTCGGCGGGCTTAAGCGCATCGCGAGTCGCATAGACAGCAAAGATATCAAAGGTATATTTAGCCAACCGTTTGATAACGTCAAAATTTCTGCACAGCACAATTTGAGGAAGGAAAGCATCCACGTGCGGGGTAGTTCAAGCACGAGTTGACATATGTTGCGCAAAAATGCGGCACGGAGTCGATCGAGGTCGGTGTGTCCTGCAGACAACGAGAGCATGACTCTCGCTCTCCACATCTCGTCCATAGAAACGGCACAGTCTCCACTCACGGGGTGTGCTTTTTCGGTATCGCTCTTTGTATCGAGGAACTTCAATACCGAGGGTGTGGCAGGACAGGTATAGGCGCGTCAACGCCTTACAATGAGCAGGAACGGGGACACGAAGGTACTGTCGTAGCTTCAAAGCGGTTTCGACAAAATTGCCGTCCTCGTTGCGTTCAAGTCGTCCCTGGATCAAAGGTAGGCGTAGTGCGAGCTCCTTCGTAAGATTAAGGTAATGCTGTTGGCATGCGTCAAGTACACCTTTTCTGATCTCCGTGACATCCTCCGACGACATCGGCCCCACAGGCAGAGTGACCGGAATCGGAAGAGATGCGAGTACGATGCGCAGGTCTGACAACCAGCATGGCATCCCGGAGGCAAGAAGAGCGAGGCTGTCGAGATATGCGACCTTGGCCAGATGCGTAGGAGTGAGATCTAAGAGATAGATCAAGTATCCAAGAGCCAGGCTTGAAGGGCCGACGGTAGGTCAAGGGAAGAATGCCGGTCTCTGTAAAGAGAGGTGCGAGGATGGAGCGGTCGTGAACGCCCAGGAGCCTTCTAATGAACTCGTGCTGCACATCCGTTAGCTCGCGTAGATTGTTTGTGTCGGTATCGAGGCAAACTTCGCAGCCGAATGTCAGGTGGGGATCAACGCGCGCCATGTACAAACGGATGCCGTCGGCAGGGGGCAGGCAACCGATGCTGGTCTTCGCGGCGAACGTTGCGTTAGCCACGTTCCTCGCTTTGGACGCTTTAGTAAGGTAATGTTCAGTAAATATATTTCTTTCAGTTGAAGTGAGAATAACTCCAACAAATTTGTACGTCTTCACGAGCTCGATGGCATTTCCTGCGACGAACAGTGGGAGGATAGTGTGGGGAAGTTCTCCAAAAAGCATCCACTTGGTTTTTGACACGCTGATAACCATGAAGTTGATCTTGCACCATCCGAAGAGCAGATTAAGCTTTCGCTGCAGTCCAGTGTGTGTTGTTGAGAAAAGTGCAACGTCGTCGGCTTGTTCGAGGTGTGACATTGGCAATCCGTGAAGAATGATATCATCGGGGTCGTCGACGAACACCTCGGCAAGATCTGCGAAATAAACGTTCCAGAGGATAGGAGATGCGGAATCGCTCGTCAACACCCTAATCAGAGATTTGAACGCGTCCGCGAGATCGTTTCCTTGCATTCGAAGCCAGTCGAACAAAGGGCCCGTAACACCAGCAGCGAATAGTTTCATCCAGAGCGTAGGAAGGTCGGTTGACGGGAAGGCGCTTGTAAGATCAACGAACGCCACGTAAAGAGGCTTCCCTACCGCTCTAGCTCTGTCGATGGCGCATCGCAGAATAAAGCTGTTGGTGTGTGTGCGGTATTTCTCCCTGAACCCGTTCTGCGATGCCGGAAGAACATCATATTTCTCCGCCCATTCCCGAATGCGCATATCAATTAGAAGAGTGAGCACTTTAAGTAAGCAGCATTCCAAACCGATCAAGCGATAGCTATCGGGATCAGAAGCCGATTTTCCCATCTTCAGGATGCCCACGAGGATAGTTGTAAGCCAATTCTTGGGAGCGTCAGTTCTGAAGATGCAGAAGTTGAACAGCCGAATGAGGGCCTCGTTGGGAATGGAAGCGATCTTCTGGTAAGATGTGCGGTCGATTCCACGAGCGCTTTTGGAGCTTCTATCACGCAATTTCCGCTTCATCTTCTCGATTTCGGGCAGAGTAAATGGGCGTGAGAAGAACTGCTCGGGGGTGGAGTCCGTGGTATGCGCAGGGATGGAGCCGGACATGATATCACGGAGATATTTAAGGTCTGCGTCGAAGTGGGTTGGCATGACTGGGGGGGATTTAGCCGGGTAAAGAAGACGTCGCGAAGCTCCTCCACAGTCACTTGTGCACCCCTTGGCTTAGGGTCCGTGAACCCGCGTATAATTTCCCAGTACTCCCGTATGTTGTCGGCATTCAGGAGCTTGTTCAGGTTGGCTCGTTCTGCATTATGTCGGTACGAACCAGTACACAGAATGACGTGATCCGCGGGCATCCGTCCGGGTAGAGAGTGACGCGCAGAATCCAAGCAGCGTCGAGAACGACTCAGAGAACTCTTCACATTTGTTTCAGAAACAATGCAATTAACGCTGGACGGAGTCAGAAGCAGCGCGTCGGGCCACGTTCCCTGTCAAACATCAAAATGGTACAAGACATGCCGGCGCTACGCTCCGGCACATCAGCGCGAAACAACACATATCTAAAAATTCTGAGGAAATAATTCAAATGGTTCGTGCCATGTTGGTAAAACTTGAGAGTCGAATGTGATTAAAATTGGCTACTATTGCTCATCAGTTTAACAAAGTTCAGGATTAAACTTCCCATCGTTTATTCCATCAGAATGACAAAATGTCCAATTGAACCGCAAAAAAAATAGCAGAAGAAGAAGATCAGCTGGTACTCGTTTATGCCGGATGTAGCCTCGGCTCGGCCCTTTAAGTACCCCAAGTCCGGTTGAGGAGGAAATGAGTCGCAATTACATATACAGATTAAATAGGAGGACACACCAGTGTTGGACGCAATAATGGCATGTGCGGAACCGATACAGTTAGCAAATAGCCATTAATTGCGATTTGCAGTCGAGGGTATCTACCATGCGGAAGTTAGTGTTTTTGCATGCAATAAAACTCAATATGTACCATGCTTGGAGGAGTATTGGGCCTCCGTTCCGTCCGTGAATCGCATCTACGAGAAAGTCAAAGGCACACGTGCAGTAGGTTTTGTAAGATGATGAAAGTACTTAGCTGCTGCGAGATCCAGACCATAGAGATAGTTCGAGCTCTTGAACCTCTGGGGACTGACGTAGCAAAGGAATCCAAAGCAAAAGTGCTGGAAGCTGCCCGATATTGCTTTGCTGAAGAACGGGAGTGCGAGGAAGAACACGCCAACAGCGATGTAAATATTCTTCGGTTGTCAGAGCCAGTGCAGTCTGGGGCAAAAGAATCCTTGAAGAGCTTGCCAGTGAAAGTAACATTTGGCCGAGTATACACGTAGGATACCATGGCAGCGTAAGATTTGATGACAGCGGAAATTTGATGTTGAAGACCCGGGGAACGACAGAAGCTGTGAGACCACAGCAGGTAAGCTGGCAACTTGGAGCTTTATCGATGTGTTTAAGGGTTTGAGGGAAGAGAACATGTTGTGCCTGCGGTTAAAGCTTGGAGCCGAGCAGCCAAGCGAAGACCGGATAGCATATTCACGGGAGTCGCGGAAGAACACGAATACTGCGCATGAGCCGGGAAGTCGAGGCTTTTATACCCTACATGGCCGCAGTCCATGCGATTCGGAGACCATGGGAACTTGCGCGCGCGGCGCATGCACCCGGGCCGGATTTTACTGCGCCGAAGTCATACGCAGGCAGTGTTGCTGGAAGTTCCGATGCTGTGCTGTGGTCATTTGACGTTGAGAAACCGAGCAGTACGATGAAGGAAGAGAAAAGGGGATGTCTCAATGGAGATTAAACTTGGTCTGTAGGCCAGTGCTGACGCATGGCAGTACGAGTCCATTTTCGCAGTCCGTTCCGGATGGTTTGATCGGATCATATTAAGGCTAATTACAGTCTCTACTTCCAGCTACTCAATCAGTTGCGCAAAGATCGCAACCGACAAGGTCCCTTCTCCGTTCTTGTGGAGAGATAGGGGAGGTATGTCCCCGAACATTGGTCCGGGTATGTATGTTCGTCGAGTCGAAATTCCGTCGTGATACCATGTTTTGCCTGATAGGTCGATAGAAACACTGGTGAAGTGGCCCATTTCAGGAGTTGTCTGCGTGAAGTAGATCAGACCTCTTAATTTCATTCTTTTAACACCTCGAGCAGTGCCGAATACTAAGTATTCATCGATCGCTATCTCGCTGGAGCCGATGCTTAAGAACATGATAGGAGGCACATCGTGAATAGTGGTGAGTCGTAGTGTTCGTATTCGTTGACCATTTGCATTGCAAGAAGGACATAAAGTGCTTGGTTGAGAAAAGAAGTCATTAATCCAAGCAGACAAAGGAACACCACTGGCTTGGGGATATGCGTGTCTCAGTCTTCTCACATTGCCGGATTGCATAACCTGGTTCAGGACACTGACAGTTCCAGGCAGATAATGTGAACAAGAGGGGCACTTCAAGGATGCGTCGCTGTAACTGATTCTGTTCGATATTGCCATGTGCAAGGTGTCCAGATTGATACCTCGTTGGCCCAAGGGGAAGGTGTCGGGGTTCTGTAAGTGCAGCAGCCTTCTGAGGTTATCGCGTGCTATTTCCGGTTGATCAAGGTTTTCGTTTAGGCTCAGGACCCACACTCCGAGTAAAGGATGCATGCTTGTAAATTTCGCGGACCATAGAACAGGATCGTCTTTTAAAATTTCTGTCAGCAACAAGATGGGCTGCCAGTGTTCATAGTCCGACTCGGAAACGGGCCATCAGCTTCTGATTGTTCTCACCTATAAAATATAATACTGGGACAGTCGCTCGTTCCGTTTGGTCTACTACAAATTACCTACCATGGCGCTTCCGCTTGGTCGTCGTACCCCAGTAAGACTCGCAGCGTGCCATTTAAACAGGTCTTAACTTTTAAAATAGGCTGTATTGTGTATGCCCACCGAATTAATATCTCATGTCATGACTTTCGCGGATGACTTCGACCTGCCTTTAACTCTCAGAGAGTTCCTCAGCTTTCGCGGTGCACTGCGTCTCGTGTTCCGCGATCTCGTGGAAACGATTCCATGCCTTTGGTCACGTATTCTTCTCACCCCCAACACAAATTTCGAATTCGCCCGCCTCTGCTTCAGTTGCGCTCGGCAATATCCCCTCCAGGTTCACGTTCGTTCGCCTTCAAACTTTCTATATTTTCCCGATGAGCACGATGGACACGCAATGTACCAACAATTTCGACGGCTCATACAACTGGTTGTCTCCGCCATGTCTTCATGCGAAGACCTCATCATCGAAACTGGCCACCTACAGCTTTTAGACATAGCTACCGAGGAACTGGCCGTCACCAGTCCCTTTATACTTTCGCGATTTTCTGTTGTGATGCCCACCGAAACAGCGGACTTTCGGTGTTTCCAGCCGACTTGCCTCACAAGCCAACAACCTCCTCTGTTTGGTCAGCCATTTATCCCATTGGTGCATTTAACCATCGTCCATGACGATGTACGGAAACCTGTATTCACCCATGTCGCGATGCAGAAACCCTTTTCTGTGGTACAACTCCCAATGGAATTCACACCCGATTGGCGGGATCTCATACACCTTCTCCTTGTATCTGATGAGCTCAACACCCTCGTGCTCAACTCCGTTAAATTTCGCATTACGGAGGAAGACATGGTGGCTGCCCCTCCAATGCACGTTCAAGTGCTGGACGTGGCTTTTAGCGGACTACAAACCATGGCCGACGTCATCACGCACATTCCATTTCCCCAACTGTCGACGCTGAAGGTTTATTTTGTGGAGGAGGAGGATGTCCAATGTCTGGCTAGATGTTCGAACATTCTCGGGTTCATCAGCGAACTGGTGTTGCTCGGAATTCATCCTGAAGAAGGGTGTATGCCGGATCTGTTCCGATTTTGTTTCAGAGTTGAAGTATTGAATATGCGGGAAGCTCAAACAGAATTCTTTTCATCCTTCTTCAGAGCATCCAACAGACTTGGGGCCCCCGGATTCGCAAACTACAACGTGTGCCCTGTACTGAGGCACCTCATAACCTCGGGAGTAAGTTTACGCAGCATCCGTGAACTACTGGATACTAGGCAAATATTCGGTTACCCTCAGCTCGACACCGTTACTGCCTTACGAAGCGGTGACCACGACCCCGCACTGATAACCTGGTTTACCACGAGGTCTATCACCCTGAATCTATAAATGCACAGGTACACTTTATTTAAAGTTTTGTTTCATGCAGCTGAATACTTATGTCTAAGGATACGGAACTCTTGTATGGTGGCCTCCTGAATGGCTTACTTTATGAATGTAATTAAATATGAAATCAGCCTCCGCCCTCTACACCTGAACCCAATAAATGTAACTTGACCGAGCCTGAATATCATATTACATAAACCTCGCTCCTCGGTACTAAGACCGAACTTCGGTCAGTCCGAGTGCACCCGAAACAAGGTCACGTTTCCAAAAAAAAGCTCAAGAGAACGAGAAAAAGCTAAGCACGTGAGAATAGAAGATGTGATTGCCGATTACATCAAACAACAACGAGCCGATTAGGCTCAAACAGCTACCGTACCAAAAAGAGCAACGCATAAATACCTCGGAATAAATTGCGACCAACAATAGGAAAGTCTAGAGCACTACTTTATGAATGTAATTAAAAAGGAAAAAAAGCCTCCGCCCTCCACACCTAAACCCAATAAATGTAACTTGACCGAGCCTGAATATCATTTTACATAAACCTCGCTCCTCGGTCCTACGACCGAACTTTGGTCAGTCCGACTGCACCCGAAACAAGGTCACGTTTCCAAAAAAAAGCTCAAGAGAACGAGAAAAACGTATCACGTGGGAATAGAAGATGTGATTGCCGATTACATCAAAGATCAACGAGCCAATCATGGGGAGCAAATATTCTTAAACCCCCGTACCCAAAAAAAAACAGCACATAAAAACCTCGGAATAATTAGAGACCAACAATAGGAAGGCCTGGAGCACTAAACCAAACGCAAAAAAGCAGGCAACATTATACAAAACACCAAAGAAAGCCCATCAATACGTAAACGTCAAAGTCACGTTTCACATCAAAGTTGGGAACGGGGTCCTCCAAAAACGAGTACCTAATAAATTAGGACTCGTAACAAACATGTACAATGTGATACGAGACATCTCGTTAAGAGAACGGATAATGATCCGTCTCCCATAACTGTTTAGGAGTTATCTTTTCGATCCGGGCTGACAAGGGGTGTAGGCTCCAACTTATTCCGAGACATCCCCTAGACACTCCTGAAAGCTCCGAGACTACCCCGAGACCGCCCGAGACGACGCAGCCAGATCTCGTTCATGGCCTGGGCGACACCAAAAATGATGGAGAAAGACACTTGATTGAGCCGTAGCATTAGAGACCGATGTTTACCCTAGTAGGTAGCCAATCATCGAGATAACGAGAGGTCGGCAGCTCCTTGTACAGGTAGCATTTGCCTTAAACTGTGGCCATATGCCATATGCGAGGGTGCTCTGTGAGTCTTATCCCGGTGGTGCTCTGAGAGTCTTATCCATAAATGTGGGCGAAACGGTGTTTCCAAGGATTGCAACATGGTGGTTTTTTGGACAGGTGGTTCCTGCCCACCCTTCGCTCGATCGACGCGAAGCGGCGACCAACTCAGATTGGGCGGAACAAAGCATGGCCTTTGGCCATGTCCAGCAATATTTCTTCTGTGGCTCCAGGCCAAAGAAAATACGGTGCAGAGCTGTAAAGAATCGAACCCCATTCTCCTGCGATACCCACTTTACGTGAGATGACGGGCAGACATCGTTAGAGATCAACCATCTGGCAAGTGCTTGGTAAGTGCCTTGACGCCGATGTGCCCTGGCCTTTGCTGCCTAGTAAGGTAGACGAACTAGTTGCTATGTATATGAAATCCAGGGTCGGATCAGACCAATTGTATGTCACAACATCCAGAATGCTTCGTAGAAGTCTGTTGGGAAGATCAACCCAACTGCCGTTTTGGTGAAGCAACATCTCCCCAAATATAGAAGCAATTTGTTTTCCGCGGCATATTTATTCTTGGTGGACGATCAATGCAGCAGTATATCAGAAGTTTATATATATATATGAAATCCAGTGTTAGATCGGACCAATTGCATGTCATAAAACATCGTCTAGAATGCTTCGCAGAAAACTCAACGGCCGTTTTGGTGAAACATTCTTGCCAAATTTAGAAGCAATCTGTTTCCTCGCGATCGTTGAGATGCCGTAGACATTGATTGTGTATGTATCCAGCATTCAGCCACAAGTGTTCGGGCTGACTGTGATCAATCTTATACACTTACACTGTCTACATAGGTCCGCTGTAGCCCCGTGGTCTGAGTCTCGTATATTCTCTAGCCAGACTTTTTTCAGGATCAGCATCTTTAATCGGACGCCGCGCAGTACCCACACCCCGCGATTGTTACCGTTTTTCAAAGATGTGGCCACCGTCACGTTGATGATGAACGAACCTGTTCCGCGTTTGTGTGGCCACCATTTCCATCATGATATGGGGCATTGAGAGGTCGTTGTCTTAGTGCGCGCCTACAGATCTCGGCTTGATCCTCTAGGCACCAGAATCTGCATTCGGGAGTGGTAGAAACTGGTTAAAGGACCCCCGTCTGCTACCCCGAATCCCCAATCCCCGCGATATTCCACTTAGCCATGTCGAACTCAACTGTCGCATTCCTCCCGCCCCCTCCACCCCCGGGATTGAACTATATCGCTGCAATCAAACCTTCACTGACCCTACTCCTTATTGGCACCGTGTGGAGCTCCATGCTCATACCCCTCCTCATTGTCCTTCTGGTCTTTTCGACTCCCGGCCTCCGACGTCAGCCACTGTTCATCCTGAACTTGGTTGCGGTTCTTGTGGGAATTATTTTGGGAATTATGATCATTTATATGGAGGTGACTCATCTCGAAAGCTTTCCGGAACAGGATCTGATGTGATGAGTAGGTTACAGCAATCATAGCTCCGCTCACTTCAATAAAGGCATCCGTGTTCATTGGATTTGTGACTCTGAATCTCTTTATTCCCGTCTTGATGGACACAATTCTGATTGTGCGGCTCTTCGCCGTTTATCCTCCGCGATCAATTTCCTGGCCTCGCCGTTGCGTTGTATTTGTTCCACCCATCACCTTCAAGATTATTCGCACAGCGAATTTAATCATATTCTTAATTAAATGGACCAAGCTCATTCATGATGGCGAGAGTCCTCTTTTTGGTGGTCAGGCATTGTGGGGAGACCAACCTTGGACTAAGATTGAATGGTTTTTTCAAGTGTTCGATAACTGGTGAGTGGCCACTGCGTGTTAGTGGTGCTTGACCCCTTGATGTATTTTAGCTATGCTTCTATGCTCTTCCTTCTTCGTGTCCACAAAGCCCGAACTATCAACGCACAAACTAGCGCGCTCGGCAGTCTAGGAAATGGTCATGGCAGTATGTTTGAAATGTATCTATTTCACCCGATGTTTACCGATATCACCTAGGATCTTACTCTGCCAAGCTCCGCAATCTGTTCTTTATCGCAGTCGGAAACTTTGTCTTCCCGTGTATGCTGAGCCTCGTCCAGCTTATCTTCCTGTTTCGAGACCCGAATTTCCTCGATGGCAGTAAGTGTTTGGTGCATTCTCAAGTACTAAAATCTAACATATGTGCTATAGGTTACGTATTCTTGACGAACTGTTATGTGGCAATTATTGGTGTCCTTTTAGCCACCATATGGGTTGCAGGTTCCCAGTGGTCCGACGACAATAAAAAACCGCGTCCTGTCACCGACATATCTGCTATTCAATATGCCCCACAGATACGTATCGGAAAATCTGCTGTGACCGATTCGAGCTTGGGGCAGTCCACAACAACAATGGGAGGTGCAAATGATGCCATGGAAATGGATGCGTTCAAGGCGGCTCCACGGAAGTATAGCGGGTGATCACAGGTGTGCGGGATAAAAGGATATGGGCGGTATTGATCTTTTGTATAATATGCTTGTCTTCGCTTCGCTTCGGTTTAACCGTTTATTTGGTTGGGATAAAGTAGTGGAATTTTACTCCGAGTCTCTTTGTTCGCCCTGCCCTTCAAACAAAGCCCCTCCTCTAGACACATCTGGTTTCCAGGTGCGTTGTTCCCCCCACCCCAGATGAATCCCCTCCGTCTTGGCTTAAGCTGGGAGCGTCTCAACAGAAAAAAACTTCAGCTGGGATCTAAGCTGAGCGGGCTTAAGCCGTATAAAATAATATATTTACAGTAGATACTTATACACTACCATATAGACAACGCTAGCCCCGCTTAAGCCAGCTTTAGTTCAGCTCAAGTCCAAATCCCAGCTCAAAAACCACCATTGCTCGCTCCCCAGCATGGAGCTTAAGCCAGCTTAATATTTAAAGCACCACGCTCAAGCCAGTTCAGCTCAAGACCCGGCTGCCAGGCATCAAGATTGAGTCGGCTTAGGCCGCTATGGGCAGCACGGACTTCAACTCCACTGAGCTGTGCTTGCTTAACTTGTGGCCCAGTTGAAGGGCGAATTAGCGAGATAGTTGCAGTCCCCAGTGTGGCGCAGGTGAAAAAGCGACTTGAGAACAGTGACTCAACTGTGGCAGTGGTGCTGAATTTGGAGCTCAAAGGCAGAGCCGAGTGGCATAATTTGGGTGGCACCGGTGGGCGTCACTGCGTCGCCGCGTCGGCAGTGTTGGAGACAGCAATAACTCTGGCCAGTATTGAGCCGATTTATAGCGGGAATCTTGAGGATACGAATGAGTAGCCAGGGAACAAGATGGGCCAATGGCCGTTGAGAGGAAAGAACAAAGGCAAAGTGGCCTTGTTTGTTTGGTGACTGAGATTGAATGATGGATTGATGGCAACCAAACAAAGCTTTGCCTCTTCCTCCTCTACCACGACCACGCACGCAGTCGACAAATTTTCAAAGGGGGCGGCACTCAGAATTTTCCATCCATTGATCCCCTCGAATGCTGTCTCCCTCCCACAGGAACACGCCCGTGCGGTGACTGCGGACTTGCTGCGGACCGTATAAGTTACTCGCGCCACTTGAATGCCACTCGAAGTATGTGCAGAATTAGGCCGGGTGGTTGTGGTATGTTTCACCCTTTTTTCCTCGCGCTACGCCGTCATGTACTAATTTTCTTGCCCAGAATTCTGAAATGGCGTGCCATTCGCAGTTTCGCCTGTGTGTTCCGCCACACATTCGAGATTCCGCAGGTATTTATAACGGACTTGAAACCGGCTTAAGTATCATTGTTTGAACTGGCTTAAGGTGTATGCTGGGTAGCTGGCGATGATATTTTGAGCTGAGATTGGTCTTTGAGCGGGCTTAAGCAGGATGATGTGGTATATGTTACGTTGTATATCTACTATATATATACTATATAGCTATTAAATAAGGCTTAAGCCCAGCTCAGCTTAGATTACAGCTTAAGATTTCTGCGTTGAGACACTCCCAGCTTAAGCTAGGCCGGAGGGGTGACAGACCCCAGTGTTAACACTTGGTGATACCAGCACATTGCATTAATCTTTG
The DNA here is from genome assembly GCA_029282285.1 of Mycena rebaudengoi. Taxonomy (NCBI): domain Eukaryota; kingdom Fungi; phylum Basidiomycota; class Agaricomycetes; order Agaricales; family Mycenaceae; genus Mycena; species Mycena rebaudengoi. The sequence continues at coordinate 62,155 of JARJCX010000016.1, read as the reverse complement.
ATTTTACTGGGAAGTTTGAATTGATCATTATCATCATTACTGTACTATTACAATCAAATCGGCACTCACCCATCACGCGGGTACCTCGCGATGGTGAACTTCAATGGTTCGTCACTTGTTACCCGGGGGTTTCTTGATTTTTCCAGGTGGTTTTTCATGCTAAACCGACATTCCCCGGGATTGACGAGATATAACGCACACATTTATGTGATGTGCGGCACATACAGTTTACATGTAGCACATTCTGCTAAGATGCGGCACATCCTGTGAAATGCGGTATATTTTGTGCCGCTGGGGTGTTGATCGCGTGTACTGACTGCAGCCCGGCGCCAAACAGGACCAACCAAATATACTATCACACCACACTTCGGTGTGGGTGCCTTTGGGGTTAAGAGGAGGGAGACCCGCTGTCAAAACGCACCTCGCATGCCGACCGATCGCACCTTGCCAGTGCAAATAATCAGTCCAGTCGGCTGGACATCATTTATTAGTGCCGGTTACGGACCCAGATCCAGCTGAGTCGGAAAATATCCCCAGTGCACGGATCCAGGAACCGACAAGAATATCGATTCAGTGCTTGGATCATGGTACCGGTAGCAATACCATGGCCGGTGCGCAGATCGGGACACCCAGATTGAACATAGGAATATCAAAATTTTGATATAAAAAATGTAGTATCAAGGATTGAACACACCACCAGAACACCAGATTCAACACTACAGACCACTGCACCAACCATGTACATGTCTTGTTGTTTTATATGCAGCTAGGTACCAGTAATCACAGCTTGGTGAGAATATAATTGCGCACATTTTTTTTTTTGGTTTCTCCAATCCACGTACAAATATTTCTCTGGGCCTGGATCTGGGCACCGAAAGCAATTTTGCTTTCGGTACTTGGATCTAGCTACCCCTATAAATATTTATGTGGGTGCTTGGATCTGAACACCGAAAGCAAATTTACTTTCGGTACCTGGATCCTGTTATGGATCTGCAAACACTTACCTCGGATATTGTCTTAAGCCTCTTTCTTACTACTTGGGCCACACATTTTCGTTTTATGACCTTATGTAACATTCACGACCTTTACGACTTACAATGTGATGTCTTTTGAGCCTGCTTTGGGTTCAAACTACTTGCGTGAATGCTTTCGGGACTTTCCGTGATGTGCTAATCCACATCGAATGTCAAATGTCAAATATGAGTCTGATCTTAGTTCCGAACCGTTCAGGTACCGACGCGACTGACTCATTAGGAGTCAGCTGGAGTCATCTGTAGATTAGTTATAAACCATGTAAGCCTTCAATAGAGGCTATCCTATCTTTACTCAATACCATCATTGTTACCCCAACCCCTTTGCGTGAATTAAGAGCTCTGAAGCAACGCTTTACGCTTGCAACTTAGTTACTTACCAACCTGTCTATTGACGCTGAACGCTCAATAAAAGGTTGTTCCTCCTTGTCCTCAGTAAGTAAGACATTGGGTCTACTTGCGTGTTACTCAACATATTTAGTACTTGAGTCTCAGCAATAAATCAGGTTTGATATTTCTCTGGCTATTCTCTAGAAGAATTATATATATATAAACTCGTAATACAGATTTCTACGCTGTACTACAACACTGGTGGACACATTGGGAAATTCTTCAGTGAGAAATTATCTGGAATAATATCTACCAACCCTTGATCAACGAGGAATGGCTTCACAGGGCATGCAGTTTGATGCCTTCGGTTCTTCGTCTTCGTCATCGTTCCTGGGTCCCCTTATTCAATCCTCTTCATCTTATTCATCTCAAACAGCGACAGAGACTGGACGATTTGATGCAAACGAGGAAGAGGACCAAGAAGTCGATGTGCAACTATGATGACATTCCCTCCAATAAAAGTCTACAGAGGAACTTTTTCGGATGAGGAAGTCCAAACCCCAGCAGACGGAGCACATGCTCCTCAGCTCTCGGACATGCCAACATTTCAAACTCGGCAGTAATTTCCAGGCGTGAACAGTGCATTCATAAGGGAGAACAGGCTCTAAATAAACCACATCTCTCCTTTTGAAAAACTGCCTCGCGGAGACTACAGTACAATATTTTCAAGCAAGAACTCAATGGTCTGGACAGTTTACTTACGAAGGTTGAGAGAAGTGAAATGAATGAGGAATCTAATGATGGAATATCATTCACAGTTACGAGAGTTTACCGACTGGAAAGAGGTGCGTATCAAGTTTTAATGGCTCTTTTACAATTCCGAAGGGGACAGGCAACTGATTGCTTCGCCTTTAAGGGTAAGCCGCTGCCTTCCTTGCCCTTGCTAGGGAAAGACGGCGACATATCCAAGTGTTGGGATGAGAATGATTTCGAAATTGTTGGAGTATGTTTCAGAGTAGAAGTAGAAGATCTTCTAGTTCAGTTGGACAGCGAGTTTAATTTCGTTACCAACATGGCGAAAGGATTTAAGGCTTCTCCTGCTGTTTTGAGTCGTATGTCGGCCCCTCAAACCTCTATTCCGCTCAGGAAATTTAACGAGGCTGTAAGAGAGGAACCACCACATATAACACCACAAATCCAACGAATCATGGCTCCTGTGCCAATTGAAGTACCTCAACCATTTGAACCGCGGATTTCACGTCATGGTTCCGCATCGGTAGTTACTGCCACACCAATTCCGAGGCAAATTCAGCACCCATCAGCGCTGATGGATAACCGATCATGGGGAGGAATACCCGATATTCGCCGCCAATATGCATCTACAATGTACAGTACAGATGCTGAGTTGAGCCGAGGAATCAGCACATCTAGGTTACCTGCAGGGATTGCACGGGATAATCGCCGCCTCAATGAGCTGTTGGCACCCGTGGTGCACCGAAATGAACAACCAAATGATTCAGTTAATTTGGGCACGCATACAGACCCGCAGAAAATGAACAGATGCGCAGAGCCTCGGGTTTCATCCCACCGAATTATGTTCCGGTTCAAGTGGACCGAAGGAGTCAGTATTCATCTGTATCCAGACAGCCAAACCCACCTGGAATCCCCCCTTTGTGCAATGATCCTGCCACAGCACCACCAACACCAGCGAATAGCCCACGCAGTCCGAACCCATTTCGACGGGGCAACTCTCGCGCTCCGTCCCCTCAAAGGAATAAAGCCAGAAGTGGTCAAAATCCTGGGGGTAATGGGACAGAGGGCAGCGGAAGTGGTGGCTCTCCAGATGGAAGAAATCCTTCAGGTGGAGGCGGAGGAGGGTTTCCAGGAGGAAACGGCGGAAACGGCGGAAACCCAGGTGGAGATGGCAACGGCGGCTATGGCGGCAACTTCCCCGGCGGAGGTGGAGGAGGCGGAGTTCCCGGAGGCGGTAACTTCCCCGGTGGAGGTTGTTCCGGTCCCAGCGGGGCGCAGCCTTTCATCAACAATAATCCGTTCCACCAACAGGCCTTGCAAGAAGCCCAGTTAGACTGGAAGCTGCAATACGATGCTGTTCCAGTTTGGGATGGAAATACAGACAACATCATGAAATGGCTAGCCAAAGTAAATGATATTGCAATGGAATCTCCCACTGTATTTCGTCAACTCGGCCGTGTAGTTCCTAAAAGGTTGACCGACTCAGCCGAAACCTGGTACTGGTCTTTGCCTTTGAGTTACCGCGGCGAAATTGAAGTGAATTGGAACACCTTAAAGGAAGCCATAGTCACTGCGTTCCCTGGGCGCCGAGGCACAGCCTCTGCCGAGCTGTGCCTAGATCTGCACATTTATCTCCCTTTTCCAGGCTCCGTTTGACCCCGTTCATGGCCAGGGAAGGTCCGTGCGGCACTGAAATCCATGCTAGTGAAAAAAAAGCGCATCTTGGTTGAGGCGTTGTGGCAATTTGGCAATAACTTTGGCCCGATGGCGGCAGGGCCGCAGCACAGGGCCGCACAGGCTGTGCCGAGGTCTGCCGAGAGGTGCCGCCGTCAGCGCCACGTGGCCTGCCTCGGCCTCTCGGCACACCTCAGCACAGGGCCGCAGACTTATGCCTCGGTGCCCAGGGAACGCAGTGAGTCACGTTCTACATCAATCGTAAGTGGTTAAATCGTCAAAAATTGAAGGCGAACCGAGCTTACTAACGAGAGGTAAACCACGCACGAGAGACCCCCGGTGAGTACTTCATTCGCAAGACAGAATTGCTCACCATTGTCTGCACACTGGACGACTCCGCCTTGATAATGGAAGTTATGGAGGGAGCCCCGGCTACGTGGAATATGCTACTCGCCACTCAACTTTATCGGAATAGAGTCGAGTTCCAACAGGCTATCCGGTTCCATAAGGACACACTCATGAAGTTGGATAACTTCAGAAGAGGATTCAACGATAATTACCGGACAGATATGGATCGTGGCAGGGATCGTGTAAACCAGCGGATTGCTCGAGTTAACGCAGTGGGTTGGAATGGGAAAATGGAACCTCCTAAATTTCCTAAAGATGACTCAAATGTTTCTAAACGCGCAACTCCAGAGGACAAGGGCGCTAGACCATGCAGACATTGTGGCAGCGGCAAACATTGGGATCCCGAATGCAAACATTCCTACAAAGGCATGCGTGCAGCCAGGGTCAACATGGTTCAGTTATCACAGGAAGAACTGGACTCTTAGTTTCAATACGATGACCTGTATTATTCCCTTGACGGAGATTCAGAGCAGGATTTTTGTAGTCCCCTTCAGATTACCGAGTCTCTAGTTCAGCTCGCCCACTCAAGCGAGAAAGTACTGACAGAAACTTCGGCCCTGAAGGGGGATACAGGTTCGTTTGAACCATCGAGTCATCTGGAACAGCATAACCCGGTATCGGTCGCGGATTCAAGGGAATTGGGAACAAAAGAATCAGGAGAACCAGTATTCATTAAAATAACACGCTTGCCTCCTGGCACAGAGTTCGAGGAAGAGGACGAAGATGATGAAATTGAAAGCTCCATCCCGAAGGATGGGTTCGAATTATTGTCAAAACTTTTTCCAGAGGCTGATGACCATGAGGAAGTCGTTGGAGGGGAAACAGAGAATACAGGAATTCCCGAGTCACCAATTAATGAAACAGAAAAAGTAGTGCCTGTTAATTTTGCCCAATTCAAAGCCCCACTCAATCGCCGTTCTCGAAGGCGTTTAGCAAGAGAGATCCAAGCGGTGAATTACTCTGTTCTCAAGGCGGAAAGTACGAATATGGAGTATTCACTAATTGAACTAAAAAAAATTATGGCCAGGCCGCCAGGTTGTACCTTTCTGGGATCGAAAGCCGTTCAAACCTGGGCATGAGTCAATGGTTATGATGAAAATGGCATCGCTGTGATGATAGATACTGGTTCTGACATCACCTTAATATCACTGAAAACTCTGATTGATCTGAAAAATGCCCCGAAAACTAAAATTGGACAACAAATCAGTTTGATTGAAGTGACGGGAAAGAGTGCAATAAACATGTACGTTAATCCCGATCTATATTTCTACACCCCAGAAGGCCCAGTCAGGATGAACGTGGATGCATATGTAGTGAAAAATATGTCGACTCCCTTTATTCTCGGGAACGATTTCACCGACCAGTATTCAATCTCTGTCACCAAGAAGGATGGGAAAACTCACGTCGTTTTCGGTGATTCTGGCAGACAAATACAAGTCGCGAGTTCTATGTCATCCGCACTTCGAGATGATGAAGGACATGTGTTTCGAATTGCTGTGAATCCCGGAGTCAACACATTCCGTACCAAGGCTCATGTTCATCGCAACATCAAAACTTGAAGAGGCGCTCGAAATTTCGGCATGCAAATGCGGAAGTACGTGCTAAATCTCGACTTGTGATACAGCCAGAGACCAGCGTGGGAATTTCAGTGGATATTCCCTTTCCGAATGGAGGAGACACTCTTTTCGTGGAACGTAAATTCATGAGCCATGGGAACGACGACGATATATTTGGAACCGGTGACGCACTCATTTCCCGTGATAATCCAAGAGTGCACGTAGCCAATTTCTCAAAGATCCCAGTAATAATCTCAGCGGGCCAAGTTCTTGGGACAGCGCACAATCTTAAGACATGGCTTGACAGAATGGATAAGTTTTCCAAGGCTAAACAAACTCAAATCAATGCCCACGCTTCGTTCATGGAAATACTAATAGCAGAAAAATTAGCAGATTATGAAAAGGCCAAATCTTAATTCCAACACACCGCCATCAGCAAGTAACAATCTTCATGAGTGCAAAGGCACAGTCTGTGCGTTTTGCAACATCAATGAGCAAACTCACCACGTCGAAATTGAACCAAAATCAGGAGCCATACGGAGTGAAACAAACATCTCATCCAAAGCACAAAAAAATGCAACAGAATCAGACGATCCTGCTGCGGGGGAGCCAGTTGAAGGGGGAGCTAAACAGGCGGAGGTGCCTCAGGAGTTTATCCCGAAGAAACGGCTACTGGAAGAGATTGATTTTTCACCAGACTTGACTGAAGCACAGCGTTCGCAACTTGCAGAAGTCGTCTTTAAAAACCATCATGCATTTGGACTGGATGGTAGACTCGGAAATTATGCTGCCCATGTTGATATACCAATGAAACCGGATGCACAACCAGTTTCTCTGCCTCCGTTCCATGCGTCACCGGCCAGCCGCGAGGTAATAGAAAAGCAAATGGACTCGTGGATTAAACTAGGTGTCATTGAGCCATCCAAAAGCCCCTGGGCTGCACCGGTCTTCATAGTCTATCGGAATTCAAAGCCCCGGATGGTCATTGACTTACGAAAAATGAATGACATGGCCGTCGCAGATGAGTTTCCTTTACCAAGACAAGATGACATATTACAAGCCCTGAACGGTTCTCAGTGGCTCACAACATTCGATGCTCTGGCAGGATTTACTCAACTAACAATGACTGACTCCACAGCCGAAAAACTAGCCTTTAGAACCCACCAAGGGCTTTGGCAATTTCGTCGCATGCCGTTTGGATATAAGAACGGGCCAAGTATTTTCCAACGAATCATGCAAGGAGTTCTTGCACCATTCTTGTGGATTTTCGCGCTGGTTTACATCGATGACATTGTTATATTCTCGAAAACCTTTGAGGATCACGTCAGCCATCTGGACCAGGTCTTTGGAGCAATCGCAAAAGCAAATCTCACCCTCACTGCGTTGAAGACGTTTGTAGTCACAGGGTGTGGCTACGGGGGTAGACAAGGGGGTAGACACGGACTATGTGTACATGGGTAAAAAGAAACTATAGCATGATTGTTTAAACAATTTGCGTCTAGACGCAAATTGCTGTTTAAACGCATGTTTAACACAAGCGGCGCACGGGACCGCGGCCAAATGGGGCAGTTTAAACACTGTTTAAACGGACAAAAAGCCAATTACTCACCGCGGTTCGAACCTACGACCTCATGCAAATAACATATGAGAGGCTGGGCACACCACAGCCAACTGCCCCAGGAGGTCTTTTCCAAGTCCCCATTTAAGACGGCTTTTCTCTTGGCCGCGGAGCAGTATTTATAAGTGAACAAGACTTGATGCCCACTTCGCTTTGCTTTCAGATACTTGAACCGGATTAAACTCAGACACGAATTATTGACTCCTGGATTAAGGAGCCGCTGAATGGAATATCTGTTGTCCAATTTCCTGCGTACGTACTCACGTATGTTTCATTTATAGCGGCTCTGACCATGCTTTCCAACTCATTAATCCAGCCACCCGAATATCAGGTGATTAAGATGTAGGCATGTAGCGCTCGGTGTGCGCCTGCTCCTCTCAAACGGGGGAAGAGAGAGTTGATGGAAGAAGCCCTTGTTCGAGGCGGGCTAAATATTTGTCTTTTCTACTCCATTCAACTTCCATTTTTAAATATATATATCACAGCCTCACTCGCGTCCTCAATTGTTTTCAAGGTTGTTCCTGCCTACTGTGTCAGACCGAGCCTTTCCGACATGTCTGTATTTCTTGTGGATCATACCGAACGAATCAGAGCTAATGACATTATCAGCCTGTGGCACACGGTGTGCAGGATAAGACTCAGGATAATTTATTGCTCTACTAGGTCCCCTTTCGGAATGTGCAGAGTTGTAGTGTTGAGTACAATGGCCATACATGTACTACCTCGAGTACATGCACAGATCCAAGGCTGAGGCGCTCAACACCTCTATTCCGTCCGACTTCTCTGCCTTCGAGCATTGTTTAAACTTGTGTTTAACGAAGACAAAATGCATGACCCAATTCAGAATACAACACAATCCAGAGTTCTTATTCGTTCTGTATCACTGGAAACTTCCTGCTATTGGACTAAAGGTACCACTGACTACTGGAATTCACCTTCACTAGATCACTGGTTCCATTTCTCCGTCGTATAGTGATGAGGAATACCCATCACTTTTGAATGAAGTTGAAGAATGCAGCTGCCCAAAATTGATCCAGAGTAACTAAATAACGGAGTGTGATGCAGGTGATTTGAATCGATCCCATGTACATTATGAAAGGCAAAAGAATGCGCTATGACTTACTGGAGTTCGAAAATAATCCGGGAGACCGCAAAATTCGCCAAGTCCAACTTCCACGCTCCCGGTGAACAAGTCAAGGCTCTCACTGTTCCAATTCAGCACAGCAACATCCTTTTGCGGTATTAATTTCTGTGATGTTTACTTACTCAGAGGTGTATTGGTTCAAACCTATACCATTCATTCTAACCATAGTCCTGGTAGGTTTTCTCTTAGTTGCCAGATACAATGTCCCATTCCGATTAGTATCAGTACCATAGTTACCCTGCATATCCTCAGTGCATATCCTTGGTGTGTTTATGTTTACTCCTTCTACACCACCCATGTGCGCCTTTTCCCCTCCACAATAGGCCATACGTGTCCTTGTATCTTTTTTCTTCCCTCAGCGAAAATATGTGCCTTGTCTCATTTTTAAATGAGGGAAAGAAGGCCTGGTATCGCAGCGGACTTCTTCCGCTTCTCAGGAATATATAAACGGGAAACTGGTCATGCGACTCATGTCTCCTTTGCAGTCCGAATTTTATTCCCTCTGAATCATCAAAGACATTGATGGATGTGACTCTTGTTTAAATAGGCGGATGGTGGCTACTAGTCTGGCGCACTCCTGCAATTCCTGAAGCTGGCCCACAGCATCTAAATCGGAGTATCTTCGACAGGCCATTCACTTCTTCACTCCATACCGTTTTTATATCCCATTGCACTAACTGACTTGAAGCAATTTAAATTAGCGAGCCGAATACTGGTCGCTCGGCGCGGTCCCAAATAATTTTCTCTGCAAGGAGTGGACAAATGAACAGGAGTAACCCATTCAATAGTTGGACTACTTTGTATCTATTTCCCACCCTAGTGTGCCTCAGTTCAAAATGACTAACTCAGATCTTTTTAAACTCAGAAAGAAAGGCTCGAAATATCAATTGTAGCCCTCGATCCCAAGAAAGCGAATCCTGTTGGAGTCACGGCTACCCCATACTTTTCTTCGTATTTTTTGTACTTCCCAAGCTGAATATGAACGAGTTCTCTCATGTTCTGGTTGTATTGAAGTGGGGAAAATCTGGTAGCAGCGCACTCCTGCATTGATTACTCCTCATTCCCTGTCGGAAGGAGCAAGAGAACCCTGTTCGTCTTGCAGACAGGCCATAGTCCACGTCCACCACTTTTTCTTAATTTCCTCAGCGACCGGTGACAGGTTAATTGTTGTACTGAAAGGGAGGGGGATCTGTTTCGAACAAATACAAAGCCTGGCTTCATGGACTATTTCAGTCTCCAATTCAGGGACATCATACTATCGAATGCAAAAAGTGTGTTGGAGACGGTCTCTGAAAGGCCCAAAGGTCGGAGTCGCCACATCTATTTTGGCATCCTGACACCTGCTTACTATCATTGTGGCCAAAAAAATATGTTTCATATCTGATAATCTAACACAGATAGATATAAAATGGCACAAATTGCTGAGAGTTTGAGATGCCAATTAAGCATCCTTTTCCTGATGCAGGTGGAGGATCTCCGCAACAGAAGATATCAGCTGCTCAAGCTACTTCCTGTTACGACAGTAAAAAAATATACCTAAATCAAGGGACCTTGCAAAGGAAGATCTTGGAATCTGGCAGCCTGAAAACATGCCCATTATGGGAATCAGCATCGAACCATGGGGACCGTCCACGCAAATGAGGTTCGACTTCCTATTTGATTCGAAAAGGTTGCACTTGCCGAGTCCAATTTTCAGTGTTTGACAGCTGATTGAGCAGCGGTTTAATCCAGGAGTCAATCATCCGTGTCTGAGTTTAATCTGCTTCAAGTATTCGAAAGGAAAGCGAAGTGAGTATCATCATGTCTTGTTCACTTATAAAAATTGCTTCGCGGCCAAGAGCAAAGCCGTCTTAAATGGGGACTTGGAAAAGACCTCTTAGGCCAGTTGGCTCTGGTGTGCCCAGACGCTCATATGTTATTTGCATGAGGTCGTAGGTTCGAACCGCGGTGAGTAATTGGCTTTTTGTCCGCTTAAACAGTGTTTAAACTGCCCCATTTGGCCGCGGTCCCATGCGCTGCTTGTGTTAAACATGTTTAGATTAAACATGCATTTAAACAGCAATTTGTGTCTAGACGCAATTTGTTTAAACAATCGTGCTATGGTTATTGGGGTAAAATCATGTAGACACAGTATGTCTACGCATGGTCTACCCTATCCAAGCTGTGTCTACCTGGGAGTACCTTGGTAGACCCCAGGTACACCAAGTTGGAGAACCATCTTTGAGCTCCCATTTACACCCATTTACATTGGTAGGCTTGTACCGGTATTTCCAAGTATTTGACCAATGATTCTCATCCTAAATTCTGATGTGGGCCATGATTGTTGAAGCTATGACATGTTTGGTTTTGGTTTGGTTCCCTGATGCGGCCCGCTAGCCGCACATGGTGCCATTTCAGACACGCTCTGCAGAGTCTGCCTACAGAGTGTAATCGATATCTGCTGCACATAGATAGATGTCAAATTGTTATATTGTATTCATATATGGTGTGTCGACATGGGTCTACATGGGTCTACCAAGGGGGTGTCGGCCTTCGAGATTAGCATATAGGGTCGGAAAGTTTTTTTCGACCTTGTCTGGACCCCCCCCCCCCCTTCCCCCCCATCGAAATGTCTCCCACGCCTTCAAAAACGACCCAAATCACTTTTTTTTTTTCGCAGGACACCTCCAACGATGTACCCGCTCCCTCCTACAGCATCTCCAATTTTTCCGGGCCGTTCTCGACATCGTCCAAAACTCGGCAGCTTGGTCCGAGAATCACTCACGTGATAAATTACCGTCTTCGGAGTGGCTGTACATGCCAAACTCCCATCATTTCACTCAATCGAGTAATAAAGTATTGCCTTCTGGTGCCATGAATACTCATCCCAGAGCTTAGGTGAGTGCATTTTTGGATTCAGCATCGAAATTCACGTCAAAGCCGAAGATAATGTCCGCGATTCGAATTCCGACACCCCCTTGGGGTCTACGAGTAGCCCAATGTAGTCACATCTGTGGCAGCATGTGACTACCGTGTGTGGACCAGGCTCCACAAATGTAGACAAACACATATGTCGATCCCCCTCGTCTACGGGGGTAGACAAGGGGTAGACCAAGGTAGACCAAGGTAGGCAAACATAGCCTACCCTCTGACTACAAACGGCCTCAGCGCAGTGCCTCTCACCTAATAAATGTCATATTGGATATCAGTCATTGCTTCTTCTCGGACAGAAAGTGTCACGGTTAGGCCTGTCAACTCATAAAGAGAAGGTCGATGCGATGGTTCAACTTGACTCACCGAGGAATATCCCAGAGCTGCAAACATTTCTGGGAATGATGGTTTACTTTTCACCCTACATACCCTTCTATTCTTGGCTTGCTCATCCGTTCTTCCAGCTATTGAAGAAAGGAATCAAGTGGGACTGGAACGAAACTCATGAAGAAGCCTTCGGACTGTGTAAACAAGTCTTGACAAATGCACCTGTACGAGGATTCGCCATGCCCGGACGTCCTTACCGTGTTTACACAGATGCATGCGACTACGGACTGGCGGGTATTCTTCAACAAGTTCAACCCATTTTGAGTAAAGACTTGAAAGGAACACGAATATATGACCGACTTCTGAAAGCCTATAAAGCTGGGGAGAGTATTCCAGCACTTGTCTCAGCAGTAAAGGGGTTCGACGACGTTCCCAAACCAGGAACATGGGCGGAGGAATTTGAGGAAACCACGGTACACATTGAGCGCGTAGTTTGCTACTGGTCACGAGTGTTGAAGTCTGCAGAACGAAATTACTCACCAACCGAGAGAGAGGCACTCGCATTAAAGGAGGCCTTGATCAAATTTCAACCATACACCGAAGGAGGCGAAATTCTAGCGATCACGATCATGCAGCTCTGACATGGAGTAAAACCTTCCAAAACATCAATCGGAGACTCCTTACCTGGGGAACCATCTTCGCTGCATACCCCAACTTGAAAATTGACCATTGTGCTGGCCGCGTGCATTCCAATGTCGATCCAATCTCGAGATTACGATGCCGAGTTCCCTTCCAAGAAGGACCAGCAACAGACACAGTAAGAGCGGCGGAGGTGGTAATAGGAGAAGACCCTCAGGCTCTCAAGGATATGTTTGCTGAGCTAGGCCCATATTTCGAGGAAAAATTACTTGAAGTAGCGACCAGGTTCGCTCACTCAGAGTTAGGTAACACAGGCATTGATCTCGGGGAAGTTCCGGTCCAAACGGAGTTAGGCCCGGATCATGATATCTTTATCCCGCTAACCAGCTCAAGCTCTTACAGCGTCTTGGTGGGGATTTCACCAGCGGAACTTGATGAGTGGACCACCGCATACACGAAGGACAAAATATTCAAGGAAGTCATAGCAACATGGAAAACAGAAAAAAATTGGCTCAACCCACGATTCCCACAGTATCAGTCCGACGACAGCGGTCTTTTGTATTTTGAGGATTGGCAAGGTAATAACAGACTGTGTGTGCCGGAGCAGTTCAGAACGACTGTAATGGATGAAGTTCACAACACCACCACCGAAGCTGCTCACAGCGGATATCACAAGTGCTACAATCGCCTCGCTGCAGTATATTACTGGCCAAAGATGTCTCGGGACCTCCAAAAATACACGAGCACTTGCGACATCTGTCAAAGCCTCGGCGCCACGCCCCGATCGGATTACTTCAACCAATTCCGATACCATCACGTCCTTTCGAAGTCATGACAATGGACTTCATTAATGGACTTCATTCCTGAACTCCCAGACTCCAACGGATTCGACAATGTACTCGTTGTTGTTGATAAATTAACGAAATTCGGCATTTTTATAGAATGCACAACCAACATTACCGAGGAGGAAACCGCTCGACTACTGTTTAAGCGTGTGTTTTCCATCTACGGCCTTCCGGCGCAGATAATCAGTGATAGGAACACACATTGGCGGAATGCCTTCTGGAAAGAAGTGTGCAGGCTCATGGGAATGAAGAGAAGCTTGACAATTGCGTATCATCCTCAAGCTGATGGCCAAACCGAGATTCTCAATCAAGGATTGGAAATTGCGCTCCGCGCATATGTAGGTCCTTCACGCGACGATTGGAATCTTCATTTGGATGGACTAGCCTTGTCCTATAATACTACACCTCATACCAGCACCGGGTTTGCGCCAGCATATCTGCTTTTCGGTTATATGCCAATTACAGGTAGTCAACTTATGACAGCTCCGAATGTGATAGAACGACCTGGTGGCACCGGATCAGATGGAACCACAACTTTGGACTCCGCACCGCCAGATGTCAAAGCGAGGTTTAAAGAAAGTATGCTAATAATTAACGACAAGGCACAAGCCATGGTTGAACACTTTGAAGCAGACAGATCAAGAGCTAAGGAAGCCCTCCTTATGGCACAGGTTTTTCAGCGAAAGGCGTACAACAACGGAAGACTAACTACCGAATTTGATGAAGGAGATTTAGTAGTTCTAAATCCACATACACTACAACTTGTCAAGGAAGAAAAGGGGCGAGGCAAGAAGCTTCTGATGAAGTACGACGGCCCGTTTGAAGTCATACGGAAGCTGAGTCCCGTCACGTATCAAATCAGGTTGCCCGTATCTTATGGTATCAATCCCATAATTAATATCGCACACTTGGAAACATACGCGCGCTCACCTCCAGAATTGGGTGAACGGCCAGTGAAATACTTGAATAGAGCCGATTTTGAGGACCTTCCTGAGGTAGAAATTGATTGCATTATAGGACAACGGTAGAGAAAGAAAAATGGAAGACGGCAACGTGAATATAAAGTCAGGTGGATTGGTTTCGGACCGGAGCATGATGAATGGAAATCAAAAAGAGCTTTACAAAATGCGCAATCTGTTCTAGCTGACTGGGAGGCAAAATATGGATCATAGTTATAGTTGCGTCGAGAAAATACCTTTCCCTTGGTTCTGGTTCATTCAAGCTATATAAAATCTACACACCCCCCACATTTCGGGGAAATGCAACGCACAAAACACGTTTCTTGATATCGCTAAAAATTCAATAGGTTAGGCAGTAAAATTCTATGCTTTCCACGAAAAGCACAAATGCAGCTATCAGATAATAATGATTTAAAAACAGTTTAAAAGCAGCAAAATATCACCAAAATAATACAGTTCCCCGCCATGTCTTTCACACTGTCGTCCAACATTTCTCCCCCTCTCACGGCTTTGCTACATCGGCTTGATGTCAACTCCACCAACTCCAATGGCTACGGGAGTTCAAACGGCAACACCACCGGAACTTCGAACACCCAGCAGAGCTTTGGGGTACCTACGCTCCTCGGTGGTTTGCGTTCAAGTACGGTGTTGAATTGTATGTTTTTCGTGATCTGAAAATATCCACAGCTTTACCTAATGTTCCTGGCGGAACTCAATTCAATCGCCCTGTACCATCGATGGTCAGCAACAGACGTCCAACCTATAATTCGATACAGCGTCCGCACCTTCCAATTCAGCACTACAGCCGCCCAGGGCCTGTGGGGAGGCGCCCAGCTGATCGCCCGGTTCATTCACTGCGCGGCCCACGGAATCGACCTCAGCAGCCGTCTCGCTCATTTTATTCCCGCGCACATCCCGATCGCCGCCCTTCGGGACGTCGGCCTGCCTATGCCGGCCATCTCCCTTCTCCTCGGTTACCCAGACAACCCCATTCCTGCGCCGTCATTTCCCTACCGCGTTAGCCGCGATCCGCGCCGCCGAACAGTTCACGGATTGGGTGGAGTACAACATATTTTGGGTTGCTGAATGCTTAAACAGAAGCCTGAAAGTTGGCCCAGCACCCTCTGGGATTTTGCAAGTGTCATTGGCATGGCTAAGGATCATTTCTTTCAGCGCATTCGCTCTGCCAGTCCCTTGGGGATAATACAACGTACACCTTACGCAATTACCACGGAAACCTTCCTTTGCACAGCACTCGACTTGGACATTGCTCGCATGATTCGCCCTTGGTACACTCACTTTGGTGTCCTTGAAGGCCCGAGTCAAATTGGGATGGCACTGTATCCCGATTCCCGTGGAGCATTGTCTGTCTGGACCAATGGACTCCATCATGGAGGACGGGTTCGATCGTATAGGGAAAGACTACATTCATATGGGGGATCTAGCTGAAGCTGCGTATTCTGTCGCCAAGATGTAATCGAGGCTGGGGGGGCTAGTGTTGTGGATCTGTAAACACTTACTTCCCCGAAATATAATCTATGATTCAGAGCTGTCAATCTTATCTTATCTTATCTCAATGAACCTTTGCGGCTTGGATTCCGCCCATGTCTCGGAGCAGGCTGGAGGTACTCCTTCACACATCGCTCTCGAACTGGACATAGGATGCCGTGGTGTGACTGTCCAGTTTACTAAGCACTGTCAACTCGGGCATTCCACACCACATTCCCTATTATCCCGTCTACACCCCCGATTCTGCATCCACCATTCCACTCCTGAGCCCAAATGCACGAAGGATTGATATTTGAACAAAAACTCCGGGTTCCCAACAATTCCTTTCCCTGTTCTGATTAGTTTACAGTTTACAGTTTACAGTTTACAGTTTACAGTTTACAATTTAAAAATCATCCACTTTCTTTGCTTCAACTTGGAACTGTCCTCGGAATTCATAATTACAGAGAAACGTAGAAAAACTTGACAGCTGGCCCCGGTGATATTGAAAGAAACCAGATAGATATTATTATTACTGTGACCGACTCTGCGATACTTTCCTCCATGCCAGTAGGGCCCTGTATTTGGCGGATATATACATACCGGTTTTTAATTGATTCTGGGAAATGCCCGGTTTTTAAATCTGTCGGGACCACGGCCCGTCGGCAATCAAAGCTGGCAAATTTTTTTGAACATTGGTACGTGCTTGATTCTGCTACTCTGCATTCCTTGATGTATTGAATCTCTGCAGCCCAAACACACCTCGAAGGCTCCAGAGCTCAATTGGCGGTCTGTCAAGTCGCTTTTTGCTCCGCCCACGCTGCCGCCAACATTAACATCGGTGCTTGTCGCGGGTGCGGGCACGGAGGGTGAAGAGCCACGGGTTTCCTTCACACCAGAATGCGAGGCGGGCCTGGCGGCCCTCAACTCTGCCCCAACCGATGATTCCAGTGATTCTGCTTTATCGGATTTGGACGATTCGGACGTGGAAACAATGATTCCATTGTGGCGTGATGGTGTGGACATAACACTGCCGTTTTTCAGGGATCTATTGATGGACAAACCTGTGGACGGTCACCAGCCTTTCGAATTGGTCCGGCACGGCCATCGACTCTGGTGGCAATGGCACACGGAGTGGGGGGAAAATAAGCTGGGACGGGGAAGCCGAAAAAATGGTATTTTAGGTGCAGCGTTTATATACAGATATATATACGGCCTGTATATATACCAAGTATATATACATGCTTTTAATTGGCTGGGAAATACTTACAGGGCCCCACTCCATGGACCATGGAGGTTCGGCCATTTAGTAAAAGCCCTCAATACAGTTTCCCTCGACTTTAAATTGGGGCAGACGGAGTGCGCCTTTCCCTGAGTACGGACGATGTGGTTCATCGCGATGTTCTTCAACATTAAACACTTTCTCGGGCATCGGAGGAAAAAGAGATTCACACCATTGGCCTGGGAATGCCTGGGGCAGGAAACTGGGGATATGGGTGGATTCGGAATGAACTGAGCGCATACTCGTACCGTGTGCTCATCACCTGAGAGAGTAAATAAATTGAATAGCTTGATTGGTGTATCGCGCAGGGAAAGGATAATGTGTCCCAACTCCGGTTCCCATTGACATGTAGTATGTAGGAAATTATACACTATGTGGGAAATCAGCGCGAGACTCTGGCGAGCGCAGTGCGCACATATAAAGAGGTTATACATTCTGCGGGCTCTTCCTTCGATGCCGGAATATTGTAATAAGATGGCGCTGGACTTCTCGTCGACGGATGACGCACTGGGTTATCGCGGCGTACCTGCCAGATGCGGGTTATCGTGGCATACTTGACGCGTGTAGTCTAAGAGGTGGATAAAATTCAAATAAAATTGAAACTTGGGGCTTGTCCGAAGCGGCTTGAACGTGCTCGTAGGTGACCCAGGCTGGCGTATGTGAAATGAGCGAGCTTCAAAATTCAACAGAACAGTAAACAAATAGGACAATTCTGAAAAAGAATTCCGCCGACTAGAACCTCTTGAAAACGGTAGAAAATCGAGACATCAACGTAGAGGGTCACCGCGTTAACGGTTAAACGCATTACGCGAAGATTACGCTGAAAAACTTCAATGAAGGGGTGAATCATTCAGCCTTTTTGGCTGCAGGAGTAGTTTGCTTGCGGCGGGTAGAGATTTTTCGGTGCGCCAGTTGAGATCCGGGCAGCCAGAATTCCTGAAAAGTACCCGATATTGATTAATTGCAAGTCAGAACTGGGTCTGCCGGAAGTAGATACTGTACACGCAGACCACTGGCCCACGGTGCCTGAAGATTCCACAGAAGCATTGTTCGCCCCGTGGCAGGAAATATCGACGGTACCGACCACGTTCAAGGCAGATTCGCCCTACTCCGATAAGTGAGGCGCTTGGCTACGGCACTTGGCGTGAACAAGTTAATTATTGTCTCCAGGTCCCGGCCAGGTGCGAAGAATCCTTGGGTGAAAATACTGCGCTTGAGCAACTGGTCGACGCCATTCTTCAGAGTCGATGGCGAAGACAGCGAGGAGGTATGCAGAGCTCCAGGCAGAGTGAACCAATTTTTTTTGAGGGGCCGCGCGTAGATTTTGCACCAGATTAGAATCGTTTGGAGGACTTCTTCCGGCGAACATATCTTGAGCATACCCGTACAGTGCTCAGTGCTGAGTGCACAAATCGTCGGAGTCTTTGGGTGAGGTAGATAGAGTACTTACATGCGCCACCGGTGATTTTCTCGGGACAGGACCGTCGACTCCAGGAGATCCATATGTTTTCAAAGCCATACTTGAGGCCTCTTGAGACGCTACATAGGAGCAAGCGAGGGCTTCACTGCTTCAGCCTTCAGCTTTGCTCTCCTACTGTGGGTACTCCTTGTCAACCAACATCCATACATCTACTCACCGATTCACGCAGCGCAGCACCTCAGCTTTCTTCGTCCTTTTTTTTTCGCGGGTGTTATCTTCTGTCGACTTATCGTCCTCTTTCTGCCAATCGAGAGCCGTCCACTCGTGTACTCGCCGTCGTAGCTGTGCAGATGCGAGCCCCGCGCGTCTTTTTGCATGGCAGTGTGGACTCGGCCCTTCTTATCCTTTCTATTTCGTCTCTCGTCTTTCCCCCGGCCTGCTTCAACTTCTCTAGACTCGTGACCAGTCTGTAAACAAAATACCGAATAAATGTGGCAAGCACTTCGGTTGTTTACATCCAGTTGCGCACGGCCCGAAAGCCACTGGGTGGCTCCAGTGGCTCCTGCGCAAACACGCTAATTATTGAATGGATCTCGCTGCTGAATTTCTTTCAGCGGCACGATGATATATTGTGCGCTCGACACGAGGCCGTCTGACAAGGTTGCTATAACCTGCTGGGAAGTGGGCCACCCCCAGGTAGTGGGCCATTGGACAATATAAGGCCGGCCAGTCACTTCCTGGCATACTTTGTGATTGGGGGATGGAATACAACCTTGGACCACCAAGTTTGATGGCGGGATGATGTTCGGCCGGCAAGTTATGGCATGCTTGACAGCCAAATATTGTCGTGGGAACTGCACCGCCTAATGGCACCGACTTCCATAATCTCGTTCTCTGCGAGTTCTTTATCAATTTGGGACTTCTGGGGCTCATTATGTTCGCTTTAGGCCGTTGTTTATTTTGAAGGGCTCACTTTTGCGACACACCACTCATCTTAGTTCACTTTGTGCTCTCCAAAGTAGGCTTGGAGGTACAGCATGCTTCACATTAGGGACAATCAGAGTAGACGTTTCAGATGTGTTTCACGCAAGGGTTTCGAAAGCGCTTCATGATTTATTAAAGCGTGGGAGAGACCCTTTTAAATCGAAACCCTTTTGAAACGCTGAAGCGCCTCTGGAGGCGCTTCACGGCGCTTCAGAAATGTGCTTCAGATATTTTATTTTGTTCTTTAAGGCACGCATCCCGTGTTGCTGCCCAAGTATTAGCAAGTAAATAAAAATAATTGTTCTTGACTCTCCTCCTTTGCTCCTCCTCCTCCTCTATTCGTCCTCCATGATATTTATTTATTTGTCAAAGTCCCATTCTTGCTGCCGCCCCAATACAACCTCGTTGTGTAACCGGAACTGGGCAGCCACACATTGATGTAGAACGGTGCGTTGTCGGCGACTAGCACAGTATCGAGCACGCACTCAATTTACCTTGCAAGTATTTCGGCACCTCATCTTATCAATACTTATTTATGAGCCAGAAACACATCTGAAGCGCAATTTGGAAAGGGACGGTCAGACTTCATAAGCGTTTCTCGCACGCTTCTGATGCCAAATTAATTCCAGAAACACATCTGAAGCACCTATTTAAAAATGTCTGAAGCGCATCTGAAACGTCTACTCTGACTGTCCCTATTGGCCGCTTTGCCGTGGGTAGACTCTGAATGACACATGTTTGCCCCAGCACATACAGATTGATGAGATATATGTAATGGACTGTGAGCACTCACCAATATTTATTTCGGCCGATTTGGAGCTGGGTAGTTGTCATTGCTACAAACCAGATATCATCTGAGATTGGAATCTGGAGATTTTTTGTGAACCCCATCTTCATATAGGTGTGGATATTCCGCTTCAATAATGTTGATATTTATTATATGTAACTGCCCAACCCATATTTTGTCCCTCAAAATGTGCCTCAGGAATGTAATAGGCGGAATTCATCAATCGGCGTGATTTTCGACAACATACACGTTGGAGAAGTAAATATTGCCACCAATATTATTCATGCTGCCACCCATTTTAATTTGTTAGACAGTGCATTCGTTCTCTCTTGACATATCCAAGCAGTTTCGTCGCAGTTATCAATGCAGAAATACACGATTTGGCCATCTGGCCCACTTCGTGATATTTTCCCCTTTTGGACTGCCGCCGAAAATAAATTTCTGAGGCCCACACCAACTCACCGCAAATCGGCCAAATATGCTGCACAGGTCCATACCAGGCCTATCTTCGATCCCGGGCACAAAAAACCCCATTTTTAGCATGTGTGAATGTCGCTATTCACTGATTGTTCTTAAGTGGCCCACTTCCCAGCGGGATATAGTAAGTTCTGAGTCCTGACGCGCAGTCAGGCCGGAGACGAGATCTGAACAAGAGTCCAGAGCTTGAATAGAATCGGTGGTTGGGAGATGGTGGTAGAGGTGAAAGAGAGACGAGACGTGCTTTTGCTTTGGCATCAATGGCCATCATTGTTTCTCATTGTTTTGCCAAAGAGTCCAATCGTCATTTGATTATTGATGGCAGCTCGCTTTCTTCTCTCTGCCATCTCCATCTGCAGCAAATCGTTGTGGTGTACGCGCCCCATCTTCAAGCTCCCAGTTGCGCCCGGCGCATGGCCTCCGTGTCTTGCTCCCCTAGTGGCCGCTTGCAGGCGCTGTCTTTCGCGATTGGGCCGCTCCGGCCCGCTCGAGCCTCCGCTTTGATGTCCCAGTGGCGCCAGGTACTCATCTCCGAGCCCCACGACCGCAATACACCCGCGGCGCATCGCACCCTACTCTTTTTCTTCATTTTGTGTATGCAGAGTGTTCGCATTCATTTCAGTTTCATTTCCATTCAACTTTCATTTTCATTTTCATTCCTCGCTATTTGAATATACAGCACTGATTGAACAATTCACTTTTTAGCTGATAGGTATTGCAACAAGAAGACAGAATTCATATATATTGGTTCGTAAAACAAATGGAAAATTAATTTTAACTACTGAGGAGGATGAAGGGGGAGGCGTTTGTACCAGGCTCTCTACACTCGACGGGATGGGCCTCCTACCGCAGAGGAGGTTCAGCTGGCGCAAGGAACCGTTCCTGTCGATGCAGAAGCCGCCAAAGCGTTCCTGGGAAATGTCGAGACAGCAACGGCCAATATAATCCAGGCCCTTCAAGGACAGGCGCAGAAAGCTCGTGTAATTAATTCTCTGCTTCGCTATTAAGCTAGCTTCTCATTTATTTTCAGGGAGACTTTGATCAAGCGGTGTTCAATAATCTCGTCGCAGAATACATCGTCGCCACGGACCAATCATTCAGCATCGTCGAGAGCCCTGAATTTATTCGGTTAATGGAGTACACTCACCATGGCTCCACTCTCAATTTCTCAATACGAATGGGAGTCGATCATTCTGATGACTGGATGGTTGAAATCTTTTCGAATGGCCACCACCTTGATGTCTACAACGAAGCGGCCGATGCTTTCATTCACCCACGCCATCTTCCGTGGCCTCCAGGAAGATTTGCGCCAGAGTTTGAAGGAGCTCCCATTGGTGACACCATCAATTCTGCGAAATGGCCTTCTCGACGCGCACCGCAAACTGAGTGATTATTACTACAAGCTTGATCAGTCGCCGTATTACACTTGGGCTGCACGTAAGCTCTCATAATTATTTCAATAATTCTGTTTGGCTTATTTTATGGCAGTCCTTGACCCTCGCATCTCCTATGAGGGTCTCAAAGGCGACTTCACGCACGACAAGGACCTTCTTGACCACTTGAAGAGTGCCAAGAGCGCCCTTCAAGACCATTTCGATACTCATTACGCAGGCAGAACCGTGGCGCCGATAGTCCACCAGCCCATTGCTTCTTCCACTAATCCTTTTGCGTCGCCCCAGAAGAACTTCTTTGCTCGTTACGAGGTACAGACCCGTGACGTCGTTGATGAGCTTCGTGACTACTACAGCCTTTCCCGCGAGGACTTTGCCACCTGCGATCCAGTTTAATGGTGGTTCGCCCGAAAGGCTCATGTTCCGAACCTCTTTTGCCTTGCACGAGATCTCATGACCATCCCTGGTGAGCCATTTTACTTTATTCATTTACTGGTTCTGACTTTCACATTTGTAGGCTCCACCGTGGCCATTGAGCGCATTTTCTCCGGTGGCCGGGACACTATCTCCCTCAGGCGTGCGAGTTTGAAGCCTGAGACGATCAGAACTCTCATGCTGGTGAAGCAACGCCTTCGCTTGGCTCGTACTGCCGTCAAGGAGATCTTGGGGTAGTTTACACATCATTTCTGCGCTGTAAACAGTTTAAATCGATTTTTTATGTGCCGTGCTACCGTTCCGGCCGTGCCGTCGACCGTACCGTCCCGTCAGTGCTGCTGGATGTCTCCAAACGGGCCGTGCCGTGAAAAACCCGTCGAGCACACGGCCGTTGCCGTGAATCCACGGGTGGCAGCCCTAGGGGGAGCAACCTACTCAAGTCTCCGCCGCTGAACGAACAAGTACCGGTACAGCAGAAACAGAACGGAAGATGCACATAGATGTGCAGACTGCAGGCCATAATTAACGCAGATTGAGTCTGCGAAATATCCTCTTGGGATGAAGTATCCGAGGGCGTCAGGTTCTCACAGCGTCGGTAGCGGGACATTGTAGATAAAGGACTTGTGCAGTAGGCCATTGCTTCGCATGGCAATACGAGTCCGTCTAGGGAGTCCTTGATATACAGCATGATAAATGGAAGAATATAAAACTAATGGATACCAACATGAGCACAGCCCAGACCCTAGGTGCTCGATTTC
Organism: Mycena rebaudengoi; assembly: GCA_029282285.1. Classification (NCBI taxonomy): domain Eukaryota; kingdom Fungi; phylum Basidiomycota; class Agaricomycetes; order Agaricales; family Mycenaceae; genus Mycena; species Mycena rebaudengoi. Next base: position 38,939 of record JARJCX010000016.1, on the reverse strand, counting down.
ACACGTGCAGCCTTTCGAATATGCCAGAATATTGTCAGGCCATAGCAGCTTCGGTATTATCAAACGGTAACGCGGTAGCAAAAAACTATATTTCTTTTGTTTTAAAGAAAAGAACAAAGAACACTGAGGCTTGTTGAACTTCCAGTGAGCTTTCGAAATTACTGTAAATCACAGGCAGAAAAAGTTGACCTCTATAGGGGACAGGTGGTTCCCGCCCACCCTTCGCTCGGTCACTGCTTCGCGTCAACCAGCTCAGATTGGACAGAACAAAGCATGGCCTTTGGCCATGCCCAGGAATATTTCTTCTGTGGCTCCAGGCCAAAGTAAATATGGTGCAGAGCTGTAAACATGAGATTGAATCTATAGGGGACAGGTGATTCACGCCTTTCGGTTCGACCAGCTCAGATTGGGCGGAACAAAGCTAGCCTTTGACCATGCCCAGTAATATTTATTCTGTGGCTCCAGGCCAAAGCAAATACAGTGGAGAGCTGTAAACATGAGATTGAAGGATATCGGGATACTTCCTGGCCGCGACACGGAGTAATTCCATTTGGAAACCCAATAGTGCACTCGATTCTTCGCCCATGGGCTCATCCCCTGGGTTTATTTGCTCAAAACAAATAGAAGAGTCGTACCCATCCTCGTCACTTCGTTACTTCGCTTAGAAGTGCGGAAGTTCGTGACTTTGATGGGAAACTGTGAAAGCTCGTCAGTTAGGCAAATATCTGGGGCAGTTCGTCACTTGTAATAACACACCCTAGTTTCTTCATTTGCGTGAAGAGGGCCCATCATTCGATGCCCCTCCCCTCCCTCGCTGCACTCGGGGGGTCCCCCGAGCCGGGGCATCTCAGATGGGCACACTAAAGCCTCGTTCCCGCGGTCATATTGATCCATTAACCCTAACCAACCAAACCCAAACCCCCTAACCCAAACCCAAACCCCTAACCGCTAACCCGAACACTAACCAGTGAATACCCGCAGTTAGGGCGCGCTGCGCTTGCCCTAAATGCTCGAAATGGGGTTCACATGTGGATACAGAACTGTCACATCAATTTGAGAAAGTTCGTAACTTTCCCGCTGAGCTCACGAACTTTCATAGAGTTCCATCAAAGTCACGAAGTTTCTCCGTTTTAAGCGAAGTAACGAAGTGACGAAGATGGCGCGGACTCCAAATAGAATTGTGCCTTTGTCCTATGGATTCTATTTGTTTCAAACAAAATCCACGGGATAAGAATTGGGCACCCCTGGTTTCGCTCCAAATGAGATTTCCATCACTAATTCCGGAGAGTCCTTTCACAAAACCGCATTTTTCGACGTAATTTTGTGACCGTCTATAAACTTTGGTGTTTTTTTTTCTGGTAGGAAATAGGGGTGCTCAATTCTTAGCCCGTGAACCCGTCCCACGGATTTATGAGTACTTATGTAACTAGGTGTCGGCATAGCCCGACTGTAACCTTGCTTGTTTTGGGGATTAAGTGTCTCGGAAACTTTCGGTGCAACTCTGTTTGAATAGATTCAATGATTGCGGAAAAGTATGGCCGGTACTCTGCATGTAGCACTTTTTCTTTCAGCTTAAAGTAATAATAAATAATCAATATTTCTTTTCTGGCTTGCTTACAGTTCAAGACACTGCAATGATTATTCCGCTGTCATTTGAGAAACAGGGGCAGAAAAATACCTAGTTGGAACTGAACCAAGAACCGCGAACACTTCAGGGATGGTGTAAGAAATTCGGATGGCGACTGCATTGAACATTCTCTCTTGGCGGCAGGGAATTTTATTTATGAACTTGTGTCACAAACTTAGCAAGGAAACATTTGATTTCATTCAAGAAGCTGCTACTTTTTCACCCAAAAGTAACGGGGCATTGGACACTACGTGAGGCGACGAACCAGTACAACATTGGTGGCAAGTTGTTGTGAACAGGAAATAATTAAGCACATTCTCCTCCAAAGCAATGTCAAAATTGTGTTCATTCTTCCTTCACAGATATTTTTTTAACAGCTCAATACTCTCATTTTTTTAATAAGTACAAGTTCTGCCGGGCTCGGCCACAGCCCTACTACCCAAGTTATTTGTTCCAAACAAATAGAATCGAAACTCCGCCTGGTATTTATGCCATTTCCAGAGCTACACTAGCTCTCAGCAGAGTTCCAACAGAACTTATAAAATATGAAGATGCTCTTACAGGGGAATGACTATTTTTCTGAGCGGTATTTGAGAGTGAATCCGTGAAACTATATGGGCAAAGCTGTCCATACCTCCAGACCTATTCCTACGTGTTGAAACTATCCAGAATCATTACCAAAGTATTCTAGAGGGTTCCCGATCATTTAGGGCCAGATATATACACCGATAATGGCTGCGACCTTGTTGTAAAATGTATTTTTGGATAGCAGAATTTCAATTCTATTTGTTGGGAACAAATAAATCTACAGGACAGGCTCATGGGCTAAGTATTGGGAACCCCGCCATAGTGAAGGTGATGGCAAAACAGTCCCCATTCACAAACCAAAACTTGTTTTGAAAGCTTTGTGTCTTACCGTGGTCAACTTTTGTCCGCCCAAACGGCTTATGTAATCCGGCAACCTCCGATCGATTGTTTCCTGTGCGTAAAATGGCAGCGAGCGAGGGCCCACACGAAGTGCAGACCGAGCGCGCTGGGCACTGCTAGAATTTTTGGTTTGTGCCTCACCGCTTGCCGGCCATCCTACCAGTCACAAAACAGTCCCCATCATGATGGGAAACGGTCCAGATTACTTACCGAATCGGAATCGGATCACGCATGATCACGCACGGGACCCTTGCCGAAGCTCGGCACCACGCAGTGGGCCTCGGGCGAGCATCAGCACCATGCAGTGGGCCCTTGCGGCAAGCAGAAGCGCCGCAGGCAAAGATTAGCGCAGCGTAGGGGTCTGGGGGCAACCCCCAGCTGGCCTGGCACCGGCCGCCGAATCCCCTCAAAAAATACAGAATAAATGGCGAGGAAAAAACAACCTGTGTGCTAAAACACAGAAAAAGGCCCCTGCACCAGCAGGAAAGGGCCCCGTTCTAACGGAATGGCCAGCGCCAGCGAAAAAGCGGGGTCTGGGGGGCCTCCCCCAGCGTGCCGAACATACCGATGCCTAAAAATGTAGTTTCTTGATGGAGAAAACCCTAGGCTCAGAGAGGCCGTTTCTGGTCATTAAAACCCTTGGAATGACCTCCTAAGAATTGAGCACCCCTAATAATAGACAGCAGGGAACTGATCAATGCAATTTGAATGCCAAAATTGAAAATTTGTGTCTGAAGCAAATATAATGTCAGGGATATTCGTTATAATGGGAAGCAACACTTATTAGATTCTCCTTTGTGCAGCTGAATAGGCCTGAGAATACTTTAATACATTGGGCGAGCATAGTAAACATGCTGAGGCATGTTGAACTTGTTTTGATCCCATCAATTATTGTTTTCATGCGCACACCGCCATAATAGGCATTCAATATTCAGCACAGGCCGAAACATTCCAAGCAGATTTATACAGGTATTCCATTTTTTTCGGCCTGGCAGATGGAATACAAAGAAGCCCCTTTTAATTATAAAGACGGCGGTGTTGCCCAATTTGGAGGGGTTTCTCAGAAACCGTGTTTCCACATAGACTCCCCCCGGCGGGCCACAGTGGGAATGTGCCTTGTAATGTTATATACCTGGTGATTCAGCCTGAGGATTAGTGAGCAAAGCCTGGCTTATGCATCACCTTAATCAGCGGCGAATAACGGTGAGTAATACTTGAATTAGTAAATACATACCTCATTGCACGTGCGTCATCACCGCGCAAACTGGCTACCGGCTGAAGATTAGTTGAAGTTGTAGCCTCAATGAAGAGAGTATGGACCCATCCAAGAAAGACAGGCATAGTGTGTTCGTTTTCTAGAATTCTCAAAAGCAGGTTAGAGCAGAAAGGCAAAACGTAGTCAAAACGTGGTATTGTGAAAGCCTTGGAATCAACACAATCAAATTCCCGTCCCACACAAAGTCAAAGTCATCAAATACTGACTTTTTTCCAAAAAGTGGCCTAGGAAAATGACTAAAAACGATTACCTAAACAAATTTAGGACTCGTAATCCGCCGAGCCGGGAGTTCTCGCTTCGAAGACAACGACATCTTCCGGATATTATGAGCAACGCTGATCGGCTACCTACTAGCCCTAACCCTAATTTCTATTTGCTCATTTCTTGGCCATTCCCGAGCTATCCGGCACCGTTCTAACCGTGTGAAGAAGCTCAATTGAATGGTCAAGTCCGCAAACCCGTACAACCAGAACCGAATGCATTTGAAAGGGCCAGGAATTGTCAGCCTCCGGACATACACTTTGTTCCTGTTTGTCTCCCCACTCGGCCCTCAGCTCGTCACGTGTTAAGGTAAATTGCTCGCTTCGCCAGCAACTAGGACGCGGACGATGCGACACCTGGGACTTGGGCATCCGGAGACTCAGAACGCAGTCGGATTGAGCTCATTTTGGGTACTTCCACCAGTATTATCGTTTTTTTACAATCAGCCACGGTAGATCCTAGCATCGAGATGGACGCTCTGTGTCACGATTGTCACGGCAGTCAGCACTATCCGGTAATTGTCACAAGTCGGGACTTCCTGAACCCGAAAATCAACCAGGAATTCTCCCTCAACAGAGTGTTAACCCGGGCCCTTAAAATAATAACCATGCCGCATAAATACCGGGAAAAACTTCGCCATTGTTGCGTAACTTTACTGTCGTCTTCCTCATCTTGTACACACAGGCTGGGGATCCGGTGCGCACGGAGCCTGCCATATCTTTGTATTAGCATGTTGTTATATGGCGCTTTTATTGTTATTTGTTGGGATATTAGGCACTTGGACACATGACCAAGGCTCGGACATGAATGGACTCATATGGACTCAGTTGGAATCAGGAGGAATAATATGGAATGATTCATTATGACTCACATGGACTCATAGGATTAGTATATAAACAGTAGTTTACTGAGGTTAATCCTCACGAGCTTGTAACCCCTGGCCTCACCCGCCATCATGTAAATCTCAGAACAACTATTCTAATAACCGGATGACCTCAGGATTGAACTCCTGAAGCAGAAACTCCATCATTATTTAGTGGGCTTAATCCAGCTCAAGTTTAAGCCCACTTAGTGATTTTTTGCTATCTTGATGGGCAGGGCTTAAGCCAGGTAGAGCTGGTGACAGCTTGATTGAACTTTTCAGCTTGTCAGCCAGTGCACAAGCTCACAAGTCGGAACTTGAAAAAAAAAGACAAGACTGGAATCGGGGCAAACTTATTTACTTGTGACTCGTGAGTTGTTCAGCTGTCACAAGTGTTTTGTCAAAATTGGGACCGGCCGTGTAATCCTACCTACCTACCTACCTGATTCCCACGCCCACGCCAAAAATAGCCATTTGACGTGCGCGCACACCATTTTTGCAAGCCAAAAAAAATCAAGTCTTTAGGACTGTCTCTGAATACATCTCCCTCCTACCTACCTGCCTGCCTGCCTAAGCTCTCTTCCGGAACATAACTTCCGCTTTTGAGTTCGCACTCATTATCATCGCAGTCCACTCATCGGGCGGCCGCACTCCATCTCGGATCTTCACATCGTATGTCATTATAACGTGAGCGAGCATCAATTTCATCTCGTTCACTGCGATGAACCGCCCCGGGCTAGGGTCGTATTAAATAAGTCAGGGAATGGGAATGAGGCCGAAACGCTCACCAAGCATGACGACCGATGCCAAAAACGAGATAATCATGCGTGGGTGCCACCATGAGGTGCTTCGTCCCATCGCCTGCCTCCTCGCGCAGGCGCGAGAAGCGAAAAGGGTCGAATTCACTTGCGTTGGGATAGTTTGTCTAAGGACTGATGATTAGACACAACATTTTAGAAGCGGGATGCGGTAACTGACATTAGAGTAGTGCTCGGCATGAAGCGCGACACCGATCAGTGTACCGACGGGGACAGTGGCACCATCGCAAAATGTGAAATCTTTCAGAGCCACACGGAGGGCAGAAACTGCACCAAAGACATGAACATGAGCGCAGGGCGGAGTCCAAAGCATTACCGGAAAAACTGGCGAGTCTGTTTGTTTCCTTCAGGAAGCTGTCGACTTTCGTCAATTTCCCCATTCCTGCCTTTGTCCAGCCTTCAACGTTGATGACCGACTCAATTTCCTCACGTAGAGCAGCGGTATATTCAGGGTTGGCGGCAAGATTGTACAACGCATGTAGGAAAGCCTGATATGCAGTAAGTAGTATTCTGCATCACCTACTTTTGACCAATAAACCTACCTGCGTGGTAGTATGGAGGGCACCAAAGTTCACCACAAGTAGCTTGCGTGTCAAGTTGCGTACAGTGAGGCGATCGGGGCGATCACCCGCCTCGTCTATCAACCAGGTAATAAGATCATTCTATATATTTTAGTTGGCACTATCTGATTCAAAAATATTATCAAGAAACATACTGGTCGATCCGATTCCGGCCAGTCTCGCCCGTATTTGTTATTCATCTCAAGGCGGTATTGAATGATGGGCCCCACAAGCTTCATTGCATTCTTGGTGGCAGGCTCTAGATTCCCAAACAGGTGCATGAAAAGGCTGATAAAAGTGAGTCAACGTGCTCTAATTCTATAGCCCACTTACGGACGCAAGAAAGCTGGAGTCACATGGAGAACGGTGGCGTCCTTGACGACGTTTACTGCGAATTTTCCCATTACTGCAATAAGCTCTGGATCACGACCTAAGAATAATCAATAATGAAAGTGCCGACAGGCTTCAGGTAAATACGGCGTACATTTTAGTCCAATAAAGACTCTGTTGTAAGTCCGGGAAACAATCTTCAGGACAGTCTTGGGAGGGTGTAAGGCACCACTGCTAGTGGATTAAACGACTCGACGTACATTCATGGCCGGCACGCTCGCCCATTCTTCAAACCACAATTCATGAGTGCATTGAAAACTCATTGGGATCAATATCCAAACCAGAGGCATTTGCGGGTACCAGGTCCTCAAAGGCCGCCACGACCTCACTATGAATGGTGGGGAAGCAAACCGCGATGTTCCGAGTAAGCGATGTACGAATGACGCTTATCTGGTATAGGTCATTAAGATGCTCTTGACCCATAGTAAGTCCCATATGAACCAGCTGTTCATGAACAGTCAGTCGCATTCGTATTTGTAAAAAAACATTGCATACTGCGGTCGCTGCCTCAATAAATGACAGCTCATCGTCTGGTGCCTTTTGTAACTCTTGTATCAAAGCACGGCCGTTTAAGATGACTAGCCATCGGTTCCCCAGCACCACTTTAAATGCTTGTCCCGGATACTGTCCCAAAATTTGCATGATATGAGCTACTATTGTTGGAGTGGTCACCTTCAAATATCCTTCCTGTGTTAGTTCACGGCCGGCTTTGATGAAGTTCCACGCCCCGATGTAAAAGCCAAATGGACTGCGTGGTACACCAACACTCGGTATTCTGCTCAGTCTGCGCTGTAACAAGGAGTATCGACTCCATGATGAGGATCAAGAGCACTGAGGAACAAAACGTTGATACTCACGTCGAATTGAAACCAGGTGTATAGAGTTTGAAGGACGATGAACCAAAAGGTCAGACCGCTGAGGAGGACCAGTGTAGAACTATGATGCAATGACAATGACATGGCCAATTGAGCAGTGGGGATATCCTTGCCTCCGGCTTCTTTGAAGGTTGTCATGCGGTGACCGGCGACAGCGTCACTGCCCGGCATCATCGCCGAATCGCGCTCAAGCTTGGCTCAAGCCGCCGCAGGTTCCGGGGGCCGAGCGAGGCCCACAACGGCCTCTCAATGCCCATGTCATGATGAAATGGTGGCCACACAAACGCGAAACAGGTTCGTTCATCATCAACGTGACGGTGGCCACATCTTTGAAAAACGGTAACAATCGCGGGGTGTGGGTACTGCGTGGCGTCCGATTAAAGATGCTGATCCTGAAAAAAGTCTGGCTAGAGAATATACGAGACTCAGACCACGGGGCTACGGCGGACCTATGTAGACAGTGTAGGTGTATAAGATTGATCCCAGTCAGCCCGAACACTTGTGGCTGAAGGCTGGATACATACACAATCAATGTCTACGGCATCTCAACGATCCCGAGGAAACAGATTGCTTCTAAATTTGGCAAGAATGTTTCACCAAAGGTCCAAAACGGCCGTTGGGTTTTCTGCGAAGCATTCTAGACGATGTTTTGTGACATGCAATTGGTCCGATCTAACACTGGATTTCATATATATATATAAACTTCTGATATACTACTGCATTGATCGTCCACTAAGAATAAATATGCCGCGGAAAACAAATTGCTTCTATATTTGGGGAGATGTTGTTTCACCAAAACGGCAGTTGGGTTGATCTTCCCAGCAGACTTCTACGAAGCATTCTGGATGTTGTGACATACAATTGGTCAGATCCGACCCTGGATTTCATATACATAGCAACTCCTGACTTACTGCTGCGTTGACCGTCTACCAAGATACTTCCAAATTTAGGAAATGAGTTGGGGTTGTTTCGACCAAAACGGCTGCTTCAGGGAAAGATCAACAGAATTCCGCGAAACATTCTAGAGCTCAGATGGATGTTTCGCCGAATTCTGTTGCGACCTCAGTTGGTCCGATCCAGGAAATCATGCCTATCGCCCATTGCTACTCCGAGCCGCCGCCATAAAAGATTATAACGGGTGTATTCTCCTTCCTCATATGTGTCGCCCAGCCCAAATCCTTTGGTTCGGTCTCTGGGAACCTCGGATTCTTGATGAACACGGATGATTTCTCTGTTTTTCGCAAGGGAATAAATTATCGCTGCACTTAGCAACAAAGATCGGCGCAAGCCGGTACCCCATTCAAAACTTTCAGGTTCCTCTCTCGGAAATGGAACAGTGGTTGGACGATTTTATCCGCGCCAATATTCACACCAACCAGTATGAACTATCATTTTGACCTTGTCATACGCACAGGGCCAACATTTCGTGAAAAGGCTGATGTGGATCCAGTCAGCGAATCTGAAACTGTACAGCTAATGTCTTGAGATTTCCCTAGACTCTTATGACAGGGATCAGCTCAGAAATCAATAGAGTGTTTCAGATATGGTTTTTCGGACGCAGCTTCAACTTCGTGCGAAGTTGCGTGCGAAGTTGGGTCCGAAATCGAAGTTGCATTTGTCAAATCCATTCATGCAACTTCATGCGCAACTTCAATTATGAGATGGCAGACGTTGGGCATGAAGTGCTCTTGCCGGCGACTCCCAGAGAAAATGTCATTCAAGTTGCTGGAAGCCGGAATAGAATACGGAACGTTCCAGAATATCCCATGAGGGTACAAATTGCGTAATGAAATAATAAAAAATGAAACGAAATTAGGAGTGGGAGACGTGGTCCTAAGTCGGTCCCAGGAACTGTGTTCACAATATATCAACGATATGCGCGCCCGACAATTTTCGCAAAACCACGCGGATCCGAGTCAGTTTCGAGTCAATCGATCTTGGACAGTCTCACAGGCAGTGGATTGTGCTGCCAGATTCCAAACTCCTGGTTGAGACCCAATGAGATCGTTACAGAGAGGGAGGAAAGAGGCATTACCCTGTAGGACTCATCAAAAGAGGTTGCATCGAAGTCGGGAGGGAATGTAATTGCGAAGTTATGAATGATATATGCCACGAGCAGTCTACGACTCAGGTTAGTGTATGGACAGCTTTCAGAACCACTCACTTCACATTTTGAACGGCAAGATTCTTCCCGATACAGGACCCAAATCCAGCTCCAAATGGCATGAAGCACGTGGTGTCAATTGCGGGCAGCTCTATCCCAAGCTGTTGTCCCACTGAATCGTCGTCAATCCAACGTTCCGGTATGAACCTATCTGCCGACATCCCAAAGAATGCAGGGTCTCGATGCATCGCATATACGGGGACATGTATGGTGGTATTAGGTGGGATATATTCACCGCAAACATGTGCACCGGAAGTTCCCGTGGTGCGAAGCGGACCTGAGAGAACACCAGAGTAAATTGCATATGTATTTTACTGCAGAACTCAGTGCTCACCAAACGGGCCAGGAGGGACAATTCGAAGGGATTCTTGAACACAGGCATCGAGAAAGGGAAGGCGACAGATTTCCGACGTGGTTGCATCTCCACCACTGTCTTCATTGTCTGAGAGCACAGTGCGAATTTCATTTCGCAAACGAGATTGCCTTTCAGGATCGAAACCCAGATAGCGAAATATCGTGACCACGGCTTGAACGCTTGTATCTGTTGCGGAAACCACAATTAGCGCAGCATCCGCAATGACCTCCCCCGGTGTCAGCTTCGCTTCCGCGGAAGAATCGAGCTGTTTCTGGGTTTAGACTGTTGAAATTAAGTCGGATATACCCACGTACGAGAAAGCCCAGGATGCTGGTTCGCCTAAGTTGGGACCCAGAGACATCAATCTGGTGTATCTTCTGGTCGATTAACTGGAGCATAGAATCAAGTACTGGATATTGAATGCCACATTTTTATCCTGAAGGACTACAACTCACCCGATGAAAAGTATCGATTGGTCCCCGTCGTGGAAGAATGTTCACTATGTCTTTAAGCCACGGAACTTGTTCTGAGCAATCTCCATTACTGGGACAAATGGACTAACCAAAGCTCCGACAACTGGAAACAATAAAGCTGGCGAGCAAAGTTCCACCATTGATAATCGATGTGAGTAGAAATTTTTTAGTTGGTCTCCAGACGTATATCTTCTTTAAGTAAAACTCGGCCTTCGGAGCTGCAGGCTGTGTGTTTGCTGCCGGACCCCGGAGATCTTGTAGCACCCAACAGCCGTAAGTGGATCACATAACGCGGAGGATCTGTCAATGCCCCTGACATCGCTAAATTGGGAAACGCGCACCTGGCCCACGGCGAACAAGGGTTTGACGCACAGGTCTCCGAATCTGCCTGGAAGGAAGGAGGAAGACTACACGGCACGCAGGAACGCCGGGCTAAGTATAAAGTCGCCAGTCTCCTGGGACAGGGCTGATCATGACTCATACAAAGCTCATAGCCTCCGTCAAGGGGCGAGGAAGACGAGCAGGGGCTTGAAAAAGTTTCCGATGTTCTCAGGGACAAGATAGAACGCATGAAACGTGGCCGCAGGAAGAAAAACGCCAAGAAAACGTTCAGATCCGACGACGTATTTGTGATCGACAAGGACGTGATGTTGAAGGCCCCCGGATTGAAAGGTTTACTGTCGGTTACAGATGACGAGGTGGGAACTAAAGAGAGTGGAAGCGCAGTGGATTCTCAGCCCGTAGCAGCATCGCAGGAAGCTAACTGGGACTGGTAGCACGTAGAATAACTGTATCTGTGCAATTTCCAAAATAGGCAATTGTTAATTGTCATCTGTCAGTACTGACAGTCAGCCTGACATTCTGACTGACAATTAATTATTTTCCTCAAAGTGGAATTGTCAGCGGACCCTACTTGAAGGGGCCGCGAAGACAAGAAATTGCCACTTATATCTGGGGGGGGGGGGGCTCCCCTCAGGCCCCGAAAAAATATATATATATATACCCTTTTACATATTTCACATTTGGCGTCTCCCTGAGGCTCCCTAGCGGTAATTATCCATTTTTCAGTTCTAAAATATTTTGACAATTGATTTCGCACATTTTCGCTCTCGCCGTCACCTGAGAGTGTTTCCAAATTCCAAACAGTTAATACTTGCCACTCTGATCAAATCACGTGCCTGATGGCCCATCAATATTCCAGTATATTCCTAACAGTATCTGGTTCCTCTCTGGAATTCACAGATACCGCATACATATGTAGGATGAATACTTCAGTCACCCTGTACATAAAAAAACAAGCGCAGCGGAGAAAAAAATATTTTAGGCTATCCAAATAAGGGAATTTGATGGCACATGGAGGAGAGGTCACCGAGTCCCCTGGAAAAAAAAAACCGACCCCAGGTAGATTTTTCACGAATTCGCGGCCCCTTGGCCTCCGTATCCCGAGACGATCGGCACACATAGACACCCAATCGCCACATTGCTGTGCAATCACAGACCCACGCTGGACTTATTTTCGCAACCAATCGGGACTATATCTGTTGGAGGACAACCCTTCTCTCTCGAAACCACCATGTGGCCCTTCTCCACGAAATACCCAGTCTACTCCATCGACGCCGTCGGAGCGCCTTTCGAGGCGGCAAAGAAACGACAGGCCCAGAGTGCTACATTTGATTACATTATCATCGGCGGTGGGTCCACTGCTCATTTTCTTTTTGCGCCGTTATGCTAACGTGAAGCGATAGGTGGCACAGCCGGATGTTGCCTAGCATCGCGTCTCAGCGAGGATCCTTCTGTCTCTGTCCTCCTTCTCGAGCGCGGAAGCATCCCTGACGCATGGTTTTCGAGAATTCCGTTGATCTCGAGCGACACAACGAGCGATGCGACCCCGATTGTCAGAATTCCGTCTACTCCAGTTAGCGGCGCCGGCGGACAGACCCTCAACGTATATCAACCGGAAACACTGGGTGGTGGGAGTAGTGTAAACGCGATGATGGTCACTCGTGGTGCGGTGGAGGACTTCAACCACTGGGCCGAACTCGGCCATGCGTCGTGGAATTATGCATCGCTGAAGCCTTATTTCATCAAGTCTGAGAAAAGCCTCAGCCAGACTTCAGCCGATCGTGGATATTCCGGTTCGTTCATTCCAGCTTGTTAATCACCATCTCTTTCTTAAGTTCGTGTTTCTAGGCATCTTGGTGAACCAAACCTTTCCGCGGCAGCCGTATAAAGTGTTGGAGTAGTGCGTAGCTCCACTCTTCCTATAGGCCATTGGTTTTGATCAGAATCGTTCAGTGCCAAGGGCGCAGCCACTGCACTTGGATTCGCCGATGTCGACGATTTCAACGCTTCACGCGTTCCTGTTGATGTCTGCGCCACTCTAGACGTCGCAATAGACGAGAAAGGGCGACGTGTATCCGCGTATCATGCCTTTCTCCCTGCCCAGGTAGCCCATGAACGACAGGAGCGTCTCAAGGTCTGCACCAAAGCTGTTGCCACGCGAGTCGAGTTCGACGACGGGGTTGCGGTCGGCGTAATCTTTGAATCCAGCGACAAATCTATTCCGGGGACCTTCTATGCCCATGCTGGCAAGGAGATCGTTGTTTGCTGTGGTGCTTTCGGATCTCCCCAACTTCTATTGCGCAGGTCCGTTCTAGTTAATCGAGTTCAATCTACCAACCTGACGGTTTTACCCTATCTAGTGGTGTCGGCGGACAGGAAGATCTTGCAAAGCACGATATCGCCATCGTGAGCGATTTGCCTGGTGTCGGAAGGCATCTGGTTAGTGCTTATTTTGTGAAAAGTCTGTTGCATCAGTATTGACGTTTCACCCCAGCAAGACCATGCTGGTGTGGCACTCATGTACGAGGTACCTCTCGGCGACACGCTGCATTTCATCGAGAACAGCATCTGGAAAGCGCTGTTGGAGCTCGGGAAATATTTCTTCTCCGGCAAAGGAATCATGGGGAAAAGCGTCATGTCAATCGCAATTTGGGCGCATTCGAGTCATCTGGACGATAAGACCTCGAACGTCATGAATGTCCCTGCCGTGGCCAATACAGGTCGCCCAGATATCGAGATCATGCCCATCGCGCACTGGTGTGCCGAGCCTCCACCGTACAAAATACGAATGGGTGTGTTCTCATTCCTCCTATGTGTCGTTCAGCCGAAATCGCTTGGCTCCGTCAGTCTCGCCTCTCGGGACCCACACGCGCGCCCCATCGTCGACCTCGGTTTCTTGACAAATCCGGAAGACATAGTCGTTCTCCGGAAGGGGGTCAAGCTCTCGCTCCGCATGGCGGAAGAGATGAACAAACAACGGTACCCTATGAAGGGCTTTCAGGTCCCGTCATCGGAAAGCGACAGCGACCTGGATGATTTTATCCGAACGAATATCCGCACCAATGCTCATTACACCTCCACATGCCGAATGGCGTGCCGTGAAGATGGTGGCATAGTCGATGATGAGTTGAGGGTCTATGGTGTGCGAGGACTCCGAGTTTGCGACGCGTCTATATTCCCCTGTGTCACGTCGGCACACACGATGGCTCCCGTTATCGCCGTTGCGGAGAGGTGCGCCGACCTGATGAAAGTATGAGTATTTAGTTGTAGGACACTGAGAAAGCACCGAGAGTACTGTGTACACCAGCCCTACTAGTTTCTGATTCTGAATTACGAGTATATTCAAAGTATATTATCATTATTTTCCGTTTTGTTGAGGGACTTTTTACTATTTAGTGGCTGTGTTCAATCACTTTAGGGACAACCACTAAATAAATACATTACCGTATAAACATGTATGGGAGCAACGGTCACGGTTACGGGCAGGCCCGTTGCGTTGCTCAAAATCTGGCCTGTCCCGGTCATGGAGGGAGTCGCTGCTTTAAAAACACTGACATTTTGAAAAAAAAATAGTAATTCGGGTTGCGCTGAACAGCTTACCGATTAACATTGACAGATACACTTGGACCAGCTCCTGCATGAACCAGCAGGACTGGTGCTTGCGGTGGTTCCACAGGATCTGGTTGAAGGTGCGAGCTTGAAGCTGTTGAACCTTGCAACGACGGACAAAAATTAGTACCATCGTCAGCCACTTGAGGCCGCTTCTCGAAGGCCCGTGGTAGTGTACGGCATGGGGCAGGCACCTTTGGAGGCACGAGCGGATGGGAACCTACGAGTTCAATGTCAACTGAATGGGGCACAATTGGTGAATCCATGAGATCTAAAATTCCCCGTGTCGGCTGTGCAGCAGATGCGACTCCTTTGAGAGAGTCCAGGAAGGGGAGAGTAGGAGCACGGAATAATTCGCCCGTTTGCTGAACTAAATCCACCTGAGCGGTGATCAATTCTTGCGAGGCGCGAGCATTGTTGGTTTTATCCCAGGACTTCCTGTACGCTGTGAGGACATCCAGGGTAACATAATAGCGAGTTTTCCCATATGCTGAGTGATTCCACTCTTTGACAAAGTTGTTGTAGTTGATTCTGCGCTTCCCATAGGGCAACAGCCTGGCGATGTCGCAGCCAGTCATTGTTGCTCGTAAGTTTAAAGGTGGTCTGTGCGCTCTCATTGTATGGTTCCATTCCGAACCGTAAATGAAGAGATTCTATTGTTAACACTTCAGTCGATGCGCTGAGAAAGATATTCGCGAACTTACTTGGAACTGGGCCGTTGTGCATTCATATGGATCAGTATTCAGCCAGTTAGAGTAGGAATCGGCACCATTGATGATATCAGAAAGATAGTTCAACAAAAATGACGTGCGGTTGATGAGAGCTAAATCATGGTGATACTCCCAATCAACCCCGTAAACGTGCCTTGCCAAGGCCTGAAAAATTTAATGCATTGCATCTGAATCAGCCATTAAGTTCGTACCTGAAGGTTGAATTGAGTGTGGTGGTCAGTCATTGAGTTCACAACCAGTCGGGACGATGCTATTCGAGTCCATCCTTATTTAGCAAGGGAACAGGATATTTTGAAGGTGGAACAAGCCATGAAGAGCACCAAACTTGCGATAGATGTACCCATGCGGACCACCCTCAGAGGGTGGCCCTCTACCTTGTTTGTCCCGCGGTTGCACTTGAAGAGCTGAAGCCCGTACTGATCAACACCTACTTCCTCATAAAGTACAACTCCGGGCAGATCCGAGAGGTACCCTTCTCATGCGAGCTCCACAATGGCCTTCGCCTTCTGCCAAGCAGTCTTGTTGAAAAGGGGTTGGCCTGACTCAGCATCGAGTGCATTTCCGAATACCGTAAACACATGCTCGATTGCCGGCACAAGCACTGAGGGAGGAGGGGTGAACCGTGGTATTCGCTGTTTGATGAAGTGGGGATTTCTCAAGAGCATTGAGTCGAAACTGATTTGGAAAACTTTCCGGGAAGTTTCGTCAAGCATTTCGAGGCGGAGAGTTTCATCTGCGGGATCATTGCTGGTTTCCATATCACTGCTGATCTCGGGCTCCGAGTCTTCATCATGTCCATCTGCTGGTGTAGAATCAGGAATCAACTGCATGGAAAGACCAGATGGAACTGGCGGCTCCGGGTTCTGCAGATATAATATGATTAAATTGAGATCGTCCTACAGAGTACTTGAACAATCAATATGACGTACCAAATTAGACTGCCGTTTATCAAATTGAAGTGCGACTGGGCGGACAACCTGAAACATCGGTGATTCGCCCTGACTCGATTTGAGCTGTGCCAGCATGAGAGCACCGGCCTTTGTCCTGGTCCTGATTCCAGATGACGAAGGCACATGACGGATAGCTGCGGCAGTCGGGATGATTACAGTTTCAATATTGACAAGGACACGGCTATTACTTGAAGTCTTGACTCAAACACCAGCAAATGATGGTGTCTGAACGCGAGATATCTGGCCATATGCTGCAATCTCTCCCCTGTCTCTGGTGAGCATTGCGACACGAGTCCCCGACGGGGTATTGTGCTGAACACGTTCCAAAGGAGCCGTTTCGGAGATCTTCTCAGAAATAAGGCGAGATGCATAGACATCGAGAGCAGGGTAGTTTCGTAAGTCTGACCGGTGAGAAAGATCTGTCTCCCAGTCCTCGGTTTTCTGAAGCGAAGTGTCCTTGCATAGATACACCCTGAGAAGCTTCTCAGCGAGAGCATCAAGTGAGCCGGATTCCTTCCGCTCAATTAATCCCTGCTGGATCGCAAATTGTTTTAGGCCGATGTGGCTGAAAGTTTGGCCGTCCAATTGATTGAATTGCTTTTGTAGGCGCGTTAGATCCCCGTGTATCGCAGAGCCTATGAGAAAGACTTGTTTGGAAATAAGGAGGCGTAAAAGAGATGACGGTAATCTGTCCAATTGATGAACCTGTAACTGGCCATTAACGACAACAGGTAGTGGCAGAGTAAAAATTGTCGACTCACTGCGACAATGTATATTATGTTCGGGAGAGCATGAGGTGCAATTTGAAGTATGGACACACCGACTCGTCGGGATAGATTCCATTGCGCATCTAGACTCACGCACATATGTCTATTCACATCCGTGTCAAGAATATCCACAAGGGGTTTGAACACGTCTTGAATGAGACGCGGCCTTTCTAGATACACGATATCGACTGTTGTTGGAAGAGTAAGGTATTTTAGGCCATAAGCTGCAGCGATCGGAGTTATTATCAAAGACTGCTTACTGGGCCACCTTACCACTTTTGACCATGAGCGTACACATAATATGAGGTAGATCCCGGCTCATGGGCTCTGGAACGAAGGCATACATCCTGCGAATCAGTCCAGATATTTTAGCCGAATTTACACGATGTTTTCATGGTATACCAATTTTTTCTTCTGGCGGTATCCAAAAATGGCAAAAAACGGGTTAGTGGGCCACCCCTCTAAATCGTTTGTTCAGCCTCGTCCTAGGCATCGCAATGTATCCCAAATCATTGAACACATATAATTACACGATTTTATGCACTAAAGTGGTACATCTAAGGTGTGCAAGGACCATGACTACTTCCCTTTTGAGCAAGGGGGATAGGTGAAATTGGGATATCGGCTGAAAGGCGTGTTTTTCAAAACACAGAGGATATTGACACCCCAAATTGAGGCCCAGGCGACTCAATCAGATGTATTTGGACATACCTATACACTGCTGATGGCCTCCGCATACCAATAACCCCTCGCAAAAAATCCATCTGTGCGGGCAACTGCAGGTGTTTGAAGTAGTAGTGGGCCCTTACCGGAACTCCGTACACCTAAAATCCTAGAAACCTGGTAAGATACAGTCTTGGATGTTTTGAATTCTATAGCCAATCTCCGGGGCCGAGGGACGCACGGGTCGTTCGTTACAGAGGTGGCAGGAGTTGGCCAGTCAAAGTCAGATCAGGGTCTTCGTGGGGGTTCCAGGAGGCGAGACACAGTATTGTTAGCGTATAGGAGGAACCAATGTCATACCTTTGACTCAGGGGATGCGAACGAGCCCCGAAACTTGTGAATCGGTGAAGGATTGGTGGAGAAACAAGCGAAAGACAAGCACGCGGACCGTTCGGAGATAAGAAAAGATGCTCACACGCCGGCATCTTGGTCGAGAACCGCCCGCAACTTTTGATCGCCGCATCACTCGGCGTCGAAATTTGACATACAGTGTCGTGATAGGTCATATTCCATCCTATGAGCACCAAATTTGGAGATTCTACATCACAGCCCCTTGTATTATGCAAGTGGCCCACTAAGGGGTCTCAGATCAATAACCATAGCACAATTGTTTAAACAATTTGCGTCTAGACGCAAATTGCCGTTTAAACACGTGTTTAATCTAAACATGTTTAACGCAAGCAGCGCACGGGACCGTGTTTAAACGGGACGGTTTAAACACTACTAGCAGTTGACCCGTGCTTCGCTACGGGGAAATATGTTAGATGTGTTCACGTTAAGGTTCACCTGTTCAAAATAAGTTTTACATTTAAGTCACTTCAACTATGGAATCAATTAACTCCTCGTTACACGGCGCCCAGAGGATGTCCCTTCTCCCTTATCCTGCGATTCCTCGAGGGCACGATCATCTGCTGTCTTGCGTTTCTTCGGAGGTCGTTCTGCTGATTTATCACCTCCCTGGCTCCCGAAAAAGCCAGTGAACTTGAGGTGTGCTGAAGTACCGCCAGTATGAACTGAAATTGTTTTTGTTTTAAGTTCAAGATCAGAAAGAATAAAATACTATGCGCACCTGGTTTTGCTGGACTTGTTTCTGCCTTTGGTGCGGTAGGAGTTTGGCCAAGGAAAGTGACCTTTTCCATGTCAACAATGAAATGTTTCACCGTGCGGTCCTCGTTACGTTCATGACTCCTTCAATAGCGACAGATTTCCCCTTCGCTGGCATCGGCTTGTACCGCTCCCAGCGTGGTGTGGCAGGGAAAAGGCATCGAAGGGGGAAGACATTGTCGGTTTGCTTGTTTGCAGAAAGGTACTGTTCTGCATTGATTTCGAACGTCGAATCCTCCTTATCAATTGAGCTAGGAAGCCCGCAAGCGTGAACTACAGGCTGGTGGCGAAGGTCAAAGTTCTCGGGAGATCCAAGAGGCACCAACTATTATAAACTTTTAGCGCAGAGTCGCAGACGGCAATGAATGAATGAGTAAAACTTACATGGACTATGTCACCGAAGGCGTGATAGTCGACAGGAGTGAGCTCCTGCGAGTATACTTCGACAGTGGGTGAAGTGCGGGCGGGCTAGATGCATCAAATGAGAAAAGAGAATATTCAAAAGATATCGAAGACTTACGTGGATGTCCGCTTTGCAGCAGGTCACGTCGGAAAACTCCATATTGTCGGCATTGTAGTAGTGCAGGGACATGATTAAAGCGGGCTCCGAAGAACCAAGGTAAATCTGTGCGTCAAAGACAATGGTCTTTGTCTTCGGGATCTGCCTCGGGTTCTCGAGGACAGCAATAGCGGAGAGAGAAACAGAGGACATGGTGTACAATGTGTTTAGTAAATCGGGTCGTTGTTGTGTTGAGGTGCTTGGAGGCGACTTTATAGAATAGTGCAGCCACTACGTCAGAGGCGAGGAGGGTGGAGACGCAGTGGAGAGGCTGCTTTCGCTAAAATTCGCTAAAATTCGCTAAATATGTGGTTTCATGTTAGGCGCGAAAGATTTAGTCATGTTACCATTCGCGTTTAGGAAAGTCAGGTTACCGTGTCGACGATGACGCAGGTAGAAGTGGCTTGACGACATATATGAATTGGGGTAGGTGGAGCTTGACGCAAAAACTGATGCTCTAAATTCCAGGCAGTTAGCCGACGCACTTAACCGACGGATAGCAACTGGTGACTGTGGAGCTTGAACGGATAAGGGAAGCTCACCGATATATAAAGGCGGAATGGCGGTCCATCCATCGACCAAAAATATTAACATGGACTCGACCAAGGACACTACAACTCAGGGATTGGTACGCGCTCATTGGAGACGGCGACTTCATCTGGTCTAACATTCAAGTTGGACAGAAACTTGCTGTAGCCCAAGGAAATCAACAACAGCAGCCGGAAGGTGTACCACGTCCGGCTGTGTCTGACTCCATTCCACATTGTACCGTAGGTGTTCTCAAGATGTGGAAGTTGATGGCACCGTGAATCTGACGCTCAGAGTTCTCTAGGTCGAGTTTCAGAACAGAGGGACACCTCATGTACACCTGTTGGTGTGGCTCCAGAGCAACCACGAAAATCATAGACGGCAGTAAAGAGCCAAGTAATAGATGTCAGAGAACTTGAAGCGTAGAGGCTTGCGATGTAGCAATTGCCAATTATAGCCAATGATAGAGTCTCCGAGTCATTGTCAAGTTGGTGATATTGAATGTCCTTGTATATAGCTCAAAGAACAGAGCGACTGGAGTGCTTCAGCACAGAGGAGGAGGAGAGCCGAGTTGTTGTCAATATTTTGCCTGATATTTTGTCTTGCTTGGATGCTAAAGCGGAAGTCGTTTCCGGTTTCCTACAGAAATTTGTGGCCTGTAATTTCTTCGAATTAAAATTGATATCCAAGGCACGATTCAAGTGAACATAGAGCTATTGAAAAATCTGTGGATAAACTACATTTAATGTCCTATTGTCTCGATTGCGCTGGGAGAGAAGGACTGCTACTCTGTTCCGGGAAGTAGCTCGGGAGAGTGCAACGTATAGCTGACTATGGCTGAATACCGGCGTTCTGAGGTCTATGCCGACATACTTGACGGATTGACCCTGTGCCTTATTGATGGATATAGCAAATGCGAGACGGACCGGAAACTGCAAGCGGGAGAGGATGAATGAAAAATCTGTGGTACTTCCTGATGGTGTAAGCTTGATGCGAGGAATGAAGACAACATTTCCACTGTATTCTCCTCCAAGAATTTCAGCTTCCAGCACCCTGCCAGACATGCGACGGATCACCAGACGTGTGCCATTGCAAAGTCCTTGGGATGGAGCGAGATTTCGGAGGAGGATAATTGGACACCCAGCCTTCAGGGAGAGTTCGCCAGGGGGTAATCCAGAAGCGTCCAAGGATCGCAAATATTCGACGGGCATCGCATCGCTGACCTCTGGATCGTCGGCTCCGGTCTCTCAAACAACATTGTCGGCACTGACAAATGTTCTGTGCTCTCCTCGCATACAGCCAAGAACAAAATCATTGAGACCATCTACATCGCCATTACGTGCAGCGAGAATAGTCCGTTCCAAGAAATAACTCGGTGGTGGAGTAGGACCCGCAATCCCGGGGAATATGGTCTCGATAAGTGTGCCGCTATCACGACATACCATCTCCGAAGGCAGTTCTACAGTGCCATCATCACGATTGGTCCTTCCATAGCCAATGTCCAAAAGCCATTGCGCAAACTGGGATTCTTCGGACCCGTTATCGAAGCGCATATTTTGGGTCAGCGTAAGAACTTCGATCTGTTCCCAGAGGTATGAGCGGAAGATTGAGGCATCAACAATCTCTTCCCGGGTCCCTTTCGGAACGACTGGAAGAACCTGTTTTGGATCGCCGCCCAAGACCATTGTGATGCCGCCGAAAGGGCGGTCATTTCCCAAAAGATCACGCAGTGTCCTGTCAACTGCTTCGTGGCATTTTCGATTGTGCATAGGGGCTTCATCCCAGATACAAAGCTTTGTCAGGCGCATTAAGCCAGCCCGCAAGCTTTCCTTTGGAATACTGCATGTTGACTCGTCGTTTAGGCCGTCAATTGGGATTTTGAAGACCGAATGGGCGGTGCGGCCACCACGAAGGAGGAGTGCGGCAATCCCCGAGGATGCTACGCAGAGAACAATACAAAATTCACCTCGAAATCGGTGTGCGAGGGTGTTGTAGACGAAGGTTTTGCCGGTGCCTCCGGCGCCGCTGAGGAAAAAAACTTTGCCCAGTTTCTTTTCAACGGATTCAACAACGCGATTGAAAGCATCTTGCTGTTCAGGATTCATGCGTGCAAAGTTGGAATTGGCAGAGGCGCGTTCCTCGCCCTGGTTATAATCCAACTGCTCCATTACCAACGGATTACCGCCCGCCGCAGTCCAATCGCGCTGTGGGCTTGGAAGCTCGAAGTCGAGGAGCGATCGGCCCGAGTCCTGCAGTATAGCGTTGAGCAAATATAGGCCATAATCATAGACATCTTCGACTCTGGGGTTCTCGAAGCCCATACGCCGCAGCTGATGATCCAAGTCGTCGCATATATAGGCACGGAAATCCTCCCATAGTTTGTTGGGATCAGAAGGATTGCAGAAAAGAAGCAATGTTGCAAATAGGTGCCGAAGACGTGTCCCTGTTTGCATCTCCGCTCCTTCGGAAAGGCAAAGACGCCACTCCCCATCGTCCTGGAGAAGACCTCTGGCAAGGCAGACCTGGCGGTAGGAGTTATACCGGACACCTGAAGATATGAGTACATCAACTTCTGGGGAGATAGCGAAGCCTTACCTTGATACACATATAGATCGTCGTGTGATCGTGGGCCGTTTACAGTGGAGAGAAGAGTTCGGAGATAAAAACGCTCTCCTCCAGAAGGAGAGACGAAAAACATTCGTCCCAATGCCCAGCCTTTCCGACGAAGCACCCAGTGAGGTGCTTTGTCCTTCGTTGCAGGTTTCCAGGTGAAGAACTGGGGAAACTCTTGATAGGTATGCTTGCGCGCCTCTTCCCCTATGGCACCCTCATCCCGATTTGCTGCGAAAAAGGCCTGGAGTTTGCTAACTTCAGTGGCAGCCCGTTGCAGGACCTCGTCTGCGTCCTCATTGGCGTCAAATGTCACCATATGCTGGCCAGCCAAATGGACGGGGAGGCGAACAACGTTGGGGACCTGGGTATGCGGATCGAAGTGAAAAATTCGCCACGCAGCCTCGGGCGGTCCGATGTATCGACCATCGACATAGTCTTTAATCTCGTCTCTATCCATTTCTAAAGTAGCACGGTCGCCGCCTTTGTGGATATATTTAAACGGATACTTAATTGACTTGACCGTGACCGCGCATTCGACGTTAATGTGGCAGTTGTATCTCCCTGAGAGATATGGGGAGTAGGAGATGATCCAGGAATTGTCGACAGTAAAGCGCCCTACTGCGTAGGAACGGCCATCGTCGGGGCGGCGGTAATTGGGATATCCAGTCGTGTCCATTGATGTGTGTGCTTGAAAAGCTTTCGGAAAGAATTTGGTGCACTTCCCGTTCTCCATGCATGGAGCATGCGGATTCATGGCACCGCAGGGACCATGCACCATGCATGTCTGCACGGTTTCAAACAACAGTGGCTGGGTTTCGGGATCGGGCCATTGCGCTGAAATAACGGAGTCGATGTCATCAGGATTGAGCAGTTTGTGTGGATGGCGGAGAAAAATAAGAAGATGCATGTGGGGAAGCCCGCGCTTCTGGAACTCGATAGTGTATACGAACGCCGCGCATTCGCCGAAAATCCCGTACTGGTGGATCTCTTTAATAATATCTTTTTTCTTCAGCTCAAAGACACGCGCTACTAAATCAGGACGATCATAAGAGGTCTGTCCTGGAAGTAGTGCTCGCGTAATCTCATCCCATCGAGGATTTGCGGTCACTGTGATGAAGAGATCCACCTTGCGAAGAAAATGAGCAAGACGGCAGATGAAGTGGTTCAGGCAGCTTACCTTGCGGAAATAGCGTGCGATGGCCATTGCATCCTGATATTGTTGCTGCATGTGGCGAGGGCCACCAATATACGAAGAGGGGAGAATAAAACGCTTTCCGAGTTCATTCAAATCTACATCATCATCGCGGTGCGAGATGGCGTCTTCAAGCCCGCTGTATAGGGATGCCCTGAGCTTCGTTTGGTTTCGGCGAAGATAGCTGAGGCGATTTTGGTCGATGGAAGCAAAGGCGTCGACCATGTACTGCTGAAGGAGCCGCCCACCTCGAAGGATAGTCGAAAATTCATGCTCACGGGTGAAGAGCCGAAAGGCATGATAGCGGGTTTGGGTCAGTCTCCCTGGGCGGTCTTTATCCGGTTCGTCGAGATAGAGGTCGGGATGCCATCCGTGCTCTCCTCGAGGGAAAAGCAGAACGTAGTAGAGAGGGGTGTAGGCTGGGTGGATATCGGAAATACGTTGCATGGGGGCATCCGAAGCCTGGCGATTGCGAAGAATGATATCACGCCCGTCACCGGCGGATCCATCTCCCGGAAGAATGACTGCTACCTCCTCTGCGGTGGGGAGGTTATATCGGCGACGATCACTGCCTGGAAGGACACGAAGCCGGACCTCGGCATCTTCGACCTCTTCTCCAAGGTCTTCTAAGATCTCGTACGCCTGCTTGTATATCGCGGAGTAAGCGTGCGAGGCTGTCAACATGTACTGCAGGTCCCGCATGGTGTCTTGACGAAGATTCGTATTGTGATTCATGCGCTGCTGTAGCGCAACTGTTGGGTCGTACATGTAAAGCTGCGCATATGACGGTGCAGTGCCTTCGGGGGCGGTGAGTGCACCTGAGAGGTGTCGGAGGTTGCCTAGAATACGAAAGACCCAAGCGTTCGGGCCGTATCGGTTGATGTTCTTATCGTTCTGAACACCGAGGGAAGTAAAAGCCAGCGCTGAATTGTATTGGGTAATGTGGCTTCGAAAGTCTACAGCCTGCGCGTCGTTACCCACTAACAATCGATGAAGGGGCTCTGGCGGATCATTGAGTAGACTGAGAGAGACTTTGCCGTGGTTACAGAAAATCCCATACGGCGAAGCATCTGACGGAGGCCGTGATACTTTCTCAGCTTCCCAATGAAGGGCTCCACAATTAGAGCAAGCGTCGTCCATGAAACCCAGGTCATGGCGGCTTTCAGGATCATGATATTCACCACGGCCAGCCAAAAGAATTCGCCGCGAGGTGGAGCTCGAGGACGGCGTGGCGCTAGATTGGGCATGTGTTACAGCAATTGTAATGCCGATAAATACATTGACCACGTACCAACTGGTTGCGGACACTCCTGAACTGGGGCACGTTGAGTAGTGGGAGGAGTCAGAAGACCACTGTTGAGGGCCTGCTGCAGATGAGCAATCTGAACAACTATGCAGTATTCATGGCGTACCTGCAGAACCCGGGAAGGCCGTAATGGCCTCAAATTTGGCCTGGCTGAGGGTGTGAGCGGTCCCCTCACTGGCGGTGGTGGTTCTACGATATTAGAATGAGGATTGGAAAGATAAAAATGGATACAATGATGTTTCGCACCTTCAATATCCATTCCTGCCTGCTTTTCCGCCCGCTCACGGTCCCGTCTTGCTCGTTGTGCAAGAGCTCTTGCAGTCGGTGGAGGACTCGCAGGCCGCGGCGGCCGGTTCTCTCGGGCCCTCTGGTGTCGTCTCAACTGGCCCAGAGATCGAGCACTTGGTTGATGTGCTGCCGGGGGTATATTTTCATTGGTGCTTCGGGAGTTTGGGAAACGGCGTCGAGTCGGGCTTGCATCTTGAGATTGGCGTAGGGCATGCTGGATCTGACGGCCCCTTTGCTGGTGTCTCTGAGGTGTGTTCGGCGGTGTGAGATACCTGTCGTCGCCAAAAGTGAGCGGAGTATTCAACAGAACAAAAAGTGTCTTACATTTACAGCTCTTTGCAGAACACAAGGCGCGGCCATTTTTTTTTCCTTTTTGGGCCGTTTTTTGTATATCGCTTGTTCTGGCCTCGATTCTTATCCGTTCAGCTGATGCAGGGGTACGTTGTAATCGCACGCGAATTCTGCAGCGGATAGGCTCTTACGATTTCTTTCTAGCTGCTTTGGACAACTTGCTACAAAAATTTTACATATTTCATATATATCACCTGTAACATTGAATCTTGACCATATCAGGCCTTCATATTTTTACACAATGAACTTGTTTGTATTACCTAGGGGATGTGATGTTTATATAGGTGTGGAAGAGCTATGCACGAGTACAAGAGATGACCGTGCCAGAGACATGTCAATCACTCACACATGCAGTCACACTTTAGTAATCTGATCCTTATAAACTGTGGGTCCCCTGGAGAATATGAACAAGTCCATTGTGTAAAAATATGAAGACCTGATATAGCCAGGATTCAATGCTACAGGTGATATATATGAAATATGTAAAAATTTTGTAGCAAGTTGTCCAACGCCGCTAGAAAGAAATCGTAAGAGCCTATCCGCTGCAGAATTCGCGTGCGATTACAACGTACCCCTGCATCAGCTGAACGGATAAGAATCGAGGCCAGAACAAGCGATATACAAAAAACGGCCCAAAAAGGAAAAAAAAATGGCCGCGCCTTGTGTTCCGCAAAGAGCTGTAATTGACTTAGAGTGAAATTGAGAATGAGTTTGTTCAAAGCTTGTTAGTTCAAGGACTCGGAGGCGATAGTGTTAAACAGGTGTATTGGATACTATGAATACAGGCAGCGCGTACTACAGCGAGCGGAAGGGGCGGGTGTGCGGAAGGGGCGGGTGTGGAGCTGGCATTGGAGCTGTGGGAAAAGCAGCGGAGTGGCGGTGAGCTTGTCGTCGCTTGTTTGCCTGCGGAGTCCTTGACGTCATGAGCTTGTTGTCGTTTTCTGCCTGCGGAGTCCCTGACGTCATTGGAGCTCTGTCAGCCAATGAGCTTTATCGAGAGTCAACGGTGGTCGTTTCTTATATAGATTTAAACCGACAAAAAAGCCAATTATGCACCGTAGTTCAAACTTGCGACCTCATGTAAGAGGGGTACCGTAAGCAGTAGACGCCATAACCAGCTGGCCCAAAAGGTCCTTTAAATATTATAATTTTGGATGCCCTTTCTATTGGCATGGAGCGATTAGATATGGGCCAAATGGCAATAAAAATATTAATGATGGAGTACAGAGCATTAAATATCAACTTCCCCTAATAATATATTCAGGCACGGGTGCTCGACTCTTGGATTAAACAGATGCTCAATTTGCTCTTGATGTGTTTATTCCCCCAAAATACAAGTTCTTATATAAAAAGGAGACTCTAACCATACCGGGCTAGACTCTGCTGTTGGATAAATATCTGTATATGTGATGCTATGCCAGTTAAATATAACCAGTGCTCACAAAATGAATTGGAGTCACAATGAGTAAGCAGGTCATTGCTTTGAAGGCTTGAGCGATTTGGAAGCAGGTGCAAGTGGACTTGCCGGAAACCAATGACTCAGTGTAGTTGTAGACAATATTCCCAAAGGCATTGTAGATTTGAGTCGCTTCATTCAGCTTTTGAGGGACTGCAACTTGAGTTACATTAGACACAATTCAACTTCAATGTAGCTCAACCATACATAATGCAATATAAAGGCAACAACACAGTCCAGTTGTTCAGAGCGTGTATGAGAACTCTGTGTTCCCAGCATGAAGACCTGGGCATTAGAGGTTGGCGGGTCAAGGTAGTTCGCCGAAATTTGGGAGGGCTCAACTTCTAATGAAGTTGAGGTTGGACTTGCTCAGTACCCGTTGTGGGGCTGCCACATGCGCTGTGTCCGCCCCAGCAAATACGACGACATGGCCACAACACCCAGATTCACCACCCGCGCTCACCACGCCCCACATTCCCCACATCTACACATTTCGGACGCCGTTCTCGCACCTCGCATCGCGGACAGCACACCTCCGACAACATCTGGCAGATGGGAGCGCCTTCGTCCATAACAGGATCGACCGCCGGAGCGCACAGCACTTCCAACACGCTCACGCCAACATATCGCACACGTTTCACCTCTTTTCAGCCTCAGGACGTCGTATCCGCACGGACTTCGGACGGATTAGGAAGGTAGCAGTTCGTCGGGCATCGCGTCCCAACAACTTTTTGGCCTGAAAAGGCAACTTCCTCCGACGAGCACCATAACTCGGTGGGATGAAACACGGCGCAAGCAGACCGCCATGGGGCTAGATCGTTATGGAACACCGAGGGAGCGGACTGTGGACATGTAGAGAAGGTCCAAAGGGGTTATTGGCGGAGTATAAGAGGATCTGGGTCTCAAAGCAGTAGACAGTTGACTTTGGAGCGGTTTTCCCCCACTAGTTTCTAGTGCAAACCGATTCCCCCCAATATATTGTTGACCCACACACACACACACCACTAACCCACTAACTTGTCGAAAGACACTTGACCACACATCCTCCAGACGATTCATACTGAACGTCTAACCACACTAACCCGTTGAAACGGTGCACCCAAGTATAGTCGTGAAAAGTATAATCTCAAGATATGTGCAAGACGCACACAAAATGAACTACACCCAACACACACACACACTACTACTACTTGACTATATTGGTGCTTCTATAACCAGGGTCCTCTCAATCAGAATTGAGTAAGATGAACCGTAGACAGTTGCAATAAATGACTATAGATCTAACTGTGCCCTTTGGAATAATCACGAGTATCACTCGAGAATCTTGACTATAGTCTCTCACAAGAGAAACACTATCTTTGGGGTGTTTGGATGGGATGAAACACAGTCGCGAGTGTACTTGAACAACTCCGACAACTTAAGCCACACTTGGACTGAACTTTAGGTCACTTGAGACCGTCTTAGACTTTACTTCTTTGGTACTTAGACTGCAGCCGAACTCAAAGGAACGATATCAACAGCTATCCTCCGTCTTGACACTTAGTCGCGACTCTTAAAGGACCACTTCGGTACAGACTTGACTGTTTCTTATGACTTTCTTATTCAGCTTACTTTGCTGGGACTTTGGTTATCAAACAACTATGTTCTGGTTCTATATATATCTTTGCTAAAAGTAGTACCACTTCGAAATGTGTTTAAACAAATCTCCGCGTAAAACCCAGACGTGCACTGACCCCGTGACCCACAACCAATGACGACAATAGTCACGGCTATAGTAGATGGGAGGAAAATACAGTCCAGAATCGCGTTATTCTACTGAGACTTTATACTAATTTACAATCTATTTTAGTACATGCCAGATAAGGAAAATGAGTAATAGAAATGAGGTATATGGTCCTTTTATCCGTCTATCAACCGCGTTTGATCGGAGATCTGCGGCCTGTGGCCTATAGGATTCAATTCCGACAGTCTAGACTAGTTCCGAAAGTTCCGGAGAGCCTTCAGGGTCATCTATCTTTAGTCAAGGCAAGATCTGGAGCGATCTAGACCGCGTTGATGCCATATTGCGTGCTTTCGACCTAATCATGACAACCATATCTTTCATGTGAATGTCTGATCAGATCGTCGGATCTTCTCGGACTTCATCGGGAATCCTCGGATTGACTCGCTTAGTCAACTGGTTCACCATCTGACATGTGATCACACTCTCGGAGCTCGCCCGAAGGTCTGTTTTGGTAGTCGCGACTCTTCCATTATTCACGACTGTTTATCTGTGCCTGAGAATTACTATTTCTCATACGACTCGGAGTCATGACTATTATCTTTAGTCACGACAAGACTATATTGGCCCAAAATCCCCGCTAGAGGTCTATGATCTTTGTGTAGCAGTGTTTAAATAAATACGGATATTCATACAATCTCCTTAGTATGGTTTCTAGTGATCCTGCGTGATACCGCCCTCACATATGAGTTATGGCCACTATCAGACGACTACTCATGACTAACTCGCTGAACACTGTACTGACCCCACATTGTTTAGAGTATCGTATACAGTCGCAGTATGGTCAATCCTTTGTATTCCATCACATCTTTGAGACTCAATCAGCAGCTTGGAGCTCACTCTGACTCTAATTGTGTACCACCGAGCGGTAAGATGATCGGTTTAGACTGAGTTTCGCCAAATTGTAAGCGTGTTTTCATTTCAGCCGTCTCATCTCCCCCTTACTTTAATATTGACTGTCCTCAGTCAGGTATGTTAAGTCAAACATATATTAAAGTAACTCCCCCAGATGGCATCTCTGAGAAAGGCTCTTTCAAATCTTTGTTTTTGGTCTGCTACAACCCGACTTTTCTACTTAGCGCGCTTTGGCTTTTAGTTCCGTCGCTAAACACTTTGTCGCGTCTGTATCTTCTAGTCGCGACTGATCGCCGTGTCCATCATGGCGATGTCATAAGACCTTCTCGTGATTTTTGATCGTCGATCCCTTTACGAAATGTGGATCCCTATGTGTCACTTACTTCCCAATTAGGTAGTTAGGGGTTCCTATCCACGAAACTCCTTAAACTTGCTGGGGTATTTCAGCATTCTTCACTCACGACTTTGTGAGTCCGTTTCTTTTAGTCGTGAGTCCACTTTCACGACTGTCTGCTGCGCAATCGCCTATCACACACATTGTCGCGACTTGGTGAGTCATGAACTCTAAATGTGATAGAACTTAATTGAGTCTTTCTTTAGATTTGGAGGGCTTCCATTGTCTGCGGCGGTTTCTAGATGGCCGGCACCATGGCATCTGGTCAGGATTTCGCCCATTTGGCAAACTCCCGTGACTTTTCTTTTCTTGACTCTCAACCGCTACCATCTCCAATTCCTCAACTTGCACTCAACCCGTCGCTCTCCAAATGGTTGAAGGCAACGTTCGCCCACGTCCTCGCGGTCGCGGCGCCGCTTCGTCTTCAGTTCTGTCGACCCCAACGCCTGCCTCTTCGAGCAAGGGCAAACAAAAGGCCGGCCTGCCTTCGTTCATTACCCCGACTGCACCTGGGCCTCCTGATGACCCTTGGATGTATCTGCGCAACCCGGCGTGTCAGACCCTTGTCCGCGCTTTTGACAACTCGTACTGCACGGAGGCAAATCTCGACGCGATTTCCTCTATGTTGAACGCCGCTGCCCCACCTTTGGTGCGTTGGCCGTCTGTTTTACTGCTTTTTCTTTACTAATATTCGCTCTTTCTCTCTCTAGTTACGCCACCTCGATACTTGGGAGGAATTGCCACTTGAGACTGTGCAGTTTCTAGCGCAAGTCCGCGGTATTACGCGATTCCTTCAGCAGTTCGCCAACAAGTCCCTCTCTGCGAATGTCAGTCGTTTGGCGAGCCAGCTCCCAAAGTCTCGAAAGGTACGTCCTTTCTGTTTTCTTTCTTTATTTTTTCTCTAACTAGTTTCCTAGCCTATCGTCCTTTTGTCGCCCGAGTTTCAAATCCCAGCCGCGCCCATCAAGATCAAATCTATGGCGGAGCTCATGGCCGATAGTTCAGACGAGGAGGACGCTCCAGTCCCCGATAACAACGACGACGATGACGCCCAGGCCGAGAGCGACGAGGCGGAACAGCCACCTCCGCCGCGCAAGCGCGCCAAGCTCACGTCTCGTGTCGACGACGACTTCGAAGAGGGGGAGACCGAGCAGGAAGCTCCCGACCCTCCTCCTAAGGTAAGTCTTTCGTCTTTATTCTTTTATCTCAGTTTTTCACTTTCTTTCATTTAGACTCGAAAAACTCGTTCGGCAACTCGAGGCGCGTCCGTTGCGCAGGCGGGACCTCCCAAACCCAAGGTCTCGCCTCACATCCCTCCTCATCGGATGTTTGTTCTTATCCCCCCTCAGCCCGCGGCGAAAACTCCCTCGAAACCTATCGGTGGCACCATCAAAGTGCCCAAGGCTTTGCCCACGCCTAGGAGAGGTCCAGCGGTTCTACCATTCCCCACGGAGCTTATCCAACGCGACGACGACCCCGACGACTTGTCTAAGGCCCCGCGCGATACTCGTGAGTGATATATTTTGTTATTTATTTCATTCATGACTAAGTTCTTTTTAGGTGTTCGAGCCCGTAGTAAGAACGAGTCCCCGAAACCTGGCACCTTCCCCACACCTACCATGAAGATCCCCAGCGCTCAAGTCAACGACGCGCTGATCGACCCCATTAGCCTGGAGGCAAGTCTTTTTCTTTTATTATTTGAGTTTTTGTTCTAACTCTCATGTCTATCTAGCATCCCTTCATTTGTACGAATTGCGCTAGCTACGGCGACGGCGACGTCTGCGTGTTTCGGGGGTGGCGGGTCTCGTGCTTGGCTTGCAAGTCCTTCAACCGCAAGTCTTGCAGTTTCACCTCCAACGACCTCGCGATGAACGTCGTCCGTGAGCGCCTGACTCCCTTCTTGGAGTTAGGCAACCCTCGTGAGTTTTCCACTCACGACTCTTTCTATTGCTGACTTCTTTTTAGATTTGTCTTACCTTCTCAGCAATATGATTACTCTGCGCCGACAGGCGGAGTTCCACATTGCGCTTTCCCAGCTGTATCTGGACGACTATCTCCGCGCCGCGGAGGACTTGGCTTTTGCGATGTGTCGGATTTCTCACTCGCTCACTCGCGAGGCATTCGAAGCCCGGTTTTCGGATGCTACTATCATCGACACCCTGGACGTCTTCTTCAAACGACTCGGGTACACGCCGCAAAATCTCGTGGAGCAGCGTCGAAACAGCCACCCCCCCTCCACCGATTCACCAAGTCCCTGGGACCTCTGGTTTCATGGAGGCTGATCGCTCCTGGTACCTGCCGGAACTCTCTTCGCAGGTCTCGTTGTCCGACCGCTTGTACGACACGCTGAAGTTGTCCCCTGAGGCCTTCGATTCAGGCCGCCCCCGGATGATTCGTCTAGCTGCCGGCGAGACCGCACCAGAGCCGACTATCCAGCCTTTCACTTTCGAACGGGTATCTCCTGAAGTGCGCGCTACCTTCACGCCTTTGCAACGACCTCCGTCCGATAATTCTGGCAACAACTCCCAGCACGCCGGCCCCTCTACTCGTCGTCTGACGCCTGCGCCTGCCACTTCGGCCGGTGCTTACGAGGAAGCACCCCAACGAATATATTCTACGGCGGACCTTGGCACGTATTTTCCTGACGAAACCTCATACACGATCCTGAACATTCCGCCAGCTTCCTCTTCGAAGCCCTTTCTGACTTCGTCTCCTGATTCGGATGACGACCTCCTCCGTCGCGCTCGGGTAGCTGCCGCTTCGTCTCGTACCGCAGCTTCTCCACCCTTGGAGCGTTCGCGTCGTTGCGCCGTGTCGCGTCCTCCCATCGCCACCACTGGCGACCAGGATATGGACGTCGACGGCACTTTGGAAGGGGGTTGCAGAAGGCGAGGCCCCCTCCTCCCAATAGTCTCTTTCTACGGACCACTTTTTACTCACATGCATACGTACTTGTGAATATGGACATTGTAGATAGTCTAGACTATATCTTGGGTATCTGGGAGCATCGGCGACGAGCGGGTCAGGCCGAATCGTTTTCTTTATTTCACTTTACTCATGTAGGAGCGCTGCACTCCTTAATTTGCAGCTAATTTGAACATTTTTCGACTTGTGAATCTTCTAAGTCAACTAATTTTCTCCAAACTCTTCTCATGAGTAAAGCCTTTGCCCAGTCATGACTATAAATTGTCTCGACTGGTCCTTTTCGGAACGGAACTTGGAGTCAGGCCCAATCTCTTGGCTCAACTCACGTTCCTGCCTTTGTTCCGACTATCCGAGATCAACTAGACTGGTACGCCTTGTTAAATACTTGGACCTTGTGTTGATTCTCCATTTAGGACCTTATCACGACTAAATATTGTTTTCGTGACTGATGAGGTTCTATTCATGAGAGGTTCCATGCTTCTTAGGAGATGGCCGTGAAGCCCTGTTAGCTCGGCATGTGCACTACTGAGCTCTAAATAGATTTCCCGACGAATAGCGAGCTCTTTTTGCTAAGTTACCATCTTTATTCCTGACTTTATCCAAAGTTAGGGGTTCTTTTGATGGACCGCGTGTGTTCGCGATTGTCGATCTTTCCCTTTTTAAGGTAACCGAACTGCTTAACTCGAAGCGAACCAGTTCCGATCACTTATGTTACTTCGACAGGAATGGGATCTTTGATTTCCCAACGCAGAATTGCGTTACTCCATAGTCACGACAAGTCCGCTTAGACGTGAAAAGTCAAATTTTGGTCTTGGACCATACTCTCCCCCTACTAAAAACTATAGCAACCGATAGGCTTGGTATATTTTTAGTCAAAGAGCCTTATGGACCTCTCGCGTGATTTTTAGAACAGAGCCCGTAATCATGATTATCCACGAAAAGTTTTTTGTATAAAAGGTGGTATGTTTTTACTGTGTACTTCAGTTTAACCAATTCCCATTCTATCCTATTTCGCGATATCTACTCGAAAACTCGCGTCTTTCTTCATATTCTTGCTACTATGCCTGCCTCACCTGATGATCAGGCCTTTGACACAGGTCGTGCTGCTCTAATCTCTCTTATGGCCACCTACGAAAAAATCGGCGTCTTTCCTGAGACCGCTGACCTTCGTATCAAGATCGCTGGCCAATTGGAGACCGCGCTGTGAGTTAATTTCTGTCGCGACTCTTTAATTCTGTCACGACTAACTCATTTTCTATTATAGGCGGGACTTATACCGTTCCAGGACCGCATGCAGACTGATCTTCCTTTCAAGGAACACATCTACAACGCGCGGGCCCTTCTTCAGGCTATTGCCAAAGAATATCCGCAGTTCAAACTCCCTGCTCAGCTTAGTCGCGATCTCAACGGTATGATCAATCATTTCACCACCGTTCGTCGGGACAAGGCCAAGAAGGCTGCCGAAGCCGCCAGTAAAAGCAAGAAAACCCGTCAGGTCTTTGTTATATTCTGTCATGATTTTACTTTGTCATGACTGATCCGTTTTCAGGCTAAATCCGTTGAAGTCATTGAATCGGAGGAGGAGGATGACGATGATGCGAAAAGTTTGTCAGAGATCACCAGACCGCACACTCCCCCTGTTGACAAGGTATTCTAGAATGGCAAGGTCTTGTGAAATATATGTCTGACCTAGATCTTTCCAAGATGGAGGTCGACCCTCTCGGAGCCCCTTTCGTTATGACCAAACCAGTTCCTGCTGGCCTCAAGATGACCAAGAACAAGCTCGTTTCAAAGTATACCGCCAAGGAAGTCAAAGCTGCTGCCAAAGTTCGTCTTGTCATGACTATTATTTTATCCATGACTGACTCGTTCTGGCCTTGTTTTTGCTCGATTCTTTCTAGGATGTTTCCAAATGCCCTGAATCGGTATGCATTCCTTACGAGGCTCTTCACCGTCTCAATGTCTTCGCTCCCTCCTATCTCAAGGCTGTTTCTGTCCTCAAGAAAGTTGCCAATTCTTCTGATGCGCGCAAGCGCACCAGGACTGGTCTTTCTTACGATTCAGACCAAGAAGACAAGAAGCCCAGTGCGTTTCTTTACTTTCCTCGCACTGTTCCTATACTCATGACTATCTTTATATCTTAGACGATCCTTTTACCGCTACTGGGGCTGACCAGTCTTCGGAAAAAATCGTCATCGATGGCCGTGCCATCGTCCGTGGGGGTTCTTTCGTTGGTGTGGACGCTTCGACGTTCGCTGGCCGCAAGAAAGAGCTCCAGAAGGAGATTTCTATTGTTATTGGCCGCATTGAACATTTCACCAAGCTCCACGACTACTATCAGGACGAAATGAGAGACCTCAGGGATGCCTATGCTGAAGGAGACCCCGAGCAGATCGATGCTGTGAGTTCCTTTCTATTTAGTCGCGGTTTTATTGGCTTACTCACGACTAAGCACTGCGGGTGCAGCTCTCACGCCTTAGTCCAGTGCTGTGAGTGCCCCGAGAACCGCGATCCTCACGGCAATGTCCCCTATGGATACCAGGTCTCCGCTTCTACGTCTCGTCCCCATTCTGTGTAATTCACAGAGAATCTTAAATAGTTTGCACTTATAGGCCATTTTTCGAAGTTACTGATCGTTATTTACTGGAATGACTCTTATTCCTACATTGTGTGTATTACAAGAGCTCTGTCAATAATTTTTGTTCACCTCAAAGCCTGTCTCTCCTTCTTGAAGGACGCTTTTCTGGATTATCCTTAGTCGCGACTATTTCGATCTGCCTTTTCGAACGTCTAAGTACATCTTCCTCTTCTTCCGGAGTGTCCCAGTTATGTTCTACTTCAGTCTCGACGAAATCAGTCTCCGAGGTTTCAGATAATTCAAAGTCTTCAGGTGTTACACGAAGTGCAACCTTTTCAAACTGAAGGTCTTTGCCTTTATATTTATCGACTTTGGCAGTGTCATTTATCATGTCTTCCAGAGTCTCTGGCGAAATATCTATTAAGTCATGGATTTTTGCAGGAAGCGGGATTTCTCTTCGCGCTTCATAGGGAATTACTCGGAACGCTGCAATGCGCCCTTGGAACATAGCACCAGTTAATTCTGCTACTAAGTATGCTCCCCCCTTAGTTCTACGGATTACTACCATAGGCCCAAGGTACCGTGGATCCATTTTCGAGTTCAACGATTTTTCTACACCAGTATTTCTGATTAACACTAGCCTGCCTGGTTGGAAGTTATAATTTATGATGGTATGCATATGATACCTCTCATACTTTCTAATCGCTGCACGTTTTTCTGCGCTAACTCTTTCCATCATGGCTTCCACATGTTGGCGATGTTTCGCGAGCGACTGTGCGCGATAGCCTATTAATTCTGCTTCAGTCAGGACTCTGCCTGGCAGGTCTACTAACCATGTAGCTTCTTCAATATCCAAAGGTATGATAGGATGAGCTCCTGTTGCCATGAAAAATGGCGAGCAGCCTAAACCTTTCCTTATAGTGATGCGGTCTGCCCAGAGTACTTGGTGAAAGAAGTAGAACCACTTTGCAGGGTTTCCTCCAGTTGCCTTGTACAATGATTGACGCAATCCCCAGTGGCTATTTTCTACTGAACCGTTGGCCTGTGAATTATACGGCGATATTTGAATGTTCTGTATCCCATATTTATCCCTTAGCCATTCAACGGCCTTTTTGAATTGAGGTGCATTGTCCGTAATAAATTCTCTAGGACATCCCCATCTACAAATTACATCTTCTAACAAGAACAGTCCCAGACTTTGAGCTGAATCGTGCTTCAAAGGTCTCCCTTCAGGATAGCGTGAAAGCGAGTCCCTTGCTGCCACAACTAGTCTATGTCCATTCGAGACTTGTCCCATAATCATCACATCTGTGTGAATGACTTGAAAAATGCTTGGAGTATGAGTCTCTACTGGCGGAATCCTAACCAAAATCTTCTGCCTTTCTTGGCACAAGTGGCAAGTTTTCACATACCAGCTTACATCTCTTTCATATTCTGGCCACCAGAAATGCAGACCTATCAATTCTTTAGTCGCATAAAATCCGCGGTGCCCCAGACTGTCATGACTAGCTTTCATCATGTACATTCTGTGTTCTTTGTCAACTACAAGTTGATGCGCAGATCCTAAGCTCTTCCTATACAACCTCCCCTCCCTCAAAAAGAAGTGTGAGGCGTAGCGTGCGAAGTCTTTATACTTCTTTTTGGAAATGCCGTCAGGTCTAATTAAAGGGTCATTTAACCAGACTTTGACTTTCTCCAACTTTTCATCCTGTGCAAGAGCAGTTGCTGAGCTGACCCACGTCAACCCCGCCCCAGACATCACGTGCTGATTTCCCCTTACGGAATCCTGTTGTTCGCAATACAAAATCCGCCTCTCGTGCTACCGAAATGTTGCTCAAAATATGTTTATACACACCAAATCCATCATTGGAATGCGACCCAATATTTTCCCAAAATTAGACCGTGTTTCTAAATCAGGAGTCTGATCATAATAGTCAACTGACTTTCCCTCTTATTTATAGCCCTATAGTTCAACTGGAAAGATGCTTTACAGTATCTGTGTTTGTAATCTAAGTCCCTGGATGTCTTCAGTTCAATTCTCTGAGCTCCATTTTTTTTTCGCAGCTAGCGATAATTGTCATTTCACGTGCTAGCCAAATATGACCATACATGACGTGTCTTTGTTTTCATCTCTCGCTCGCCCCTTCCTGGCCATTAGCAACATGGACAATAATGCCTCAGTCCCTCCCCCAAAAAAATGCTCACAGTCCAAGTGCAAGACTATGCTCCCTTATGGCTACGGCACAAAATCCTGCCAGTCTTGTCATGACAAGGACAAAGCGCGCAAGAAGAGGAAGCGTGACAATGAGAACGAAAACAATGGTGAAAGTGAAGCATCAAAGAGAGCTCGTGTTGAGCTCAAGAATATCGATCCCAGCCTCGAAAGTATGTGTCAAATATTCCGCAGCGCAGTCCTTTCTTTGCTCACATATTTTTAGCCCTTCCAGTGCCAAGCGGCGGTCCCGACGCGGAAATGGACGATGGAGAGGATGAAGAGGATCACAATGGACATGTAAGCCCTTTGTTTCGTTATTTATACTTGCCCTGAGCGCTTCATTTTATTTAGGAGGCAACACTATATACAGACAGTCAAGAATTATTCACCGCACTTCGACAGGCTTTCCACACGACAAAAGATGTTGAATTCCACGGCACCTACCATCTAGCCCAAGATCCTCTCGTTTCCAATAAGCAGCGTGTTCAAATGACAACCTATGAGATATGGAAGGTGACTGGATATCGATTCAGGTATGTCCCAACCAGCTCTCCAGTGTTTCAGTCTAAATATATGTTGACAGGGTCAAAGAAAATAGAACGCTCAAGAAAGGCCATCATACTCGCCTTTGGTGTTGTCAAGATGTGAACCGTAAGCAAAAGTCGCGCCCAAGCGAACGCGAAGGAGCTAAGCCACGGGATACACTCGGCATGAAGCGGTATCCGTGCCAAAGCAGCCTCAACATCTCATGCTGCAATGATGGATCCAAGACTGCCGTACGGATTCGTCTCCACCATCACGAGTCGCATGTCCATTACTACGACGTCGCTCTGCCCCCACAAGCCGTCGCAATTATACGCGAAAAACTTGAGTGGAGCACACCAAATGAGATGGTGGGTATGGTTCAGGACCGTTTTCCACAGGTGACCTCCAACCAAATCCATCGTGCTTGGTCGCAGATGAGTGAAATGCTGTGGAAGCGCGACACTCTGCAGCTACCTTCAGCAGAGACTTTACTTCGTGAATATGGTGATGAGGTCGAGGTCCTGGATGTTCAGCCGCTGAAGGGGTGGAGCAACTGGCCT